>CAOLHI010001104.1:0-600000 GCA_948474755.1 Ctenosaura bakeri | reverse complement strand
ACTCCAAATTATTGTGAAGTATCTAGATGACCCTAAAGGGTTCTCAGCCAATCTCAGTTCTTGACTCCTATCAGGGAAAGGAAAACTGTAATCTGTCTCTGCATGATCCCCTTTTTTCCCTGCAGATTCTAGAAACCTGATTCCAAACATCCACCCCCTGAAACCTACTGTGAGAACCTGCATTGGATAAATAAGATTAGGAAGGAAAACAACTGCCCACAGTGAAGAAAAAGTCACTCCAACAGATGTAAAAGAAAAGGAGGGAGGGTTAGCTGGAAACCGTCCCTTCTTCCCCCAGGTGACTTTCATTTGATTCAACATGCAAAGGCAGGTGGTCAGGGTCATGTTTCTTCTTCACTACTGTTGGATTCTTGAAGACCTTTCTTTTGTTGACGTAATGACCTGCGTGACTTTGGATGGATGAGAATACATCTCTTCCACCTTCTAGCCTGCTTTGGAATTGATTGTGATGACTTTAGCAGCTTAATGTATGTGATATTTTTTCATGGATCAGCAAATGCTAGCCTCCTGGAATGCTAGTTGTAGATGAAAAGCTGAGCTAGACATATGATGCATCAATGAATCTATAATGTTGCTGGTTCATTGAGATCCTTTCTTTATAATTCTTCAGATTTAATGATGTTTAGCTGTTTGGACCCTAGTACGTTCCACTTAATCCACAACCTTTCTTTCTTGGAATGGGATTCAATTAAAAATCATATTATGGAACACCTCTTTATGGTTGGGTATGATGTCTTTGGTACAGCCATTTGAACGGTATGTCAATGCAGAGTGATGGCAGGGATGGAAAAGTGCAAAACTGAGTTGGTATTTGTAACTGCCCCACTTACCCTAGTAACTTAGAACTATTGCTTTTCAATTTCAAAAATAAGTTCTACTTGTATTGGGGTTTCCCAGTGGGCGGTTTGATCTTATGAAGTGCCTTTGAACAATCTAGCTCATTGCCAGAATGGGTCTCAATGCAGGTCTCAAGTTTAACCAGGACAGATCATCATCTGCATGGTTTTTCTCCTGACCTGGTGGGACATTTCAATTTTCTCTTCAAAATGGTAGCTCTGAGTAGGGCATTCCTGAATCATCTATGTGACCTAATGAAAGCAGGAGGTTGGACTCAGTGGCCTTTATGGTCTCTTCTAACTCTACAGTTCTCTTATCCTGTGACTCAGTAAGACTTCTTCTGTTCTTCAGGATTCGTTTTCCAACTCCTTACCAAAATAATAGTAATAATAATTTCCAGGGAGAGAAAGAATGCTCCTTTTGATGACACCAGTCCCCACTTCTGTCACACAATTTACAAAATAAAAGAGTCACAGGCGTCTAAGACCCAAAATATTTTACAATGCTAGGAATAGGTCCCAAGCAGTGACTACAACCATTAGCACCATTTAACATGCAAGACTTGTCAGGAATCATTACAGCCCACTAATTTAAGAGCTTTGGCTCTTCAAAGCATCATAGCCTCAGTATTACCTGGAATCATATATAAGGGATGGCGGTCAAAGGATCCACCATCAACATTGCTTGACTTCTAACAACATCTCTCCTGCTACTGAAGGCAAGTGAGTATCTTCAAAGCTCTTCTCTTCTTGGCCTTTTGGGTACTGGGAGATGTTCTGGCTTTGTGTGTAAGCAATGGAGACATAGGTGAGGAGGAAGAAAGAGGTCCCCAGTTCTGCAGTGTTGCAAACTCTGGGGCCTTTCTGCTCTAGCTCAACTTGCTGTCAGTATTGACTAAGGTGGAATAGTCAAGAACCATTGGTTAGAAATAATGTCTATGGAGGAAGTTAAATTTGAAAGGGAACAGGAAATAGAAATTCATATATGTTTCCTTTTGCTTAGACCAGGTCTATCATCCCCACTTCCCAATCAGAGGTGGGGAATGGATCTTCATTTAGATCTTCATTGGGGGGAAGGATTCCAAAGGCAAGAATCACATTTCAGGAAGAACCGAAGGCAGGCTGAGGGAACTGTCAGGTATTTCCGTGGGTGTTTCTGTGTTTACCAGTTAATCTGTTTGGCTTCTCAGGTTTAGCTTCTCACCTTCCCAAGATGGCGTGCTGTGGAAATTCCTGTGGTTCTGGATGTGGTGGTGCTGGTGGCTCTGTGGTTGATTCTGCCAGCTCAACAGACGTGCACGTCCGAGGTGGCTGTTCATCCCTCATTATTCCACCACCACGCCTGATTTCAAGCGGTGGTGTCCAAGTCTGTTGCCGCACTGTTTGTGGTTGTGACTGTTGTCCACCCTGTGGCTCTTCAGGTGGCCATGGAGGAATGGGAGGCACTGGCCCAGGCATGGTCGTTGATGTGAACCCTGGCAGCTACAGCGTTACTACTGGTGGCGTAGCCGTCTTGTCCTCCCAGCATTGTGCTCGTGTTTCCCAATCATGCTGTGATCCATGCTGTGGGCCATGCTAAGGTCTGAGGGATGAAATCCAGATGAGGGAAACCCCAGGAACACGACACGACATGGCTGAAAGTTATGGACATTTCTTCACAAATTATGAAGGACCCTCCACTCCTTCTCAGTATGGTTGGAATGGTGGACCTTCTTCCTTTCCGGATTTCTTGGCACACTCTTGTTCTTGCTCTCTGTATCTCTCCTGCTCTTTCTCATCTTGTAGATAAGAAACTGATCTATCTAGACAGACTTATTCTTCACACATTCTCTTTGAAGAGAAGCCATTTGATGTTTCTTCTCCTTTTGTGCTGTCCTTCTACTCATTGATCTATTGTTATCTGGAAACCTTAACCACCTCCAGTGGCAATGTGACAATTATAATCAGTTTTCTTTCTTTCTTTTTTCTTCTGTACATTGTACATTTCTTTTTTTTTTTCTGTCATTAAATGA
This sequence comes from Ctenosaura bakeri, assembly GCA_948474755.1. Taxonomy (NCBI): domain Eukaryota; kingdom Metazoa; phylum Chordata; class Lepidosauria; order Squamata; family Iguanidae; genus Ctenosaura; species Ctenosaura bakeri. The sequence continues at coordinate 597,131 of CAOLHI010001104.1, read as the reverse complement.
TTCTCAGCATCACAGACATGTGTCTCTGGGCTTTTTCTCCCCTTGAGATCCCACATTCAGGCTCAAGGAGTCCCTTGGAAAGTCAAGAGAGAGGCAGAGAAACCTATATAAGGGGTATATTTTGAGACAAAGGAACATTCATATCAGTTTTCTGACTTCTGATGTGGGAGATCTAGTTCTCTATTTGGGATTTGCTGGTCAACCCATGAAATGATGAGACCACACAACCTTGCTTTGGGTAAAGATAGACAACTGTATCTAAATTATTGCCTACTTATGCTTAACTTCTGAGAAATGGAAGCAGGGAGGCGAGTGGCTGAGGCAAGTGGTCTTCCCTGGATCTCTCCCCTGGCTTCCATGGGTGAAACATCAAGCTCACAAGGTGAACACATGAAATTAGGTTGCTACCTCAGCTGGCTGTTTTCTGGAAGGCATGCCTAAGAATATATTCCTCCTTGTCACAGGACCTGAAGTGAGGGCAATACCCACCAAGCCCAGCATCAAGGACAGTCTTCACCACCACCCTTTCCCATGTTTCAGGACATGGGGAGGGAGCTGCAGAGACTTGTCCTTCACCAAATGGCAGTTGTTAACTGAATTTCCATTTTCTTCTCCCATTGACTGCCAGTGAAGATGTATTTAAGTCACCACGCTGCAGCCAATTACCCAGTCCCCTGTGGCAGTGTAGAGTAGGGAAAAACCCATGGAAAAGGAGAAAAAATTCCTACCCAGCACCCACATGACCACAAGTTTACACTGTGTCAGCTTTGGGAGGGTGGAACACTTAAACTTCCAAAGTGAGCATAGGCAGGGGTGGGTCAGCCTTAAATGAGCTCCCATGCTCCTCCCCTGGTCCTATCATCATGGCGTTATGTGCCTTGAAATCAACAAGGGGCCTCTCTTCCTGTGAGGCCAGCAAAAGTGCTTCTCCTCTGTGCCACTGGATGACACAAAGTGGTGGAGGGGAGCAGATAATGTTCACATATTGTTTGTGTATTTTCTGAAGGAGGAAGGGACATATCTTTTGCGAAATGCCACCAAAACATTGGTAGTTTGCTGACATCTCAGAATTAAAAGTAATGTTGAAAAATATGCAAAAACTTCCCAATTTTTCCCAGAGGGGGGAAAAATCTTTCCTAAAATGTTAATATTCTCATGTCATTGAGAATCAGCATTCAGTTTGCATCCAGATTCCTAAGATACCATCCAAAGTGCTGAGTGCTAGCATAAAATATCTCCTATTCATAGCATCACCCCAAATTTCTCTCTACAAAGAGCTCTTCAAAGGAAGTGAATAGGGATGTTTGAAATAAATGAATTATCATTCAGGAAATGTTGATTATCAAAGCCTTGATAAGCCGAGACCACTAAAACCTTAAGTTTCTTTAAGATATTTGTTTGCTCCAGAGTTCCACAATTTCTTATGGAGGTGGCTGGCCTATGAATGACAAACAAGATGTCCCCTGATTTTAAAAGGGGGGTACCCCTCAGTGCAGCTTTATCTGGTTATCAGTGTGCGTATAGGGTGGTATTGATGAGATTTTACATGCCGAAAATTAGGATGGACTTTGCCCATTAGACTCTATCCTCCTTCAGGAAAAGGTGCAATTAGCCCTTAATTAGAGGTAGACAACTCTTGGCAAGATTAGTGGTCTCAAATCCCCCCCAAAATCAAGTTTTTCAAGTAAGGGTTGTGGTTGATTTACTACCAATGAAAGCTGCATGAAGGGGGAAATCTACTAAGATGTTGATCAGCCCACCCAACACCCAATTAATTCATCTTTCAAGAAATCATAGAATCATAGAGTTGGAAAAGACCACAGGGGAAATTTAGTCCAACACTCCTGCCATGCAAAAACCCACATCAAAGCACTCCTGGCAGATGACTGCCCAGCTTCTGCTTAAAAACCTCCAAAGGAAGAGACTCCACCACACTCCAAGGCAGCATATTCCACTGCTGGACAGCTCTGACAATCAGGAAGTTCTTCCTGAAGTTTAGGTGGAATCTCTTTTCCTGTCTCCACAGATTTTCAAGTTGGTGGCTGACATATAGTTTAATAGCGACATGAACCATCCAGTCCTCTAGATTTCACATTAAATGGTCAAAGCTGATGCCCGGTGACATTCAAATTAAATCTTACCATTCCATCTTTACCTTCAGCAGGCAAATTAATTTCTCCCTTAGGTTCTTTTTCAGATTCAAGTTTTGAAATAAGATAAATAATCTCAGAGATGGAAAAGGGAGGAAGGAATTTTAGTAAGTGGCTGTCATTCATGCTCCATCATTTACTCTTCAAATACACTTCCCAGTATAGCACATGTTTGTGATAACTCAAACTTGAGAAGGTATTGAGACAACTTTCCAGAAGGAAGCTAGAAGCTTTATCTTTGATGCTTTTAGGAGGCTGTGTCCTCAACTATGTCTCTAGATCTGTCCCCCCTCCTGTAATAGATGTGGACCCCTGTCACGAAGCAGATAGGTTTTACAATCCTTATCAGCCTCGTGAGCAGACATTATGAGTCTTCTACAGGCATAAGAAAGGTTATGTTGTAATGAGTGTGTCCTTCTGGATCACTTGGAAACACACAAAGAGAGTGCAGCTTGTTGTTCAAAGCTTCCTTGAAACATTCTCATATCTCTTACAAGAGGAGTCATGATGTGCCTGCTCAGTTCAATGCCCTTTATTTGGTTCTGACCAAGAGGACCTTTGAGATCCATTTTCATGTTGCTGTGCTGATGGCTTCATTTGAGCTCAGTGAAGCCATCAAGGGAAATGTTTCCACCCCCTTTCAAACTTGCAAACTTCTTCATACTCCTAGCATGTGCATCCCTCACCAAAATACATTGCTACATATAAAAACAGAGCTTCACTGAGAGATATCTTGGAGTTCTTTAAGAATTCTGTCAGATGACCAACAAGAGAATATTCTAACGATTTTAAATTTGCATTTGCTTTGTTGTTTGTTTCCTTGTCTGTAACACATTGGATGAGCTAATAAGGTGATGTCAGGTCACTTTTGTTTTCCCTTCCTTGACATCCTACAACCATTCTTGTCGGGAGTCCTCCATGTTTTATTGTTTTAGGATAGCAGTAGACTGAGGAAATAGTGATAGTAGGCTGTTAGCTATTCCCAGGCGCCAACCATTCCTTCTGGCTGGAATTTCAAGGAACCGTTTGGCATGATGATTTTTGTTCTTTTACAACTATCTTAGGAGAAACTGTCTGTTAAAGTGTAAGGTGGGGGAAAACTTTCCCATTCTCGAGCTTTAACGTCTGAAGACAGCATCCCTTACTATGTTACAATAAATCTTCTATTAAGTTTGTTGATCCGTGTAAGAGTGAATCTGTTCCTGACAGAAAGCTCGAGAATCCTTTCAAAAAATGCACCAATTGATGGACCAGTCGATTACTGAAGAAGAGCAAGGATCTGCAGAATCTGATGGAGCTACAGAAACTGAAGTGCCCCTGGATACCAAGACAAAATTGCGCCTGACCGAGGCTATGGAAACCCCCACAAGCGGCCAAACCTGGGTCTGGGGAGAAAAGCCACATACGTCGTTGAGACAACGCAGAAGGGCTGCTAGATGGGATACATCAGCAAAAGACCTATCCCTTTTGGAGGAGATAAAGCAAATGGAAACCGAACTGGAAAGAAAAGATGAGGAGATACTCGAACTCAAGACCATGCTACGCGAGATGCGCATCCGTCCCTCGCAGACAGGGAGATCACCAGGAGGAGAACCACGAGCGGCTGTCTCGGCGGCAGGCACCCCTGGTCCGCCCCAGCAACCAACAGGGCACACGCCAGCGCCACTGTTACTCAGAAATGTGGGAGACCTGAAAGCGACCTTCAACGGGAAGGGGGAGAAACTCCCCTTTTTTTTTTGACTATGGCAAACAATTTCATGATTGATCACGGCCATCTATTTCGGGATGATGCGGCCCGAATTCGATACCTAAGCCAGAGGATGAAAGGACTGGCAGCAGACTGGGTAGCGAACCTATATGACTCCCGCGCCCCCAAAAACTGAAAATCTGCAGCTCTTCATGAACCATCTGCGGGAACGCTTTGAAGACCCCCATTTATTGGAAAACACCAAATATCAACTGAAACGAATGAAACAAGGCAGGAACGATGTGGGGACGTATTCCCGTGAATTTAGAAACCTGGCCACCAAAGTCCCGTGGAGTGATGAAATTCTAATTGAGTTATACAAAGATGGACTAAATCCTGATATTCTACACGGGTGCTTTAATGCAGGCCAATCCACAGACCCTGCTAGGTTGGGTCAGACTAGCTACTGAAATGGAAGGCATAACCCAGACTGTTCAGCTGAACCGACAAAGACAAGACGTGCCAAAACGACAACCTCGCGGTCCCCCCGTCCTCAATGCTGAGGAACGGAACAAACGTCTCCGTTTGGGCATGTGCTTTAACTGTGGAAAACCGGGCCACCTCGCCAACACCTGCCGCGGAAACCAAGCTCCGACTGGGACTAAGGGAGCACGAGCAGACCCAAAGAATATAGAATTCACACATCAGACAGCGGCCGTCAAACAACCACTTAGACGCACTTCTAAGGACCCTGCAGCGGCGACAGGAGACTCCGATCCCGATGATGAAACCACCTCTTCGTCCTCATCTGACATAGATGGAGATTCTAAACCTGACTGCGATGACTGGCAAGCGGCGGGAACATCTGTAAGTACTCCTAAAATTCCCCATTTCTACACCACGGTTGCGATTAGTGGCAGCGATGGGACTTTGCATGTACATAGGGCATTAATTGACTCTGGCTGCTCCAGAAGTTTGTTACACCCCAAATTGGCCAAACAATTGAAAACTCTTTATGAGCCCTTGGAATGCCCCATCAAATTAACGCAAATGGATGGGACCTCAATGACTGGGGAGTAATTAGTAAAATCACTAAGCCCATCTCATTTCAAATGGACAAAAACAATTACAGCATGCGATTTCTAGTTCCCAAGGCGATGCAGTTCAAATTGGTCTTGGGAATCGATTGGCTTCGTGAATATAACCCCCAGATAAACTGGACTGCTGGCACTATGTCCTCTTCAGATGAAAACTTTTCTATTCCCCATGAAGAATTGCAACAAATTCCTTCACACTACCGAGACTTCCAAAAGGCTTTCCACGAAAGGGAGGCTGACAAATTGCCTCCCCACACGGACTTTGACTGAAACTGGAATTAGTTGACGGGGCCACCCTGCCTAAACCGAAAATTTATCCCATGAGCCAAAAAGAACTCCTTGCTCTCAAGAAGTTCCTAAATAAAAACTTGGCTCGCGGCTTTATCAAGCCCTCTACAGCCCCCACGGCGAGTCCTGTCTTCTTCCGAAAAAGAAAAGATCCCAGCGCGGATCCGAGACTGATAGTTAACTACTCTGCTATTAACCAGGTTATTTCCTCCAATTGTTATCCCATACCTCTGATACGGACTGTTTTGGACCATCTTGTTCAAGGAAAATATTTCACCAAACTTGATCTTAAAGAGGCTTTTCATAGGATTAGAATGGACCCGGACTCTGAGTGGCTCACCACCTTTGCAACTCCTCTAGGTAACTTTAAATGGACGGTTCTTCCCTTTGGCTTACAATTGGGGCCATCTGTGTTCCAAATGTTTTTGAACACCATTTTCCATGACTTGTTGTATCAGGGGGTTCTGATTTATCTGGATGACATTTTAATTTACGCAGATTCCATGGAATCTCATGTGTCATTGGTTCGTGAAGTGTTACGAAGGCTTATAGATAACAACCTCGTGGTTAATCTATCTAAATGCCAATTTGACACCCAAACTTTTGATTACTTGGGATATAGGATTCAAGATTGTTCACTTAAAATGGACCCTTCGAAGATTAACTCCATTTTGCAATGGCCCGTCCCTAAAACTGTGAAGCAACTGCAGCAATTTCTTGGTTTTGCGAACTTCTACCGGAACTTTATTGAGGATTTTGCTGCCATAACGCTTCCACTCACCAACCTTCTACGGAAACCTAAAGGATCCACTGCGGGCAAGGCGCATAGACTTTGTTGGTCGCCTGAGTGTCAATCGGCGTTTGACCATTTGAAATCTAAATTTACGTCTGAGCCCTTACTCCTTTTTCCCGACAGTACGAAGCAATTCATTGTGCAAACGGATGCTTCGGACTTTGCCATGGCAGCCGTTCTTTTACAACATGACACCACAGGAGCACTCAGGCCTTGTGCTTTCATTTCAAAGAAATTTTCCCCTCAACAAGCTAATTGGCCTATTTGGGAGAAAGAAGCCAAGGCTATCCATTTTGCGCTGTCCTCTTGGCGTCATTTGCTTAAGGGGCTCGACTCCCCTTTGAAGTTTGGACTGATCATAGGAATTTGCAAGCCTTACAGTCTGCTAAGAAACTCTCCCCTAAGCAGGCGAGATGGGCTAAATTTTTTCAGAGATTCCGATTTAAAATTGTTTTCAAACCTGGCCGAACTAACCAACTGGCGGACCCTCTCTCCGACTTCCCTGTTTTGCGGAATCCCCTGCTACGTCCTCCCACTCCAATACCTTGTTTCCTGCCTCCTCTCTGGCTTCTCAAGTGACTACTCGTGCATTAGCAAAGACAAGGCTTTCTGCCTCCTCTCTTTGTGACTCCGCTCTCCGCAATGCTATCATTCATGCAGCGCATGCAGACTCCTGGCTACCGGCAAACAAGGATAAAATAGAATGGGTTGACAATCTCCCCTTTTATGGCACCAAGGTCTACGTTCCCCCTGCTGCCCGCGAGCAGGTACTTCATCGTTATCATGATTCCAAACCCGCTGGACATTTTGGGTTTTTGAAGACATTGCATGCGATTCGCCGCCTTTTTTGGTGGCCTGGATTAAACCCCTCCGTGCAAACTTACATTAAGCAGTGTGCCACTTGCAACGTTTCTAAGTCGCCCACATCTAAACCTCAAGGGCTCCTGCAACCTCTGCCTGCGCCTGCTAGCCCCTGGTCGGTCATCGCATGGGATTTTATCGTGTCTCTTCCCTCTTCACACGGCTTTCATGTTATTTGGGTTGTTACTGATCACTTTTCCAAGCAATGTCATTTTGTGCCTCTAAAGAAACTACCCCGTGCTGACCAGCTGGCTGACCTGTTCGTTAATCATGTATGGAAACTTCACGGACTACCTTCGGTGATCATTTCAGACAGGGATCCAATTTTCACTTCCAAGTTTTGGACTTGTCTACTGAAAACCCTGGGAGTCACTCAGAAACTCAGCAGTGCTTATCACCCTCAAACAGATGGCCAATCTGAGCGTGTTAACAAATCTCTTGAACAATTTCTTAGGTGTTTTGTTTCTGAGAACCAGAATGATTGGGCTCCGCTCCTTCCGTTCGCTGAGTTTGCCATCAATTCTGCGGTTCATACCTCTACTGGGAAACCCCCCTTTGAAATAGTTTACGGCTTCCTTCCTTCTCCTTTCCCCCCCTCTCCCTCTCTTCCTCCGCTCCTCCTTCTGTTTCTGCTTGGGTCTCTAAATTTTCTGGCATTTGGCAATCCGTCTCAGATGCTATAGCATCCGCTAAAGCTTCCCACAAACGTTTCGCTGACCGTAAACGGCAGCCTAATCCCCTTTACCAGCCCGGGGATTTGGTTTTCCTTTCTTCTAAGAACATTTCCTCTCCTTCTCCGTCTAAAAAACTTTCCCCTCGTTTTCTCGGACCTTTTCCTGTGAAAAGGGCTATTAATGATGTCTCTTTTGAACTAGATCTCCCTTCTTCCCTCAAGGCTATTCATCCTGTTTTTCATTCCAGTTTGCTGAAGAGGGCACCTTCGCTGACTTCTTCGCCGGCTGATGTTCCTCAACGCCCCGACTGACTTGCTACTGCATTCATATTACTATTTAGTTTTCTTGTCTTTCTACTGTTCCGTGATATTTTCTATATTTTGTGTATCTTTATGTATATATTTTTTTTAAAAAAGTGGGGCAGGATGTCGGGAGTCCTCCATGTTTTATTGTTTTAGGATAGCAGTAGACTGAGGAAATAGTGATAGTAGGCTGTTAGCTATTCCCAGGCGCCAACCATTCCTTCTGGCTGGAATTTCAAAGGAACCGTTTGGCATGATGACGTTCGTTCTTTTACAACTATCTTAGGAGAAACTGTCTGTTAAAGTGTAAGGTGGGGGGAAAACGTTCCATTCTCGAGCTTTAACGTCTGAAGACAGCATCCCTTACTATGTTACAATAAATCTTCTATTAAGTTTGTTGATCCGTGTAAGAGTGAATCTGTTCCTGACAATTCTAATGACATGTTAGTGTTTTAAGGTTTCTTTCCTATAATGCCCTATCATACCAGGTTATATACTGCTTGATGGCATTGAATTGTTACCCCAAAGGTGGGTGACTCAGGGATTCACCTGTAATGCCAATGCCTCTGTGAAAAGGTAGAGAATTATAGCTCAAAGGAGGTCAGCTAGAGGAGGTAACCACAGGAGTTTTCACTTGTTTATACTGGTCTTAACTGAGAGATACCAGTAGGAGATCAAAAAGAATGTTTTATTGGGGGAAATCACAAGCACACACAAGAAATCAAGCGGTCACACAAACCATACAAGGCTAACAGAAGGAATAGCAATAGCATGTGTATTTCTATACTGCTTATCAACTAAGTGCTTTCTAAGTGGTTTTCAATGTGCTAGCTAATTGCCCCCCAACAAGCTGGGTACTCATTTAACCAACCTGTGGAAGGATGGAAGACTGAGTCAACCTGTAGCCCAGCAGGATGTAACTTACAATCTTGTGGCTGCAGTACCAGCATTTAACCCCTGTGCCACCAGAGCTTCACCAAGAAAAAAGAGAAAGGTTAGATAGCAAGAAGATTTTGGGTTGAAAAGGATGACAGTTACAATTCCAGAAGCAGAAGATCAAGGTAAAGTGTTTCTCAGATTGGGGGTCCAAGGACAGTACAATGAAGAGATATTTCAGACAATGTTACATGCCAATGTGCATCCAAACTACTAGCAAACTACCTGGACAGGAGCTGGAGTTTAAATATCTTGTCTCCTACTCTAAAGGGGAATGTGTTAATTGCTCTCTGGAAGAGCAAACAAAAGGGTCCAGAAAAGCCTAATGTTCTTGACTTCATGAGACAAAGCATTGATGGAGGTCATGATAGCCCCACAAAGGCCGGGAAGGTATGGAAACAAAATGGAATTTCCATGGGAAGAGGTTACAGGACATGGGTTATCTTGCTGGCTATTGTTTTCTGAGTTTGGCAATTGATAGAATCATCTCAAACCCAATAAGTTGGGGCTCTGCTACTAATCCTATTGAACTTATGAGTTGGCCACGTTGATGTCATCTCCCTAAGCACAACATTCCCAGTCAGAGCTGTTTTCCACATGGCATCCAGCCAGAAGTGTACAATTCATATTTTGTGCCAATTAAATAACACTCATCACCAATTATACCATATCATGGAGTGGGGGTATACAGCATGGTAACAAAATACTTGCAGAGGTTTGCTGTCTGATGCCATGTACAAGAGGGTGGAAGCAGATGATGGAAACTGAATGAACCAGCATTCTGGGAATGAGTTGTTCTAATGAACCTTAGAATCACAGAATTATAGAATTGAAAGAGACTACAAAGGCCATCCAATACAACCCCCTGCAATGTAGAAACACACATCAAAGTCTCCCAAGAGATGGCCATCCAGCCTCTGCTTAGAAATCCTCCAAAGAAGGAGACTCCATGACACTCCATGGAGACAGCATATTCCATTGCCAGACAGCTCAGACCATCAGAAAGTTCTTCCTGAGGTTCAGGCAGAATCTCTTTTCCTGTAGTTTGAATTCATTGCTCCATGTCCTAGTTTCTGGAGCAGTGGAAAACAAGCCCATTCCCTCATCCATAAGGCAAAGGCAAGGACATTACTCTGACCTGGGAAAGGAGTTGTTTTAATTAACTGGCAATTAAGGCCTTGTGCACATAAATATATAATATTACTGCTTCTAAGACACTGCTCTTCAAATATGGATTTTAGTCTTAGCAATGGCCAACATGTGAAACTGTTACTCTGCTGTTGTAGAATAAAGATTTGAAAACCTCTAAGCCTGATTTCTGGGGCTGGAGTTATCCTATACATGACAGGTGGGAATTTGAAGACATTAAAAAAGAAGAATGACAATGGGTCTATTCTTGCCCTTGCATTTCATCTTAGTTCTTAATACAGCAGAGGGTGCATCTGACTCTAACTTGTATTGGTTATAATTTGTGAGTCTGTGTACACCACAAACAAATTTAGAGGAGAGATTAAAAAATGCCCACAGAGAATGAAAAGTGTTCATACGGAAGGTGGCGGAAATATTGTTCTTAGGGACTTTATTAACCCTTATTGACAGGCAAAACTTTGCATGCCTCATTTGGCAACATGAAGGTGGGCCTTTCACCGACTGCTGGGAATCAGCTGCTTTTAGACTTTTTTGTACATATTCTAGATTTCCTACAGCCTTTTTTGGATTTCAAATAAACTATTGCACATATTACAAAGGAATGTTTTACGGGAGGGGAGATTAGAGACTGCTAATAATTGCACGATTTCTCTGAGACCTGGTGTTCACCAAAATAGATAGTTTATTCAAAGGGGAACTACTTGTTCCTGAATGTAGGATCTCAAGGGAAGAAAAAGCCCAGAGAACAACTTATGGAATGCTGTGAATATTTTAATGACAGAAAATAAAAGAAGTGTACAATGTAGAGGGAAAAAAAAGAAGAAGAAGGAAAGAAAGACCACAGATTACAATTGTCACATTCCCTCTGGAGATGGTTAAGGGATACAAATGACAATAGATCACTGAGTGGAAGGACAGCACAAAAGGAAAAGATTCATCAAGTGGCTTCTCTTCAAAGAGAATATGTGAAGGATAATTTTATCTAGACAGATCAGTCTCTTATCTACAAGATGAGAAGGAGCAGGAGAGATAGAGAAAGGAAGAACAAGAGTGTGCCAAGAAATCCAGAAAGGAAGACGGTCCACCATTCCAACCATACTGAGAAGGAGTGGAGGGTCCTTCATAATTTGTGAAGAAATGTCCATAACTTTCAGCCATGTCGTGTCGTGTTCCTGGGGTTTCCCTCATCTGGATTTCATCCCTCAGACCTTAGCATGGCCCACAGCATGGATCACAGCATGATTGGGAAACACGAGCACAATGCTGGGAGGACAAGACGGCTACGCCACCAGTAGTAACGCTGTAGCTGCCAGGGTTCACATCAACGACCATGCCTGGGCCAGTGCCTCCCATTCCTCCGTGGCCACCTGAAGAGCCACAGGGTGGACAACAGTCACAACCACAAACAGTGCGGCAACAGACTTGGACACCACCGCTTGAAATCAGGCGTGGTGGTGGAATAATGAGGGATGAACAGCCACCTCGGACGTGCACGTCTGTTGAGCTGGCAGAATCAACCACAGAGCCACCGGCACCACCACATCCAGAACCACAGGAATTTCCACAGCACGCCATCTTGGGGGGGGGGTGAGAAGCGTAACCTGAGAAGCCAAACAGATTAACTGGTAAACATAGAAACACCCATGGAACCTGGTTGAAATACCACACAGTTCCCTCAGCCTGCCTTCGGTTCCTCCTGAAATGTGATTCTTGCCTTTGGAATCCTTCCCCCCAATGAAGATCTAAATGAAGATCCATTCCCCACCTCTGATTGGGAAGTGGGGATGATACACCTGGCCTAAGCAAAAGGAAACATATGTGAATTTCTATTTCCTGTTCCCCTTCTTTCAAATCTCACTTCTTCCATAGACACTATTTCTAACCAATGGTTCTTGACTATTCCACCTTAGTCAATACTGATGGCAAGTTGAACTAGAGCAGAAAGGCCCCAGAGTTTGCAGCACTGCAGAACTGGGGACCTCTTTCTTCCTCCTCACTTATGTCTCCGTTGCTTGCACACAAAGCCAGAACATCTCCCAGTACCCAAAAGGCCAAAGAAGAAAAGAGCTTTGAAGATACTCACTTGCCTTCAGTAGCAGGAGAGATGTTGTTGGAAGTCAGGCAGTGTTGATGGTGGATCCTTTGACCACCAACCCTTATATATGATTCCAGGTAGTCATGAGGCTATGATGCTTTGAGGAGCCAAAGCTCTTAAATTAGTGGCCTGCAGTGATTCCTGACAAGCCTTGCATGTTAAATGGTGCTAATGGTTGTAGTCACTGCTTGGGACCTATTCCTAGCATTGTAAAATATTTTGGGTCTTAGACGCCTGTGACTCCTTTATTTTGTAAATTGTGTGACAGAAGTGTGCACTGGTGTCATCAAAAGGAGCATTCTTTCTCTCCCTGGAGCTTTTTTGGGGGGTGAGGGGTTGGAAAATGAGGCCACAAGAAGTCTTCTAACTAGAGTTCTTTAAAAATACTCTATGATGTTCTTGTGGTGGGTCAAGAAGAGGATTTTCATGTTCTTTAATCCTTGTTTGCTTTTTCTCTCTTTTTTTCTTCTTTGCTTGTTTGCTGTGGATGAGTTATAAATCCAGAGTCAATGGTGGTATGGACTTGAAGGAAACTTGAGAATTGTGTCATGAATCAATAGTGTGTGTTTTCAGAATGGGGAGGGGGGAGATTTTGTTGTACAGCCCCCTGCAGTCCAAACATTGTCCTGAAACTTAATGTTCTTTAAAAACACAAAGGGGTGAACAGCAAGCGTAGTTTCTCATTGTTTTCTTACTGATTTTGTTCTGTTGTTGGTTTACTTTGAATGAGAGGCAAATCCAGAAGCATTTGAAAGCAGACTAAGAATGGACTAGTGGACCATTGATCTTGTGTTGCCCATAGGCAACTTTCTTGTGTAGTTTGAACGGTGCATCAAATAACCATATCGATGTCTGGTGGGTGGGGGAAGCAACCAGTTGTTGAATTAAGGGGACACTTTTCATCTATGTTTCAAGTCCTCAATTAGATAAATCAAGGAAGAAAATAACATAACATTCATTTATTCATTTATAATAATGAATGCAAGCAAGTTCTTTACCCAGTAATCTTTGGTCACCACCCAGAAATAAAGGGTAATGGCTTAAGGTAAGGACCACATCTCTTAAAATAATTCATGATTTCTGCGAAAGGCCTGATAAACACAGAATATGGCTGAGGCCAGGGTTCCATCTTGACCATGCCCTCCTCTATACGTGGAAAAACATGCTTGACCCAAGGGCTCTTATGTTCCTAAGGTCTCACACTGTCACCAGGAAAACTGTTTCCCCAAAGCCCCTGACTTACAGTCTGAGGGAGAAGTAGTCTAGAGCTGGCCCCAAAGGTCATTCTTCTTCCCATACCAGAGTCCCACACAACCTACAGTGCAAGTTAAGGAAACCCCTTTTACCAAACAATGGCAGAAAGAGATACCAATAACTGAAGCATTCCCCTTTTTGGCACAATTCCTCCAGCCAAGGAACAAGACTCAGCTTCGAAGACCCATTGGGTTGTGCAAGATGGCCCTATCTTCATCCTTAATGAAGATATTGCAACCTACATCTGATAGATGGACCCCGTCGCTCCTGTAAAGTTCAGGATGACCATACCTGAGTCCAGATAGTGATGTATATCCCTAGATCATGAGCTATGCTTTTTTCACCTTCTGCTTAATATTAAGATGTGCCTTAATTCAGCAACATGGATCACATGGATCCCTTCACTTCTTCCTAGGGAGTCGGGATACCCAGACAGAACTGCTCTTGGATACGATCTCTGCAACTATGCCCAACTCTTCATTATTCATTATTTCAATGATCATTTCCAAAGGCAACTGATAAGATCAAATAGTTCATTGGGAGACCCCAATCCATGTAAAACTTATTCTTGAAACTAAAATACAGCAGAGGGAAGTCACTAGTGTGGGCAGTTATCAAAAAGCCAACTCAGTGTTGTGCTTTCCCTTCCTTGCCATCCACTGACACAACATTCAAATGACTGTGACCAAAACATCATACCCCATCATATAGAGGTGTTCCATGATATAATTGTTAATTGGATCTCATGCCCAGAAAGAGAGGTTGTGGATTAAATGGAATTCAACATGGTCCAAACAGCTGAATAGCATTAAATCTGAAGGAAATCAAAAACAAAAGAACCCCAAATCATCTCAATGTATCATCAGCCTTTCAAATTCATTGATATATTTTATGCCTTGCTCAGCTTTTCACCTAACATGAGGCTAAAATTCACTGAACCATGAAAAAAAGTCACATACATTAAGTCGATAAAGTCAACATGATCATCTCCAAATCAGGCTAGAGGGTGGAAGAGATGTGTTCTTATCCATCCAAAATCATCTAGCTGATTACATCAGAAAGAGAAATGTCTTCAGGAATCTGATAGGAGCAAAGAATAACACTGAACCATGCACCAGACTACCTGCTTGTGCATTTTCAACCAGATGGAGGTAATCTGGGGGAAGAACACATTGTTTCCTGCTAACTCCCTTTCTTTTACATCTGTACAGCAACTATTTCTTCACTATGGACATTTCTCCCTGCCCCCATTTTATTTGTGGCTGCAGGGTCTCAGAGTAGACTGCATGGGAAGTCTGGCAGGGGTTTCTAGAATCCAGGGGGGGGAATGATGGGGAAATCATGCAGGGACAGACCAGAGCTTGCCAACCATGATTAGAGCCAAGAACTTGGATTGACCCAGGAAGCATCAGGGAACCCTTGGAAGTTTTTCACAGTCCCAGGATCTAGATACTTCACAATAATTTGGAACCAAGAAATTTGAAGTGGTGGAATGAAATAGAACCCTCAGTTTCTACTACTGTTTAAGGTAAATACTACAGGAACATTTTCCTTGAAGGAAGTTTCACTGTTTCTCTTTTCGTTTCTTTCAAGATTTTTTACATACCTTGCATGAACTGTGATTGAAAGCACAAATCAAAATAATACGTTTCTATTTCTTTCTCTCTTTTAATTCGGCTCCTCTTTTTTCCCCATAGAAAGCAAGGTGTGATGACACACAAAATAGGTGGACTCCATCAGACTATTAAAAGGAAAGAACCTTCAGCTGGGAAGAAGCCCAGCATAATAGGTGAAGCTGATGATTGATCCCAAGCAGTGAGTAAATCAATGAATCCCTTTTATTATGCTACAAAAATAGCAAATCTCATTGGACGACCAATTTCAGACTTTTGACACATTCAGTTTGTGTGTCCATGTGAACATGGTGAAGAATATATAAGGGCTTGGAGATGAAGGCTCCTCCATCAACAGAAGTTGACTTCAGACATCTCTTCCAGCAGCTGAAGAACTCAAGTAAGTAAGATTGAAGATTTTCTCTCTCTATTTTTTTTATCTTTCTTCTTTGAGCTTCCACCGTTGTTTATTTCTTCCTTGAAAAAGCAGCATGGCAACTAGAATTTCAAGATACCGGTACTATTCCTTCCCCTTCCTTGATATTCCATTAAACAGAAACTAGGACTTTTGCATTGAAGTCTACAATGTTGAAAAGGTAAAGTCAATCTGGTTGTATCCAAGCTTAGCAAAGAGTGCAAATTAATCAAAGAAACTTAATGAATTCTCTATTTCCTGAACTCACTGCTTTGTTTTAGCTCAGTTCTTCAACTCTGAAATATTGGGGCATGGCTTCACTTTACCTTTGAACTCTACCAACAACCATTTCTAGTGTAAAAACAGAGTGACAGTCAGGTTCCTAAATCTGACTCTCTTGCAGTCCTTGGGAAGTTGCTGTGCATGGTGGAACAGCACTGGCAATTACAACAAGATCAAAACTGGGTCATTCATGAAAGAAACAAGGGCCTTCGATGATCTCTCATATTTGATTCTGATAGAGAGGCAAAATGTACTGATGAAAGATGATGACAAGTTCCTTCACTGGGCAAGGAAAATAGGTTTTGGTCTCTTTAAGCAGGAGGGACACTAACGCCACACTGAGCTCCTCACTGGATGATGGTTTGCAAAGTAGTTGACAGTGAACAATCTTGGACTAAATTGTTCTTCGGTACTGTTCCTTTTGTGACCGTGATGGTTATGTTCTCCTGGAACGGTTACAATGCCATAATTGGAACCCTGCTTTTACCACCGAAACCTGAGGAGCCTCCTCCAAATAAGGAGAATGTGTTAAGAATCCTTTGATCTCTAAATGCTTTGAACGTTTTTCAATTTATTTTCATTTTATCCTCCATGCCTCTCCCTTTCTCTCTGTCTTCCTTTCAGAGTCCCAAAGATGGCCTGCTGTGGAACATCCTGTGATTCTGGATGTGGTGGCTACGGCAATGGTGGAGTGCTGGTTGACAGTGGTGGAGCATCCGAGGTGAACGTCCACCCTGGTCCTACCAGAATAATTGTCGGAGGATCACGTCTCCGTGAAAACGGTGGTGTCCATGTGTCATGCCGCTGTGTGTGTGGCCCTGAGTGTTGCATCCCCTGTGGCTCTGGTTGTGGTGCTGGTGGTAACGCACCAGGTGTCAGAGTTGACATCATTCCATCATACTCAGTCGCAAGAGTGGGAGGTGCGTGCCTGTTGGCCTCCAACAATGGCAGTGTGACCACCTCATGCTCTGATCCATGCTGTGGACCATGTTAAAGGAACCTCTGGGAATGACCTGCAAAATGGCTGAAGACTCTAGGCATGACTCTTGCTGAGGACCGATTCTGCTTTCTGAAATAGTGGATATTATTGGATTATCTGCTTCAGTTGCTGCCTTCTCCACTCTTTTCTGCCTTTCTTGTCTAATATGCTATGCTCAAAGCTTCTCTACCTCTGTGCATTCTGTGTTGACTTATTCTTTACAGTTAGACTTTGTTAGTCTGAAAACTTTCCTCCATCAAGCAGGAAGCTGCTTCTTCTTCTTTTCTTTATTCTTTCTTCTCTTTCTACTGTATGCCAATTTCCATATCTACGATTAAATTTCTTTCAGAGCATCATGAATTTGTTTGTCTGGCTTATTTTTCCTCATCATCTCAAACTACCAGGACAAAAAAACTATGACCAGTATCACTTAGAGTATCCACAGGCTGCTGTCAATGGGTATATGAAAGCTGATGAGGTCATCCATTGTTCAATGGAGTATCTTAACGGTATAGCTGAAAAGAAGGTTAAAAGGTAATATAAGAGCCATGTTTAAGTATTTGAAGGGATGTTCCATGGAGGATGGAGCAAGCCTGATTTCTTCTGGTCCAGAGACTAGGACACAACTGAGCAATGGAAAAGAGATTCCATCTAAATATTAAGAAGAACTTCCTGATTGTAATAGCAGTTTGACAGTGGAATATGCTGTCTGGAAGTTCAGTGGAGTCTCCCTTCTTTGGAGTTTTTTTAAACAGAGGCTGGATGGCCATCTGTTGACCATGCTTTGAAAGTGTATTCCTCCATGGCAGAGTGTGGTTGGACTGGATGGTCCTTATGGTCTCTTCCAAGTCTATGATTCTATGAAATTGCACTTGACTCTTTGGGTACCCCCTGCTCTGTTTCTCTAGAAAAGTGACATGTTGGCAATTCTGATAGATCCTTTTCACTTCATGTCTTCAAGAAGATCCCTGTGTACAATGAACTGCATGTTTGGAAGTGAGCTATTGGGTACCTGGTGCTGAGATTTCTCCTAGTCCCCCAACACTTTCTCTACCATCAATGTTATCCCCATCTTCAAGAAGGGAAAAAAAGAGGACCCAAATAATTATCGCCCAGTCAGCCTGACATCGGTACCCGGAAAGATCCTGGAGCAGATCATTAAGCGTTCAGTTTCTAATCATTTAGAAAACAACGCAATAATCACGAGAAGTCAACATGGATTTCTCAAAAATAAGTCATGCCAGACTAATCTGATCTCTTTTTATGATAGAGTTACTAGCTTGATAGATGAAGGGAATGCTGTGGATGTAGCATATCTCGATTTCAGTAAGGCCTTTGACAAAGTTCCCCATGACATTCTTGCATCGAAGCTAGTAAAATGTGGGCTAGACAGGGCTACTGTTAATTGGATATGTAATTGGTTGACCGACCGAACCCAAAGGGTGATCACGGATGGCTGCTTTTCATCCTGGAGAGAAGTGACTAGTGGGGTGCCACAAGGTTCTGTCCTGGGCCCAGTGCTGTTCAATATTTTTATCAATGACTTAGATGAAGGAATAGAGGGCATGCTCATCAAATTTGCAGATGACACCAAATTGGGAGGGGTTGCTAATACGCCAGAGGACAGGATCAAAATTCAAAATGACCTGGATAGATTGGAGAGCTGGGCCAGGGCGAACAAAATGAAATTCAACAGAGAGAAATGTAAGGTCCTACACTTAGGCAGAAATAATGGAATACAGAAATATAGGATGGGGGACACGTGGCTGGATAGCAGTACGTGTGAAAGGGATCTAGGAGTCTTCATAGACCACAAGCTGAACATGAGTCAGCAGTGTGATGCGGCAGCCAAGAAAGCCAATGCAATTCTCGGCTGCATCAACAGGAGTATGGTGTCTAGATCGAGGGAGGTACTGGTACCACTCTACTCTGCTTTGGTTAGACCCCATCTTGAATACTGTGTCCAGTTCTGGGCACCCCAATTCAAGAAGGATATTGACAAGCTGGAGCAAGTCCAGAGGAGGGTGACCAAAATGGTGAGAGGCCTGGAAAACATGCCCTATGAGGATAGACTGAGAGAGCTGGGTATGTTTAGTCTGCAGAAAAGGAGGTTAAGAGGGGACATGATAGCCATGTTTAAATATTTGAAGGGATGCCACGTAGAGGAAGGAGGGGGCTTGTTTTCTGCTGCTCCAGAAACCAGGACAAGGAGCAATGGATTCAAGCTGCAGGAAAGGAGATTCCACCTGAACCTCAGGAAGAACTTCCTGACAGTCAGGGCTGTCCGGCAGTGGAATCTGCTGCCTCGGAGAGTAGTGGAGTCTCCTACCTTGGAGGTTTTTAAGCAGAGGCTTGATGGCCATCTGTCGGGAGTGCTTTGAGGGTGTTCCTGCATGACAGGGAGTTGGACTGGATGGCCCGTGTGGTCTCTTCCAACTCTACATTTCTATGATTCTATGATTCTATGATTCTATCACATACCCCTCTGCGTATTCTCTAGAACTAATAGGGAGATTCATTTCTCCTTTTAGGAAGCATACCTGAGATTCAGAGATTTTAGACAACAATCATTTCCATTTAGTTTTGGAAATGAACTCCACGCCTTAAGAGCTGATGGTTGGGTTTCCATTCAAGATAAAGATGCCTGACATGAATATTCTTTCACAGTCTAATCCCTATGAGAAGTTTCATGAGAGGCAAATGTGTGCATGGTTGTTCCCTGTGTGAAGAATTATTGAGAAAGTGTTTCATGTTCCCAAATTCTCCAACAATGCTGTGTTGTAGTTTTCCCTTCCTCCATAGGAACAGGGATGTCAAAAGTCGTCTCTCTACGGTTTACAAAAATCCACAGAGCATTCTTGGCAGTAAATTATGTTGTTTCTTACTGGTAAATCCTTTGCTTCATGACAGGTTCACTTAGAGTCACACATAATACAACTCTATCTGAAGAAGAACTAACAGATTTCAGCCCCTCTAGTCTGCTTAATACAAGCTCAGTCCATCAGTTATACTTTTGCTATTAGCAAAATTTGCTGTTCTTAATCTGGTATCTGTGGAGTCCTCACGGAGGTCTGCAAACTGTGATTCTGGACACCACCAACAGCAGCAGTAACAAGAATGAGGTGTGTTGAGGGAAGGGCTTTTGGGTTACAAACAAGGAACTAGTTTGGGCATGCACATATATCTTCCACGATGTCCCTTTCCTCAGGGACATGGTGGCGGGATGTGGACACTGAGGGACACAGTGGCAGACATATGTGCATGGCCAAACTGTTCCTTCATTTGCAAACAAGGGAGGAGTTTTGATGTCCCCCCTACATTGTCACACTCCTAACGATAGTGATAGAGTGGCAGATGGATTTGCATGTCAAAACTATCACTCTGGAGACCAAGGTTTGAGTTCCCACTTAGCTATGGAAACTCGCTAGGTGACCTAAGGCAAGTCACATTCTTTCAGCTTCAGAGAAAGGCAATGGCAACAAATCTTGCTAGGAGGGCCCCCATGATAGATTCATCTGAGGATCACCATAAGCCAATTCTCAAAGGGGAGGGATATGATGGCAAGAAAGAACATAGACGCCTGTCAGTGGCACTTTGTTGTTGTGCACCTTCAATCACTTCTGACTTACAGCAATCCTAAGGTGAACTTATGACAAGTATGGTTTTTTTCTGTTTTTGTTTTTGCTTCATGTGTGTGGGGTTTTTTGGGGGGAGGGGGAAAGAATTAAGAGGGGGCTTGACTTTGCCTTCCTCTGAGGCTGAGAGAATGTGACTTGATCAGGGTCACCCAGTGCCTGATGGGGGATTTGAATCCTTGTCTCCAGAAGCTTCTAACAGATAAATAAATATATATTTAATCTTTTCCCCCAAATATTCAAATTTAAATATTTAAATTTTAATTTAAATAACTAAATCTGGAGTTAAGTCTTGGGAGTCACCAGCAATAAATTATATTTACAGGGGTCTTCATTAAGGAAAGGTTGAGAACCACTGTGCTAGAACAGGAAGGGACCACTAGATGGTGGTAGTGTCTAAGCAATTCAACTGGCTTGTCTTTTATAAACTTTTCCTATGAAAGGCGGCTGTTAACTCTCTGTGCCTTGGCCACTGCTTATTGTTTAGCAACGCCAGAGAGAAGGCCGTCAGCAACTTTTCCCCACAATATAATCTGTTCTCCACATTTGCTAAGGAAAGCAGAAGAAAATGGGGTGAGTTCGCATTGTGACCCATATGCTTTATGTCTCTCACTTATCTCCTTCACTGGGTGGGTGGGTGGGGGGACATTGGGAGAAGATCTGCAATACTGAGAAAATGGGCTGCAATTGGTCCCTAGCTGGCCAGAAAGTGGTTGTGGAAGAGGAGAAGGCAGACCAGAAGTATTTCTGAAGGGCTGTGTGGCCTGATCAAAGCTGCAGTGAGTAAAGTTTCTCCCTCCCCAAGGAGATCTTGTGGTGGGAGGGGCACGGATTGGAGAAACTCACAAATAGCCAAATCAGTGAAAGGGAAATATAGTTTTCTGCTGTTCCAGAGGCTAGAACACAGAGAAGTAACTTTAAACTTTAGTAAAAAGACATTCCATTTCAACATTAGGAAGAACTTCCTGATGGTAAGAGCAGTTTGACAGTGGAATAAGATGTCTAGGAGTGTGGTGGAATCTCCTTTGTTGGACATTTTTAAACAGAGGCTGGGTGGCCATCTGTCAGGAATGCTTTGATGGTGTATTCCTGCATAGCAGGGGGGTTGGACCTGATGTTCCTAGTGGTCTCTTCCAATTCTATGATTGCATAATTCTCACCCTTCTCTGTCCGTTCCCTGTGGGCTTTTTTCATTTGAGCTCTCCAGATGCCCATTGAGTGAAAAAATACCACCAGGTGTTTATAACTTCTGACTTGTTCAAGAAGATTCTCGTTTTTGATCTTCATTCGAATAATAATAATAATAATAATAAAATTTATTTCTATCCCACCTCTCCCAATGGATCGAGGCGGCATTACAAAAATATATAAAAACATTAAAACATTAAAATGCACCCTATCCTCCCCACCCTCCAACTCTTCTATCCCCCTAAAACATATTAGTTAATTAAAACAAATTAAAAACAAGATTAACACAAAAGACAATGATGAGAGGCGGTGGAACACTAATCTGGGAAGGCCTGTCGGAAGAGAACAGTCTTGACTGCTTTTATAAAGCAGTCAAGACTGGTAATGTGCCGGGTCTCCTCCGGCAGGCCATTCCATAACTTGGGAGCGACAGAAGAAAAGGTCCTCTGGGTAACCGCAGCCAACCTAGTTCTGATTGGCTGCAGTAAATTCCTCCCAGAGGACCTTAGTGTGCAGGGCGGATTATATGGGAGAAGGCGATCCCGCAGGTAGGCTGGCCCCAAGCCATGAAGGACTTTAAAGGTAAAAACCAACACCTTGTACTGTGCCCGGAAACTAATAGGCAGACAGTGTAAAGGTTTCAGAATAGGTGTTATATGGTCAGTTTTAGATCTTCCGGTGACCAACCTGGCTGCCATATTCTGAATTAATTGAAGTTTCCGGACTAAGCACATGGGTAGCCCTATGTAGAGCGCATTACAGAAGTCAAGCTGTGAAGTTACCAGCGCATGTACCACTGTTTTTAGGTGTTCCAAGTCCAGGAAGGGGCGCAGCTGGCGTATCAGCCGAAGCTGATAGCAGGCACTCCTGGCTGCCGCATCAATTTGAGCTGTCATCTGAAGCGGCGAGTCCAGGAGCACTCCCAAGCTGCGGACACAGTCTTTCAGGGGAAGTGTGACCCCGTCTAGAACTGGTTGATCTTTTGATCTTTTCTTAGGTGATAATGAGGAACTCGCTGTTACAGAAGTAGCTCAAGGCCCTAGGAAGACACTTCAGACCAATATTTGCCAAAGACAAGATCATGATAACATGAGCATACAAAAGCATGCCGGGTTTGGTGGCCTATGGCTGCTGAATTCTTGATAAATCCATTAATAAAAAAGTTAAAAGAAAAGGGAGGTAGCATGCATCATTGGTTAGTACTGTTAAAATTTGGGATAGATCTAGACAGATTTCCAACAACATTGCATCTTAGTTGTAAACAAGCGTTTTCATACAACCTAGTAGCTGTACATCTGGAAATTGCTAAACATTGGAAACTTTCTAGAAAGATACATTTTCATTCCTGGATAAACAGTTTGTGGTCTATCCTATTCATGGAGAACCTGACCTATCAAACAGGAACATCAAAGGAAAAAAAAAAACAGAAAGAGAGGCATTTGTTTTGATATGGTATCTATTTCGTATAAACACAAAGTTCGAACCAACATCATTCATTCACCACCACCACCCAGAAGTTTTGTTTATATTTTCTTCCATATTGAACACAGATTATTTTCCTTAGAATATGCTTCTCATGATTCTATTATTCCCTTAACAACTTTCTTTCTATTAATTCTACTCTATTATTTCCTAAGAATTAATTAGTAATAATCTTTATACCAATACTTTTTTATTTCATCATTTTCAAAAGCTTGCTATCACTAGTAATCCCCATCTGCCTCTTAAGTAAGTAAATAAGTAATCCCCATCTGCCTTTTAAGTAACTAAGGGGAAAAAATAAATAGCAAGCCACCAATATCCAGTTATGCATCCAGAATGATCAATATAGGTGAATAGGACTGCTGAAATTGGAGTCAAGCAATCAACATTAACTTTCAATACTTCTGGGGATATTTATCAGCTCGTAGTGTTTCGCTGGATTAAGTTTTGAGATGAGATTGGTAATGTCTGAGGAGGACACAGGAGGTCATTTGGGAAATATTCCTTATGTTGGTCAGCTGTACCTTTTGGCAGCATTACCACATGCCATAAAATGTAAACCCAAGTGTTAACAGGATTATGATAATCCAGGTTGACAGTTGTATTTTGCCAGCCCAAGGAGATTCTGGAAAACCTCTGAAAGGTAACTGAATCACTGGTATTTGATGTATATGACAAGCCTTTTACCCCTGCCAGAGGGCTCACTGCAGTGCTCTTGCATCTCTAGACTTAGATATATTGAGTTGGTTTATGAAAGAAGAAGGGACACAATGAGGTAAGTAACTCAAAGAAAGCAATTTAAGATTGTAAGTCTGGCTTCTTCACCAAGTAAGACATCTGTTGGTCTTACTTCAGTCTCTGTTTCCTCCTGTTGTGGTTCTTTGTGGGTTGTTGACTGTGTACAATTCTTCTTCCTCCCCTTCTATGGCCCCAGTCCTTTCCTGGATCCAGCTTTTCAGATTGCACTTGCTTATTCTTTCCTCCCCACAGTATTCCCCTTCCTATGCCACAAGCAGCTACCTATGGAGGCTCCAGTGGATGCCTTTCTGAGCTTTCTCTAGACCTTCACAGCAGGCAACAGACCACTTGGTGCTGCTCCACATCTCCCTGTGGGACCTTCTCCCACGTGCAGTTGTGTAGTGACATGAGGGCAGGGAGTGCTATCCATCCCGGGGCAGCAATATTTCTGGGACCTCTCGGCCCGTAGCCATGTGCCTGTGAGCCCTGGACATACCTCTATGCACCATAGCCATGCCTCTCTTGCCATAGCCACGCCCCCTCCCACCCATCCCTCCAAACACTCCAAGCTTTGCCACTGCCCAAGTATCACCTTCCCAGATGTCCTTCACTAATCACTTTCTTAGGTTGAGGGGAGAAGAAAGGGTGTTGGAGAAGTGTCTCCAGTTCCCACAAGTGTGTGTTTCTTTAGGAAGCAAGATGGCAATGGAGGCAGTTCTCTGCAGTCTCTGTGATTTTTCTGCCAAGTTGTATTGTTTTATTTCGAAATTTTATTGTTTTATTGTTTTACTGTTTACTGTTCTAATGTTTTTATTTTCTGAGTCTACTGTTTATAAGTCGTTTGGAAACAAAGAACTTCCTGGGATTCTGTCTTTGAATGCATTTGCACCTGAAAAAAACCAGAGACTGAGAGGACTGAGAGGCAAGGTATATTAAACCCAGCAGATAACCAGTTAAGGAAAAGAAAATCTAAGAATTCCAAAAAAACCCAAGGAAAGTTAAGGATCCTGTGTTGCTTTAAATGTCTTTAAATGCCACAGCCAAAAAAAACTCCCAAAGCAAACCAAAGGAAAGTAAAAGCAGCCACCCACTTTGATTGGAGATGTGAAGGAGGCAAGATGGAGAAATGTAAGCACAAGGAAACAAAAGATCAGAACCAGTCATCTCTGGTCCAAGGAGGTGGCTGCTTCATCACACAATTGTGGTTTGAACCCCCTTTATTAAAAAAAGGCGAGGAGAATAGGATGGCAAGGACATGAATAGCTGTGTGTATATCAAGAATTTTGTCATCTTCAGGTTGCCATCTCCATGACTTTTGTACCCAGTGAACATGGAATAAACCCCTGGAATAAACAAGTAGTCATGCAAACAAAGCTGAAAATTATTTGAAGTTTATTGAAGAATTTGGTTGCCTCAATTCAGTAAGAGGTAGAAATAAACTTTGCATTGGGGGGAACATAGTGAAGTATATTTCTGCAATTATACGTTTGTCATGGATATACTTTGTGCGTGTGTTTTAAGTCACTCTTTGGATTGTTACTTTGCATGTATTCCATATTTAACATGGTAAAATATGAAAGAAGTGGTTTCATGGCACAGCCACTTACATCTGATTTGGTGACATCATCACATAGAGATCCCTCATTGCTTGGTCACAGTGATATGATCTCTTACTGGTTGGGATGATATCTCAACAGCCTCACCAATACTGAAGCAGTGGAGATGGGGAACGGTACCGAGACAGATGTCAAATAGACTGGCAACAGAAAATTGAAATGGAACAGTGCTTCAGCCCTTCCCAACCAAAAATGTATGCCAGGGCCTGCCAACACACCCTGCATTATATCATGACACTGCTCAGCTGGTGCAGAATTCGTACTTGCCATTTCCTATTGGCTTCATAAGTTTTACATTTGAGTCTAACATGGTCTAGAGCACGGGGAGGTGGAGGTGAAGATGTTGGCTTTATGCATGGAGCTACACAGATATGCCCCTGGGAAAACCAATTCACTGCCTGCAGGTTGTATTCCCACTTGAGTCCCATGACTTATTGAGGTTGTGTTTCTTCCACAGGATCCGGCATAAGATGGATAAACTGGACAGCTCTGAGACAAGCAAGATTTCAGTGGAAACGGTGTGGAACAGCCAGCTTCTTTCTGAAAAAGTGGGTTAAAAAAGGATAGATCAGCTTCACAATACTCCAACCTAGAATGATCATGCTTGTTTGTTGTTTGTCTAGGGTTATGTAACTCCCTATGTATTGTATGGCTGTGCTTGCCTGTATAATTCAATGTAACTGTGAATATATTACACACTTTGTCCTTTTATATATGCACAAAAGGTAACCAAAATCTATCTATCTATCTATCTATCTATCTATCTATCTATCTATCTATCTATCTATCTATCTATCCATCCATCCATCCATCCAAATTTTATATGCACATAAAAGCATCCAAGTTTACCCAGAGCAGCATTATTTTTGCTTGCTAGTTTTTCATTTGATGACAATGGTGTCGTATGAACAGTTGAACATATGGTAATTTGGATCCATGCTTGAAATTACACAGCAAATCACAGAGGCAATACTCTACAGTAGTACTGTCTGTCTGTCAATTTTAATATTGACATTCGGTAGCATTTCCCAAATTCCTATTTGCAATTTCATTCCCACGTTGATGCTCAAGATGTCAAGCAGCCTCAGCATGGAGGAGGGATGCAGGGAAGGTTTCTTGTCTGTCAGTGTTTCTGCTCTCCCATGACAACCTTTTCCTTTGGATACTCAAAATGCTGTTTGGTGAAAGGAGTGTCATTGTTCTTCTAAGCATGGACAGGAGGCCTCATTGAACTATTTGCCTCAGTCTGGAAATTCTGGAGATAAGAGCATAAGCTCCTTTGTTTCCCTATGAGAACCCTGGGCCTAACTATGAATGGTGTTTTGGAGTAATTTAACATCAGCTCTTTTCCTTTCAATTCTTCAAGCTTGTAGGTAGTGCAGAGCTTCTACACAATGAGCTTCTTGGTGTTCTGTTCTGTTTTGTTTTTTTGGCTTGTGGTCACTCCTTTGGTCTCGGTGTGGGCAGACCTGAATTAATCAAACTAGAGAAACAGTGTTGGCCCTTGGAGTGACGCTGACACGTCCTGGGGACCTTGCCCATTGAGAAGAGATTCTGGCTTCCTATGATCTGGAAGACTCACAATCTTTATTTGATTTCAATGCCAGAGCCCTCTTTCAATATCAACAACTCTTCCTTTACCACCCCCTATGGCTTTCATGATGACTCATTTGATGTGGTAACCCTGATCAGTTCCTGACTGATGAGATAGAACAATCTGTCAGGACAACTGCTCTGATGGGTGAGACCTGCTTCTGTGAAAGCCTGCAAAGGGTGGAAATGGCACAAGATGAGCAAAGAGGTGAGTTGTGCCACAACCAAATCTTCTTGAACCCCAGGACACAGCTATAATGTTAGCACAAAGTCAAGGTGGAATGAGGGCAGTGATTTCCAGCATCCCTAAATTGGGAGGATTTTGGATTCAGCTCGTTTTCAGTTGGTCTAATGTTGTCTCATCTGGCTGTTACCTTGCCTGCTGAATTACAGTTATGGATGTAGTAGCATCACTGTGTTGATACTGTGATTCTTGACTATAATGGCACTGTGCTGATGATGGGATCCCTGATTGTTTGGGATTAACATAACAAGGCATAAGCTTACTGCCTGCATGAGAACAAAGTCACCTGACTCCT
The DNA here is from genome assembly GCA_948474755.1 of Ctenosaura bakeri. Classification (NCBI taxonomy): domain Eukaryota; kingdom Metazoa; phylum Chordata; class Lepidosauria; order Squamata; family Iguanidae; genus Ctenosaura; species Ctenosaura bakeri. Next base: position 569,765 of record CAOLHI010001104.1, on the reverse strand, counting down.
AATCAGGGATTCATTAAACCATAATTGCAATGGCTCAGCCAGTTTCCTCACCACCACCCACCCTTGACCCTTTGGAGTCACGTACAATGTGGCATGATACTCTGAAGGGTTGGTTGGTGGTTCTAGCAGAGGGTGGTGGGAGGGTAAGGGAACACCTTCCTGGACGGACTCGCACTATTTTATCGGAAGCGCAATCAACAAGCACCCCATCATCAGCTCCGCTCTTGCAGAAGCCACCACCATGGGAAGCACATGATGAAGTGCAGCATGCCATCTTGTGGGACTGACAGGACCCTGTGAGATATAAGAGAGAAAAAGAAGGAGGGAAGGAAAGACAGAGACAGATCAGTGGAATTTATAAAGCTATATATGCTAATACTGGGAACCCCAAAAGAAGATGAAAACAATAAAGAAAGAAAGATCATACAAAATGTAACCCTACTCAATATATCGAGCAAAGCAGTCCAAATTTCATTTTAACTTCCTTCGGATGGAAATGCTTTTAAAAGCAATAAGTTACATTTGGGAAAAATATATTGGAAGTCGTTATCCTGTATTCTCATATCAAATTCCTTTAGAGGATCTATATGACATCACAATATCATGTTCACATAGAGAACAGGGAATGCCAGCAGGGTTTAGGGGAGGCATAAGTGTTCCAGAAATACAAAAATAAAAAACTATGGGGAAGGAACAGGCAGGCTCAGTGTGGACTGAGGAGACTCAGTAGGGGACCGAATCATTGCTGATGACTAGAAAGGAAGAAGTGGAAAGCTATTGAAGTGGTCAGCAGAATACACTAAGGGACTTTCCCCACTACACTGTTATAGTGCTATTATTCCACTTTCAACATCCTATGGAATCCTGCAATTTACAGTTTAGGGAGAAGCATTTAGAATTCTCAGCCAGAGAGCTCTTTGGCCTCAGTAAACTACAAATCCTAGAATTCCACAGGATGTTGGAAGTGGAATAATAGCACTATAACAGTGTAGTGCCAAAAAGCCTTAGGAAATAGCTGGGTTATCTGCATGGACTTCCAGTATTCTGTACTAACCCATTCTTGCTTTTTCAGGTTGGAATGTTTTGCCCAGTTATGTGAGTGTTAAGTCCAATCAGGAGCCAGGATAGAGTAGTGGTTTGAATATTGGGCTAGGACTTTGGGTGACCAGAGTCTGAACTTCTGCTCAGCCACAGAAACCCACTAGGTGACCTTGGGCAAGTTCCATCCTCTTAGCCTCAGTGGAAGACAATGACAAGTTCTCTTCGAAGAAATCTGGCCCAGGAAAACTCGAGGGTAAGGTCACCACAAGTCAGAATTGAAATGAAGGCATGTGACATGGGAGCCAACCTGGGGTAGTGGTTCTAATGTTGGACTAGAACTCCAGGAGACCAGGTTTGAACCCTTGCTTGGTCATGGAAACCCGTTAGATGATCTTGTGCAAATCACATCCTTCACCCTTTCAGGAAGGCAATGGCAAATCTCCCCTGAATAAATCTTAACAAGAAAACGTCAGGAGAGAGTTGTCATAAGTTGGAGTTGGCTTAAATGGACATAACAACAACTAAATTCATAAGACTCAGTGGCATTTACACTTACCTGATCCTTTGTGGCAACAATGCTGCAGGGGATAGTAAACTTTTGACAGTCTTATGGAGAAAACCAGTGTGTAATTTGTGATTGGTGCTTGGTGCTAGATCACAACACATGTTGTGGGTGGCACAAAGGTTATTTAAGCTGAGTTGCCCCTTCATAGAATCACAGAATCCTAGAATTATAGAGTTGGAAAAGACCACAGGGGCCATCCAGTCCAACCCCCTACTATTCAGGAATCCACATCAGAGCACTCCTGACAAATGACTATCCAGTCTCTGCTTAAAAACCTCTAAAGAAGGAGACTCCACCACACTCCCAGGCAGCATATTCCACTGTTGGATAGCTGTGACCTTCAGGAAGTTCTCTTTTCCTGTAGTTTCAATCCATTACTCCTTGTCCTAGTTTCTGGAGCAGTGAAAAACAAGCCCATTCTCTCCTTTCAAATATTTGAACATGGCTATCATGTCCCCTCTTAATCTTCGCTTCTGCACACTTAACATACCCAGCTCCCTAAGCTGCTCCTCATAGGGCTTTCAGACCCTTCACCATTTTGGTGATCCTCTTCTGGAGATGTTCCAGCTTGTCAATATCCTTCTTGAAATGAGATGCCTAGAACTGGACACAGTATTCTAGATAAGGTCTGACCAAAGCAGAATAGAGTGGTATTATTACTTTCCTCAATCTGTACATCATATTCATTCACATGTTCTTCTTGGATCATAGTCTCGACCCACCTTCCATGCAGTGGGAGTTTATCTGACTACTTAATGGCTAATAATTTTTTTCACCTTTTCCTTGCTCATCCCGTACTATATTTCTGTGGTTCTAAATCTAGTGTCTGTGAAAGCCCTCACAGAGGGTTCACATCAGGTTTCCAATTTTCTCAGGAAGCAGGAAAAATCTGGCTGCATAAAGAGGGCTTTAGAAACAATCTATTACAGGTGATCCTCAGTAGAAAAGGTTAGAATCACTGCTGTATTTGATGGACCTGGATAATTGGCTTACGGTGGTGTCCTTAAAGAGGTTCACATCTCTTCAGGTAGCAGAAGGAGAATGTAAGACTTTGGTGATCTTTTGCTGGAGGGTAGAACTCCAGAACTCGCCTTTTAGGGCCTTGTATCTCAGGGCATGGGGAAAAAAAGCTACTCTTGAGGCTATCATGGAATTTGGGCTCTCACTTGTAGGGGCCTTCAGATAGGTAGCAGTTTCCTATATGCCAGTTTGGGGGACAGCCAAAAACACTGTGGATTGCCCTTGAGGCTAAGGTGTTTCACCCAAGAGAAGACTGAGAAGATAATCAAAGGCTGACACCTGGCCTCTGCTGAACCCACATGAAGTTTCTCCCTCGAGCTCTATTTCTAGGCCAATACATTTTTAAATAGGTCAGGTCAAATATAATGGTCATTATTCATCCCATCTTGTTACCTGGTCTCATTATTTCATGGTTGGCCATTATTTGTCATATAAATATGTATCTAATTGTGTTTTCAGTAACCCAGAATTGGGATTATTTTTAAAAAAAATAAGTACTGTAATTGTGGTTAGTAGTATCACATACATCATTCTCAATATCCTTCAGCCTGACCCTGCAAGTTAAGCTGATGTGAATCTTTCCTTCTTGTGAGTGATGGCATGGTAAAACTGAGATATCTGCAGTTTGCTAGAGGTACTCATTTGATTCACTGTTGTAATAAAAATTTAACAAGGACCCTTCTAGCTTTCCACCCTGAATTGCATTCCCTTTCTTCAAACCATTTCAGAAATACAATACCTTTTGTTTTCTTGTGGATCCTGATTTCCAGATGCAGTTAGAAAGCACAGTATTTAGGCTACAGGGAGCAAAGAAATTCCTTGTTTCAATAGCTCCACTGGGTAATGGTTTGTTTCTGGACATGATTCAAAGTGCTGGTTACAACTTATGTAGCCCTGTATGGCTTAGGTTTAGGCTTCTCAAAGAACCATATGTTCCTTGCATAAGTCTACCTGGGTTCTCATACCTTTGAAGGAATTCTTCTCTTGGCCCTAAAACCTTCACACAAATGCATGGTTAGAACCCCAGAGAAGGTTTTCTTGGTGGCTGCTCATAGGCTTCAGAATTCCTTTGTGATGAGGTTAGGACAGCTTCCTCCTTGCTGTCCTGCAGCAAGCAAGTCAAAACCTTTCTGTTCTAAAAGGCTTTTAGATCTGGTTGCACAGGCTTTTAAACACTGTTCTGTTTAATTGACTATTGTGTTTTCAATTGATTGTTTTCAAAAGTTTTTAATTCTATAGATAGTTTAATTGCACTTTCAAATAATTTACTATATATTTTTTAGGTATATGTATGCCTTTGTTTCAATCTTTGTACACAGCCTCCTATCTCAATTATTTTTGTGGGGAATAGCTAGGAAGCGGGGAAGAGGAAGAGAAGGAGGAAAATCAATACCACCATCAACAACTACCACCATCGAAGAATTAATAATGAGTCTTCTGAGATTTGTCCAAGAGTAGCTCATGGTTTCTTTTTTTTCCCTAACACAATAAAACTTTATTGATATGTAGTGTTGAAGAGTAAATGTACACAAAACAGAAAGTTAACAATACTTCCAGTATTAGTATATCAAAAAACCGTCAGTCACTGTCCAGTTACAAAAACGGCTGGAAAGAGTGAGAAGAGCACTTGGTGAAATCAGGTTTACCATGTTCCCCTTTCGTCCGGGGAGAAGGAGCAGAGGACCGGTTGAGAACAGGATGCCCTCACAGAAGCCCCTAAGGGAACCCCCCCTTGCTGCCCACCCGTCACCCACTTCACCCACGGGTCCTTCATTGAGAGGAGGGGGCACAACACTAGGTGCTCAGTGGAGACTAATAGGTAGCTCATGGTTTCCATGCCAACGGGATAGGGAATCTACACTGAGCTTTAGTTTGAACTTTAATGGAGCTGTCCAAGATACCAAACTTATCTTGTATCCACTATCTACCACAGGAATTCCCATTGTCCTTAATGAAAAATCTCTCTTCCTTTCCTCAATTATCCTGATTCTTGCATTGATTTGCTTAAATTCTCATCCTTAGTTCAAGCTATCACAGGTGACTCCATGGAGAAAAGGAATATAACATAAGAACTCTTCCATGACACTGTGGAACTCTTTAATCATGAAAACGCACTGGACATCACACTCTCAGCCTCAGAGGAAGACAATGACAAATCTTTCCCCCAAGGGAACCTCGTGGTAGATTCAACTTAGAGTTCCCATAAGTCAGAAACGGCCCAAGGGCACACAGAAACAACAAAAAGGATACCTGCCCCCAAATCCCATCATCTTAACCTATTTTTTGGGTGGTTTTTGTAATGGATCAATAGGGCAACTGGTCATTTTACTCTGGCTATGATCAAACAGAAGAAACAAATAAGAGCTTACCTGATTCTATTGGCTGTGGATGGGGATGGATGTCTATAGAGACACTAAAAGAGCTGTTGGGTTTTAAAACACTTTTATATAGAGCTGCCTTTAAAATTATAGGTGGGTGTAAATGATGATGCCAGCCTCAGAACCCAGTAATGTAATTAGTTTACTGGCTGTAATAGAGGAATGTGATTCATTGCTCATGAAAATGCAGTCTATATTCTTAGCCCAATAGAAGAAAGCGTGGAGGCTCAAATATATCACACACCACCCAGAGAGTGATGGCAAATTGCATGTCACAAGATCCTTGTACTTCTCTTGAATTGTAATATGGGAAAGCAAAAAAAATAAATGACTGTCCACTGGGGGGCATAGTATGAACATCCCTGGGGTTTTCCCCATAGGTTTGCGTTCACTGGGGCTACAGAAGATGGGTCGTTCTAATGATACACGAAGGTATATTTATAATATGTCAAAAATGCATTAGATCTCTTTTCCTTTTATTCATGTGAAGAAGAGGAGGAGAAGGAGGAAGAAGAAGGAGGAGGAGGAGGGGTGGAGGGGGAGGAGGGGGAGGAGGAGGAAGGCAACCAGATTCTTTCCATCTTGAATATGGGTTTCAAATTTTGAGACATTCTTACAAATAGCAAAGAGTGGGCAGGATGGAGTGGTTACTGTATTGGATTAGAATTCTGGGAGACCAATCCCCACTCAGCCATGGAAACCCTCCAGATGTACTTGGGCAAGCCATTGTCTCTCAGCCTCAGAGGAAGGCAAGCACAAGCCTCCTCTGAGGAAATCTTGCCAACAAACCTTAGCAGATGGTTGAAGTTCATAACAGTTACATAACAGGGGAAACAGCATCATGTAGTGGTTTGTGTCCAGCAAGCCAGGGTTGAATCTCTGTGCAGCCAAGGAAATCCAATCTATAATCCTAGTCAGTTTATAACATATATAATCCTACTCTCTTAGTCTGACAGCAGATCAATGTTGAACCTCCTCTTAATAAATCTTACCAAGAAAACCCTAGGAGAGGATCGACATAAGCCAAAATCTACTTGAAGGTACATAACAACAACTTAGAAAAGCCTAACTGGAGGGAAAGCCAGTGTAAAACAAACCAGTGTGAAAATAGTTTCCCATGTGATTGGGATTTACCATAGGTTGTGTTAAGTGAAGTGCCTAGTGCAACAACTTGTTGTGTATTCAACTGTGCCATGGATGTCATGACCCTGAGCTAACTAACTATGCAACCGTTGAGTAGCTTTATAGCCAACAAATAGAGGATAGGAGACAGACAGTGTGGATTTGAGAAACACCTTCTATCTCCCACTTTTTACTTGTTGGTTGTGGAGATACTCAGCTATCCCACAGAGGATTAGCTCAGGGTCATAATGCCCATAGCACAATTGAACACACAACTGTTAAGTCCATTTTCACAAAACTGGGGTATATAGTCACAATGCTACAAGTCCACTGTACGGCCATCTGTATTGGCAACATCTAAGAGAAAGAGTGCCCCCAAAATGAAGAGGACCACATTGGATCTGTAGTCAATCACATTAATGGCACTGAACTATAGTCATACTACGTAGAGATTAAAAGTGAGACATCTCTACAGAAAGAGAAGGTGAACATAGAATCATAGAATCATAGAGCTGAAAGAGACCACAAGGGCCATCAAGTTCAACCCCCTGCCATTCAGAAAAACACTATCAAAACATTCTTAACAGATGGCCATCCAACCTCTGTTTAAACACCTCCAAAGAAGAAGCCCTTATCACACTTTGAGATAGCACATTCAGTTGTCAAACTGCCCTTTCTTCCTGATGATTGGCGTGATTCAAGTTCAGCACTACAAATCTGGTTAACTTCAGAAAGATTCAGACAAAGGCTTTTAAGAACCCTGAGAATGGGTGGAAGACCGTGCTAGCTTTGGATTCCCCCCACCATATGATAGTTGGAATTGTCTTAGTTAGTTTCAACTAGAGTGCAGACCCATTGGATCCATTGTTGAATGAATGAAGAGTTAATATGCACCTTAAATACAGTTTATCCAATGGCTATACTATAGTTGGGACTAACAGTAGGATTCAGGCCTCAGTATTGTAAAAACTGAAACACTTTCCATTCTAAATTGGAAGAAAGAGAGTGCCTATTTCCCCAGTAAATCACTGGGCACTGATGGTGTTTTGCTACCATTTGGTTAACACTACAATGCCATACATGTCATTATTCTTTAAGGTTCATCTCCCTTGCCTTGGACTCTAGGCATTAACTCTATGGGCATTTCCTCTCAACACTGTTATAGTGCTATTATTCCACTTTCAACTTCCTGTGGAATTCTGAGGTTTGTCATTTCCTGAGGCCCAAGAGCTCTTCGGCTGAGAATTCTAAAGGACCCTCCCTAAACTACAAACCCCAGGATTCCATAGGATATTGAAAGTGGAATAATAGCACTATAACAGTACAGTGCGGAAAGACCTTGTGTCTCAGTGGTGCGTTCAAGCATGTTTCCACATCATCAGAACATCTGGATGTAAATGATGTGCACAACCTATTAGTAGGGAGGCTTAAGGAATTTGATCTCTGAAACCTCAAAATCCATTGATCTTCTCTCACATTTCAGGCAAATATGCAAATGAGGATATAGTTATCTACTGCCTTTCATAGTCCTTTATTCAAAATGCTATTCTTAGCATAAAAGACATTTTTAAGTGAAGACAAAGAAATAAGTTAAGTACCCATCTGGAGTAGTGGCTTGAGTGCTGGACTCCAGGAGACTAAGGTTCATATCCCAGCTCATTTAGGTACTCTGATTTATGATAACTCTGTCCTGGGATTTTGTTGGCCAAATTTCTGCAGAAGAGGTTAACCTTGGCCTTCCTCCGAGTCTGAGAGAATGTGACTTGCCTAAGGTCAGCCAATGAGTTTTCTCGACTGAGCAGTGATCTGAATCCAGGTATCCTAGAATCCTAGTTCATCGCTCAAACCACTATGCCATGCTGGTCATCTTTTAATTATAGACCATGACATAGAAAATTGAAGGCACAAGGATTCTAATCAGAACCATTAAAAGTTAAGCACTAACATGGAATACCGTGTCCAGTTCTGGGCATCACAGTTCAGGAGGGATATTGATGAGCTGGAATGTGCCCAAAGAAGGGAGATCAAAATGGTAGAAGGCCTGGAAACCATGTCCTATGAGGAGCAGCATAGGGAGCTGGGGATATTTAGCCTGGAGAAGGGAAGGTTAAGAGGTGACATGATAGCTATGTTTAAATATTTGAAGGAACATCATTTGGAACATGGGACAAGGTTGTTTTCTGATGCTTCAGAGACTAGGACATGGAGTGATGGCTTCAAGCTTTAGAAGAAGACCCTCCATCTAATAATTGGGAAGAACTTCCTGATAGTAAGAGCAGTTCAACCATGGAATACACCGTGTGGGAGTGTGGTGGAGCGTCCTTCTTTGGAGGTTTTTAAACAGAGTCTGGATGACCATCTGTCAGGAATGCTTTGATGGTGTCTTCCTGAATGGCAGAATGGGGTTAGACTTAATGGTCCTTGTGGTCTCTTCCAGCAGTACAGTTCTATGACTCTATGTCATATACTTGGATGAACAAATCTAACATTTCATTTCTTCCCTATTCAATCAAAAGGACTCCAAAAAACTTTTTTTTTTGTCCCAAATGTGAAAAGCTGTGAAAATGCTGGTTTTTTTGTACTTAGAAATGAAACTAAACTTTTGGCATTCATTGTGTTGTTAGTCCCAGGTCTTCCAGCCTTCATCTAACTTTAAGTAAAAAGCTAAGTAAAGCAAAAAGTGACATAACTTGTAAAGTGTATTTCTCAATTTCTAGCACCAAAGCACTATTTTGAGCCTTCTGTTAATACAGGAACAATACGCCAAGTGGCGTCACTTAGTCCAGTTTGCTTCTTTACAGGTCATGTTGGAACACTTACAAGCAGAATTCTGAAGCCAAGCTACGATAAAGGCCATCATTATTCCACTAATGCTGTTTATAGTAACCATATATCTTGGGCAGCATTCCAGTGGTAAAAAAATCTATTTGAAGAACCATATGAATCAAAGAAAGAGTCTTGAAATGTATCTAGGGCAACCTTCTATAACCTGATTAGAGCAAATTCATCAGCCCCACCCAATATATAAAATATTCATCCTTGATTTGCATTCTTTTTCACTATATCTAGCATGGTGTACTGGTATAAGCATTGGACTATGACACTGGAGATCAGGGTTCAGATCCCCACTTGGCCACGGAAACCCATAGGATGACCTTTGGGCATGTCACACACATTGAACCCCAGAAAACCTCATGATAGTTTGGGGGAGAGCCTGCTCTAAGCCTTTTCTGCTCTGTTAGAAATGTGAAGATTGAAGAACAATTTAACTTTTGCTTGTTTGTTGCTATGCATCTTCAGGTCATTTCCAGTTTATGACAACTTACAAGGGGATTTGGCAAGATTTGTTCAGAGAGGGTGTGTCATTGCCTCCCTCTGAGTCTTAGAGAGTTGACTTTCCCAGGATCTTCCAGTGGTGATCTGTAACTGAGAAAGGATTCAGATGCTTGTCTTGAAGAGCTGTAATCCAGCCTTCAAACCACTATACCACACCAGCTCTCTATTTCATTTCATTTCGTGATGGTGGGGAAGAGAAATCTTATTTAGAGGGAAATGTCTTCATTCCCTGTCACCATAGCTGTTCTCCTGAGAAGACTTCCTAAAATTAATCCCCAAACTGTTACTCAAGTGAATTGTTGAAGATTTCAACTCCATCTTCTCAGTTGTTTTCCTCCATTGACATTTACACTGATAAATCACAACAGGAAATAAATATGCAGTCTGTAATTCAGGGATGAGCACAGAAATGCTTTATTCAATTGAAAAGTGACCTGGATGGCGGTTGGAAAGTGTTCCATCTGAGAAAAGTAAATACAAAAATATAGACATTTTGAAGCACAAGTAAAAATGCATGCATTTTGGAAAAAGTATACAAAGCATAGGCAATTTGTAGACCCAGCAGGATGGCTTCTCACATCAGCATTTCAGGATCAGAACTCTCTGCTCTGGTCAAGAGACACCTGTGGCACAGACATCCATTCTGATTTTCATGTGGACTAAAAATAAAGGCCTGAGTTCTGTATCAGCTATGCGGTTAAGAAGAATTCAGAAACATAACCATGTTAGTCTGGATCAATATGCTTACCTTTGAGACTAGCTGAGAAAAAGAAGCATAAGGTTTTGTAGACTTAAGTCAGCTTCGTCAGAGATGTGGAGTGAAGAACCTAGGAAGAGACCTTCATGACTGTGAATGAGCATGCAGTATGTGTAAACAACAATGGAAGTACAAAGCTTGTGGGTATGGTGATGTGTTGTAGAGGCTAGCTTCGTGTTCAGAAAACAGGTTTAGTGGATTTCAAAAGCCCTATTTGGGAACATAAAAGAAACAGATGCACACCTTGGTAATTGCCAAGACTAAAGAACTATTGGATCTGCAGTTCTTTCTAAGCTGTAACTTTACAAATTAGTGCATGCACGTATCGTATTCATCACCTAGTTAAAACAACTCTTTCCCCAGATTTTCATCTCACCTGCCAACTGCATGGCCAGGCAGCTGCATCTATTCCCTCTTATCAAAGTTGGTTAAAACAACATTCCCTCATTGCCATCACAGTGTTTCTCACTCAGTTCCATCATCTCCTTTCTGACCTCTTCTAAACTTCAAGACACAACATGGTAGTACATGGCACTTACATGACACAGCATTGCATGATTTCACATTGCACAGCAAGGAGACCAAAGTCAATCTGATGTGTGATGAAGGTGACAAATTCAGTTTTATCAGTCCAGGATCTCTTGACACTCAAAACATACTTTTAAAAGATGTTTCCAAAGATGCTTTCCATCCTTGCTGACAAGGGGAAAAACCCCCTCAGCAAACTGACTTTAGTTTATTCAACCACTTCTACCAGTCCTGAGTAAGACCTAGGTACTAGCTAGTTGTACGTTGCATTGCGGACACACAGATACCTTTTTGACCATTAATAGAACCTTGTGAGCTCATGTGGTCACAGAATCTGCTGGTTTCAATGTGTGCTAGTGTAAAAAAGGTGATCTTCAGAGTGTTGTACAGCCATACACTAGCATTTTCTCCAAATAAGAATTACACAGAAATTTCAGCCAGTGCAGAACACAGCCAACAGCCATGAGACACAACTATACCTGCTAATTTACTCTTTTCAAAGGAACTCAATATATTCATACAGTAAGGATTAGGAACATAAGGAATAGGATGTAACATTTCACTAATTGTCTTCTTGAAGGTAGCAACGGGTAATTTTAGCAAATTTAGCAAATTTCTCACCACGCTGAGGAAGCTTTTGAAAATCCTGCCATTTGCAAAACTTATTCAGGACTTAATTGGCACAAAATTTGCACATAGTTGTTCTATGCAATAAACAGCATTTTCTGTGAATCATCATCATCATCATCATCATCATCATCATCATCATCATCATCATCATCTGTGCATGCACACACACATAGAAAATTCTGCAGTTCACATTTGCATATGGTTGAAATGTACGGAAAAAATAAATAACATTGCCTGTATGGGAAACAAATTTTTCTGCACAGACAATAATATTTCTGTGCAAGACTATTATTTTCTGCATAAACAATGTTCTTTCCTGCACAGAAAAATGATGCTTCCTGTGCAAAATGCAGACTTGTCACTAACACAGACTTAGAAGTATGTAAAAACAACAACAATGCCTTGTATATCAGTTGTTGAGGAACACACGGTAAAGGGTGCAGTTGCAATCATGCCCCCCTGGGTGTGCTTCTCAGAGAAAAGTGTTTGGTCACTACATGAAAAAAATATTGGATTAGATAGACCTTTGGTCTGAAATATCGCTTCTACGTCTTTTGGCTAAGATCAAGTATACAAACATCGTACTATTCAGCCACCAGCCTTCCCACTTAAAAGGATTGCAGATGACACCAAATTGGGAGGGGGTGATAATAAGCCAGTGGGCAGGATCAAAATTCAGAATGACCTTGACAGATTGGACAGATTGGAGAGCTGGGCCAAGGCTAACAAAATGAATTTCAACAGACAGAAATGTAAGATGCTACACTTCAGCAGAAAAAAATAGAATGCACAAATGTAGCATGGGGGACGCATGGCTGGATAGCAGTATGTGTGAAAGGGGTCTAGGAGTCTTAGTAGATCACAAGATGAATACGAGTCAGCAGTGTGATGCGGCAACCAAGAAAGCCAATGCCATTTTTGGTTGCATCAATAGGACTATGGTGTTTAGATCAAGGGACGTAATGGTACCACTCTATTCTGCTTTGGTTAGACCTCATTTGGAATACTGTGTCCAGTTCTGGGCACCTCAGTTCAAGAAGGATATTGACAAGCTGGAACATGTCTGGGGGGGAGGCAACCAAAACAGGTGAAGGGTCTGGAAGCCATGCTGATGAGGAAGCTGAGTATGTTTATTCTGCTGAAGAAAAGCTTAAGAGGGGATATGATAGCCACATATAAATATTTTAAGGGAAGTCATGTAGAGGAGGGAACGGGCTTGTTTTCTGCTGCTCCAGAGACTAGGACAAGGAGCAATGGATTCAAGCTGCTGGAAAGGAGATTCCACCTGAACCTCAAGAAGAACTTTGTGACAGTCAGAGCTGTCCAGAAGTAGAATATTCTGCATCAATGGAGTGTGGTGGAGTCTCCTTCTTTTGAGGTTTTAAGCAGAGGCTGGATGGCCATCTGTCAGGAGTGCTTTGATGTAGATTCCTGCATGGCAGGGAGTTGGACTGGATGGCCTCTAAGATCTCTTCCAACTCTATGATTCTATAATTCTTTGATTCTATGATTAGCCACCAGATGGTGGAGAAAATCACATTTTCATGGACAAGATAAATATTGCACACATAGTACAAAGATAGATACTATGACTGGTACTCAGTATTGCAATTCTGGATTCATAACATAGAGTTATGGATCCTCAACTGTTCTGTATTCAGTGAGATTACATAGTCTTACTGGAAGCCTACATAAAGGCCATCCCAGCTCACTTTAAAAGATAGCTGTTAGACTCTACAAAGAAGGGTGAGTTCAGCTTCTGATTGGAACACAAGGAAAAAGATGCTTCTTGCCTTCTTCCATGAGTGAATGATGCTGTGACTATCAGAAGCAGGACCTTTGTCACAAATTTTGTCATAGCCATGTTTGTTGATGGGAAGCAGTTGGAAGCATCCTCCTCTTTGAGCACCAAAGACTGAATGGACCTCCTTCACCTGATATGGCTTCTGGTGTTTAAGATAGGCTGCGAGAGGAGTGGGCCAGAAGGTGCTACTATCTATGCAGACCTAAGTAGGTGATATAGGATATTGAGACTTTTTTTTTGTAACTATCTTTCCTCCAGTGTGGTTTTTCTAAAGCTTTTCTGTTGCTGATTGATACTAACTTTCCAGGTTGAGTGACCTCCTTTGATATACCAACTACACTGGCTGTTGCTTTTCCCCCCAAGTTCAATTCAATGTGCTTGTTATCACTCTTAAAGTCTGGAATGGCTTGGGACTCAATCCATTGCTGAATGTGACATTGCAAAGCATCTGTCTGTGGTCAAGCCGTAAACCATATATCAAGCATGAATCAACCAATGATGCCAGCATTTCTATGACTATGCTTTGAGATGAAAGTATACAAGCTATACAATTGTTTCCCCTGGCAATGACTAAATACCCATAATTATATAAAAAAAGAAAGGAATTTACAGTGTCCAATCTGGACGCCTTGTTATACCATGCCCAGAATAGGGCACAAGTTGTTATTAAATGGTTGGAGGAGTTAAGGGGGGAAGGGGAATGTGATTCACAACTCACTGCCGATGAGAAGCAGAAGGCAAAAGTGTTGTCTCATCCCCCATGTGACACCCTCAAACTGTATATAAGCACTAACCTTCTCATAGCTCCTCCATCAGATCTCAGCATCTTCCAGTTGAGTCTCCAAAGTTTGCATTCCACGCAGAGCCCGGTGAGTTTCACTTGAATCTATTGACTTTTTCTTCTAAGGTTTTTCTTCTAAGGTTTATGTGTGCTCTCCAGGTACAGTGAAATTAAGCCAGGGATGGGGTACATGTGGTCCATTGATGGTCTGAATATTGCTGGACTAAAACTCCCAGTATCCCACACAAATGGATATATGAGATATGAGTGATGGGTGTTGCAGCCCAGCAAAATCTAATGGATTTCACACTCCCTAGCTTTGCACAATGCAATGAAGCATCAGTTAGTGACAGGGTTTTGTCCCCATGTTCTACCTGTGGTCTTCCTGGAGGCATATAATGGAATGGAAGCAGGATGCTAGACTAGATTGACTTTTGGTCTATTGATGCAATCCAACCTTACTCATAGAAAAATATCAAAAGAGCCCTCAGATGTTTAACTATGAACATAACAAATTACTTTTAGCTAGGTGCAACTAACTACCTGAAGCTAAAACTGAAGCTAATTACTTGTAACACAGTTAACTTTACAAGTTCTGCATATGAGACTTGAGAAGTGGTGGGAAACTTGTCCTTGTCACTGGGTTCAAGAATGGAGATAGGAGGAGTTTAGTTTCCATAATTCCATTTCAGTCTAGATGTCCAGTATTACAGCTTACAACCTGGCGATGGAGCAAACATACAGCAACAGAGCATGGCAACATACAGTAAATCCTAAGCTTACACTTAATATTTTTAGCCAATCATTAAATGGCAGCCATTAAGCCACAAAGCAAGGGTGGGTAAAGGACAGCCCATGGTTTTTATGCAGCCATTGGAAACCCTAGGTACAAAACATGAAGCCTTTCAAAAAGCCCACAGATCAACATGGGGGAAAATTGGGGGGGCAAATGGGAGGCATTTTTTTTTAGTCTAAGCTACTCAAATGCTCCTAGACCACAACTACTCAGTTTCCTCTGACTTTCTGGAGCCCCTCAAACTTCCTGAAAACACACACTTAAAAAAAAAAAAATCAGCCAAAAACGGGCCAGAAAATGGTGACCGGAAATGTTGTCACGTCTGTTCAGGCGCACCAAAATGCATGAGTGTAGGTCACTGGGTGGGTACAGTGTGTGCAAATGCATCCTGTGCACTTGCCCATCCGTGTCATAAAGGAATGTTATCTAGCAAACACCCAAATGGAAACCCTTCATGTCGAAACTTTCTCTTATATTTCAGTTTGTTATTGTTAATAATGAGAGAACTTCCTCAGTGGCTGCTCCCAGCCTGTGGAACTTCCTTCCACAGAAGTCTTGGCTCTATTCTCTTTCCTCTGGATACAAGACCATTCTTTTAAAGAAAAAAAAATCTAGCAGCTTTGAATGATTAAGTAGTGCTAGGGATTCTTTTATTATGTGTTTGTGTGTTGTATTTTTTACCTCTATTATTATGGGGTTCTATTTTAACATGCTTTTATCCCCCCCCTAAAATAATAATGCTTTAGTATGTTGATTGTTCAATAGTATTTTTTTAAAAAATATTTAAGCAAATCTTGTTAGCCATTGAAAGCTGCCTTGAGTCTCATAATGGAAGATTGGAGGCATATAACTCTAATGAACTGTTAGAAAGTGCCAGTTCGTTAGTGGCAAGGATAAAATGTTCTGGAAGAGTTTAATCTGTTTTTTGTTTTGTTTTTTCATTTAAATTCCCAAAAGTTTAAATCTGTTCAGCTTATAAAAATTTCTTTGGTTGAAGATAGAATTATAGAATCAAAGGGCGGAAGGGGACCTCGTAGGCCTTTGAGTCCAACCTTCTGCTCAATGCAGGATCTGCAGCTAGAACAGAAGGTAGCTGCCTAGCTTCTTTCTGAAGACATCCAGAGAAGGAGATCTCATGACCAATCTAGGCAATTTGTTCCATTGCCAAACTGCCCCCACTTAAAAGGACCTGTTCAGGGTGTTGAACATCTCCCACAGGTATCCTCAGCACCTTAGATACCTTCTTTAATGTTCAGACTAAAACAGGAATGGAAGCCATCAGATTCCAGGACCTCCTGACAGGATATAATTGCTTCCCTCTCAGTATGGAGGGCCAAGAAAAGTAGTTGTGGCTTAGGAGGATCTTTGCAGGCAACAGAATCATATAAGCATAGAGTTGGATGGATAGAGCCAGGGATGGCTCTATTTGACCACAGAGCTGGATAGAATCACAGAGTTAGATGGCATCCCAGAGGCCATTAAGTCCAACCCTCTGCTCAGTGCAACATCTCCAGCTACAGCATCCCCAGCAGGTAACCCCCTATCCTCCAGAGAGGTAAACCCCACCACCTCTCCAAGCAAGGATTTCCATTGCCAAACTCATCTTAGCGTCAATAAGTTCCTTCTAATATTTAATTGAAATCTACTTTCCTGTAACTTAAACCATTAGACCTATTACTCTTTAGTCATCTCTTCAGCAGGCTGAACGTGCCCAGTTCCCTCAACCTTTCCTCATATGTTTTGTTCTCCATTCTGCTTTTCATCCTTGTTGACCTTCTCTGAGCCTACTCCAACTTGTCTGTATTCCTCTTAAAACGAAAGAGCAAGCATGGTGTAGTGATTTGAGCTCAGGAGTACAAATCCAGAGACTAGGCTTTGATTCCCTTTTTGGCCATGGAAACCCACTGGGTGACCTTGGGTGCATCACATACTTTCAGCCCCCAAAACCCCATGATAGGTTATCCTTAGGGTTGTCATAAGCTGGAAATGACTTGAAGGCTCACAACAGCAACAACCTGGCACTGAACACAGTATTCCAGGTGTGACCTCACTGCCACAGAATATAATGAGATGATTACCTTCCTTGTCTTGGAAACTACAGCTTAATTAATACTAGCTAAAATGGTATTTGCTTTCTTTGCTTTAGCATCACCTTACTGCATTGACCATATTTGCTAGGTCAGAGTTTAAGATACTTTGGCCCTGTCTTCTTTTGGTCTTTCCTCATCACCCCTTTGGTGTGTGCTTGTGATTCTGAGCAATGTGGTACAATCCAAGGGTTGTGGGGAGGGGAGACAATAAATGATTATTTATGGTTTCTTGGACTGTCCAAAATCTGTTCACTGGATTCTCTCTCTTGAGACGTTTTCTTCATGATTTGCTTGGTCTATGTAAAATTTCCACAGTGGAATTTCTCCTGCAAAGAACTTTGACTGTTCTTTTCATCTGCATTTCAGATTCTCTTCACTTTCTCAAGATGGCCTGTTGTGGTACCTCCTGTGGTTCTGGAAGTTGTGGTGGATATGGAGGATATGGAGGATATGGAGGATATGGAGGGTACGGGGGCTATGGAGGAGCTGGTGGAAACGACGGAGCACTGGTTGGCGTTAGTCCCGCCAGAGACATCGTGATGTTCCCTGGTGAATGCCACTTTGTCTCCCCTGGACCACAAATGCATGAGATCGGGTGTACCCAAGTGTGTTGCCGCCCTGTGTGTGCCACTGATTGTTGCCTGCCCTGTGGCTATGGCCATGGTGGGTACTCTGGAAATAGAGGAGGAAATGGCGGAGGCCTGAAGGTCGACATTGTGAGAGAAAGCCATAATGTGATTATGCCCGCCTCATACCTGTGCAGCAGAGCCCATTGTGCGGAAACACGTGTCTGCGATCCATGTGGAACATGCTAAATGAACATGTGAAAGCCAAGGATCCAAGGAACCACTGAAAACATGAACAGACATCCAAGCTTATAAGCATGATTTCCAGAAGGGATGCTTGCAGGTTGGTCTGACTGAAATGGGTGGGACCAGCCTGCAATCTGTGCTTGTGGAAATGTGTTCTCAAAGGGTCTTTCTTCATATGCTGACTATTGTTGCTTTTTTTTCATCTTCATTTAATCCATTTATGCTTTCTACTTCCTTATTTATTTCCACATTCCTTTATTTGTTTTTTTTAAAGAATGTATACTTTTTTTTCCTACTGAAGTCTCAGAAATGTATGTTCTTCCTTACTAGGAAGTGGCAAGTGTTCATCCATACTTCTAGAACAAGATGGACAACAGTAGCAGGTCCAAGGGCCACCCTTATACACTTGAAGCTTTTCAGGTCCACATGGACTACCAAAATTTGTAGCTGAAGGTCACTTCTATTTGTCAAATATATCAGTCAATCAATCAATTAATCAGTTAATTCAGGGAGATCTTGTAAACTGTTTAAAATGTAAATGGTTGTACTTGGAACAACAATCCATCCTCTTACTTATGGATCTGTTGAGGGCTACCAAAAATAATCTGTGACTCTGCAGGCCATACCTTGCGCACACTTGTTCTAGAAGAATCTTTGCCTCTCTGGATATTTCCATAGATACCAGGAAACTGGTGGCTTTGGTTCTAAACCTGCTGCAGACATGTTACTTCCTTTAGCTTGTTTTAGAAGTTAAAAGAGACACAAAGAGCTCAAGGGAGGGCGGGATGTTTTCTGAAGTTAGATAAAATGGCTCACCCTGTGATGATACTATGAGGGATCCATTGTTATCAAAATCATGTGTCATGGCTGCTTCTTAGAGAAGGATGGCATGCTTACTCAATTGCTGAAACTGTAACAGCTTACTTTGCTTCTTTTATTCATTAAAATTTCATACAGCATTGCAAATTTCAGTCTCCTAGTTTTATTTGTTTTGTCCGTCAAAAGTTTTTTGTTTGTTTTTACTACTCCATTTGGTTTAATCCATCTAATTTGATTTGTATATTATTTATTCAGTTTATACAATCTGTATGCAGACTCTCAGGGTAAAACCTTTCTATAGTGCCTCACATACATTCATACATTCACAACACACACACACACACACACAATTTTTTACAATTCATGATACAGAACAAGTCTTTGATATCATATAAAGGTGATGGTAATGATGATGTTGAAAGTTAAATGATGATATTACAAGTTAAAGCAATATCATTCTAATTTATGAATAAGCTAGCAATACAACCTCAAACAATAACATGTATTTTTATATCTAAATATATCTAGTCCTATACACATGCATGTGCACATACAAATGCAAACACACAATACATATGGTATAACATTGTAACTCTTTCCATGAACTCGAGCACATGCTAGATGGCTTTTCAAGCCTTACACACTCATGCTCTTCGCTTCCTCTTTGTTGTGTTCCTCTCTACGGTCATTTCCGCACTAGCCTGTTATAGCGCTAAGTTTCCACTTGCAACATCCTATGGAATCCTGGGGTTTTCAGTTTTGGGAGGGACCAGTTGAAACTTGGAACCCCAGGATTCCATAGGATGTTGCAAGTGGAATCATAGCACTATAACAGGCTCGTGTGGAAATGGCCTAAGAGGAGAGAGCACACCTGGTGAAAACATCCAGTTCTGCCATGAATCCATCTTGAGGAGGGACACACAGCACTAGTTGCTTCTTCCTGTGCTTTTGGCCAGACCTCATAGAGCACCTAGGAGGGTAAGATGGATGATGCGATGGAGAGGCCCATGCAGGGTGGTTGGCCTGACACCCTGCCTTTATTTCCATGGATATAGGAACATTTTCTCCAGGCTCACAGAAGCTTTCTGATCTGACATTTTTTCCCCTCAAAGAAAGGATGTGCTGGCACAGGAGGGTATGAATTGTGAAAATGGGCTCCCATGGGGTATATGAGTAGGGGCGGGGAAGGCTGTGAAGCACAGTTATAGGTTCAAGTCAAAGGAATACTTCAGTTAGTAGGAGACACATTTGTTGCTATGTGCCTTCAGACTGACTCAGATTGGCTCATGATAACTGTATCAGAGGGTTAACTTGGCATGATTTATACAGGCGAGATTTACCATTGCCTTCCTCTGAGGCTGAAAGAGCATGACTTGATCAAGATTACCCAGGGGTTACCATGGCTGAGTGAGGATTTTAATCTTAACTTTCTGGAATCCGAGTCCAATACTCACACCACTATATACCACCCTGGCTCAAGACTTAATTGCCATCTCTGAATACATCCAAGATTATCAATTCAGCTTCAAAAAGTTTTCAGACTCCCTCTCTAAACTTTTAAACTTTCTTTTAAAAATGAAACCAAGTGTACTCCCAGAACCTAGTCCTCTGAAGTCTTGGTTCTTGGAGTCCTGGAGTCATAGGCCTTTTCTGTGCTACACTGTTATAGTGCTATTATTCCACTTTCAACATCTGATGGAATTCTGGGGTTTGTAGTTTATTGAGGCCAAAGAGCTCTTTGGCTGAGAATTCTAAAGGCCCCTCCATAACCTGCAAACTCCAGGATTCCATAGGATGTTTAAAGTGGAATAATAGCACTATAACAGTGTAATGTGAAAAAACCTCCAGCCCAGTACTCAAACATGCTGGGACTCATGAGCTGAAAAACCATAAGAAAGCAAAAAGAGGACATACAGTTCAGCCAAGATAGCACTAGCCATCAGCTGTGTACAAAGTCTACTATGTTATCTGGCAGAAAGTCATTTCACGGAGAGCAGGAAACCCTAAAGCTCTTCAAGAAAGAGAAAGGAACATACGACTGGGGGAAAAAGAAGCCTTTAGAAGGAAGTCAGGGGGGATCTTTGAGAGGTTCCCAGTAATTAGCGAGCTCAAGGGCAGAAGGAATCAGGTTCTAGAGAATCTCCATTACTTCCATGTTAAGTGAAGTCTTCATGACTGAACATAACCCATTTTACATGCTACATTCAGTAAGTGTTCTGAGCTGAGAAAGAAAGAAAGCCACTGCAAAGAGTTTCCATGTATGAGTGGGGATTTGAAACACGGTGTCCCAGAACCCTAATCCACTACAAACCACTACACAACACTGGTATGGGATGTATTTGGGTTAGTATTTGCTGTTGGGTTGCATTCAGCTATCCCATGAATGAGAGACCTCCATGAGGTTTTGAGGTCAGGGCTATTCTTGACCTGAGATTTCAGGGCCCAAGCTTGAGACCTGGGGATGGCTTCTTGAGATGTCAAAGAAGACAGACCCTTGTCATGTCATGGTTGGTGGCTCCTGGTGATGCCCTTAAACAGGATTTTCTAAGCATCAAACCACCATTAAACAGTGTGTGTCGTTCAAAACTTGCCAACCATCAAATATGAAGAAAATATACATTCACATACATTGTATAGTTATATTCTTTAAGAAAATCGAGTGAATAATTAAATGACTTGGTATGTTTGAATTTATATGGAACCAAAGGAAGTTATCTATTTATGGATAAAGATCAGACTATTTTAAATATAAGATAAATGTGAAATGAAAACCTGTTGAACAAACTGTCAATAGCTCTTAACGATAAATATTTGGATATCTTGTTTTGTGTTACATCAATACTTTGTATATAGTATATTATACTTTTTATTTTTTATTTTTTGGAGTATTGATATACTTTCTTTTATTACATGAAATCTGTTAATAAAAAAAGTGCTTTTTCTTCTTGTCCCAAGGACTTGTGAAGAGGAGTTAGGCCCAGAAATTCGGGTGTGGGCTCTGAGATTTGACATGCTTTCAACTCATCAACAGTCCTGCTCAGATCTCAGGACTGTGACTCCCTTTATTTAATCTATCCATCTATAATAAAGTATATTGCTGCTGCTGCTGTTGTTCTCTGCCTTCAAGTTGTTTCTAACCCACGGCAACCCTAAAGGAACTTATCATAGGGTTTTCTGAGGCTGAGAGTATGTGATGTGTCCAAGTGGATTTCTATGGTTAAACAGAGAATCAAACCCGGGTCTCCAGTGCTCAGACTACTATACCATGGTAGCTCTCAATGAATTTTCTTGTAGAATCTATGATGAAGTTTATATATGACAGAGTCAACACATCTTGACATACAAGCTTCTAAGTATGTAAGAATGCACTCATATGTGTCTATGTGTCAAAACAATGATAGAGGATAAATTAGAAGCCCAACAACTGAAGTCCTCACAAGTCTTCTGAAACTATAACCCATCAAAGAAGTTAATGTTAACACTGATTCAAAATGCAATTTTGTTAACATTCCTCATTATTGTGACTGTGCAAGGATTGCTTCATGGATTCCATGAATATATTGATGCAGACAATGTGTTACTGATATTTTATATATATATAAAAATAATGACATGAAGACATAAATATGGCCAAAAATGGTTTACGCTTCCAAAAATTGTTCTTCAAAAGTTGTATCTCCCTTCTGAGTAAACAACTGGAAAGGAACCGTGGAAGACTACATCAGCTGTGAGATTGCTATATGCCTCAAAATGGAAGATTCCAATAAATTCCTACGGCAGAAAAATATCTGTTGAAACTGAAGGAGTTAGCTGAAATTGATAAATTACAAAGTTTGATTGGAGAAAAAAATCACTTAAGATTTTTTTTAAAGATTGGAAACACTTGATAAACTTTTAGCAGAAAAAAAAGAAAATGATTCTGTAAATGTTGGCTTTAAGAATTAATATAAGTTATCTAGGAAGAAGAAATGTATGAGTTAGTTCTTAGAAAGTAGAGCAGAATTATCCTATGTATAGCAATTAGTTGCTGAGAAAAAGGCTGGTTATTTATCTGTATTTCTACTTTTGCTTGTATCTGTACTCTTTCTTTTTTTCTCTCTCTTCTTTTCTTTCTTTAGTTTTCTCCCTTTCCTTTTCTTTATTTTCCTGTTGTGTTGTTTAATTTTTCACTGTATGTGGGAAAAATCTTAATAAAAAAATTGAATACTGAAAGTTGTGCCTCAAAATTAATGAACTAGATTGGTATGACATGCTATTTCTTACAGAAAATACGCCATCATCTTTGATGTTCAGTTGATTGAAATAATAGCCTGAATGCTACCGGTTAACCTGAATTAGAGGAAACCCACTGAATGAATTGCTGAATGGGGAATCAATTGGTAGATAAACTCCAGGGATGCAATGGCTGATTTCTTGTTGGGGCTAACACTGGAAATGAGCTGAGTGGTTGTGAAAATCATGGTCAAGCATCTTCTTGAGCAGTTACAAATACCTAATCTAAACCTATGCATTCATAACCCTTTGGTCTTTTCTATTACAGGGTCTGATAGAACATTTTAAGGTGGGTAAAAATTATTTGGGTTCAAGGTATCTAAATCTGAGTTTGAGAAGCAATTATACATGAGTGATCAACACTTGATTCCTAAAACATATAAACTGCTATTGAAAGTTGAGACAGAGGACAAACAAGTTAAATACTGTATGATTAAAAGGCCTCAAAATATTGGTCATCAAATTCAGATAGCACAAAGGGAAAGGATGTGGACAAAAGACTTAATGTTTACTTTCATAGAATATAGAAACAGAGAGTCATAGAGTTGGAAGAGACTCCAGGAGCCATCTAGTCCAAACCCATTCTGCCATGCAGGAAACCACATCAAAGCACTCCCGATACATGGCCATCCAACCTCTGCTTGAAAACATCTAAAGAAGGAGACTCCACCACACTCCGAGACAGTGTATTCCACTGCCAGACAGCTCTGACCATCAGGAAGTTCCTCCTGAGGTTTAGGTGGAATCTCTTTTCCTGTAGTTTGAAACTATTGCTCCTTTTCCTAGTCTTTGGAGCAGTAAGAAACAAGCTTGTTCCCTCTTTAATATGACATCCTTTCAAATATTTAAACATGGCTATCATGTCCCTTCTTAACCTTCTCTTCTCCAGGCTAAACATACCCAGCTCCTTAGGCTCCTTCTCATAGGACATGGCTTCCAGACCATTCAACATTTTGGTCACCGTCCTCAGGCCATGTGCCAGTTTGTCGATATCCTTTTTGAAATGAGATGCCCAGAACTGGACACAGTTTTCCAGATGACTTTTAAGTTATGATTTTTGAGATGATGGTATTCAGGTTTATGGCTGTGGCACTATTGCCATGATCACAAATGTTCCTGTTCCCCTTAACCCAGTTTAATAGCCAAGGAGCCACAACAAGCAAGGAAGGTCTGTTCTACCATCAACAGGAACACTTCAAGATGATGTTTCCACCACCATCCCACTAGTGAGCTAGAATCAATAAGAGTTGCAGCAGGGCTCTTGTTTCTGATTGCCACACTTATTATTGTTATCATTTATTTATATAGCACCATCACTGAGCATGGTGTCTTACAAGAAAAAAGAACAGTCAGTGGTAATGGAGGAAAGGCAAGGGTAGCCAGGCTTGTGTCTCCAACAATGCCCTTTAAGAAACAAACAAACAAACAATGCCAAAATGGTGGAGTGATGGGGAGAAAGGAAAGGAAGCTGGACTTTACACCCTGATACTTCTAGCTTGCTATCTCACCAGCACTTTTTATTTATATTTGGGAAGGGAATTGGTGTGAGGTTGTAGAACTATAAATATAATGTATCCAGACTTCATACTTGTAGCAGCTTGATCCCACTTTAACCTCCTTGGTTCCATGTAAGGAATCTTAAGATGTGCACTTTGTGAAGCACATTGACTTCTTTGCTGACCTATAGTGCTAGAGATTTCTGGCAAAGAAGTCTAAGCACCTCATCAAACTATAAATCTGAGGGCTCCATAGAATGCGGCCATGGTACTTGAAGTAGGGTCAGAATATTATCAACATGAAGTATGGACACATCTGTAGTCAATTCTCCACTGTAGTTTTATCTCTTTTTCTATGTTTAGTTGCCAGCAGAAAATTTCTATCTGTACCAGGTTGACTCTCAGTTCAGTACTTTCACATGCAAGTCAGACAGCCTTCTCCAGGGCTTGGAAATCTCTCTCTTCTCCCTGGCCTTTCTTCAACAGATAAAAACCTTTCTGTTCTGAAAGGCTTAAGGAAGTGAATACAAGGATCATTTTGTGTGGTGTTCTATTGATTTCCATCCTGTGCAACTCTTAATGGATTTGTTTTGAATGGGTTTAATTCTAGAGCTAGCCTAATTTCAACTGAAACGTCTTAGTACATGCCTTTATGAGAGCTGGTGGGGTGTAGTGGTTTGAGCATTGGACTACAGTTGGACTACTAGACATGACTTTTAGATGTGAACTAATTGGATTATGGTTCAAATCGCGACTCAGCCATGGAAACTCACTGGATGACCTTGGGCAAGCCACACTCTCTCAGCTTCAGGGGAAGGCAAGGGCTAACTCTCTCTGAACAAAGCTTGCCAAGAAAACCCCATGATGTGCTCACCTTAGGGTTGTCGTAAGTCAGAAATGACTTGTAGACACACAACAATAAAAACAGCATCATCAACAACATGGGTGTGCATGTTTTTGGAAAAAATATTGTTACCCTGATTTCTGGTGGTCCTGTGAGGGACACTTAAGTGTGCTCCAAATTACAAAGTTGGGAATTAGCAAAGACCACAAGTTAGCACTATGAGAGGCAGGGAAACATAGCAAGATCTTTTACCCAATGTCTACAGGGTCAGGCCGAGTCAAGGAGCAAACCAAAGTAAATAATAATTGTTTTTATTGATATACAGTCAAACAAGTGTATGCAACACACTCACACAGAAATCTGTAGAAAAAAAGGTAGGAGTTGGATAGAGGGATTTCTGAGTGGAGGTTTCGTATGGGAAATACTACACCTGTCCTGAAGCCCAGGTAGTCTGAAGAAGTTCATGGAAGTGAGGATTCTCAGCATGAGGAGTTGAGGGGAAGGCTCGCTGACTGAAGTGACAGCAAGGCAGGATGGAAGCCAAGAACAATCCAAGGAAGTGCTCAAAGTCAGGGAGTATTATAGGGGAAAATGTGGCCACAGGCTAGCCTATTCACGGGGATAACAATCAGTTTCGGGTTGGAGACAAAGCCTCCAAAAGGTCAATCATTTACATGATTGAGTTATGACAGAGTTGTCAATAGAGCAGCCAGTATGCAAACGCAGAGAGCTTGACGGATGAGTATTCGGCTCGTCAAGCTGCCTGCTCGGGGCAGGGAGTCCTTTGTAAGTAGCGTGCATACATAATGTGGTACTTGCCTTGAGGTCTACTAAAGTAGCAGTCTGGCTATTTCTGGCCTGCCTGTATTTGTTTGAAATATTTCAGCAATTAGTGGCCCTGCCTGCATGCGTGCTTGTCCGTGGGTCTTGCAAGCACGTGGAGAGGAATAGGTAAAGAAGGGCAAATTATTGATATCAAATGATATATAATATCCCACAAGTCTGGGCTAGAAAACTGCGGTAACAATATGATTTAATTAGCAAATATATTAATAGGCTTTGATATAAAATAGATCCTGATGTGACTGGAAGGTCAAGCTGGGGCAGAGAAAAATTACTGACTGAACACATGAGATTGCAAAGTAGGTCAGAAGATCCCCTCTAGTTCATTGTCAGGCAGGTTATCAAGCAACTTCAGAGATGATAGGCTTAAACTGAAGCTGTAACATCTCTGATTCCACACAATAGCAGAGAGAAGTTCCCAACAAAACACTGATTGTTTCAGACCTGCTCCCATACGCTTGGACATTTCCCTGTATTATTCACTTACCTATCCATAATTACAGAGCTATTTTGAGAACCATTTTGTCACCTAACACTTAGACTATTAATTTTGTCCAGACCCCATTGTGCATGTGAGGTCTGGACATTGTTTGTCATACATTGTTTGCTCAGCTAGAGAGCCAGTCACATTCATGCCCTCCAGGTAAATTTTGAATATAAAAGACCTCCATTTTGAGCAGTTTGATACAATATCTTGCTTGCTGAATGCCACACTGTCTCTCCAATTTCTGACCAAGTACTGTCCTTAGGCTCTAGTCTAAGCCAAATCACTGTTTTCTTCCTTGCTGTCCAGATCAGTAATTATTGCCCATTTCCTAAAAACTGCTTTATCAACAACTTTCCTCCCTTTATAGTTTGTTTAACTCTTGTGAGAGTGTGTGATTTTTTTTTGTGTATGTCTGAATTCTTCAATAAAACACATTTTAGCTTATTTCTGACTCTCTGGCTGATTCTTTCCTGCTAGGACCTTATAAATATTGGTGGAAGATCTTGTTAGATTATCCTGCTCTCACAAGCCTCCTAATTGAACTAATTAATTCCCCATGGTCATGTGAAGGTACTGGCACCACAGGTGGACCCCTGAGTCATCCATGTTTTGGGATGTGATCTGTTTCTTGACTGATGAAGAACACCTCTTCCTTGTCTGGATTAAATTTCAATTTATTTGCCCTCATACATTCCATTACTGATGAGAGACATTGGTTCAGTACTGAGACAGTTGCTTTGGAATCAGATAGAAAGGAGAGATAGAGTTCAATGTCATCAGTATATTGGTGACATTAAAGTCAAAAACTCCAGTTGACCTCTCTTGGTGGTTTTATGTAGATGTTAAACAACATGGAGACAAAACTGAACCCCAATGGATGCCACAGGCCAGTGGGAGGGCATTGGAAAGGAGACTTCCAACACCCCATTTGATTTTGCACCTCTAGAAAGGCTGAAACCACTACAGAACATTATCCTCAAACCCCACCTCAGGGAGGCAGCCTAGAAGGATACAATGGTCAGTACTATCAAAGGCCACAGGGAGGTCTAGTAGAACTAACAGGAACACACTCTTTCTGTCCAGTTCCCTGTATAAGATAGCTACCAAGATGACCAGAGCTGTATCCATCCCATAGCCAGGGCTGAAGCCAGATTGAAATGGATCTAGATAATCTGTCTTCTCCAGAAACCCTTGGAGTTTGGGGGGTCACCACAGGTTTGAGAACCTTGCCCAGAAATGGAATGTTAGGCACAGGATGATAATTAACAAGAATGATGGGGTCCTGGAAGAGCTTTTTTTTTTAAGTAATGGCCTCACCATTGCCTTTTTTAAGCAGGATGAAAATCGTTTGACTGTAAGAGTTGTTCAACAGTAGGATAAATGGTCTCAGATAGTGATGGACTCTCCACCATTTGAAGGTTTTTAAACAGAGACTGGATGGCCATCTCTTAGGGGTACTTTAACTGTAGCCTCCCACTTGATGTATCATTTGACTGTACCATTTTATGATTCCATTGCATTGTGGGAGGACTTTTTGTCCTGTTTGGGAATGTCCTCCAAAGAATCATTATTAAGAGAATTCTGAGCACTTTTTTCTGGGAGTGGGGGATGCTAAGGGATCACAGAGGTCCTTATGGCTACTCAGAACCCAACTGTGCAGAAGACTATCACATCTTACATAGTCTATGCTAAGAGTAGGGAACTTCTGGGCCTTTAGATGCTTTGGACTCCCTCCAAAAGTTTTCAACTCTCTAAAAGTCCAGCCAGCCTGGCTAATGAAAAGGAATGATAAGGGTTGGAATCCAGACGTTTGGAAGGCCAAAGTCCGGACCTTTATTGAGTGTTTCGGTGGTTCATGGACTTCCTTCACTATTCTTTTTGTATTTCAGCTTAATTAAATCCTGGAAAGAACAGTTGGGAGAGATAGACATGCTAAGCCAAGAGAAAAGATAATTAAAAGGATACAATAGACTCAGTCCTTTTGACAATCCTAACTAGAGTAAACAAATTAAAACTGTTACTGAAAAGTGGGTCAACACTTGTCTAGTTGGGAGTAACAACAGCATTTTGGCCAGTGATAGCTGTCTTCAAATATCAGCAGAACCTCTAAAGAACAGGACTAGAAGTAATGAGTGAGGAACAAGTTTTAAGTAAATATTAGGAGAAACAACTCTAAGAGTGGAAAAGAGTGCCTTATGATGCAATAAAGACTCATTTTGTGGAGTTATTTCAAGCAAAGGTTGGTTAACATTTCCTGGAGATGCTATACATGTTTTCTGCATTGGCCAGAGGCTTGGATTTGATGAACTCCACTTCCCCCTCTAAGCACAGCTTGGAAGAAGCAGTTACAGTCAGTCCTCCATATCCTCAGATTCTTTGTCCACAGACTCAACCAACCATGGCTTGAAAATATCCAAAAATAGAAGATAAAAAAATAAAAAAATGAACTTTGATTTTGCTATTTTATATAAGGGATGCCATTTTAACTACACTGTTGTACATAAAGGAACTTGAACGTCCACAAATTTTGTATCCAGGGGGAGGTGGGGAGGGGTTCTGGTACCAAACCATAAAAGATACTCAGGGCTCACTTTACTTTTTTTGGGACTAAAGCTTCTATAATCCTTTTAATCATGCTGGGAAATGGGATTGTGGAAGTTGCACACGCTTGCACAGACACACAAAAAGTAACTTTCCTGAATTTCTGCTTCCACCTAAGAAGCAGATAGATTTTATTAAATCCAGAGTTGTGAACCCCACACACATACATACTATTGTCTAGTCAAGTTGATCCTAGATGTGTTGGCTTTCCACAAAAAACAGAGAGTTGAACAAGCAGTGAAACTTACAGCTGTGATATCCTATAAATTTTAATAGGAGATACTTTAGCAATTACAGAAGGAGAAGGAAGCAGCTATTATGCTGTCAGAGTTTCTTACAAACATGAAGTATCACTTTCTCAGCAAAACACCCCCAAGAAAATAGATTAATGATGTTTGTGTAATGAAGAGGAATGCAGCCACAGTATGTCATAAAATGCATATTTATTTTCTGAATAGATATTATGACAGCGTCTTGCATTAACATTGATTTCAGAAGCCAATGACTCAGCAGACTCACAGCAGAAATGAAGCAGGACCAACTTCCTTTGGAGGGGGGGAAATAATCTCAAGAAGCATTGTTTATTTAAAAAAAATGGACTGGAAATAGCAGAGATGCATACAGTAATACAATATGCAATTATGTAAGATGTTTCCAAGTATACTGGTGAACATTCCTTTTCAAAGCCACTATGAAGTTATTTTCCAAGTGTGAGGAACATTTAATCCTCCAGATATTTTAACCTAGAATTCGCATACAGCCCAACCCATCATGGTAAACTCTAAAGATTTTGGGAACTTTCAGTTGAAGATGTCAAGGGGCTCCAAAGTTTCCCATTGGATAATGCACAGTGTAGCAACATTATGGGCTGGCAAATATGAATTTTATAGAATCCAATGCATGGCAATGAATGCAAAATAAGGCTGGTCCTTTGAAAGACCCAGAGATGCTAAAGTTTCTACCTAGAGCAAACCCCAGAGCAGGTTATGTCTTTAACCAGCTGTTGTATAGTCCAGAGAAGCACAGAGAAAGATATCAGATTGAATATTAGAAGGATCTTCTTGACAGTAAGTGTGGTTTGGCAATAGAAGAGATGGTAGGGTCTCCTTCTCTGGATGTCTTCAAAAAGAGGCTGGGCAGCTACCTACAGGGGATGCTTTAGCTAGAGATCCTGAATTGAGGAGAGGATTGGATTCAGCCCAGGAGCACCTTTCCAGCTCCATGGTTCTACGATTCTAAAAGAGGATATACCCTAGTCTAGTACATACCTCGTGATCTTTGCTGAGGTCACACATGGCAATTCTATAGTAGTCCTTATAGACAAAAAATCCATCTTGGCTACCCGCACTCTTTCGCTGACCCTCAGTAACATCTGTCCTCTACTGGACTCATGACTCTGATTGAAAATGACCTGTGTCCAACATGCATAGTTAATCATAGTTATTCTAATTGCTGGTCATCTATATTTATGTCTACAATGTGAGGGATGCATCTTAGCAGGTGGTTAGTGCACATTCCTCCCTACGTTCAAGGCTGTGCCAACTATGCAGTGAAGGTAACTCTAGCCAGATGTCAAGTTAGGATAATAGGCCAAGCAGGTTAGCATAATGGGCCAATTTGTAGATGTCATCCTAAACTTGCTCATATAAAGTCATACATCTTAAGCTTGCACGCCCTTATCAATCAGTTCTTAAATGAATGGCTTGAGTGGATACAATTAGGTTGTGAATTAATACTTCCAGTGAACTCGGAAAGTGGATGAATGGTGAAATCCACCAGAATAGGACCTTCTCAAAATAGTCTCTTTAAACTTCAATTAAGGATTATGTTAAAAAAAAAAAAAAGGCAAGGAACCTAGATGACACATAGGGAAAATAACTACTCCATGCCAGCAGCTCAGTGCCTCCCTTCCCTGAAAACCTATCAAGAACCAAGGACACTTGGCTCAAGCTATTGAATGTCCATAGATAGTTTCATTCATCTACCTTTCCCTGTCTCTAGTAAAGCACAGTGGGTCGAGGGGCAGTTCCCAACTGCCCTTTTCTTGTTGATGTGAAGAAAGCAACACCACAACTCTATGTGATAATCAGAAAGCTTTGCCGGATGCCATGGAACTTGCTTCCAGATAGGCATGGAAGGGTTGCAAACTAAAATATATACAAAGGTTAGAAGCTTGAACACTGGACGTATTTTTCCGACACCATTCTGAACATAATGAGCACTGTTGTGCCCCAAGTGGGGAAAAAATGAGAGTGGAGTTTTAGCTTAATTCCTTCACTAAGCAGCCCCATCTTTAAAGGGCCTATTTCATCTCTTAAACATAAAGACTTGATTTCAATTCTTTGGGCAATGATGTACCTGTTGAAAACTTACCATGGAGATGTCTTCTTTCAGAATAAAAAGAGTAGGGTCCAGAAGAGTATAGTCTTTTGGAAAAACTAACATCTCAGATAAAAACATCAAAGGGACAGATTGATGGAGATAAATTTGCTTTAATCTGATATCAAATTATCCTATATGCAAGATTTAAAACTAAATTATTTG
This sequence comes from Ctenosaura bakeri, assembly GCA_948474755.1. Lineage (NCBI taxonomy): Eukaryota > Metazoa > Chordata > Lepidosauria > Squamata > Iguanidae > Ctenosaura > Ctenosaura bakeri. The sequence continues at coordinate 538,199 of CAOLHI010001104.1, read as the reverse complement.
AACCTCTGGAACAACATCTGAACTTTTAGATTAACTCATTTTAATCATTTATAATGAGAAATCAGGTATATAACTGGTATTGTTCATCCTGCTGATATTAAGCCGATGCACAGATCTTGCAATTACGTTGAATGTTGGATTATTAATTTATTATAATTTATTAATTTAATTTATTTTTGTTTTGTTTTTCCTTAATTTTGTAAAAGGGTTAAAATAAAAGTAAAAGATATAAAAATGTGAATTTCATTAGGAATGTCTTGAGACAGTCTTGAGTTTTGAATGTTTTGTGAATTAGCAATGGCCTTTTAAATCCACTGACCACTGTGATGAATCTGTCACAGGTAAATCTTCTGTACAGGCCTGATTGTTGTATCTGTGGCCCATGATGCATTCTTATCCACATATAATAAGTTGTTAGCATACCTTTACTTTTATAAGTTTATGAGGATCTTTTCGTTTTAGTCAGCCTAGCTGAGACATTAATAAGGACGCTTTGATGCTTTGATTTTGAAATCTTTGCAGGAGCGTGTACTGTGAACATATTTTTTTTGTGGTTTTTCTAAAGGATATAATTAAGACAATGTCTTCCATGGATAATATCCAGCATCAGTGTGCCATGTAAAAATAGAGCACAAATAAGCATTGCTTGGCATTATTGAGTTACAAAATGCAGGTCTGTATTCTAGAACTTTGGGGTCAAGTAAGGACAAAGTAAGAGGCAGTGTGGTGTAGATGTTTGGGCACTGAGCTATGACCCTGGATACCAGGGTTTGATTCCCGGCTCAGCCATGGAAACCCACTGGGTGACCTTGGACACATCACACACTCTCAGCTCCAGAAAAAAAGAAAAGAAAAACCCTGATAGGTTTGCTTTAGGGTTGCCATAAGTTGGAATCACCTTGGATGCCCAGGACAAGAAGAAGGATGAATTTGGTTTCACTGAGTGGTTGGGATCAAAATGATGCTGTGTCTTTTTCTTTTTTCTCCTGAGCTTGAGAAGTCTTTTCTGTGGGTGTCTGTCTTTGGTAGGGATGTCATGCTTCACTGTTTTCATTCTTAAATGAAGCAGCAAGTAATTTCAGCCATTTTCTTCTTGCTGTAAGAAGGTTTTCTATGCCTTCAAAGATTATTCCCAGATCAAAACCTATCCTGCACACAATTTCAATGTGGCATTCGTGCACAGAAAATTGTATTATCTACTGCACAGAAAATTATATTATCTACTGGAAACGTTTTCTCCTGGGAAAAATTCTCTGCAGAAAAATATTATGAAAACTTGTGCATAAAATGTTGTTTCTTGTACAAACAGAAACAATAACGTCTGTATTTTGTGAAAGACCAGAACTGAAGTGTGAAGTCCAGGATTCTCTTCTTCACAATTTTTCAACCATGTTTTTCAACTATTTTTAAAACTATTTTTGAACATTTTTTTCACTCCTACTCCTTCATAGATATGCTGTCAGGGTTCCCATAAGACAACAACTGGGTGGCTTATCTGTTTTGAAGGAGCAGGACTAGTTTTCTAGGAAGCCAAAATCATAATGGACACAATAATGAATAATCAATATATAAAAACACTACAATCCTAGATCATCTACTTAGTCAAGGAAACATAATTACATAATGACTCTTGCCCTCCCACCATCACCCACCTAAAAAGCTAGTCAGCTTGGGTTGGAGGAGGTAATTGAGCCAATGATTAAGGCACAACAAGGATGAAGGGGATGCTGTGGATGTAGCATATCTCAATTTCAGTAAGGCCTTTGACGTTTTTGCGAAGAAGCTAGTAAAATGTGGACTCGACAGAGCTACTGTTAGGTGGATTTGTAATTGGTTGACTGACTGAACCCAAAAGGGGCTCACCAATGGCTGCTTTTCATCCTGAATAGAAGTGACTAGTGGGATGCCACAAGGTTCTGTCCTGGGCCCAGTGCTATTCAACATCTTCATCAAAGATTTGGATGAAGGAGTGGAGGGCATGCTGATCAAATCTGCAGATGACACCAAATTGGGAGGATCAAATTCAGAAGACCTCAGAAGACAGGATCAAATTTCAAAATGACCTTGACAGATTGGATTGCTGGGCCAAAGTTAACAAAACAAATTTCAGCAGAAACAAATGTAAGGTCCTAAACTTAGGCAGAAAAAAATGGAATGCACAAATATAGGATGGGGGACACACGGCTGGACAGCAGTACATGTGAAAAGGATCTAGGAGTTTTGGTAGAGCACAAGCTGAACATAAGTCAGCAGTGTGATGTGGCAGCCAAGAAAACCAATGTGATTCTTGGTTGCATCAATAGGAGCATGGAGTCTAGATTTAGGAAAGCAAGAGTACTGCTCTATTTTGCTTAGATCAGGAATACTGTGTCCAGTTCTGGGCACCTCATTTCAAAAAGGATATTGACAAGCTGGAACATGTCCAGAGGAAAGTGATGAAAATAGTGAAATGTCTGGAAGCCATGCTCTGTGAGGAGTGGCTTAGGGAGCTGGGTATGTTTAGTCTACAGAAGAGAAGACTAAGAGACTAGGACAGGGAGCAATGGACTCAAACTACAAGAAAAGATATTCTAACTGAACCTCAGGAAGAACTTCTTAACAGTCAGGCTGTTCAGCAGTGGAATCTGCTGCCTCAGTGGAGTGTGGTGGAGTCTTCTTCTTTGGAGGTTTTTAAGCAGAGGCTGGATGGCCATCTGCTGGGAATGCTTTGATGTGAGTTCCTGCATGGCAGGGGGTTGGACAGGATGCCCCCGGGGTCTCTTCCAATTCCATGATTCTATGATTCTATGATTCTATGACCTTTCCAGCCCCTCCCACTAGTGAGTTAGGTTTTAACAAGGACGTGAAAGAGGGGTCCTACTTCTGATTATCACAGTCTTACTTACTAGTGAGTGGAAACATCCTCCTCCTTGCAGTTCAGTCACTGACAGAACAGATTTCCTTTACCCACTGCTGCTGCTAGAAGTTTAAGTGGTCAGTGACTAAACAGGAGTAGTGAATACAGAAAAGTCATGGATTTGTAACTGCAATACTGAATATTAGCCATAGATTTCAAAGTTCAATTGCCATGACAAACAGAAAGAAAAAAGAAAGAAGGAAAGAGAAGTGGGTATGTACATGATTTCAATGAGGGCAGTGCATAGAAATTGATGTAAGTTGAACATATTTCCAAACATTCATATTCTTGCTTGAATTTTTTCTTCATAAAACACCCTTTTATGCTAAAGGAGCATGGTCCTCTTGCCACTGAATGAGAGAGGATGAACGTCTATCTTCTCAGTCATGCTGTCCATTTCTTTTTTACTACATTAAAAACAGAGACATATTTATCCTCAGTTAAACTCATGAATTTAACAGCACATGTACATTTTTTTTCTCCTAAGAAAGCAGTCCCATAGTGCCTTTGGTACTAAGGGCCATTCCGCCCTACACTGTTATAGTGCAATCATTCCAGTTTCAAGATCCTGTGGAATTCTGAGGTTCGTAGTTTACTGAAGGCAAAGAGCTCTCTTGATGAGACTTCTAAATGTCCCTCCCTAAACTGCAGACCCCAGGATTCCATAGGATGTTGAAAGTGGAATAATAGCACTATAACAGTGTAGTTTGGAAAGGCCCTAGGATTCTGGCAAACCAAGGTTCAAATCCCTACTTGGCCATGGAAACTAATTGGGTGATCTTGGGTAAATCACATTCTCTCACTCTCAGAAGGCAATGGTAAACCTTCTCTGAAGAAATCTTGCAAAAAAAAAATAATCATGATCTTTTGGAGTTAGTACAGTGTAATAGTATGAATACCAGACTGGATTCTGGGAGGCTAGGGCCATTTCTGAACGGGGCGAGGGAATCTGGTACTTACCGGACTTCTTGGCTTCACGCTTGGGTCCAGGCTGGTCTGGAGCAGTGCACGGTCGCCGCTCCACACTGCTCCAGGCATGAAAATGGTGGCTTCTGGTTGATCAAGGCTCTCCACCAACTGCTGAAGCTTGCCAGCCTAAAGCCCGCCCCTGGTAGATTGCAGGCTCACACTGGTGCGAGCCTGCAAATCTGCACCAGAGCGCGGGCACAGAGTGGCGCGCTCTGTGCTTTTGGAAGACCTGTTTCAAGCGGTCTTTCAAAAGCACGCTGGATGACCACTTTGGGTCATTCTGGAGAGGGCTGAGGTGTGGAACTAAACTAAGTAGGTCCGACCCAGTCCACTCCCAGGTGCAGACGTCCTCCCTGGAGGAAGCTCTGCACCATTTCTTTAAGCCTGTGTGGAAATAGCCTAGGATTCAAATTCCAATTGTGCCACAGAAACCCGTTGAATGATTTTTGTCAAGTTCCATTCTCTGAACCTCAGAGGAAGGCAATAGCAGACTCTCTTTGAACAAATCTTTCCGAGAGAAGCCCATGACAGAGTCACCATAAATCAGAAATGGTTTGAAGGTGCCCACCAGGAACAACGCCATGGTTATGTGACTATGTAATCCACAAGCTCCTCCTTTTAAGTGACTCTCACATTGTCATTCCCTTTCTCTTGTGACTTTCTTTTTGTTAAACTATCTTTGACTTGTTAAGAAACATGCAATTTCAAAATATTGTATAGATAATTTGGGGCTTTTTGAAAGTATTGCCACAATAAGGACTTTGAAATATTCAGTGGTCCAGATTTGTTGTTGAGAAAGAAGAAGAAGAAGGAGAAGAAGGAGGAGGAGGAGGAACACTAATAATAATAATAATAATAATAATAATAATAATAATAATAATAATAATAATAATAATAATAATAATGATGGTAACAGTCAGACCAGCTGTTGCCCTCACATTTATTTCATGTTTGCAAAAATAAATGCAGCCAAGTTTGTTCCCTTTGTCATCTGGTTGACCATAAAAGTATAAAAAGAAAAAGATTCATAAAGTGTAATAGAGATGCCTTGTTAAATGGCTTTGGTAGAAGACCACAATTAGCAACTTGACTGTAGAGTCACACAAGCAGAACCAAGCAGTGTTGTCAATAATTGGCAGATGATGCTGGACGGTGTCATCTTTACTCAGCTGCCCAGGACTGTATAAAAGCACCAGAAACTCAGCTGCCTTTCATCAGCTTCAGTTGACTTCTGAACAACTGCTTCTTCCCAAGACTTCTCTGTGGAAGCCCAGGTAAGCCAATGGCTTTGATCTAAGGGTGAGGCTGGTTCTATGTTAGTGATCTAGGCAATTCACTACAGATTTTAAAGGACTTTGCTTGAAAGACTTTAGACTTCAGTTAAATCCAAGGGGTTGACCCATGAGCCCCCCACACACTCAATCACTTCACCATCTTGGATAGACCATTGGAACTTTTGGGTTAAAATCCAGAGCAGATCCATCACCTCACTGACATGGCTGCCAGCAGCCACCACAGGAGACATGGCTTTGATAGTGAGACAGTGGGGATAAATAACATGGAAAGTTGTTGTTTCTTTGCATTGTTTCCTGGACTTAGAAGTGGCATCCAGTTGTCTACTGTTATAAGTAAGACACTGGACTAGATTGGGTGAAAACTCCATTTCAGTTCTTCTTTTTTTTTTTTTATGAGAAGTGATCAATATTTTCACTATATCTTCCATACTCTCCACAAGCCCCAATAGCTATCATGGAGAGGGAAGAAATTCAGACCATAAAGATGCAGCTTCTCTGGATTTGGAAGAGGCAAGACTTGGGGATGAGCCCAAATATAGAGTGCATTCTCCTTTTCCTTCCTCTTGAAGCCCAAACCAGCCACATCTTCATAGTCTGAATAGCCTCCCACTTCTTCTCCAATAGCAGTTCTTCCCAGGTTTTGCAGCTGTTGAAGTGAAAGATGATTTTGGACAGGGCACAAGGCATTAACAGAATAGCTCTGTATACCCTTTCCAAAAGAGAGACATCATTCTGTGTAAGCCACGCACAGGTATGCCACTAATAGGACCCAACCCAATGTACCTTTATGTGGCTTTTGTGTTCATGCCCCCTTCTTGGGCTGTTTTGGAATTATCTTGTGATAATGACAGGTACAGGGCATCAGACCTTGGATACCAAACCTGGCTTTTCACGGTTTGCTTGGACTATCCAAGCTCGCCCCTGCATTGGATTTTCTCTTGCAAAGAACTCTTAACTATTGTTATCTTCATCTGTGTTTCAGATTCTCTTCACTTCCTAAAGATGGCCTGCTGTGGTACCTCCTGTGGTTCTGGATGTGGGGGCGGATATGGAGGGTACGGAGGGTTTGGGGGCTTTGGAGGAGATGAGGGGGTGCTATCTGGTGTTGGCTGCACACATACTGTTTTCATCGGAGATCATGGTTCCACTGTGACCTTCCCACCACCACAATTGGAGTCCAATTGTGATTTCCGAGTGTGTTGCCGTGAAGCATGTTGCAACGAATGTTGCCAACCCTGTGGTGGTGCTGGTGGTGCTGGTGGTGCTGGGTCCTCTTGGGGAGGAAATGGAGGAGTTGCCCCAGGCTTCATCGTTAGCATGCTCAGACCAGGTGTTCATGTCCACCTGCCACCCACACACCTGAGTAGCAATTACCGATGTGCTAATGTGAACAGCACATGCTCCGACCCATGCTGTGGACCATGCTGAGATCTAACCAACAATGCTCCGGATTAAGGAAAACCCAGGAACAAAACACAACGTGGCTGAACAATGTGGGCATGACTTCCCAGTGCTGAAGACCCCATTCTCCATCTTGCTGAATGTGTTGGGACGTGCAGGTCTTCATCCTCTATCCATTCCTCTTTTTGTCTCCTACCTCTCTCTTTATATATATATAATGATGTCAGTAGTTACTTGATCTCTTTTTTTTCATTCTTTTTATATTCATACTATTTAATTTATCATGGTCAGTCTAACGGTTTATTTCCCTCTGATGGGAGAGGGTTGACCAAGTGTATTGATACTCTCACAGTGCCCATTTTAAGGCATTGTACCTAGCCTTGCTTTCCAATTGTATGCAACTTTTTTTGTCTTCTGTCATTAAAATCTCCAGTGCATTGCAATCTTGAGCTTGTCTGGTTCATTCCTCCCCAGATTTTCTCTTTTGGCAACACATAGGAGTGTACGTGGGGTGTATGTGCGATAAATCCATATCTAGTCTCTTGGGTAATGTTTCCACTTAGAAGGAAGGAAGGAAGGAAGGAAAGAAAGAAGGAAGGAAGGAAGGAAGGAAGGAAGGAAGGAAGGAAGGAAGGAAGGAAGGAAGGGAGTATCTGAATCATATACAGTTGGCCCACCATATTTTTGGATTTTGTGTTCTTGGACCACAGCTTGAAAATATTTCCCTCCCTGCAAAAAAGGGAAAAATTGGTGCTATTTTATATCAGGGACATCATTTCACTGCACCATTGTACATAATGGGATTTGATCATCCATGAGTTCTGCTATCTACAGAGGATCCTGGAACCAAACAGATAGTGTAGGCCCACTGTAATCATTTCAGTTGGGGGAAGAAAGCAGAGGAGATTGTACGGGAGATTCTACATAAGTCTTCTCTTCAGCCAAAGGTGGGCAAAGTGTAGCTCACAGGCTATGTGTGACCTTTGGGAGTGTGGATCCTACAGCACCCAGATCCAACTGAGTTTTTAAAAGAAGCTGAATTTCAGGTGGGTCTTAAGGGATTCATTCAGTTTCAAGGAAGGTGGTCTACTTCCCTCCTACAGCCCATCAGCCTCCAAAAAACAAAAACAAAACTGGCTGAAAACCAACCATACGGACACCAAAATGACATATCACTTTCAATGCATCAAAATGGGACAATGGCCCATGAGGAGATGAAGCCAGGGGGAAACAATGGCCCCTTCCTCCACTACTGTTACCCTCACCCCTACCTTAGCTATCTTGGGATTATTATAAACCAGAGGTGGAGAACCTTTTGCTGATGTCTCTTGTGGAATTTCAAGTTTCTTGTATGGGTAATCTGCAACATTAGGCAGGGGAAAATTTGGAACATATGTCATAGAATAACATCAGAGTGTGTTCAAGATGGCAGATGTTATCAACGAAGAAGAACAGACAAGTCAGGAGAGTCTGTGGCAGTTTGCTTTTGCCTAAATCTACTAGGAAGTATAAGATTCTACCTGTCCTTTCTTCCTCTGCACCCTCCACAAGTTAACAGAATACCAACTACTTTTACACTTTGAATTTAGTTGGCAGCAAAAGCGGGAAGAAGAGAGAGAAACTGGGACATTTCAAAAACATCTGAAAAAGTGGGATGGCAGAGGTTTAATTGGGACTGTCCTTGTCTGATTGGGAGAACTGGAAGGCATTTATAAGATATCCCCTTAGAGATCCATATTTATAAGAATGGAAGGCATTTCCTGTGTGCCATTTAAAGCTGAAAGCGATGCCTATGAAAGCACAGGTTGATTTGCAGCTGAAAGCAGAGCCTTGGGTAGGTTTAACAGACAGCTGCAGTATAATTTCTTGGGGGTTGAGAATTAAAGAGTTTTTTTTTTTTTTTTAAGATTCTTAAATTCCCAGGAATTTTTTCATCCTCCTCTCCAGTATTCTCTAGTCTTTCTGATGTTAACTGCAGGCCAGTAGCCCAAGCACTCAGATATTGTTAGCCCCTTTTGGAATGGCTTGCCAAATCTGTGGGTCTTTTGATGTTGAGTTGTAACTCTAGGGCCATTTCCACATTAGTATTTTAAAATGGTGCAGAGCGCCCTCCAACGGAGGTCTTCTGCACCATAGAGTGGGCTGGGGTGGACTACTTTTTGTAGTTCCACACCTCAATCCAAGCAGGAGCAACCAGAGCTGGTCGCACAGGTAAAGGCTTGCTTCACAGAGATTCAGACAGGATGAGAAGAAGAAAGAGCATGAGAGGGAGGGAGGATTTTGAACTGGCACTGACAGAGTGAAGTTGACACACAGGCCTGAAAGCTGATAGATACAGGATTGTGGATCTGAGGAAGAAGGGAGAACTACTTATGGTTTGGGGGAGCTTAAAATTTTATTGTGTGTTTGTGTGTGTGTGTGTGTGTGTGTGTGTAAGAGCCAGCATGATGTAGTGGTTTGAGCATTGAACTAAAGAATCATAGAAATGTAGAGTTGGAAGAGACCACAGGGGCCATCCAGTCCAACCCCCTGCCATGCAGAAACACCCTCAAAGCACTCCCAACAGATGGCCATCTAGCTTCTGCTTAAAAACCTCCAAGGAAGGAGAGTCAACTACACTCCCAGGCAGCATCTTCCACTGCAGGACAGCCCTGACCGTCAGGAAGTTCTTCCTGAGGTTCAGGTGGAATCTCCTTTCCTGCAGCTTGAATCCATTGCTCCTTGTCCTGGCCTCTGGAGCAGCAGAAAACAAGCCCTCTCCTTCCTCTTCATGGCATCCCTTCAGATATTTAAACATGGTTATCATGTCACCTCTTAACCTTCTCTTCTGCAGACTATAACCATGGAGACCAGAGTTCAAATTCCTGCTCAGCCATGGAAACCCACTGGATGACCTTGGGCATGTCACACGCTCTCAGCCCCAGGCAATCCTGTGATAGACTTGCTTTAAGCTCACCCTAAGTCTGGAATGACGATCTGGCACACAACAACATACATATATATTATGATAATGCTCTACAGTGTTTGACAAATGCATTTTTAAGCTGCTTTTTATTAAGTCTGAATTGGAGTCAGGATACAAGTACCCACAGAAATCACATAGTCACAATTCTGCACTGAAGGTGTCACCCTGAGGCCCAGAAACCCAATCTAGCAAAGGAATAGTTTGGGAAACAAGAGGAGGAGCTGAGTGGCAGGATTCCTAGGGCTTGGAGTTTTAGGACCATCCAGTCACAAACTAAATCTATGTTTAATGATTTTTTTTTTTTAGTTTTTTCAAAAGAAAAAAAATTGGGGAAGCCTAGAGGGTGTGAAGGTTGTTGAGAGACCTCTTGGGTGATTCTGTCCAAGTAAGCATTATAACCAAAAGGAGGGAAAAATCTTTCAGCAGGAAAAAAAAGTCCTTTTAAAGCCCTTTTCTTTCGAGTCATGCCTGCAGCTATGATTGATGGCAGATATTCTTGTAGTCCTTCTGCCCTCTGTTTGTTGTACTCATGGAATTCCAGAAACAGAGGGTCTGTCCCACTATTTATTCTTTTGTTCTTTTTATATTCAGAACTAGGGACTAATTTTTAAGGTTTCTCCTCTGACTTGCCCCCACTCTCATACTGTTCCAGAAAAAAAGATTTTCTTCTTTTTGCCTAATGCCTACAGTATCAGCAAAAGATGGACAGGATGAATTGCTGATTAAGTTCTGAGGCGTTTTCTGGGGACATTCTTATCTCGTTGAAGCATTGTAGTTTATATTCAAAATGTTTTAATCCTACTGAATTTTTAAAAGTATTCTAGAACTATGTGTCATTTGTTTCGTGTTGCATGTTTCGTGTTGTATGCACTTGCTTTCTATGAAAATAGCCTATGGCATAATAATTAATAAACAACTACTACTCCCTGGGGTGATTCAAGAGATGTATGGACCACATGATTCCTTTCGCTGTGTTATCTGATCTTTTTTATTATTTATTTGGGGTTGATGACGTGTGTCCCTGGTGCCACATGGACCCTCAAAGTTAGCTTTCTGGCCTTCAGTCCTTCCAGACACCTTAAACTACAAGGGTGGGGATGATTTCTTTTACCTGGAAGCCTCAAATCATACAGTTGGGAAGGGCCCTATGGGCCATCAGGCCCATCTAGTGATTCCCCTTTTCATTAGGGCAGTGGGGTTGCCCCCCCTTGTCTTATTTCACATTTTAAAATATTGGCCACGATCTTAGATCAGCTACTTAATTGAGTATGCTTAACCAAGCACCATCTCCTGGCCATAGCCCTCTATACTCTAAGCCTGGAGGCATCTGCTGTGAGCAACAGAGATCTGTTCTCCTGTTGATCAGGCAAAGCATAAAGATGTTTTCATACCCCTCCTGCTGGCAATCTCCAGTACAACAAGAAGAGGCAGGATCCATATCACAATTCCTCCTTGTGTGGGAGATCTCTGGCAGGAAGAAGATGGAAACACCAGGTACGCTGTGTCCCAATCAATAGGACAACAGAACGCCATTGTTTGTAGTGGCTACTACCTCATAAAGCAGGACTGGGACTTTGATAATTGTAGCACCTGTGTCATGATCACAAATATGTAGGCACCATGAATGTGAATAAGTTGCAGATGCTTAACTTCCTTGTCTGTAAGAGTGAATCCCAGTTATTATTTTCAAAACCTTGTGGCTATTATAGGCAACCAATAACCTTAATCCAAGTGTTAGTGCTGATATTAGGAGTCTGTAGTAAAGAGTTTTGGGGTGCATGTGCCCCGCAATGATCAAGATCCCGTGATCAAGATGTGAGGGATCTTGTCTGCATGAGCGAGCAGAGAGGAAGACTGCACGGATGGAGTAGTGTTTGAAATGGCAGAAGGAGTGGCAGAGAATTCAAACATGGGGGGAAAAGGAAAAGAAACTAGTCTCCACATGCTTATGGATGATCCAAATTTATTCTTTAAGAAGCTCAACACTTTTTGGTATATTCATAAATCAATTTTATTTATTTACCAATTAACTTAGAAACAGGCCTTCTTTAGGCGCATGAATCTAACCCACAATGGAAATTTCTGGAGTTGCTGCTGCACTGTTTTTTGTGAACTGGTCTGAGAGAAGGTCAATTAATTTACAAACAAGCCAAAGCACATTGAGCTTTGGAAATATTAAATTTGGACCGTCCACAAGCATGTAGAAGCTAGTCCCCTTTTATCTATTTATTCATTATACGTGCTTTCCAGCACTTATTGCTGTCAAGGTATTCAAGGTGAATGCAGGAATTGGTTTCTAAGTGGACGGCAGGAATGGGGTGATGTGGCCTTGGCTACAGGTGCAAGGTTTTTGTGTTTAGCCAGATCCAGAAGGTCTTTGCCTCCTCATCAAGTGACGCTTGCCAAGAGGGAAAATGTTTGGATCACCCCACAAGGTCTGGGGTGAAGGTAAGCCCTCAAAAAGGCTTGGGTTTGCAGTGTACTTTACCATTTAGTTTTTTTCTCCTAATGGTCATGTCGCTCTGCTGAAAGATATATGCATGCTGCTAATTACTTTCTGATTTACTGCTGTGCTAATTGCTCTCCGATATGTGGCTTGAAACCTTATCTTAACCTCAGTGTGCTTAAATAAACAAACAAGCCCTGAGCCTACCGGAATGAGTCTCCAGAACTGTTTTTTGCTCCACTGAAGCTGCCTAGTCGCTTCCCTGTCAGCACTCTGTGTAAGCTCTGAGGAGCTGTTTCATGCCAACCCTGACAATTTCTGCTCCAGTGAATTCAAAGGGTCAGAGAAAGGGGAAAGAGGAGCATGGAGGAAAAGGAGTGTGACACAACAGAGAAGACAGAGGGGGCAGAACTGGAACGATGGACAGGGAAGAAGGAAGTAGAAAAGGGATAGGCAGATGCAGTGAGCTGGAAGGGAGAGGGAGAATGGCCCTTTCCACATCCTGCCTTTTTTGCAGCAGTGTCCGGTGGCAATGCCAGTAGCAGATCTCCTAGAAGGGGAGTGCAACGCAGTGCTCCCCTCTGCACTGGCTGCCTCTGCAATGAAGAAAGCATGATGGCCCTGCCTCTTCCTTCTGCAGAGCAGCCATGGGCTTTTCCAGGCTGCGCTGGGGCAGGAGGCACAGCCATTGCACTTCTTGGACTTCCGTAAACCAGGTAAGTCCGAGATGGCAATGCAATCACAGGTCATTGACAGGGAAAACCCATCAATGATTTAATCTGTGATTACGCCACCTGGGGATGGGAGAAGGACAGAACCACAACGATGTCATGCAGAACTGTCTTCATGGTCCTGTCCTTCTCCCATTCCCTTGGCAGGTTGGGAGGGTGGAGTGGAAGGGCCCAAGGTGTAGAGGAAGGAGGAGAGAGAATGTGGGAAAGAGAAGAATGAGGATTAATTGGAGAGGAGAGGGGAAAGTAAGACAGCAAGTGGGAGGTGGCTAGTTTTGGAGCAGGAGGTGAACAAGAAAGAGCATGAGGGTGAGAGTTAAGAATATGGAAGGGAGATAAAATTGTAGACAAGAAACGACGTAAATTGGCCCAACATACCACTGTTAGCAGAAAAATTGGTATATGCAAAGAGCTGGGGAAAAAAATGGAATTACCAGCATTGGATGAATGGTTAAGTGGATTGAAAAGAATTGTTGAAATGGATGATCTAACATACAGGTTAAAAAGCAAAATACAAAATGAATGAAAATGGTTGATTGTTTTTTAAAAGAGGAATGAAGGATGACAATGGCTTTTCAACGTTTAAATTTAAATTTAAATCACTACACGAGAAGTGAAAACCTAGAATTTAGAGATGTATTCTGTTTCTTGCTTGAAAATGCTGTTGTTTTTTATTCTTCATTTGGATGGTGGTTGATAATTCTTGATGCTTATCATTAGGGTTTTTTAATTACTGACCGTCAGTAGTAGTATTTTGCTGAATAATTGTTATCGTAGGACAAAATTATATTGCAGGAATTAATATAGAATATAGAATAGATCAATAGTGATTTAACTTGGAAAATTAATTACATAGATAATAAGTAAGTGATGAATAATTAAGTAACTTAAATAAAGAAATAATTATAATGATAAATGGTAATGGTAGCAACTAATAGTTATCGTAGTAAGGATGGATTTAATGCTTAGGTGTGTTTATGTAATATGGATTGTTTGCAATAGGGAGAGAACCAATCCTTTTTAGTTATTTGTAGTTATGCTGTGTCAAATTGTATTCTGCTACTTGGAAGTATGTATTGTTAGTCTTGTGAGTCTTGTTAGTTTTTGTTTAAATTTTGTTTAGATTGCATGTATGATTAGGGTTTTTTATGCTGTATTGTTGTTTGTTATGCTTGTCTTTAATAAAATAAAAATTTATATGAGAAAAAAAAGAAAAGAATGTGTGAAGATGAAGTCAAATGGACAGAGTGGTTCTGGTGGCTGTCAGAGGCAAAAAGAATGGAAAAAAAGATTGAATGAATGGAGGGTCGATAGGGGAAAGAATATCCACAGAAATGCAGCCAGCAGCAGAGGAATGAACAGGATCAAGGAAAACAGGCAGGAGGTTTGAGACAGACTAACAGGGGTCGGAATAAGTGGCCACGTACAAAGAGGGATGGCTAGATGGTCTTGTGGCCAAGGATTTAGAAGAAATGAGAAGCCTGCATGGGAAGGTTCAGAAAAGCCCCTATGTAATCTGGGCAGAAGTCAGAGAGCTTGGTGGAGCCAGGTTTTTTTTTATTACAGATTTGTATATTCTGTCTTTTTTGGAAAACATTTTTGTTTGAAGTTATGCTCTAATTCCTGTTGTAGGTGAGGGAACTTTGAATTGTGCTTGAGGACATTGTACCATACTGAGTGAAGAACTCTTGATCACACACCTTGTTGCCCAAAGTGATATGGGACCCCAAGGTAGGTCTCAGCCTATGGCAGGAGGAAGTAGAGGTACAGAGTCTCATTAAATCAGTGATATTTATCTATGGGTTGGCTTATTCTTCATTCCCTGGCAGCCCAGGTTACATCATGGTAAAGAGGGTTTTTTGCTTACTGTGGAGATCAGAGTTCTCTTCCTTTCTTTGCAATGATCACACATAGCCCTCCCAGAGCCTTTTATTCACTTGCTACTTAACTGCTACTATCTTTACTCCATAATCATTCAGTGGATGGGGAAACGGGGAGATTGAATGGATCAATAGTATCATTCACTGAGACCTCCAGAGGATCTTGGTGGACGATGTCATCATATGAATCTGGCTGTGAGGACATAGTCCCATGCTCCTCTGATCCCTATCTGCCCTCCACAAGCCACTGAATGGCTATGGAGGGAAAGCAGCTATAGCCAAACATGGCCATTTCTGCACTAGACTGTTATAGTGCTATTATTCCACTTTCAACATCCTATGGAATTCTTCAGTTTGCAGTTTAGAAAGGGACCTCAAAGCCTTCCTCTTCTCCTCAATGGCCCCTCCCTAAACTGCAGACATTAGAGCCTGTTTGGCAACTTACCTTTTTCCCAAAACCATTGCACGAGGATCCAGGGAAAGCCTCTTCTGGGACAGAATCGCTTCTGTTGTGCTCCCTTCCACATCAGCTGCCTGCTGGGTGCGAGGAAGCCCAATGGCCCTGCCTCTCCCTTCCATAGTGCAGCTAGCAGTTTCCCAGGCTGTGCTGGGGGAGGAAGTGCAGCCATTGTGCTTCCTGCCATTCTGCACAACAGGTAGGGAGTTGGGAGGACTCCGCAATCACGGGATCATTTTCAAGAGAAATCTGAACATGACTTAATCTGTGATTGCAATGGGATGGCCTTGGGATGGCCACAGGACCACAACGATATCATGCAGAACTGTTGTTGCAATCCCGTGGCCATCCCATGGCCATTGCATGTCGGAGGTGGTGTGTGAAAAGTGCCTTGGATTCCATAGGATGTTAAAAATCGAATAATAGCACTTTAACAGTCTAGTGTGGAAATGGCCTATGAATCTGAGGGGAAGGAAAAATTGGAGAGACATAGCATAGTTCCACCTACAGAGATGTCATATTATGTTCATGTTATGCCAGCAATACATCCAATGAAACCATTTGAGTTGGACTGAATAATAACATTCATGGAGGTTTTTTGCCAGGAGGAAGGGGAGCTGGAAGATCCCAGAAAGATAAAGTGAGCCCTGTTCCAGCTTATTGTGGTCTACTATTGGTTCAGTTGAAAATGACGGAAATTTAATCTGGGATCTTCAGTATGTAAATCATATCCTCCATCATTGCACTGTAGTCTATGGCCATTTCCGCACTAACCTGTTATAGTGCGATGATTCCACTTTCAACATCCTCTGGAATCCTGGAGTTTGCAGTTTCGGGAGGGGCTGGGATTCCAGAGGATGTTGAAAGTGGAATCATCGCACTATAACAGGCTAGTGCGGAAATGGCCTCGCTTTTGTCTTTATATGGTTGTAGCCTCAAGGTGGAGCCAGATGA
The DNA here is from genome assembly GCA_948474755.1 of Ctenosaura bakeri. NCBI lineage: Eukaryota > Metazoa > Chordata > Lepidosauria > Squamata > Iguanidae > Ctenosaura > Ctenosaura bakeri. The sequence goes on along the minus strand of CAOLHI010001104.1, from coordinate 522,205 downwards.
ATGAAAATAGAGGCAGAACGAATTACTCAACTGAAGTTGAGGAGAAGACAAATTCAGAGAGACAGAGAAGAAGATGATAAAATAAAGAAGACAAGTACATATTTGGTTTTGTCTCTTTCTCAAAAGGTGCTATTTCTTATCACCTAGGACTTTGAAATCTGCTTAATACCTCCCCTCTAAATGTATCATTTTCTGGGCTAAAAATGCTAGGCTCTTCCAACCACGTATGCAAGTTCTTGCTTTCCAGATCTTCTTGCTGATGAAACATTCCAAAACATTGATTTGATAATTCTAAACATGATTTATTTTTGCATAAACTCATAATTTCACAATGACAATTTTAAAAAAGAACTGAATTTCACACATATACACACTATTTTTTTATTTAAATTTTGATAAACACTACTTTTAAGTATCTAAAACCTTAAAAATTGTACCTACAGTTGTGGTGTATCATTTATTCCACTCCCTCTCCTCTCCACTGCAAAGAATTACAGAATCATTGAAATTCTTATGGAGGAATGATGTACACCTATGCACATTTACTTAGAAGTAAAGGCCACTCTATTGAATGGCATCTTCTCTGCAGCAGTGTTATTTTGGATCACAAGTTAAAGACTTACCATTCATTCATAGGTAGAGAACCCAAGGGCAATCTAGTGACCATCTGGCCTCCAAATTCCCCCAATCACCCTCTATGGAACAAGGAGACATTTTGGCAATGTTTTGGGACTTACTGGGCCATTTTAGACTTGGGACAGGCTTTCTATTAACAACAGAAAGTGAATGAAAATCACTTGCTGCTGACTTCCTGTTTCAAAATAAGGTCTTCCCTGGCCATAAATTGGCCTGGTCAGGGCAAAATGCAGTGAAGATGTCTCACAACCCCCTAGAAGGCATTTGGGGGATCAAAATTTTTTTTAAAAAAAAATTGCAAAACATGTTTTTGACTTCCTGGCCCAGGAGACCTTCAAACATCGCGGGAATGATCCCTAGAGTTCATTTTGGGCCATTTGGTGCCATTTTTGACTCTTGGGGCCCTGAAGGCCACAAAAATGGCTCGGAGACCTCATGCAACCCACAGGCTGCACTTTTTGTCTACTTTATATCTAGTGCAATCACTGCCACTGGAGGAGTCCACAGCTAAAGTATCCCTGATAGGTCACCTTGTAACTTCTGTTCAAAAATCTCCAATGAACTAGAGTCCACCCATTTGTGAATGTCTACATTCTATCCTTGTTTTTCAGAAGTTACTCCTATTGTGTTTGATGTGACTTATTTCCGGAAAAGCAGTGAAAGTATCTCCATTTGAGATATGATGCAGGCATTTAAATCCCAGTCGCGTAGGGATGGGGGGGCTGGGTTGATGGTTCTATCTGGGTGGCAATATTTTTGGGGGCTTGCCCCTGCATGCCCTGACCATGACCACACCCCCATGCACCCTGGCCATACCTCACAGACAGTGGCCACGCCTCTTGTGCAGTAGCCCCGCCCCCTCCTGTACCCTTCATACGCTCCAAGCTCCTCCACGGTTAAATCCATCAATTTATTTTGCGTGAGAGTAATACTTGTGATTATTTTTTTCCTGCTGCAGGAGGAAACAAATATTCCTCTGCAGTCTTCCATCTATATTTGAATGTCAGTTGAATCATTCTGCAGAGAATTTGCACAAAAACTGTTTTCTGTGCAGAAAACAGGTTCCTTGCATAGCAAACATATTTTATGCACAGGAAACCAATTTTCTGCTCAGAAGACCATTTTTCTCTTCAGATTAATTCCTCCGTAACATTTTGGGGCATCAAATATGCAGAGAAGACCTTGCAAAATTCTCCCAGATTTATTATTCTTCCCAATAGGTTTGTTTTAATTATTGGGAAACCTGCATTTCATCCTGGAAACAAATCATTATAAATATTATTCTCAGATTTAATAACAAAAGTCCATGTAATTCCTCTTTCATTTCACAGTAGATTATGGAAACATTTACATAACCCATAACATAATATGAGATTAAAATAGAATATAATCAAGAAATAACAGTGGTTTTCGGCCAAATTTCTATCGCTTTTCCAAACCAAAGTAGATTCACTGAATCAATGAGATTTACTTATGTGTTGACTTCCTATTAATTAATTGAATGGGTCTAGAGTAGTTGGTACTAATCTGCAGGATTCCCCCCTCCCCATGTACCACAATTTACTCCCTTTTTTTCTTTCTTTCTTTCTTTCTTTCTTTCTTTCTTTCTTTCTTCTTCTTATCTACTACATGGGTTTAGAAGCATCTTGAGTGATCCTTGCTCAGAAAAGCAAGCTAAGCTATTAAAAGAATGCCATTGAATTATTTTCTGTTTGTTTCTGAATGCAATTGGAGAGAAGCCATGATTGAGGAATTAGTAACTTTTAAAGGCTAGTATCCTGCTTTGTATCTAAAGTGCAAAGGTATGCAGTTGGTGACCAAAGATGACTTTAGGCACCTAATCCTCTGGATTTATGCAGCTCCAAGTTATATTATTAAGCGGAAAAAAGCAAAAAGAATAGGCATGGTTAAAGAATATGCAAAGTTACATATAAATCATTGACATCTCAGGCCTGAAACAGGGATGGGAATTCCACAACTCTCCAGATGTTACTGGACTGCCCTAAAGCAGTACAGGCAAGAGTGTAGAATGCTGGGAGTTGGAGTCCAGCAACACCTGGAGGGTCAAACAGTTTCCACCACTGGTCTAAAACGTACTGTTAGTCCCAGCCAACATGACAAGGGTGCAGCATCCATTCTCAACTTTACTGCTCTACCTCTCAATTTTTTCTGAGATGTACAGGATCTCTATAATTGCATTCCTATATTTGTTCATCCATTTTTGACCTTGTTTCAGTTAATAAGGCAATCTGGTTCTCCATAAATCCTGAGGACTCGTAGCTTAAAAATAACCTTGCAATGTGTCACCATTACACTCCAGAGCCCAAAAAGGATACAAGCTCATAAATGTCAACTGTCATGGCTTCTCTCCAAGCTGTATTAGGAACTGAATTGAAAATAGTATAACTGCATTCCTAAATTAGACCTACTGGCTGCTTCTGGACCCAACAGTGATAGACTCATTGAAGCAATGAGATTTACATAATTGTTGAAGTACCATTCAACAATTGATTCAATGGGTAGTTAGGACTAGCAATTGGATTCAGGCCTAGGATCTTAACCAGTTTGTGCTTTTATCCCAATTTAACCCAAGTGAGTATTAGAGAAGACACACATCTTTGAGTTCCACAGCACTGAAAAAAAGTTTTGTTTTTGTTTTTTAATGTCCAAGTGTCTAGGAAGATGAAGGCTCTTTGTTATCAATTTAACTCATGGTTGTCATACTATTTTCCCAACCATCTCTGGTGTCCCATTTGCTCTGGAAATTTTAGTATGATGACCGGTAGCTCATAGAGCTGAAGCCATTGTGGTATTTTGAGAAACGGGGTGGCTGCCTCATGGTGCTTCTTGGTGTTATGGACGTGCCATACATCTCAGCCCATGGGCGAGAGGGCCTTCTGATATCAGGCAGAGGACGTTTCACGGCATACAGAGAGGCCGTCCTGGTAGCAAGGGCTGTTGATGCTGTTGTCTCACTGCTGCACAGTGCATGGGGCTTATTGCTGTCCAGGGCCTGGGGCTCAGGGGCACATGAATTCAGAACATCCACTTTGCATGTTTCAGGGAAAACCTGAAGAATCGGTCCAGGCAAGTCTACTTCTATTGAAGGTGGCTTCACTACAAGCTTCATCTCTGGTCCCTGGGAGACACACGAGGACGAACCCAACAGTCCATAGACTGTAGTGCAGTCCTTTGCAGTTGCTATCAGATCTTTGACTTCACTCCCATCTTCATCACCACTGGTGATGGCACATCTTTCACTGCTGGTGATGGCTGCAGTTCCTTCACATGGGTTATAGACTTCCACCACACATTCCTCCGTCATAAGTTCAACAACAGGGCCAGGCATGATGATTTCAATCTCGGGTGGGTGTATCACCACTTTGGAACCTGCGCCTTGCATCACACACTGGCTTTCACTGTTAAGTCCACATGGGACTGAAGTGGAGCGAGATATATGGTGTGGGGTAAGGGTGCAGTCAGAAACAGACGTCGAACGGGTAATGGCAAGTGGGTGGGATCCACTAGGGACACAAGGGCATGAAGTTTCTATGAGGCATTCATTAGGATGACTGGTGAGAATTGCCCCTGGCATTGTAATGCAAACTGGTGGGGGATAAATCACAAGCTGTGAATCTGAACAGGAGGTTGTACAACATGGAGTGTCTCCACCTGAAATAGCACGTAGACCTGAGGATTTAGTAACGATTGCTGAGGAGCTTCCATCGCAGCACAGCTCGGAGCCATTGGTGAGACACGAAGTCTTGGTTTCCACCAGGCACTTACCAGGGTTTGTGGTGAGCTGGAGTCCTGGTATGGTGATGCGAAGCGGCGGCGGATGGATGACCATTTTTCCTTCTGGCAATTGGGTGACACATGGTTCTGTCAGACACTTCACAGACATTCTGCTGGGAGGGTGATTGGCCTGGGAGGGTTAAAAAAAAGGGATAAATTAAAGAGAAGCAGAATTATTTTGCAATGTGGCTACTAAATTTGTCAGGTGAAATAAGGGATGGGGTCCTACTCTGGCAATGACTGTGGACAAGAGAAAATTTGACAAGTGTTGCTGAGGGGATGAGTAATACCAGTTCACATTCTCTCTTCTACACAACCTTTCATGAGATAGGATCACTGTCTCTTGTTTCACCTGCCAACCCTGTTACTGGCTTCTAGGGATACAAAGACTCTTTGCAAATATTTAAACCAAAGATGATTTCTTGAGGATCAGCAGTAATAATCCTTGCAGTGCAAGACTTCTCCTGTTCCAAATACAAAACCAAACTGAAAACAACACGACATTTTTGTTTGTGGGAGAGCAGAAAATCTTGCATTCTACAGAGGAAACATTTTTCCTTTCCAGAAACATGCAGAAAAGAACATTCTTCTGGAGGAAAAGAAAAGAAAGACTATTTTATGCTTCAAAGCATTGAATAGTTTTTAAAATCTTTTTTGAGTTTTTATGACTTTCTCAGAGTGGAAAGAAGGTTTATGAAATTATTTGTTCTTTCCTGTAAAATTAATGAAGGTTTACCTCTCTAGTGAGACCTTGATCTAGAGATGCTCTGATGGACCTCCATCCTCTGATAAATTTCACCTAGAATGATGTTTTGTTTTTCCTCTTCTTCCCTTAGAGTTTTTGGCCCTTTTCACAGGAAGTAGTCATCCCTCCATAGGGACAGGAGAAGGACGGGACCATGTCAATGGTTACATGTGATGTTGTCACAGTCCTGTCCTTCTCCTGTTGCCAGGTGGCATAATCATGGAGTAAATCACTGGTGGGTTTCCTCATCAGGGACCACAATTGCACCACTGTCCTGCACTTACATGGCGTGCAGAGGGTCCAGAAGCACAATGGCCATGCTTCCTGCCCAGGACAGCCTGGGATAGTACCTGGCTGCGCTGCAGAAGGAAGAGGCAAGACCATTGTGCTTCCTGGAAGATGGCAGCAGCCAGTGCAGAGGGGAGCGTTGCACTCCGCTTCCAGCAGAGCCATTGCTGGGATCGTCACAGGATGCTGCCAGAAACAAGTAAGGAGTGAAAAGCGACTTTGTGTTCACCTATTCATGAAATGTACTCAGAAAGCCCACTGTGGACAACAATCCTGCAACAACTTCCCACAGCCCATTCCTGATAAATTTGGCTATTCTGATTCATTCCTCCCTCCCTTCCTTTTTTTTTTTCCCCTTTAGAAACTCTCAGATGACTTGCCCAAGATCTTCCATATTCAATGAAATTTCAAGCCCATCATACTGGGGTGAAATTTCAGCTGCCCCAATGATTTGTAACATCATCATAACAAGATGGTCATGGAAGAATCCAGCAAAGATGTGTGCCCAACAAATGGAGACAGTATTCTTGACCCATTTTATCCAACTGTATTTGCTTCAAATGTCAATTGTATCCAGTTACAAATGCCTCACTTCCTTCAGCTGGTCCAAACTGGTCCCTGTCCTTCTTTAAATTATTTGCATACTTCCTAATTATCTGCTTGGCTTCTTTAGACTGCCCACAGACTCTGTGTGACCTATTTCTTTTGGTGCTACATAGCACAGCCCACAGGCGTTCTGGCACAAGCCATTCCTGCATGTGTGTTAGTTCCATTCCTGACCCTCCCCATTTGTTTCAAAAAGCACCACCCATCCCATGTCTCTCTTCCTGGTCACACTTTCTCCTCCCTCTTCTAATTTTTTCCACTACCCCCTTTTTTCAATCCAGATTAGCAAGAAGCGTTTTTTGTTCCCTGAAATGTTAACTCGGCTACATACCTGCTTTTCTCTGGGCTGTCACTAAGAAATCTCACACCACCCATGCGGAGTATACAGCTATTTCTCCAGCTTTATAGTTTGCAAGAGAACTCAGGCACTCCCTTTTTTTTTTTTTTTTAATTCCTTCCACTCAGCATTGCTAAATAGGAACGTAAGCTGCACCTCTTGAAAGCTGAGGATTTGCTTGAGGACATTTCATGGGAAAAGACTCAGTGCTAGACTGGTTAGGAAAGGAAAGTCATTCTTATCCCAGAATGAGTATGTTCAGACAAGGAACTAGGTCAAACAATAAGTGAGAATAAGCTTTCGTGGTTTCCAGAATAGCACTTGGATAGAAAGGATGGATAAATATCAAGGCAACCTGTACACCTCCAAATATTTTGGGACTCCAACTTTGATGGGTTTTCATAGCTTGCAGTTCCCAAGACCCAGTAGTTCAATCATCAGCACACCACATCATTTTTCAGGAAGCAGCTGATGAATTGTGGGTAAATAAAGGGGAAAAAATAAAGAACAAGGGTGCAAGTCATCTGGGACAGAGCCTCATTAGAGAGAAATGGGTAGAGACATGTGGGTTGGAGTTCGCTCCTAGCCATGGTGGTCACATCAAGTGGTATTCATGGCTCTCTCTAGAACTCTTTTAGTCTTACACAAACATACAGAGGATGGATAGCTGAGCTTTTTCCAAACCCTCTGTCATACCCTGTCCCCCTCCCCAGTCTGTCTATGCACTGGGAAGAGAAACATGCCACACTAGTAAATCTTAAGAAGCATGGCACTTACCACGTGACATCGTCATCCCGGCATGGCAACATGTTGCTCCAAGCTCTGGACACATGCCAGCACATGGTGTTGTTGCTGACCAGGTGCCATTCTGTCCCCATCTGTTGGCAATGTGCCCTATACCGTTACCAGAAAATATCTGGTAATGACCCCCTTTCCCACCATGATCCCAGTGGCTGTCCATGTGCAGTAAGGGCTGAAGCATTCGATAGCACTTCCTTCTGCAGTACAGCACAGAAAAAGGTGGGGAAAGGGGCTCACCATTGATGATGTACTGTGGAAGGAAGGCAAGTATCCCTAAAGCTACCCATCCACTGGCAGCCAGCTGCGTGTGGTGGGGTCATTCAGGTCCCAATCTCATCCCGGCAATGGCACTGTTGGGATCCCACTGAGATGATACAATATTAAGGCACGGTGTGCAAAGGGCCCATATTACACCTCAACAAGGCTCATGTCTCATGGAGAGTCAACCAGAACAAGGACACAGAACTCCCAAGTCCCAGGCCAACATTCTAACAAGTGCACAGCATCATCTTTCAGATCATTGTAATTTGGTGCCTTTATGTTGACTCCAACTTATGGGGTCCCTATCAGAAGGGAATATTTGCAAGGTTTATTCAAACAAGGTTTTGTCATTGCCGTTCTTTTAGACTGAGTGTCTGTGACTTGCCCAAGGACACCCAGTGGGTTTCCATGGCTGAATGAGGACTTGAACCTTGATATTTCACAATCCTGGTCCAGCTTTCAAACCACTACACCTCGCTGGTTCTAATCTTTTAGGTTTGTTGTTGTTTGCCTTCAAATCCTTTCTGACTTTCGGCAACTCTGGGGAGAACCTACCATGGGGTTTTCTTGGCAAGATTTGTTTAGAGGTGGTTTGCCATTGCCTTCCTCTGAAGCTGAGGGAGTGGGACTTGCCCAAGGCCAGCCAGTGGACCTCCAGTGAGACCCAGTCCAGCAGTCAAACATGTAACCATACTGCCTCTTCTCTTTCAGAGAGCAGATGATACATTGTGGAAAAGCAAAGAAAAAAGAAAAAAGAAGAAAGAAGGGAAGATGCAATTGACATTAGTGATGCCTAAAGTCTATAGTATCATCTGGTAGACCTCCATATCACTGAGAGCAGGAAACCCTGTGAGATTTTGGGAGAGAATGGCATGAATGCTATGAAAGCCCCATCACAGGCAGAACAGGGTGGCATCTTTTGAAAGTGTCCTCACAATTAAAAAGAAAGCTCAAGAAAAGAAAGAAACAGATTCTGGAGAATCCCCATTCTATCTTTCTTGTGGAAGAGCTTTGCTTCTGACACCTACCAGCTCCTAACTGTCATCAGCTAAGAGAAAGAAAGAGCAACCACTGCAAATGTGCATTCATTAAAAAGGAGAGAGAGATGGTTTGTTCGAGCAGCTTCATGGGTGTAACTCAAGTATCTTAGTCATCTTATGCTTCAGGGGAAGGTGGAAATCAAAACTAAAGATGCCCACACGTGATTGTGAGAAGCCAAGAAAGAAAAAGAAAAATCCTCCATGACAGGTTTGCAGTTTTTAATGGCTTTGTTTTAAATGGGGTTCATTCTAAAGGTGGCATAATTTTAACAAGTATGTTTTTGTATATGCTTTTATCAGAGCCATCGTGAGGTAGTGGTCTGAATGTTGGACTATTATTTTGGAGACCAGGGTTTGAATCCTTGCTCAGCCAGTAATTGTCCTTGGGCAATTCGCATTCTCTCAGCTGCAGAGGAAGGGAAAGGCAAAACCCCTCTGAACAAATCTTGCAAAGAAAACTCCATGATAGGTTTGCCTTAAGGTCTCCATAAGTCAGAAATCATGATGGCACACAACAGGAGCAGCAGCACTCTGTTGATAGAACTGGGGGTGCAAAAGCTGTATATTCAGAGATCCACAAAATGCATAAGATCATGTGTTTATTTGGGGGCATATTTCAAATCAAGGTGTCTTGTACCAAGCCAGATTTCTTATTCAACCCACCCTTAGTTTGTTAATCTCTGGCAAAACAGAGGACAGCATGGTGGAAGAGGCAGGACAGATCACCTCCAATTCAAAAAAACAAAAAACCCAATCCTTCTTTTTAAAGAAAAAAACTTACACCCCAAAGAGGAATCAGTTCTTCCAGCTTATTTTGGAGAATAATGTAATTGAGAGAGTGTAGGATGAATGCCAGAGTGGTGGAGTGGTTTGAACTATGGATTATAACCTTGAGAACTAGTGTTTAATTCCCTGGTCAGCAATAGAAACCCACTGTGAGAGCCTGGGCGTTTCACAAACTCTCAGCCCCAGAAAGCCCCAGGATGGGCTTAACTTGTGCCATAAGTCACAAATTACATGAAGACTCAGATCAACAGCAAAGATAAATGACAAAACTGTATTTTTACTCCTTGGGGGTGGAACTTTTGGCATTATGAACACAGAATCAATGATGATTCATATAGGCCATCATATAGGGGGCCAGGCTCATCCCCACCCACGATCCAGCAGCTTGATAGTGTTATATTCAAGTCTTTTACTCCAAGTCTCAAGTCAAGTCTCAAGTCCTTGAAAATACTTTCAGGTCAAGTCAAGTCTCAAATCTGGGAACCAACTTTATACTCCAACCTATATTCCAGAACTTTTGGACAGAGTTGAATAAAATCAGTTTTAACAATTTAAGCAAAGTCAGCTTTGCACATTTGTGATTTTGATATCTTCACCTTCAGACATTGGGAATAGGATCCTTCTTACTTCCTATTTCTGTCCATTTCTGCACTACACTCTTATAGCGCAATTATTCCACTTTCAACATCCTATGGAATCCTGGGGTTTGCAGTTTAGGGAGGGGCCAACTGGCAAACCCCAGGATTCCATAGGATGTTGAAAGTGGAATAATTGTGCTATAAGAATGTAGTGCGGAAATGGCCTCAGAAGCTGGAGGATTTTTCAGAAGTGGGGAATAGGATCCTTCCTGCTCCCCATTACTGAAGCTTCAAAAGTGTTAAAAGGAAGGATCCTTACTCCTCAAGTCTGTTACCTAACCTATTTGCTATTCCCCTCTGAGAAATGTGCTCACACTTTGGGCTTGAGACAGATTGTCATGTGAGCATTAGGCAGAAAGGAAAGGAAGAGTAGTTCAAAGTCGTAAGGTTTCCAGATGAATGTGTTATGTTACTGAACCAAGGGCAGCAAGTCAGTCACTAAAAATATGCAAGTCTCGAGTTGAGTTGAGTCGAGTCAAATCAGTGCCTCATTTTTTGCTGAGTCAAGTCCGAGTCAAGTTACTGAAGTGATTTAAGTCCAACTTGAGTCTGAGTCAGTTGACTTGAGCCTACATTACTGCATCTAGACTAGACAAAGATCTTTCCTTGACCTGCTACTTGGTCCAGTTTTAACAGTAGTACTGTGGGCTGAAACCAGAGGCTTTCTGAATGAGAACATTTAATACAGGGAACATAGTCAGGGGTAGCCATGTTGGTCATTTAGCAAAATTATGATTCTGTGAAAATACAACAAAATGAAAAGAAAAGCTTCACCAAGCAGCAATGCCTTTATTAAGCTAGTTCCAAAGCATAAAATAAATTATGCAAGCATTTGAGGCTTCCCAGGCTTCTTCTTCAGGCTAACATCTGTAACATCTGGCCTAATGAAGAAGTCAGCGAAGCTTTGCAAGCTTGCATAATGTGTTTTATGTTCTGGCATTGACCTCATAAATGTAGTGCTGCTTTGTGGATTTGGGATGTTGTTGGATATAATATTAGGCAGAGTTCTGAGTCTATAATAAAAAGATCAGTCTCTTCTGGAAGGCTTATCCAGATGATTTTAAATTCTGGATTTTAACTGTGAATTCTAAAGATGGAATGACTTTAGCTGGAAGACCATTTGCTGGGGGTGCTTTGAGTGTTTGTTCCCGCATGGCAGGGGATTGGATTCGATGGGTATTGTGGTTTCTTTCAACTTATGTTTCTATGATTCTATTACTCTTTGACTGTTTTAATGGTTATTTGTAATATTTGTTTTTTTAAAAATTGATATCGGGCATTTTAATTATTGTTTCTAATTGATGTTATGTGTTGTATGTTAATCGGTTGTTCTCCACCTCAATCCATGGGAAGAGGAGGGTAAGAAATCATCATGAGCATCTGTCTAGGGTCACTCCTAGAATTTTGAGCAAATATGTCTCTTAATATCCTCCACTCCACTTGTGGTCAGAGAAATTAGGTGGACCATCTTGGAGGGAGAGAAAGAAAGAAAGAGAGAGAGAGAGAAAGAAAGAAAGGAAGGAAGAAAGAAAGAAAGAAAGACAAAAAGGAACACAAATGATGCAACTGACTAATGCTAAAGTAATTACTATATTGAAAGGATGCTGCTCCGTCAGAGCTGTTTGGGCAGTATACAAAGCAGTTTCATGAAATTACAGCATGCAGTGCAGGGTGGAGATCACATTCCAAAACTTGTCTTCAATTTTTAAAATCAGCGTTTAAACAAAAACTGGTTGGGCAGCTTGCAGGAAATGTTGCTTTGATCTCTACTGCATGCATCATGGTGGTAGCAGGGAAACTGGTTAGTCTGGAGGAGTCATGGATAGAATGAATCCTAAATACAGGATGCAACTGTGGTTCTGGTTAGCTTCTGCCTTAATGGACGGCAGGTATGGGATAGCGAAGCCCTGCAACCTCATGTGCCCCCCACAATCCCCAGACTATGTCCCCAGGTGGCCTCCCAGAGTGGCAATGTGCCTTATTAGCTGGACTATAGGTTGTAGAAGGGTGTTTTTTTTGTTTTGTTTTATGGCATCAATGGCTGTCTATGTAGCCTTGAGAGTATCTAAATGGGACACTATTGGCCCCTAGAGACATTGCAGATGCCTATCTTTGATATAAAACAACTTCCCTGAACCTTGAACCATGAAGATATGTTGGATGGCATCTCCATTATCCACAATCAACAAGCTACCGGCTATGGTGGATGGGGCTCATGTTGGGTCTAAGCCAGCACATGGTTATGCTGGAAGAGAACGATAGAAACTACCTTCCAATACACCTATCAGGGAGGAAGGTACAAGGCAATGAGCATGTCTGCCTTGATAGAAACTACTACTTAGGACTTCTTTAAAATCTCCCCACATATTAATATCTTCTTGCTGACACTGTTATAGTGCTATTATTCCACTTTCAACATCCTATGGAATCCTGGGGTTTGCAGTTTAGGGAGACTCATTTAGAATTCTCATCCAAAGGGCTATTTGGACTCAGGAAAATACAGATCCCAGAATTCCACAGGAGGTTGAAAGTGGAAGAACAGCACTATGATAGTGTAGTGTGGAAAAGTCCTTACTGTGCTCAAAATTTGCACGTGGCATTTTTGCACACAAAATAACATTTTCTATGCAGGAAATAACATTTTCTGAACAAAAAAACCACAGCACTTTCTGCACAGAAAATACAGAAATCAGCATTTTCTCCACAGGAGGTAATGCTTCTGTGCAGAAAATGCAGTTTTCTACACAGAACAACCAGATTGAAATTTTGCTCACCATAAGTCCCAAACTATGAAGATCCTCACCAGCCCAAGATTTTTCTCTTGAGAGTTTCTTAAAATCAACAAATATATTCTTGTCCATTTTTTACTTCTTCCCACCCATCCCACCATTAAACTTTGAAACCTCCATCCCAAAACACTTCCCTAATCTCTAAAGTTCTTCACTCCTTTAAGAATGATACAGTGGGCATTTCTACACTAGACTGTTGTAGTGCTCTTATTCCACTTTCAAACTTCTATGGAATCTTGGGATTTGCAATTTAGGGGAGGCCTTTAGAATTCTCAGCCAGAGAACTCTTTGGCCTCACAGGATTCCACAGAATTCCAAAGGATGTTGAAAGTGAAATAATGACCCAGCGACCGGTCTGGAAGTAGAAGAAATGGGAAGACTCATCCAGTGGAGAAGATGTGGAAAAGCAAAGCCTGATCCTGGAGAGGGATAGAACAAGAGATCTCCACCTCCATGCAGCTGGAGCATTGCTATGAACACCCAGATACATTCCTCATCATAATACACTTACCTAATCAATTTTTGAATGGCGAGTCTACCATTGATTCAATGGGGCTTCTCTAACTGGGACTTACCAATAGGAATCTTGGTTTTGAAGGAGTGAGGACTTGCTTGGGGGGAAAAGTCTCTTCCGCTGAGTTAAAAAAAAAGAAAAGAGATTGTTAATTCTCATATTTTCTTTGAACCTTAGCAGCTCACCCTCATGTGCCCAAAAACCCCCATGGGACATCATATTGGTTTAATGAATTATCTGTTTCATAACATGTTATAAAGGCCAAGGGAGAGATCCTTCAAATGATAAACAACTCCCTAATCATTTTTTTCTAATCCTTCTGCCACTTAGATCTATGTCCATTGCAGATTGGAAAATGTGGATACATGCTATAAGACTACATGAGTGCCGGGGCAAAATCATCCCACAAAATTAGTTAGAACAATCCTCCCAACACAAAACAAAAGACAGTATACTGTTATCTTAATCTCTGGTGGGGTGGAATTAAACACACCTGCACACAGATACAATTTTCAAGAGTGGGTAAGGGGTATTTTTTTCACAAAACAGGAAAACTATCAGCCATCTTGTGGAATTATCTGACAGACTGCGAACCCACTTATCGGTCATTTGGGCATTTTCTTCAATCTACATGGATGCAGGTTGGGGGGGGTCAGATATCTTGCAACCATCCCAGAAATGACATAAGAGAGAGCTGATCTACACAAAAGGCCTCACACCCTGGTTCAACACTATGTGGAAATTCTTAATGGATTTTCAACTTCTTATAGACAACCATATCCAAAGGACTCCATGAAATAACGTCAGTTAATCATATATACAAGTGATGGGTAGAAGTGTCCCCTTTTTCCCCAAAGTGAAATTCAAGATTATTTTTTTCTTAGAGCAAAATATCTGAGTGAATGCATGTAAAGGAACATTAACTACTTGTGACTATAGTTATCTAAGTCCTACAGATCCGAATTCCTGTTTCTTAACTACATTTATTGCTTTTTCTTCTATCTATCTATCTATCTATCTATCTATCTATCTATCTATCTATCATCTATCTATCTGTCTATCTACTGAATCTTGAGTTGTCTGACAACCCCCTCCCACCAAATATAGTGAATGAACACAGCAAGGGTACAAATCTTGTGGTCCACCAACTCCAACTCCCAGCATTCTTCACTGTTGGCAATGCTGAGTATTGGGTGCTGGAACTTGTCCACCAGAAGAATCTGGAAGGCACCTAATTCTCACTTCTTGAGCAGTGTCACATGCAATCCAGTCCTAGACATATCTACTCAGAAGTAAATCTCATTCTGTTACTGGGATTTACTCCTAGGTAGGATCCAGTCTAGAGTAGTGGTTTGAACATTGAACTACAACCACAGAGACTAGGGTGTGATTTCCTGCTTGGCCATGGAAACCCATTGAGTGACCTTGGGCAGGTTCCATACTCTCAGCCTGAGAAAACCATGTGATAGTATTTGCACTAGAGTAGTGGTAAGTTGAAATAGACTTGAAGGCACACAAGAAGAATAAGAATAAGAATGATAGAGTTGGAAGAGATCCTAGAGGCCATCCAGATCAACCTCCTGCTATGCAGGAACGCACATCAAAGCATTGCCAAGAGATGGCCATCCAGCCTCTGCTTTAAAAGCTCCAAAGAAAGAGACTCCACCACACTCCATTGAGGCAACAGATTCCACTGCTGGATAGCTCTGATCACCAGGAAGTTCTTCCTAAAGTTCAGGTGGAATCTCCTTTCCTGTAGCTTTAATCCATTGCTCCTTGTCAGTAGCAGAAATATCAGATGTGGGAGAAGGAACATTGGAACTTAAAGAAATGAAATTTAACCCATGTCCAGATTTTGGACTGGATGGAGGAACCCACTAAAATAAAACACATTCACACATCAATACATCGTAGTCACTAAAAAAAAATGAAAATGCTTGATTAATATCCCAATCCAAGGCTTTAAACTAATGTTGCTCAAACTCTCGTTTTCCAGATATTTGAGGCTTCAATGCCCAGAATTCCTGGCTATTGCCCATTGCTACTGAGAGCTGAGGAGCTGAACATCTTGCGAACTCAACTTGAGAAGTGTTACCTCAGATAGATAGTTTTACTCTAGGTTGGCCCCTATAAAAATTAATAGGGTATCTCACAAATTATGTTTTTGTTGTGGGCTTTTGTGAGGGAGGGAGGTGGGAGTCCAGTTAAAGACAGAATTGGTAGAAACAATCACTAAAGCATCATACCCATAATTCTAAGCAGTTTGTTTCAAGTTGGACTTACCTGCTTCTCTCAGCAGCTGAATTCAAAGAAGTTGGTTTTGCAAGTCACAAGTGCTTTTATAAAGATTTCTAAGCCTTAAGGGGATGAGGAAGCCTTTGAACACCAACGTCTTAATTAGATCCTAACCAAAATTTGCTACACACGCTCAATTTGCTATAATTGCCAAGGGACCAGCTTGCGACTGTCTGCTTTATTTTGGGACATAGGATATGACTTGTGTTTGGATTACAAACATGGGCATTTTATAGACCGAAGCAATTGAATGTACCAACCCATTGGCTTTGTGATTACAACAGACTCAAACCCCAACTCTTGAACTGTGTTGCTTTGGGTCTTCTTCTCAAGGAAGAAGAGATGGGAGACAATTTCTGCTGATGAGAGTTATCCTTCATGTGTAGGCTTCTGCTTTGCCTATTTCAGAAGAAACCCCTGCATGAAATCTGATACCAGCACCTCCCTGGACCAGCCTAATATTTTTCCAGCCACATCTGAGAGAGTGTTCATGCAATACTCAGTTGTTTTTACTTGAAAGCTACATGCGGCATGTTATTGTTCCTTCATACTGTGCTTCAGGATGTTGCTTTGGGCAGCTCTTGATATTGCAAATGTTGTTAATGTAACAATATGCTTCAAACGTCCTGTTTTGGAAGGGTGCAAGACTTCATATAGATTGCAGGTGATATGCTGTTCAGCAGTTACTAGACTATAAACTGGAATAACATCCTCATAACCATGATGGAGTCATCTTTACAATCTTGAACAAAAGAACATGACCCCCAGAACCTACCAAACTTGCCTGGCAGCACACTGGCTGAAATATTTCTGTCTGGAAATTGGCATGCTGAGCAATGATATCTGCACTGTGCTCTCAGTTGTGGGGTTCATTTAGACAAGCAAGTGTGGAAGGACCCTGTGGGGTCTTTCTAGCTGCCTGTTGTAGATACAACCCAGGACCAGAAAATGCTGCAGAGGACATTGTCCAATGTCTCTGTTTCCAGAACCTCAGAAACACTTCAACTGAGGCACTGTCAGGGAGAAAAAATAGGAGGTTATATTTGGGGGAAAGTGGCATCATTAGGTGTAACTAAGATGAAGAAAGTCTGTCATCACAGTTATGTCAATGATGCAGGATTATGTCTTGCACTATTAAGAGAACTGAACAAATATATCCACCCAAGACAAATACGTTGATGAATCTTCTTTCATATTATGTGCTTTTCTGAATGCCAAGGTGTAGCCCTCAACTTAAAACAAAAACAAAAGAACCAACTAAATTGAGCAGACTGGTATTGCTAAACACATCTAGCCCCTTTCTACACCATACCTTGTCCTGTCTTGCTCTGGTGGCAATCCTGGCAGCAGCAATGCTGGGATGGGAGTGCAACAGGAGCGCTCCCCTCCATATGGGACTGGCTTCCTGTGGAAGGCAGTATGATGGACATGCCACTTCCTTCAGCAAATACTTTCCCAGGCTATGCTGGGACAGGAAGTACTGCCATTGCTCTTCCTGCCCTTCCACAGGACAGGTAAGTGCGGGATGCTAGTACAATCATGTGTCATTGACAGGGAAAACCCATCAATGGTTTAATCCATGATCACACCATAGGGGAACAGGAGAGAAGTGGGAGTATGATGATTTCATGCAGAAGCATTGTCACAGTCCTGCTGCTCTCCTGTCCCCATGTCAGAATGGGATGAGACTGTGGAAAGAGTCCTAGACTAAAGGAAACTATATACAGAAATGGACAGAATCATCCAACTCTCCAGATTCCCAATAGCCCTAGTCATCAATACCAATATTAAATGCAGCTAGAATTTGTAGTCCATTAACATCCAGAAGGCTCTATGATTTCCAGCCCTGGCCTAACCCCTATTGCTAACCTACAGTAGTCTCATTCCATGAAATAAAACCTGGCAAGCGAGCACTTATATAACTACTGATTCACTGGGCCTACTGTAGTTAAGATTGAAAATAGGACTCAGACTAAGGGCCAAGCTCCAATGGTGTTCTTCTGTATACAGTGCCAGGGAATTTCTTCCTCTCCTCTCGGTGGAGCAGTTCACTGTGGTGTCCAAAACAAGCTTTGAATGATTTCCCAGACTTCCAGAGACAGCATTATGTATTTATTCAATTATTTACTGCATTCACATGCCTGAGTGGGACCCAAGGGGGCTTCCAAAATAGTCAAAAACAATTCACAATAAAACTTAAAACTATGAAAATTAAACATTGGAGTACACAGGTGCTAAAGAGAGAAAAAATGGATCACCATTTCTGCTGGAAGTAACAGGATCCAGCAGAAGTACACCTTTCAGTCTTCCCCCAAATATGCAAGTTAGAGGAAGCTGTATACAAAAAATAAGTGCAAACTTTTGAGTATCTTTGTTTTTCTTAAAGGAGTCGGAGACTGATGTGGACATTTGATGAACATGGAATTGTGTTTCCATTAGTGTTACACTCGGTTGTAGCAGTGATGAGTGGATCCCAAGTAGAGATGGGAAGGATATTTGAAAATATTCAGAAAAGTGTCAAAAAGCATCTTCTTTTGCAATTCTCGGCTGCATCAATAGGATTGTGGTGTCTAGATCGAGGGAGGTACTGGTACCACTCTACTCTGCTTTGGTTAGACCTCATCTTGAATACTGTGTCCAGTTCTGGGCACCTCAATTCAAGAAGGACATGGTCAAGCTGGAGCAAGTCCAGAGGAGGGTGACCAAAATGGTGAGAGGCCTGGAAGCCATAAAGCCCTCTGAGGATAGACTTAGAGAGCTGGGTATGTTTAGTCTGCAGAAGAGAAGGTTAGGAGGGGACATGATAGCCATGTTTAAACATCTGAAGGGATGCCATATAGAGGAGGGAGAGGGCTTGTTTACCCCTGCTCCAGACACCAGGACAAGGAGCAATGGATTCAAGCTGCAGGAAAGGAGATTCCACCTGAACCTCAGGAAGAACTTCTTGACGGTCAGAGCTGTCTGGCAGTGGAATCTGCTGCCTCGGAGTGTCGTGGAGTCTCCTTCCTTGGAGGTTTTTAAGCAGAAGCTAGATGGCAATCTGTCTGGAGTGCTTTGAGGGTGTTCCTGCAAGGCAGACAGTTGGACTGGATGGCCCTTGGAGTCTCTTCCAACTCTACATTTCTATGATTCTATGATTCTATGTTCTGAAACCCTGATAAGAAAGAATCTTGGGCTGATGACAATCTTCGTAACTTGGGATTTATTCTGTGCAAAATTCACATGTGGCCAATTTTCATGGAAAACAACAATTTCTGTGCAGGAAACAACTTTTTCTGTGTGGGAGACAATATTTTATAGAATCATAGAAACATAGAGTTGGAAGAGACTACAGGGGCCATCCAGTCCAACCTCTTGCCATGCATTTATATAGCTTTTTCTATACAAGTTGATTATACAATAATTTTGGACAGAATAAGTTGATGATTGTGAATAGGCTTTGAAAATGGTGTGGTTTCCAAAGCCTTAGTTGCAACAGAAAGAAGATTGTTACAGTGACTTGCTGCTTCCTTTGAGAAGAAATTTTGTGAAAAATTACCTCCCTAATCCCACGCCAGTCAGATGGTGGATCCATTAGAAATTTTAATTTAAAACTTAAAGAGATGTCTAAGAAACTGAAACTCTTTTTTTTTTTGAGGGGGTGGAGCAACTTTTAAGTTCAGGTGAAAACCTGATGGAGATTCATACTCCCACTGACCCAGAAGCCAAAAGACTTATTGTGGCTTCTGGGTCAGAAAGTCACAAGAAAGAGAGCATTTAACCTATCCTCAATTCACCAGGGAGGTATTGGCCTCATTTTTTTTTTTATTTGAGAAAAATTCCAGGGACATCTATAAGTTAAATTTCTGAGAACTAATGGAAGAGATAAATCTGTGCCATGGTTTTTACAGACCATGGCTAGCATTCTATATGCAGTTACTGATCAATGACCTAGAAATATGGATCTGAAACAGCTCCATACTCAATATATCTATGTAGATACCTCCACCTACAGCTCTCCTCAATAACCAGCAGCCGTGCTGGACAATGGAGGTCCATTCAGCAGCTGATCTGACTGCAAAATGGATGGTTTTTCTGTCCCCTTTCCTTTTTTTTTTTTATTTATATAACTGAATCAGAAATACAAAACAAGAAAAAAAAATTAAACACCATGTGATATACATAATAGTGAATTAAAAAAAAAATTTTTTTTCTTTTTCTTTTTTTCTCTTCTCTTAAGCAATACTAACTTTCATTGTTATTTTGCACCTTTACCCTTAAATTTATAAATCTGTTCAACTGTTATAATTTCACATTTAATTCAATATTTTTCACATCCCCTTTAATCTATTTCTATTGTTTATTCTTTTAACTTTTTTTTTTTTTAAAAAACATAGACATCACTTATCCATTTAAATCTATAAATCACAAGTTTGACACACACACCTACTAAGAATTAGAAAATATACAACATAAAAGAAAAACAAAACTAAAACTAAAAAATACCCACCCCCCAGAGCCAACTTTTTATTTAATCCACTTTCCAAAATTGCCATTCTTCTTTTGACAGGGTAGTATTACTATCTCTTTTCAGAACTTTATCCAAAAATATTTTCCAAATTTCTTCAAAATCATTCCCTTTAACCAAACCTTTCATAAACCTAATTCTACATGTTAGTTTATCATTAATTGCAATTTTCCACACTTCGTTATACCATTGCTCTATTTGAAATTTTTCATTTGCTTTCCATTTTTTTGCTATTATTAATCTCGCTGCAGTTAACAAATTTGTTATTAATTCTTTCTTTACTTGAGTACACTCAACCTTATCATATATAGACAACAATGCAATATTTGGACATACTGGTATATCTGCTCCTATAATCTCTTTTATCTCTTTAAAAACCTTTTGCCAAAACTCCATTATCTTATTGCAATTCCACCACATATGCATATATGTACCAATTTCTTGACATCCTCTCCAACATAATCTTGAATATTTCTCATCTATTTGATTTAATTTCACTGGAGTCAAGTACCATTTCCACACTAATTTATAATAATTCTCTTTTATTCTTATTGATAATTTTTTTAAATGACGTTGTTTCCAATCTGTCCCCTTTCCTTCAGCAGACAAGGCTGAAACAATTGGAAGCAAAACACCTGCTCCCTTTCCTCATAACAGCCTTGTTTATGGATCAATGTCTTTCCCTCCCTGGAAAACCAGAGTTCACATCCTTCCTTACAACTTAAAACTTGGGCCAGTCCTTCTTCTTCCAATTGGCCTACCTCACAGGGTTGATGTGAAGGTAAAGTGAGGTGAAGGAGAACCATTTCATCTGGCTTGATATCATTTGATGAAGGGTGGGCCTTGAACATGTCTAATCAATGAACAGATCTCAAAGTGCATGAGAGGGTTGATTTAGGGAGGACAAGCTATCAAACAAATTGTATGGGGGTTAATACAAAGTACATTAAGCTCTCTATCACTTACTTCAAACACTCCGATATGTTCTTTTTAATTTAGCTACTGAAGGGTGGAGTGTAATTGAGACAAGTGTAGCAAGACGACTCACTGAAGTAAGTGAGTTATACTTGCTAATAGGTCAAGATAATTACAGCTCTTTTCATGTATAGTCACCCACAAAATCCCCTCTAGAAACATCTGCCACACCTTCGCTCTAATGTATGACATGAATGCATTCAAGGGCAATTCATCTCATCTCATCCAGTGTCTTGAAGGAAGAGCTTTGAGCAAATAACCGGTACACATGCCAACATTATATGTCACATTTGTACACACAAAGCAACATCTGGATGGCCATGCTCTGCCCACCCATGTTGCAGATGGTGGAAAACCATTGGTCCTATCAGCCATTTCATGTGCTTTACCAACTCATTCCCTCTCTAGTAGTAGTGGGGTAGTCAAACTTACACTCACTCCCACCAAATGTCACATTTCTACATATAGTACAACCTAAACACAACCAAACTACACTTACCAACTAAAATGCATAAGATTGCTGACAACCCACCCCCCACTGTAATGAAAAAGAACAAAGCAGTGGGTAGAAAGTATCTTATTACAGATCTAACTACATTCAACTTCCTAGAATTATTAATAATCATAACCATAGATACATTGCTATATTGTTATTTCTTACTGCTTAAAACATCCATAAATTGTTTCCAGTTTTTAACAACCCAGTCATCTGTCTCTGATGCTTAAATCAATTTCCAATTTTGGGCAAACAACATTCTTGTAGCTATGATCATATGTTGGAGAAGTGGTCCATATTTGTGAGCCACACTTCTAAAGGCATGTATCGTTGGCAGGTTTCTGTTCCAGAAGTGAACAGGTGGTGTTCCAAGTCTCACCATCAGAAGAGATGTCGATATCTCTGCATCCTCATTCTGTTTTTTTTCTCCTAATCCCACTTGCATTAAGAGTGTATACAGGCCAAGACACAGCAAGCTTTTCTACTAATTAAACAGCTGTCTTTTAAGCATCTTGAGTTGAGACTCTTGTTTCTTTATCTCATTTGCACATCTCGCACCACTGAGGAAAGCTTGTTTACACCTTTTGGGTGGTATTCTGCTTGGGGCATACATTGTAGTAAATGGCCACAGATGCCTGCAAAATTGAATGGAGTACATTTGTAAAATCCACAATTTACCTAGGGGCTGCCTTTGACTTTTAGCATAAAGCATCCATTGTGTAATGGCAGAATGGCTGATGCACCTTGACCCAATGAGCAATGGGCAGCAGTGCACACTCGGGTGCTCCCCAGTGTGTATCATCAGCTCAGAGTGTCTGACAGTGATAGAGCTTGGAATGTGTGCAGGGGTAGGAGGGGGCAGGGCTACTATGTGAGAGGCATGGCCACTGTGCACAGGGGTGTGGCCAGGACATGGCCAGTGGCTGGGATACCCCAAAAATATTGCTTCCCCCCTCTCCTCATGTCCCTATGCAACTGGTGCCTGCACACAACAAGAGCAACCTGTGGGCACCGTAATTGCCCAGTGCTCATCGAAAGTGACCAATATAGGTACCTGATGCAAATTGGAGCACTCAGTTGAATTTTGTTGTTGTTGTTGTCAAGCCATTTCTGACTTAGGATCGCCCTAAGATGAAGATGAACCTATCACAGGGTTTTCTAGGGCTGAGTGTATGAGATGCACCTAAGGTCACCCAGTGGGTTTCCATGGCAGAGCTGAAAACTAAACTGTGGTTTCCAGGATGATAGTCCAATGTTCAAACCACTACATTATCCTATCTCTTGCAAGGAATGGTACAGTTTTTAAAAAATACCGTGTAAAATTCCCTTCAGACTGTTTCTATAAGGTGTATATGGAACATAAATGAATTTAGTGTTTAGACATGGGTCCAATCAATAAACTGTCTTATTATGTATATCAAATATTCCTAATGGAAAAAAAAAATCTGAAATCCAAGACAACTCTGGTCCCAAGAATTTTGGATAAGTGATGCTCAACCTGTAGCTGGGACCAAGGTTCCCCTCTTCGAAGAAGGAAAGTAGAGTTGGCAGTGGTATGATTTTAAGAAGAATGGTGACTTTTAAAGGGAAACGATTTGGTTGTTTTGATGGAGTGATCCTTCTTCTTTTCTCCATGCTGGTCTACTGACTTAGATTTACATCTTCACAATTTAACTACCAGGGTTTCCTTTCATTTCAGCTATGTATCTACAGATTTGTAAGCTTACAAAATGTAGACTGTGATGTAAGATCTCAGCCAACATTTTCTATGGCACATATTTTATCCTTACCTATTTAGGCCCTTTCTACTCCACCCTCCCAACTCTTATGCATGATGTCATTGCAGGCCTGTCCTTCTGCCATCCCCAGGCAGCACAATTGTGCCACATATCATGGACAATTTTTCTCTGTCAAAGATTGATGATCACATCACCATTGCAGACTTACCTTGTCTGTAGAGGCCCTGAAAACACAATGGCTGCACTTCCTACCCCAGCACAGCCTGAGAATCTAGCTTCAGCAGGAAGAAGTGTGGCCATTGTGCTTCCTAGAATATGGAGGCAGCTGGTACAGAGGGGAGCATTCCCATCACACTCCCCCCCAGGCAAAGCCAACACTGGGACCCACACCAGATGTCTCCACACCAGGTAAGGTGCAGAAATGGCCATAAAAAAGTGTGTATTGATGCTTCCTTCAGCCATCCTATAAACCGGTGTATGAATCATTAAGGCTGGGTTTATTTCTTCTTTCAAGAAGTCTTGAGAGATGTGGAAAGATTACTTTTGTTGAGATGGTGCAATCCAACTAAATTATTTTTCATGTCCAACCCCTTCATCCATGAAGTTCACTGTAAGTCCTTGGGCCCTGTGTCTCATCCTACCTTGAATGATTGTAATGAATGTTGTTCCACTAACAACAATGTCCATCTCATTAAGGAGTACAAAGGGTGAGAGAAGAGACTTTGTATGCCTTCATGTCTTGGAGAAAGATCTGGATGGAAATGTAATTAAATATAATAACCCAGACGTCTTCTAAATCCCTGCCTAGCTTTGATTTTGGAAGTACAACTTTCACATTTAATCACGTTCTGTCTGGGTTGTTTAGCAAGGAAAATAAAGCAGAAAGAGCTGTCTGTGCTCTGGCCATGTCTTAGCTAAAAGCAAAAGTGAATTTATGAAAGCATATATTTTTAGGGAGTTGCCTTTGGGAATAAGACATACTGGTTAGCCAAGAACTAGAGAATGAAGGATGTTCATAGCACATGATGACTTGGGTGTCCATCCAAGAGAAGGAAAATTGTAGGACATGGGAAAGAACAAATTGATTATGGCTTTTGGAGTTTGTGTTTCTCGCCCCCAGGTGTCCTTTAACTATGGGCTCTGGGGAAATTGAAGGGTTGGTTGCATGCCATTCAATGCATGGGTGTCAAGATGTTATATGGACAACTAGTCATACCATAAACAGAGTGTACACTTATGTCTCCAAGCCAGCTCTTACTGATATAGGAAGTGAGGATTGCAGGAGACCAGGGGTGGTCAATAGGTCTTTCAGAAAATGGGATAGAGCTTTTGTACCTTATGTGGTTGTGCAGAAGAGGAAATTTGATCAGGTATTCCTTGCTACCTACCAGCAACTGAAATTCTGCTTAAATTCTGGCCCTTTTTACACCTTACCTGTTCCTGGTAGCATCCACTGGGGATTCTGGCAGTAGCTGTGCTGGGAGGGGAGTGCTTTGGGAATGATCCCTTCCACACTGGCTGCATCCATTATCTAGGAAGTACAATTGCCCCACCTCTTCCTGCCACAGTGCAGCCAGGTACTTTCCCAGGCTGTGCTGGGGCAGGAGGTGCAGCTGTTGGACTTCAGGACCTCCGCACACCAGGTAAGTGCAGAACGGTGGTGCAGTCGTGGGTCATTGACAGGGAAAATCTGTCAATGATTTGCTCCATGATTGCACCCCCTGGGGATGGGAGAAGAACAGGGCTGTGATGACATCATGCATAACTGTTAAATCATGATCCCATCCTTCTCCAATCCCCATTGCAGGACAACAATTTCCTCTGAAAAGGGCCTCCATCTTCTACACATACATTGAATATACAGCAGGCCTCTCCAGTTTTCAATATGACACCTTAGCTGGTAAACTGTGACCCACAGACTAAATATGACACCTTAGATCCCAAGGTATGTCCTCTAGATCAGAAATGTTCTTTTTCTAAAAAAAGTGTTTTTTTTTCTTTTTTTCCCTCCAAACTTGTTCAATATAGGACAAGCTCACTGCAAAATTTGGTTGATTTGTCCCTTAAAATTTGAATCTCCTTAAAGTTTCTGAAAATACAAAAACAAAACCCCTCAAACATCTGAAAGTTGGCTGAAAATGACACAAAGTCGCTTCTGGTTGAATTGGGTGTGTTGGTGAAGCCCATCAAGGGATGCCAGAGGTGAAAAATTAGTGCCAACTCATCCTCAGTTCTTCACCACAGTGTAAAGAATTGCCCCTTGCTATTTTATTTGATGTTTGATATTTTTTAATTAATTAAAATATTTCCACCCTGCCTTATATGAAAAGATCTCAGGGGATAGTTCAAGTAAAATCAGTTTTAAGGCTGGGGGAGAATTATTTAAAACAATCAGCACACTGAAGTTGACTAAAATGTATTAAACATGACTAACAAGCTGAAACAGGCTTTAAGGACCAAAGTATATTAAAACTATATGCATTTATATTTTGGAATAAAGCAGTAAGTCTTAATGGCTTTGATAAACAGACATGGTATTACTCGGTGCCTGAATGAAATCAACACTGATGCCAATGAAGTCTCCAAGTGACTCCAAGTTTCTTAAGTGAGGTACAGGTAAATCTTATTGATATGATGGGTGTGTTTTAGTTGTGACAACTGACAGAATTCAGACTGGCATATTTTTGAGAAAGAAAACACACAATACTTTCTGTGCCCTTCAAAGCACAAACAGAGAGAGAGAGAGGGAGAGAGAGAAGGTCCATGCACTTATGTTTTCTTATTTATTTACTAATGTATTTACCCGGCATTGCCTGGGATTTTATTTTCACATAGGTAATACTTGTTAGAAATACCTTAAGGTAGCTTTACAGTTACGATTTTTTTTTCTTTTTTTATTATTGCCAACTAAATAAGACTTTTTTTTCCACTTGAGAACTCATCAAACTGTCTTGTCCAGTGCTTGTAACTTTTCCCCATATTCCCCAATCCAATCTGTGTTCAGTGTAGTTAACATACAGAGGTTTGTTTTCTGAGGGAATATACTGCCTCCTCCTTGCTGTTAGGCCTTGCCTCCATAGCTACCGGCCAGGCCCAAAAGCTCTCCAGCTGAGAATTCTAAAGGTGCCTCCCTAAATTACCAACCCCAGGGTTCCATAGAGCCTTCACAGGCAGCCAATCCTATAAGATCTTCTCATCTGACACAGCCAGTCATGAGATCTTTGCCTGCCTGAGACAGACAAACTCACAAACTTTGACATTTATAGATTAGATTACAGAAAGCCTCGAATTGTTGCAGTACCTGTGTGTTACCATGTGCTATATTACTTTCTCTAGGATATGAGAAACTGCCCAAGGACCCTCATGGTGATGCTGAGATCTCTAGGGTAGACATGTGAGAACATGCCTCTAGGATATGAAAATTTCTTGGTCTTAGTTTCATTGAATTCCACACGCATTTGCTTTCTGCCTTTCTGCCTCTCTGTAGGACAGTATTAAGCCATGTCTAAATTTCTTGCCTGATTTTATTATGTATCTTGCAGATTTTGCTCACTTTTTTTTTATTGTTAACTTGACCTGTTTAATGAATGGGCTGATTGAATATTGATGACCTGATTGACTGACACCATTTCCACACAATATCGCTAGAGCACAACAGCAGTGGGCTGTTTCCAGTCCAGGAGTCGTGCTACTGCACAATGTCATCGATCCATGGAGAAAGGCGGGATAGAAATAATAATGATAATAATAATAATAATAATAATAATAATAATAATAATAATAATAATAATAATAATAATACCATCCAGACTTCTCTTCTTCTTCTTCTTCTTCTTCTTCTTCTTCTTCTTCTTCTTCTTCTTCTTCTTCATTATTATTATTATTATTATCATCATCATCATCATCATCATCATCCAGCTGCTTTTCTGCTCCCAAGTGTTGCCAAATGGCCATATTCAATTTCCAGAAAAAATCTATTCAGAGCTTCCTTTAGCGCTTCAATCCTGTCCGCTACTCAGTACAAATACCGTAAGGGTGCTTAATAGTGCTTCCTGTTATCGTGGATCTAGCAGTGGGTGGGCTGTGGGAATGCCCAGTTTGTCCCTCCCTCCGTGACTCCCATGCCATGGTAACTTTAAAATCTATCACCTCTTCATGTTTAATTGAAAGTTCTCTTTTATGTTAAAACTTTTGTATTTTTTAAAAATACATTTTTAAGCATTAAAATGTGAAAATGCAATAGTGTACTGGCATATCCTGCCGTTACAGCATTGCTGTGCTAATATGGCTTCCAAAGGAAAACTAAAACAAAGCAACAAGAAAGAAGACCAATTGGGGTGGTGAGGTGGGGTGATGGCGAGGAAACAAAGTGGCTAAGGGCACTATAGTGCCAAAAGAACACTGGTGGCACTACCGCTACTCATCTGCTTGGAGCAGAAGGGTGCGGAAAAGAATGTTCCTAACCTGATGGCATCATGGAAGTGGCAATGTCAGGATTGCAACGGTTCAACACACTAATGGCATATAGTGCAGAAATGGCCTGACTTGACTATTTAGTCTCCCATGACAAAAGTCTGGATATATTTTAGTTCTTCCTAACTCTGTTTCTCAGGAGTGCTGCACAAGAAATGCTTGAGAAATGTGGGATACGTTTTGCACACACAAATGCTCAAGAAGAGATCGGCATTTTCTTGCCACAAGTCTCAGAAAATGTACAACTCACACTTCCTTTGGGATTGCCAGGTTGTAAGGTATTTCTTTTCACTATGACACTATGGGGTGATCTCCCACTCTTATTATTATTTCATCTCTCTTGCTTATCCTAGGGTGATCTGTAGGAATGGAAAGAATATTCAAAAATATATTAGCACTTTATTTTATTTTTTAGTATCAAGAAATCTGAATGAGATGAATTGCAAACTGATAAGAAATTTCACCATTTGGGACTTATTTGGTGAAAATTTGGCATGTGCTTGTTTTGCCCAGAAAAGAGCATTTTCTGTGGAAAAAAAACTGTGCAGAAAGTGCACTTTGTGGCACAGAAAATGCTTCAAATTCAGAATTTTTCCATGCAAAATTTGCACATGGTTATTGTGTAGTATTTTCTGTGCAGAATTCCTTTTTTTTAAAAGAAAGTAATTTCCTGCACATAAAACTTTGCAAGTAAGCACATATTCTTCAATTAATTCACACATAGTTGATTTGCACAAAAAGTAATATTTTCTTTGCATAGGAAACAATATTTCCTTTGCAGAGAACAGTTTTCTCTTTATAGAAAATAATGTTTGTGTGTATATTCTTTACAGAGAATAATATTCAGGTGTAGAAATGTTAAGTATGTGGAAGATTTTGTTCCCCTATGCACAAATTGCTGTTTTCTGCAGAAAACAATTACACGGATTTATTAAAAAATGCAGAATGATTCCAGAATTGTGAATAGAGTATCAAAACTGAGTGGTTGTGGGGGATTGCTCCCAGCCAGAAGCAAGTCATTAAAGTTACTGGGGCATCCTTGAAGAAGAAAATAGGTGCAGAATTACACCCTTATAGACCTTCCCATTCAGTGAATTCAAAGTGTATTTGTTAAAAGGGTACACTTGCGATTGAGACCCTGCAGATTTTGTCCCAGTCATGAGCGAGATGAACCAGCTCTACCACACCGAGTCACTTTTTTTCATTGGTATCTCTCTTCTTTGATTTATGCATTGCCTCACAGTCTTCCTCCCACACCTTAGAAGCCATTTTAGATGTACTCAGCATGTTCGGTGTTGCCTTAATTATTTTTCAGCCTTGAGCAAATGTGGATACAAATTAAAGCATATCATCTCAGAGATAATGATGCATCATTTAAAAAAAAAAATGTTTTCTGTTCCCTGTGCATTTGTTTCCTCGTGGGAACACAGTGCCCTCTAAAGGGAAGAAAGAGAAGGACACCCTGAATCCAAGAACGTGAGCGTGATGAGCAGGTGGTGATGTTTAATTGATTTTAGCAAATGACACAGTTCAAACCATTGAATTTCTGCTGTACACCAGAAGCTTAGAATAGCCCAGAGGGATCAAACCAAAGGGCCACCTAGTCTAACAGTAGCCAAGAAGATGACTTAGGAAAGTTTCCCAGATACCACCTGCTCCTATGCTTCCTAGTTTACAATTTTCAATAGACATCGAGGCACTTTTTATGCTATATAACTCTCATTATGGCACTTGCATTATTTGTGAAATGTTTAGGATCATAAGTAGGATGTTTCTTGATTTCATTGGTGAGGTCTTCCTTCAGTTACATGTGTTCTTTTTTATTCATTTTTATTTGTTTTGGTTTTTTAACTTTAATTTCAGCATGAAAAAAGCAGTTTTGCTGTATGGAAAATTTTAAAACTTGAACCTGGATCCCTTGCTGGGGAAACACGTAACCTAATTTCCAGTCAAGTAAAGGATAATTACCCATTGCTTGAAATTGACTCCCGATCTTACTCATGGATTGAGGGTGTTGAAATAGTTCTAATTTCTGGGTCTTGGGTAGAAGGCCCAGTTACTTGCCCTAACATGAACATTTTAGTTTTGGTGTCCCCTTCCTGTTCTTCCTCTTCTTTCTCATTTTCCTATCCCTCCTTGTTCTCCTTCCTTCTCCTCCTCCTCTTGTGTACACTTACATAAGACCGTGAAGACAATGCATACAATCTAAAATGTAAATTCTCCTCCGAACAAGTCTTAACCATGTTTAAGCCAGATAAGATTAAGATCACAGCTACTCCCAGCAGTTAATCCCAAGGAAATTGAACCAGGTCAGAAGACAAGTCATAACTATTGGGACTCCACTGTGAGCTCCCCTCTGAATGCTGTTATCGTAGGAGATTCAGGCACTGAATTCATGGAAGGGAAAACAATCCCTAGAAGATCACACATAGGGCTTCCTTGGTCAGGGAGGCAGCCCAGTAACAACATTTCTGATGGCACAATGTGAGGTGGTGGTGGCATTGTATCCATGGTAGGAGAATAAGACAATAGATGAGTGTGCATGACATCCATGCATAGGCCAGAGGAGGTGCTATGACTGTTTCTAGGACCCCTTTCAGTCAGTGGGACGGGACCAATAATCCTGCCCTAAAGAATGGTCACCTCAAAACTAAATAAGATCTTCCCTTCTCATTGGCTTGGTTGGTTGAGGCAATGGCGTCCCCCGCATCGGGTTCTGCTGAGGTCAATGAAAGGACCTTCTTAGATGTTCAGCCAGTGGTGTCAAGACACTGTGTGAGGACATCTGGGAGGGCCTTCTTTGCTGTGGCACCAATTATGGAATATCCTTCCTTTAGAAGCCCAATTAGTGTCAATATTGGCTTCATTCCAGTACCAAGTTAAATCTCAGGTTTTTATAAAAGACTCCAGGATCTAAAGGTATTTAAAAAGCCTATGGTTTTAGTTTCTTTTAACTTTAACCTTTAAAGTTCTTCATGTGTTTGCTTTATTTGTTTTGAAGGACATCAAAATTATTTTCATTGTTGATTCCTCTTCTTTTGAATGTCAGGTTGTTTAAAACTGATTTGAAGCCACCCAGAGATCTTACAATATGGAATGGGACATAAATATTTTAAATTGATGTTGTAAATGAATATATTGCCCCCTGAAATAGATCAGTCAACACTAGTAGGGCTATGTGAGAAGTCAGATTGCCAGTGGCAAATATTCTAGGTTCTAGTCAGAGAACCAAGTAAATTTCACAAATCTGAAGGTTACCCATGTTTGGGATATGTGAATGTGATAGAGATATGGCATAAGTCAGCAAAATTTTGTGGTGAAAGGTGGCACTTTTCAAGAAGAAACTACAGTTTTCTGAACAGAATCCAAGCTTAAAAATTCATGCTGCTTAAGATATCTGGGACATTAAACATCATAGTTATTTGGGGGTATATGAGAATAATGTAAAAGGGATTACTGGTGGTTTGTGTTTACTGTAGCCCATAGTTCTGGGTCTTTTACGTTATTCATGTTTTCCTTATGAACATTCAGTAGGACTATTTAGTATACAAAGAACTGAAGCCTCAGTTTCTTAACTATTACACTAGAAAAAAAAACATGAGTCATGTGATGGATTGCAAGATTTAATATACAGTAAAGTTTAAAGTACAATAGATCTTTGAAACAATGCTGAGAACAGATCAAGTGGGGATAACAGAACAACAGTTTACAACTTTGGTACTCAAGATTTATAATATACTGTGAATAAGCTGCAGCAGAGGAGAAATATTACACTATGACAATGACAGCTGCTACTAGCAACAACAATTAATTGACTTCCTCTTCCTCCTCCTCTTCTTCTTCTTCCTTTTCCTCCTCTTCCTTTTCTCTTCCTCCTATTCTTCCTCTTTTGCTTCTCCTCCCCCTGCTTATTGCTGTTAATCACATTGTTACAATTTATAAAAATATTCAACATATCTTCTAGCTCTACAGTTAGGGACTTATAGGGCACAATGGGAAAGACAAGGTAGATTAGCAGAAAGATCCTTAATTCTAAAACATAGCTGCAGAAAGGCCTGAATGATCTAAAACTGATTTCTGAACATCTCACCAAATACAGTTCCTCATGACTTCATTAGGAAATGTGTGGATGTTCTGAAATCTGTTTGAAAGAGATTGCTCATGCATCATTCTGTTTCCCTTTGGTTTCGTTTTGTCTTCACTATTGGTCAGTTAGAACCGTGGGTAGCCATAAGGCAGAGCCATCCTGGAGCGGTACAGGGTTGCAATGGCTGAACCATAGCCAGACCCTCCTTCTGATTCCCATTCTGGCTCTTCATAGAAATATTCCAGAGGTGCAGGATCATCATAGAAATATTCCAGGGATGAGGGATTATCGTAGCAGGATGAAGCATCATTGCATAAAAAGAAGGTACATTTTCCTTGTCCTTTGCCTTTACCTTTTCCTCCTCCTCCTCCTCCACAGCCACCACCTCCTCCGCCTTTACCTTTCCCCATTCCCATCCCCATTCCCATTCCTCCTCCTCCTCCACCACCACCACCGCCTCCTCCAAGTCCTCCTAGTGCCCCCATTCCTCCACCAAGGCCAAAAATAGAAGAGGTGTGTTGCTTGATGCAAAGAGGCTTAGTGGGACAATAGAGGGCAGGTCCTGGGATAGTCAGCATAAACGGTGGTGGCTGGATCGTTACAGTGGACGTGGGACATGATGCGTAGCAGCATCTGCTGGACAACCTCTGCGGTGGCTTCTGTTGGCACTGGAATGAGATATCAAGTAAATGAGTGAGACAACGAGGAACAATATCTGGGACTGGAGGAAATGAGGATGATTGCAATGATACCAGTCAAGTGTCACTGAGCAGAGAATTTGGGCTTCCTGCTATGGGAGCTCCAAATTTGCAAATCCAAGTGTCCGGTCATGGAAGGAAATGAAGCTGAATGACCTTAGAATTAGAGCTTGGGGAAGTGATTACAGAATGGACATTCCTGGAATCCTCCAACCAGTATGGCCAGTGGTTGTGCTGTCTGAAGAACTCTGGGAATTATAGTCCAAATAGAGAAATTTCCAACACTTTGATGAAGAAGTACAGGTCATACTTAATAAATCTCAAAATGCTTGAAGGGGTGTGTTACTGCGATTATCTGGCCCAAGCCCCATGTCTACAATTTCATATTGATTATGGTTAATATTTCCATGTGGCACTCCATAAGATGAACTCCACATGTCTGAAAGGGTCATGGAAAGCCTGTGTAGGCAGGCATGGCCACATGGCCTTAATTATGCAAGCTATGTCTAGGCCAGTAAACAACTATCTGTCGCACAGCCGGTAGTGCCCTCCAGACACAGCCGGCCATTAAGCAAATGCAAGGGCTCTCAGCCCCGAACCACTTGCTCTATACAAACGCTAAGCGCTCCTCATGTGCATACTGTTCTAACAATTGGCAAAGCTGGCTAAATCTCATCAATTCTGATTTTGACCTTTCGGAGGATTTGTCTCCACTAAAAACCCTATTGTTCTCCTCAGGAGAGGGCTAGCCTCCAGGTACAATCTTCCTTACAAAAACCCCAAGTTTGATCTCCTTGTCGGAATGCTTGTGCCTTGCATCCCGAACTGCTGTCGCTCTGTTTAGCGAGCTTCCCCTCAGCCTCCACATGCTGGGAAACCATGAACCCAAGCCTCAATCCCTATCTTCTCTTTTACCGGACTGCAGGATTAGGTGGAGTATCACCCCAGAAACCCTCTGAAAACCCCTATCAATTTTCCTCAGTTTCTACTCCCATAGTTTTTGGATGACTGCATGAGTCTGTGTGTCATTGTTTGCTTAATTAATGAAAGTTTAATAAAATCTTTAATTGAACAACTTGCCTA
The DNA here is from genome assembly GCA_948474755.1 of Ctenosaura bakeri. Classification (NCBI taxonomy): domain Eukaryota; kingdom Metazoa; phylum Chordata; class Lepidosauria; order Squamata; family Iguanidae; genus Ctenosaura; species Ctenosaura bakeri. The sequence goes on along the minus strand of CAOLHI010001104.1, from coordinate 488,616 downwards.
GTTCTTGTTGCGGCCCAACCCCGTAAACATAGGGTTAAATACCTTGCTATTTTACCCTGCCTCTCGTATTGCTAGCTTGTGCTCCTTGCTAATTCCCCCAACTTATTAATATTTGGAGAGCATTTAGGTGTCCCTCCTGGGACCCCCAGAAATTAGGGTAACAGGTGACTAACAAACACAGCACACCCATGTTTGCAATTTTGAACTTGCAAATTGCCTTAAGGAGTCCTTGCCTTTAAAGTCTTTAAAGGAGCATTAGCAATAATCCTAAACTCAAAGGCCCCCTCACCCCGCTGGAGGAAAATCAGCCTCTTTAATAATAATTTTAAAAATGATGCATGCCTACAACGTTCACATAGGTATTGATTTTTTTCCCAAAAGTACATCATGTATCTTGACATGGTTATATACATTCAACTTATTTTGCAGTAGGTTTTACCACTGTGCAGGGGTTTGTGGGTATAAAAGACCACACACAAGAATCTTAAGGTAACTGTACATGCGAACACATCAAAATTACTTTAGCAGCATTTACAAATGCATGCTCATACATACAGATTCTATTGCTGCTTAACAGAAATGGGAAATCAGCTGAAGGAACTGCAAAAATGTGGCAGATGGTTTTCCCTGAAGAAATAAATGAGTACTTTAAAAGGGAGGAAATCAAAGCAGATGATGATGATGGTGATGATAACAAGCAGATATGTTCAACTGTTGAATGGTGAGTCAATGTGTACATAAATCCCATTGACTGTATGAGTCTACTGAAGTCAGAATGGACAACAGAATTTAGGCCATTTATCATTAGCATTATTTAAGAAGCACAAGAACCATTTGGGACTCAACCCCTTCCTTCTCAGTCTGGGTTCTGTCTCCTTGCTACTCAGCTTCTTTTCTTCCTTCCTAAGATTGTTTTCCCATGATTGATCATGGGGACTGACATTATAATTGGAAAGGCTTGCAGCTCCTTCTTTATCGATTATTTTTGTCTGCACGGCTAATCTGAGACAGGGATAGCATTACCTGAACATCCTTTTCAGGGTTCATAACACATTGACCAATCCTAGGTAAGCTTTAGCTCTCTCTCTCTGCCCATTGTTCCAGGTTCCTAAATGTTTCAATTCTGGCATTAATTTGAGATATTCTATAAGTTCAGCAAGATCTAAGTGGTACAGAGTATGTGGACAAGTTAGAGGAACCTTCAACCCTCATATTGCATACCCTCCAACATTTCAGAGAAACATCAGAGAGTGGCAAAAGTTATGAACCAAGGACAGCACATATACATCAGTTTCCTTTTTCTTAATCCCCCTGGAAGGGCAAGATACTGCCCCTCCTCTGCTCTTCCTGAGTTGGATGAGTGCAAACTACTTTGGCATTTTGAACTTAGTTTGCAACACTTGAATTAAGCTGAAAATAAATGGGGGATGTGGTGTGCGAGACAGAAAAACCCTGACATTTTCAAAGCAGTTGAAAACATGGGATGAGAGGGGATATATCAGGATCTTTCCTGAAAAATTGAGACAGTTGAAGGATGTGATAATTTAGACTTCCATTTCCCATCAGTCCCAGAAAGCGTGGACAGTGATCGGAAATTATGGGAACTGTAATCTAACAGCATCTGAAAGGCTATGATTTCCCATCTATGCCCTTGAACAATTAGAAAACATAACTGGGGAGCTCCATTTACTCTCAAGCAAGATCTAGGGACCTTTCACACTGTACAATTATAGCAATATGGTTCTGTCTTAACTCCTATGGTTGCATCCTGTAGCATCATGGGATTTGTAGCTTGAGAAAGCACTAGAACTCTCTGGAGGAAAATTCTAAATGCTCGGCCTTGACTACAAACCCCATGATTCTGATGTTGCCATGAGAGTTAAAGTGGAGTCATAACAGTGCTATAATAGACCAGTGTGACTAGGTTTCTGGAAGGGAGGAAATAAATTATTTCAGAACAAATCATGAGCATTGAAAGGAAGAAGAAAAGAAAGGAAGAATGGATTTGAAACTTGACTTTCCAAAAACCAATTGAAAGCAATTTGTGTGCCAACTTGTAGTTGGCAAAACACTCAGCAAACACAATCCTAGGATCTTCCTGGTTTGTTACCTTCATTCTTTTGGTTGCAACACAAGTTGTAAATTAATTCCCAAATAAAATTTAAAAAGGTCCTATCCAAGTATCCTTACAGAAGCTGGTCTTACCTGCATCCTGTGATGGGTCTGTCACAATCTCAATGGTGACAAGGCAAGGAAGATGCTTGTGCCTTGGGCTGCTTGCCTTTTTATAAGACTTTGGGGGCAGGATCTGGGAGATGAGACATTTCTCTTCCCCCTACACACAAATTTCATGATTAACCACAATTTAATGTCATATTTGCTCCACCGGTTGAATTTTAATTATTTGGTTCCTCGTTTGTGAAGGTGAGATCTGTTGCAATAAATGATAAGAATGCCATCATTCATGTTTCTTTTATGTAAAAAAGGTGTTAATTGAACCCTTCTCCAGCTGCCTGGAGAAGCTTGAAACATCAATTCATATTTTGGTCAATAATCAGAATAATAATAATATAGCCTGGAATCCTGTTGGTGCACCACATTGGCATAATTGTCCGTTAGGTTGGCGTAGTTTACGTTCTTTTGGGATGGTGCAAAAGGAAGAAGGCAGAGAACATTAAATCATCACCATCTGGATAACAAGTTGCCCTCTCCTGATCAACGTGCCTCCCAGCTGGGTCTTCTGAGATAATGGCATTACGGGAAGGTTCTCTCGTTTGTTGCCTGGTTCCAGGCAAGATGCAAGACCATTTTCTCAGAACGCCTTTAGCTCTGAGGACCCAGCTGGGAGCCAGACATTGTGAAGAAAGGCTATTTGGAAACTGGCAGATGAGGATGGTTGTGATGAGACCTGGGAATCAAGACAGCTTACAGGTATTACAAAAAGTTTTTAAAAAAAAAGTGCCAGCACTGAAAACAAAATAAAATAAAAAATAAATTCAACTATTGTTAGAATGAATTAAAAGGAACTCAAAAGCAAACCCATAAAAATCATCAAATACAACGTAGCACTGTGCTGTACTCATAACCAGTCAATTCTCAAGCCTCTGTTGAGGAAGAACAATCTTCACTTCTGGAAAAACATCATGGAGGGAACCATCTGGCTCCTCTCAGAAGGCAGTTCCAGGGTAAGGGGCAGCCACTGAGGCCATTTCCACCCAACTACTTTCAACATTCTGTGGAATTCTGGGGTTTGTAGTTTAGCCAGAGAGCTCTTTGGCCTCAGAAAACTACAAACCTCAAAATTCCACAGGATGTTGAAAGTAGAATAACAGCAGTCAGTGATGCAGATTCGAATTAATAGCCTCGGACTCAAGTTGGACTTAAATCACTTCAGTGACCCGACTTGGACTCGACTTGGCAATAAATAATGCACTGACTCGACTTGACTCGAGACCTGAATATTTTTAATGACTGACTTGCTGTGCTCAGTTCTGTAACATAACACATTCATCCAGAAACCTTATTACTTCGAACAACACCTCCATCTCTTTTTGCCTACTGGTCACATGGCAATCTTTCTCAAGCCCAAAGTGTGGGCTTATATCTCTGAGAGGAACAGTAAGCAAGTTAGACAATGGCCTCGAGGCAGGCTTGAGGTCTGTTCAGCAGTCTGTCCTTGCTGCATATTTGAGGATCCTTCTAAAACTTTTCCTAAGAGCAGAAGACAAGACTTACCCCCAGACTACAGGGTGCCTTCCTCAGAAGGGAACAGAAAATGTGTTGAGCAATGGGCTTAATGAGGAAGGATCCTTCCTTCTAAAGCTTTTGAAGCTTCAGTAATGGGGAATAAGATAGGGTCCTATTCTCCACTTTTGAAAAGTCATCCAGCTTCAGAAATGGAAAGTAAGAAGGATCCTGTTCCCCACATCCAAAGCTGTAGATGGCAAAATCACAAATGTGGGGGGCTGACTCTGCTTAAATTGTTAAAATTGACTTTATTTGGGTCTGTCCAATAATTCTGGAATTTTGGTTGGGGTATAAAGTTGACTTCCAGACTTGAGACTTGACTTAAGTCTTGAAGTAAAAGACTTAAATACATCACTGATAGCAGTATAACATTGTAGGGCAGAAACGGCCTGTGAAGGCCCTCTCTTGAGCTCCCACCAGATATCCTTACAAGAGTAGGAAGTATCTCACCCTAAGATCTCAAAACCCAAGTGGACTCATATGGAAGACTATGGTCCCAAAGCCTAAGTAGGTTCATGTGAGAGAATGCGATCTCTCAAATAAGATGAGGAAAGGGCTGTTTTTTCCTTTCTTCTGTTGCTATCACCTTCATGTTCTTTTCCCCCCTTTTGCCACCATTGCTACTACCACACCAATAGCCCATGCTGACATAGTTACACTGACCAATTAAATTTCAGCCATAATAACCAAAATATCAAGCCGTAGAACATTTAAACCTGACTCCCTCTCTGTATTATTCACCTATCCACCTTTGTCTGTCTATCTGTCTATCTATCTATCTATCTATCTATCTATCTATCTATCTATCTATCTAGTCTATCTTCCAGTTATCTTCTGGAGCAACGTGGTTTACTCTTGGAGTGCTGTACTAAATATCAAGAGACAAGTGTGTGAATGCTTGCTCGGCTATGGAAACTCACCAGGTGATCTTAGGTAAGTTGCACTGCCTCAGCCTCAGAAAAAGGCAAGGGCAACCCTTGCTAATAAATCTTGCCATGAATCCCATGATGCGTTCACCTTTGAGTCATCATAAGCCAGAAATAATTTGAATGCACCCAACAATAATAATCACCTATTTGCCATTTACTTGAATGAAAAAGAAATTTAGAGCAGATCTCATAGTTATTGTGAAAGTGAGGATCAACTTTCTGACTCTTTGACAATGGTCTGCCACAATTTTTATGAATTTGGAACTAGGGCCACTCATTCATCTTATTCAAACACCACAGTAGGGTTCTTTTCTGCCTTTTCTTCTACCACAGGAATGCAGCCAGATATGCAACTATGTGCATATCCCTCCAAAATGAATTGTGCTCCCCTGAAATGGACTTTCTCAAGTCCCTACATTCTAGCACTGCAGTAACTTAAAACTGTAGAAATAAAGTTTAGGCATCTCAAGAAAAGACTGACAAAGTGACCAAGAGAATGAGAAAATGGCCAATAGAAGAGTTTTAATTGTGAATATTTTTCAAGGTCTCACTTTCTGTAATGTTAGAGATGTCATTCCCCTGAGACAAAGAACTCTTTGGGAAGGAGAAGCTCACATTTGCCTTCCCTATATATACACCCTTGAACATACAACACATGCTCCTATTTCCATCCTGGAATCTTTCCTCCTTACAATGCTGTTGCTGAAGATTGTGATGTACCACATCTAATGTCTTCTCACGTTCATTGTGTATGGGGGAAAATGGTTGTCATTTTCTATCTTTCTAGGGGGAAGCCATGTTTGTTTTTCCCCCTCCATCAATGCACCTGGAATAATCTTTCATCGCAGTAACTTTCAGTAGAGGGATTGTGTCTGGGTTCAGCTTTCCTTGAGCTAGTGGGTGGAGAATTGATTCATTTCAGGGATCAACTTCAGTTTCACAGAAACACTGGAGCAGGTTCATTCCAATGATGTGTTAAGTGGAAGATGGTAGGGTGACAGCAACTATACTTCAAAATACTATGCATGTTTATGAACCTTCAAGTTAAAGCAAAGTCATGAATTTAAAGGGATTTCTGAGACAAAGAATATTCAGAGGTGGTTTGCCATTGCCGAAGTATGGTCTATGGTACCTGATACTCCTTGGAAGTCTCCCATCCAAATCCTAACCATGGCTGATCCTGCTTAGATCAGATCAGATAGGATGTGGTGCCTATAATCCTAATATTACATTACTAAATCAATCAGTCAGGCAATCAACCATTACTACATCCTGAATCTTCTAGGTTAGTTCCAACTAGAACAGAGTAGAACCAACAATCAATTGTTGAACAGTCATTTGACACACAGGCTTATCTCATTCATTCATTACATCTACTGAAGTTCAGACTAGCAACTATATTCAGGTCTGATGCTAAAAATACCGATACAAAGGACTCAGGACTCAAAGTGCTGGCGTATCTTACTGTCAGTAGCAAAGCCATTTAAACTTATTAGAACAGGACAAAACTTACAAAATGTGGAAGGCCACTAAATAATGCTGCCACACTGAATGGGAAATGGCCATCTGGGGAAGTCCAAAGGGCTGGATTGGGACCAGAAAGAGGCCAGATTCAGCACCACCATCTAAGTTTCCCCACATATGAATTCAGAGCAGGGCTACCTGATATCAAGAACTTATATTAGCAGAAGCCTCACAATTAATTCTATTGTTAGTCCCAATTAGAGTAAACCCATTGAATCAATGGGATTTACCAACAGATGGATTCACTACTCAACCATTGGTTTAATGACTGTACTAGAGGTGAGATTAACACTAGGATCCAGGCCAATATTGATAGTAAAATATGCTTGTGGTTTTAGTTAACCCAGAGACATCTATCTCTACTCATTAGCATGGGTCTGGTCATAAAAAGAAGGGTGTCTCTTCAGAGATATGTGAGGCACATGTATTGCATTTAACTGAGAGGTGTAGTGTAGGGGTGAATGCAGGAAGGGCAAGCAAGACAGGTCTTAGCAGGTCTTCCGATAATTCTAGAAGAGGAGAACACTTGATGAAACAAGCAGGCAGATGATTTGGGATGAAGCAGAAGAAATTATTTTGCACAATGTCTTATTGACCTGGAGAGTCCCCTTGCACAGGATGTGTAGGTGGCCTTTAGCTTATAGAGCATTCGAAAGAGATTAGACGTAGAGGTGGAGATGAGATCCCATCAGTCTCATCAGCAGTTAAATGGAACCACCCAGTGTTGTTTATTTCTTTGATGTGTATCCCTCATTTCCCCATAAAAGCTCTGGGCAACTAAAAAATCTACATAAAACCACATAGTTAAAAATGGCAATTAGAGATATAATTTTTCAATAATCTTCATTAATTTCACACTAATTCCTACTTGAAGGAATCAAAGAATAATTTTAGCCATTTTCTTCTCACTGCGATAAAAAAAAAGGCTCTGAAAGCTTCACATTTCAAAGATGATCTGCAGTCTGAGACTTATTCAGTGAAAAATTTGTGAGCAACATTTCTACAGAGAAGATAGATTTCTTTTCCTCTACTGGAAACAGCATTTTCTGTGCAGAAAATACTATTTCTATACATAAGCATTATAGTGTCTTTTTGCCATGAAAAACAACCATGCGTAAGTTTTCCATACGATAGGTCGCAAACTGCGAAGAGTCTCATTGCTCCAGAATTCTTCTTGTCTGGTTTTTTTATGTATTTGAGTAAAATAATATTTTAAACTATTCTTTGAAAATTCATCTGACCTTTAATGGCAATCATGAATTGTAGTTAAAATATTTGAAACACTACTTAGGAAAGAGCCATTGCTTTCATATACTGTCATGGACTATCGAAATGTTCTTTGCTTGGTTGCTATGGCAAGTAGGATTTAAGACTGCCTAGGTCTTTGGTCTATATTTTTTCTATAAGCCTCTTAGGTCTGAATATTTAGGGAACTGGGTTTAGTCAAATCTCAGTTGGTAGTATCCTGTCTAGAATATTGTTAATGGGGTAGGAGGATATGGCCATTTCTGCACTGCACTGTTATAGTGCTATTATTCCAGTTTCAACATCCTATGGAATCCTGGGGTTCGCAGTTTAGGGAGGGACTCCTTTCGCCTCAGCAAAATAAAACCTCAGAATTCCACAGGTTGTTGAAAGTGGAACAATAGCACTATAACGGTGTAGGGTGGAATTGGCAAGGGTGAGCTGAATAAGTAATCTGGCTTGGTACAAGGCACCTAGTTTTGAAATATGCCCCCAAATATACACATGACCTCATGCATTTTGCAGATCTCTGAATACAGAGCTTTTGCACCATCAGTTCTATTGGCAGAGTGTTGATGTTGTTCTTGTTGTGTGCCTTCAAGTTATTCCTGACTTACGGAGATCTTAAGGTAAACCTATCATAACTTATGAGTGGTGTTAGTGTCTTACTGGAGGTAGCCATACATTTTTTCTTCCATTCATTTAGCTGGAAGGGTATTATGTTGCACATGGAGAGATGCTACAAGGAAGACAATGGAATCTTGACCTCTGGATTCTGAAAATGTGACCATTTGATTGGTTCATTTCCCACTGCATTATCTATTCTATGCACTATCTTAAGTGCACAGAAAAATCTGTGAAGCTGGATAAGACTAAACACCTATCTAGTCTAGCATTCTTTTTCGTCAGTGGCCAACCAGAAGCCTATGAGACGACCCCGAGCAGGACATACATAATAGAGGCTCTGAGTTGTGTTCCTAAGCAACTTGCATTAAAAGACATCTTTATTACTATGGTAGGTAATATATAATCATTGCAACAGTATTCCTTGACGTCCTTAACTGTCACAATGGTTGCCATCATTTAAACTGAGGTAGACATCATAGGCCCTCTAGGTGTCCTTGGACTGCAGCTCTCAGGCCCTTTTCACACAGCATTTTCCATGCGAAAGGGGGCCTGGAGTATCGAGTGATTGTGAGGAGTGATCTTCACGATGCACTCACAATCCCGTGACGCTCCAGGGGCTGGCAGGCACCAATCGTGCACCTTTTCATTTTTGGCTAGAAGCCGAAAATGGTTCATGAAAGCACATTGCTCCTGGGCCCCATGCGCACACTTACCTGGCATGTGGAACCTCAAGAGCCATGCTGGTCACACTTCCTGCCCCAGCACAGGCTGAGCTGCAGAAGGAAGAGACGGGGCTCTCACTTGAGACCCCCCATTGCGATAGCCTCTTGCTGGAGGCTGCTCATGCAATCCCCACACCCCAGCACCAGAAGATGGTAAAGTGCAGAGAGGGCCCCAATATTCATCATTACTGGCTATGCTGCCTAGGCCTCTGAGAGTCACAGTCCGATAACAGCTGAAGCGTGTACAATTCCCACCACAGGTTTAGATCTCCTTTTTTCTTATTCCTCTTTTTCTGCCTCCTCCTCCTCTTTGATAGAGTTCCCCTTGTCAAAAAATTGCCCTCTCTAGTAGTATAGGGTTCATTGCTCTTGCTGTGTGCCTTCAAGTTGTTTCCAACTTACAATAACCCTAAGGTAAACCTATCAGAGAGTTTTATGGGGATCAGAGTGCATGATGTGGGCTTCCATGGCTGAGTGGGGAATTGAACCCTGGTCTCAAAGATCATAGTTCAATGCTTAAACCACTACAATACACTGGCTTCAAGTGAAGTGCTTGGAGTACATGTTTTCATTCCTAGCAACCTCAAAGATATCCTTAAGAAGACAAAGAGATTCTCATGGAACACTTTTGGTTTCCAAGTTGGAAGAAATAAAGTATGACCAGAGGCAGCCAGAGGAGATCAATTTGTCATGTGAGTTTTCCAAATGATGATGATGTTGCTGCCCATGGTATGCTGCAGGGTGCCATTAGCCAAGTGGTTAACCTTAATCAGGAAACACTTAAGAGGTGATCAACATTTTAATGAGTGCTTGTATATGTATCTCATCTGAATCTCTTCTCTTAGGGAGTTAGCCAAACCACAATATGACAATTGTCTCTTTCTCTAGGTGGATAAACAAAGAGACATGACACCTGGACTCAGGCGTAAGAAATGGGAAAATCTGCCTGCTTGCCTTGTTCCGCAGCCATCTCTGACCTGATTTTGGAATTTTCATAGTGGCATAAATGTCTAAATCTTGAATGTTCATAAATGTTCTTAAACTATTCAAAACTTAAAACTGGAATAGAATTCTTGCCGGTTTACATCAAGCAGCTTAAAGATGCATGACTGTTTCCATGTTTTATTTACTCCTTATAGAAGAAGAGCATCCTATTACCTTCTTTTAAAAGAAGTGCCTTTCAGATAAAGAGAGGTGGCAATCCAATTCAGCACAAACATGGTTGAACATGCAAGGGTACAAAGCCAAACTTTAAAGAAGTTGACACCCATTAGGCTGGATGGATAAAAACATTAGGTTTTGCTTCTGCTCTGTTTACTCTTTAGATTTTAATAAATCTCAGATTCTGTCTGAACTAACAAAGATATATGTGAATTTGTGTCAGTTCTTGTAGAATGTGTGTGTGTGTGGGAGGGGGGGTGAAATGAAGTGAAATAAAACTCCCTATACCTATTAAAAGGATGAACTTTTAAAAAATAATTAATTAATTAACATTTGTTAATTACATTTTACGGTACATTATTTTATTAAAATTATCTAAGTAATTACTAATTAATTAAAGTTAATTATTTTTTCTAAAATTAGTTAAAACAATTGATTTAAATGTAATTAATTAATCAAAATCAAAATCAATTAATCATCAGTTTTACTTTATATTAAGAAAAACAAACAGGTATACGTGATTGAAGTGCTCCTGAAAGATAACAATCCAACCTTTCTTTGATCCATAATTTCTGCTAAGTAGTCACTGATGTCAGAAAAACAGAACCAAATAAGCCATGGAGAGAACACACATATGACTTTGATGTGTTTATACATATATAGTGAGAGAGACTAAGAGAGAGAGAGAGATTGGGAGAGAGATTGAGAGAGAGAAAGTCATACCCTGGATATAACTTGCACTCCACAAACTTCACCCAGAGTTGATCATCAGTCTTTATTTGTAGCAAAACAAGCAACTCAGCACATTTAGTTGGAAGTTGTTGAGACTATAGCATACACGGTGGTTACAGGCCTTATACCTTCCAGACACAAATTTAAGCATGCAGAGCTGTGATTGGAGGGGATCATAAACCCACCATTATCCCGTTGTTCTAGATGTTTCCCAGATGCACAGTTGTTTACCTGTCTTTGATCCTTGAGGAGCATGTTTCCAGCCTCCTTATTTCTGAACATTTCCAGCTTTCAAACAGCACCTTTTGGTGCTTTCATTTCCCCTCTCTGATCTTCTCCCCATCTATATGATCCATTGTAGAAATGGGCAATAAAACAATTAACCATTTGATTCATTGTAATACACAAACATGTTTCAAACAGATATATGGCTGAAATCAACACTTAGTATTTAGTACTTTGTAGTACTCTGCTAACTCTAGCAATCGCTAAGCTGGCTACCCTATCTATCCAGATACACATCCAACAAAACTTTATGATAGGATGCATGTATCGTGAGAGGGAGAGAGAGAGAGAGCACACAACATTTTGGTTCTCATCTCTGGTAACTGAAGAAGGTGAAAGCTGAAATATTTGCTCTTGATATACATTTTTTCAGCTCTTTTGTTAACCACTTCAGTAGATAAATAAATATATCTTTAGCGATTAGCTGCATCCTTCTTGAATCTAGGAGAAACTTGTGAGAAATGCAGTTGGTTTGCTTATATATATGTGCATGTGTGTGAGAGAAAGAGAAAGAGAAAGAGAGAGAGTGAATATGTACACTCACATATGTATGTGTATATATGTGTGTGTGTATGAATGAGAGAACATAAAAGATCCTGCTAGTTCAGAAGAGAGGTCCCTCTAGTCTCAGGAAGCATTCTTTTCCTGATGCAGCTAGCCAGATGATTGTGAGGGACTCATGAGAAGAACATGAAGGCAGTAGCAGATCCCTGCTTCTGTGTCCCAATAATTAATATTTAGAGGTGGAATTCCTGAGAAGAAATGAGGTCCCATTCCTAATTAAGATGTCTAATTCCAATAGAAGAGGATTCATGGTGGATTAAACTAAAGGACAGATGCACCTTGGAAAGTCCACAAGCAGGGCATGACTGCAATGCAGCCTCCATCTCATGCTCCCCAGCTTCTTATATTTGGGTGTGCATTTAATTCTACCCAAGTCAAGGTTGTCTCTTGGTTTTCAATCCATTCCGTAAAGGAATGAATAACTTTGCCTTCATTCTGCAAACAACTGTAAACCAGGCTTCAAAATTAGCATGGCACTATCATGTTGTTTGTTGTACCAAAAACAGTTTTCTTACTGGGGGGCAGGGATAGTTCCTGAAAAAAACATGTGTTTTGATACATGCACATTTCCAAAGATGATATACTATCAGCCATTAGGAGCTAGATTTCATGGCATCTAAAATTGTCTGGTTTTTTAAATAATTGTCTTTGTTTTTCAGTCTTCTTGTGTCCTACATGTAGGCAAATCAAGTCAATATTTGCCTCTTATCTTTGGATGATTAAGGCTAAAGGAAGCAGAGGTGCCAAATGGAAATTGATTGCAATTAGGGGAGCCAGATTTATAGATAGGGTTGTGTAGGGCTATTTGAGTGGGCAGAAACTGATTGTAGATAAAGTTACGAAATATGTGGTTATTCATTTCACTGATAATGTGAACTTGGGTCAAGTACCCTTAAATTGACATCCCTCGTTGGCTTCTTAGCAAGGTAAAGGTATAAGCTAATCCAAATAAAAAGAATAAGAAAGAAAGAAAGAAAGAAAGAAAGAAAGAAAGAAAGAAAGAAAGAAAGAAAGAAAGATCTAAGCTAAGCAAAGTCAGGCATGATTAGTACTTGGGAGACCCCCAAGGAATACCACATGCTCTAGGACATATTTCAGAGGAAGGCAATAGCAAGCCACCTCTGCTTGACTTTAAGAACCCTATAGATTAATGAGACCAATATAAATGAAAGGTGATTTGAAGGCATGTACACAGATGCAAACAAATGGGAACAACAATGAGTTGGGCCATCAAATGTCACCCCCCATCCCTTTGTCAGGTGAAATCATCACCAGAGTCTGATTCATACAGAAAGCTAAAACACCTGAAGGAAGGTGTGTCTATAGGTTTCGTTCCTGAGTAGGTAGATGTGTGATTCAATGTTTCCTTGTTTCACTGTTGGAGCAGAAGATCTGGAGTTGCATCAACCATTTGGGCCGGGACCCATTTTTCCATCAGGGCACATCTTTAGAAGGTTGGAGGCAACATGTTCCATCCAAATGTAGAACAGCTGGAAGAGACTGTAGAAAGCCAGTGCCAGCTGGGTTAGAGAACATCCCACTAATTCTAGGGATGAGAAGATATGCCTGATGCCCTACTCTGCTTATCTCTCCTCCATTCCAATCCTCCTTGATTCCAAAAATAGCACAACTTTGAAAACACACCCTAAGAAGAGAGTTAAAGGAAGTCATAGGGCATGTTCTGACATGAGAAGAGAAGATGGGAGGGAATAAGGAAGAATCTGAGTACTGGGATAGATCATTTTACGTTTTGGCCTGTGTTAGTTCATGCCTAAGTCTACTCCTTCCCACTAAGATTCCAAAGACAGCCAGTGTGGTTTAGTCTTTTGAGCATTGAACTATGACTCTCGAGATTAAGTTTTGAATCTCCATTTAACCATGGAAGCTAGTCACATTTTTTTCAGATTCAGAGAAAGGCAAAAGACAACCCCCCCCCCGAACAAATCTTACAAAGAAAACCCCATGATAGGTTCTCCTTAGGGTCACCATAAGTCAGAAACATCTTAAAGGCATGCAACTACAAGGTGCTAAAACTGTGGGTTGAAACTCATTCTTGTTCTCAACTAGACTAGACTCATTGACTCAGTTGGATTCATCTCCGCATTGACTGACCACTCAATAATTGTTTTGATGAACCTATTCTAGTTGGGATGAGCTGACAGGATATCAGCCTCTATATGAAAGTCATGGTTTGTCCAGGTGCTTAGCTTAATGTAGACCATAGACAACTTTATGACTTCCAGAGGTGTTGAAGTCCAATTCCAATAAGTCTTGTCAGCATGGACAATTTTAAGAGATGATGGGAGTCGTCAAGCAAAATATCTAGAGGGTCCTAAGTCGAGTAAACCTTCACTAAACTGAACTAAATTGTCTGTTTGAATTTACAGTAAGTCCCAATTCAGCAGCAGGAAAACAAATAAACAGATTCCTCACAGCCTATCTAATCACAGTTCCTAAGAGACATAGAACTTACACTTTTTATGTTCTGTTCCTCTCAGGTTCTAGACAAGCTTCTTCACTGAGGCCTACCACCAAGCTTTCCTCCAAAATTGTTCTCCCACAGACCAAGCCTCATATTATTTCTGCTTCTGACTACTTTCATAGATTTCTTTTCCTCTCTGTGTTCTGCCTTCTTTTTTCTCTGGTTCTCTTTCAAATTCAGTTGTAAATCCAGCTGACTTTCCACTACTTCAGATCAGTTTTGACTTCTAAATTGCCCAGCAACAACTATCTCCTAGGCCTAGCTCCTTTCTGGAGATAATTTTGCTTCCACTTTCTGTTCTCTACAAACTTCTTGCATTTTACACAAAATTAAACTTAGCAATTGAACATTAACCCCAAGTACATCAATGCAAAATAAACTAAAGTGTTATTAAAGCCATCGTTATCTATTTAATTCGACATATCACGGCTTCTTTACAGTTGGATTCCGTTCACCAGTGAGTCTTACCTAGTGGGTGCCGCTGGTTCCACCAGAAAGGCACTGTACCCTGATATTTGAGGGGGAAGTACCTATTCCTTGCTTAGTTGATCTGCACACCTATCACTGGGGGCACCACTGATCAAACCTGGGATGTTGTGGATGTAATTTATATTTGATGCAAATGGAACATAATGATCCACCAGCATTGTTCTCCTGGATGTCTGAGAAGAGGAAAACTCTTGCTTCTTCCCTACTCTGCTGTATCCTCAAGGCCAACTAATAGCTGTGTGGAGCATTTCTGTGTACCAGGCACAGCCAAGGATGAAAGAAAAGCCTTTTCCATACCTTCCAATGTTTCACAGATTCAAACTGGAGCATGTGTGGCCAAGCAACATTAGAGCATGACTGAGATGACAAAAGTTATTAATGAGGAAGAACACAAAAGCTAGGAGAGACTCCAGCAATTTGGCTTTGTCTAAGCCTACAGGGAAAGGGAAGCCTCTGTCTTCTCCTCTGTCCTACTCAGTTGTGACCAAATAACTACTTTTGACCTTTGGACTCTTGAAGCAATGGAGGTAACATGAGGACAAAGTGGGAAGGGGGGAGAGGAAAGGGAAAATCAGGACATTTTAGGAGCAGCTGAGAAAGTGGTACTGCTGAGGAGTAATCATGACTGTCCCTGCCAAATTGGGAATGTTGAACATGCCATTTTCTTCTCAGATTTCCAGCATAATCCAGGAAAGTGAAAGTTGCTCCTCTTTACCCAGCTTTGCCACTCCCTGGAGAGCTCCGTGTTACAATTCCAAACTCCTGTCCATTCACTAGTCACAGGTGTGTCCCTGAGCATCTTTCTGTTCCTCTTTTCCAACCAGGGAAAAGGTGTTGTGAAAGAATTGTTTATTTATTTAACTTTTGTGTTACAGAGTCTTTAACCATGCTTTGTTTCAATTTTCTGTAAACCATCTCAGCTCCCATGCCAAGAGACGGGTGCGATAATAATAATAATAATAATAATAATAATAATAATAATAATAATAATAATAATAATGTAAGTTAGTAAGATGCATGCATATAACCTATCCCTCTTTTTGCATTGCTTACACTGGGGGACCTGTGGAAGTCGTTGAAAGGATTCCACCCTGTGGTTCCAAATTGTATTTATTTTTTGTTTTCTTCATTTAAATACTTACCTCCTACTCTGTATTATGACATCTCAGGGTGGAGTACAAGCAAAACCACAATAAACAGTTCAGATACTTTAATTAAGCAGGCCAATTAATTATGAAGAAATTAAGCAGACTAAAAGCATATTAAATCATTTAACAAGGTAAAAAAAAAGAGTTCTTTTAACAAAGAAAAACTTGGTTTAAAAACATGTGTATTAATATATTGAAATAAATCAGTGAGTCAGTAAAACAGCTATGTTTTACTTAAGATGAACAGCAAGCAAGTATTGGTGCTAACTGGGCCTCCAAAGGGAGATGTTCTACCATTGGGGCTCCATAACAGAGAAGGCCCTCTCCTGTGTCCTCATATGATAAGAGTAGGAGAGCTTCTCATTGGGATATTTTATTTATTTTTCAAAACATTTCTATGCTTTCAAAATGATTATATACTGTCTTATATGGTGATTTTAATTGTTTTATAATTTTTATTGTGGATGTCTTTTAATTATCTGTTGTTGGAAGCCCACTCTTGGAGGAAGGAAGTCTATAAATTAAATTAAATATATCTTTACTCATTGTGTGTGAGGTAGGGCAGAATCCCTCTAGCAAACTTTGGTCCTTGGATAGAAATATATAGGAAAAGATGATGCTTTGAGTACTGAGTTCCTACCTCATTTAAAATTTCAAATACAATCACAACCATCTTGAATTCAGACCAGAAAAAAATCAGCAGCAAATGTGCACATGCTCAGATAAACAGCAGGGTCCCATAGCACCTTGCAATTAAAGGACAGAATCTTTTCTCATGGTCTATTACATAAATTTATATATATTTAGCTGTGTAGCAGAGACACTAGGAAATCCTGTTAGCTATTTATGAAGATGTGTGATGAGACACTGGCAAGAATTTCACTTTATGCATTGGGCTTTATCAATGCACATCAGCAGTCCCTAGCCAATGTCCCCATGAATCACGGGACTATTCACAATGAGATCCATGTGCATCATTCCTGATATCCATTGGTCACATTGTGCATTAGTCTTGTTGTGCATCAGTCCCATTGTGCATTTTTCTGGATGTGGATTAGTCTACTATGCTGACTCCTCTAGGTAGTAATGTAACAGAAGTTCCTTGATGAATAGACATTGTGAAACTGCTCGGTTCAATTTCCTGCAGACATAAGTCCACTTTTGAAGATGGAAGTCTCCAGTTGGGATTCCAGCTCATTGTAGCATGTGATTTTGTAGTCCATTTCATCAGATACATGAAATTTTATTCAGTATTCAAGGTACATTGTGATTTGGTTTCCGATACATGCGTGCAAACTGACTCCAACTTTTTATCATCTTCACCTATGGTTTTCTTATCAAGATGTATTCAGAGGTGCTCTAAGGCTAAGAGGGTATTTATAGGCCAAGGTCACCCAGTAGATTACCAGTGGTAGGAAAGGGATTCAGACCCTGGTCACCTAGCATCCTAGGCTAACACTCAAGTCATGATACTCATGTTGACTCTCAAGATCTATTTAGAAGAGTTTTGCCATTGTGCTCCTCTAATGATGGAGAGTGGGACCTACCCAAGATTGCCAAATGGGTTTCCATGACTGGATGAGGAGTCAAAGCTTGACCAGAAGATTTGAACCATGGTTTCTTGGAGTCCTAGGCCAACACTTAGACTATTACAGCGTGCTGATGCTCAATCTATTTCTTAGTGTAGATTTAGAAGTGCATTTTATACTAAGAATTTTATACTACAAACCATGAAAACTAGTAGACAGCTGAATTCCAGTCACACATGATATTTGATTTTTTTAATTTTTTTTTATTAAAAGGAAAAAATAAAAATATGTTATATCATTTCACAAATAAACTATGCTTACATATTCCATATTTTCCATATATATATATATAAACCTATTTGATTTCAAATTTTCAAAGCTAAACAATAAATTTAATCACACTGACTTCCTTTGCCAAATACCTAGAATAATAACCTCAAACTATTTCTTCTACATAAGAAATTCCCTCATTTTCACCATATAAAAAAAGTTGAGTACACATTGTCTTGTTGTTTCTTTGCACTAAAAAGGAGCATAATTAATTATATTAAATTTGACAATGAGATAAAGAAAAAACTATATTATCTAAAACCTACGTTTCCCACAGTATTCCATAATTTGTTCATTTACATGTACATCTGACTTCTTAAAGTATCAAAGTTATTCTAAGTCCCAATGTTACTTTGAACCTTTTGAGTATAAATACCACTTATTGAATATTTATTAACAGTATCCTTTTACATAAGCCATGACTAGTTGCCATAATTTTTCAATATTATCAGTTCGCTTCCCTTTTAGGCAATGTGAAATGCATCATATTGTTTCATTTCAATTACTTTTAGCATCCATTCTTCAATATTTGGAGCTTTAAGTGATTTCCAGGATCCTGCAAACAACATTCTTGCCATTGTTATTAGGTATAACAATACACATTTATTCTGTGCAGAATTTTTTTTCAAGCGCATGTGTCATGTTCAATAAAAAAAGTTCTGGTTGCATTGGAACTGATATTTTAAATATGTCTTTTATGGCTCTATGTATCTGTATCCAGTATTTCTTTGTTATAGGACAGGTCCACCATATATGATAAAATGTACCAACCTTATCCTTACATTTCCAACACTTATTGTTACCTGATTGGTACATTTTATCTATTTTGGCTGGAGTGAGGAGGTACCGGTACACAATTTTAATGAAGTTTTCTTTTAGATCCTGGGCACTCGTAAATTCGTTTGTGTTCTTCCAGGCCGTTTCCCAGTGTTCTAAAGGAATTTAGTGTTGGATATTTTGTGCCCATTTTATCATTGTATCTTTTACAGTTTCATCTTCCAATCTACGTGTTAAGAAGTATTTATAAAAGACTGAAATTTTCTGTTTGATTTTCAAAAATATTATGGTTTCTAATTCATTATATGTCCTTTGGGCTAATATACCTTCTAGTTTTATGTCCATTTTAAATCTCTCTTTTAATTGAAGGTATGGGAGATATTTGAGTTTTTAAAGATCAGATTTTCAACATCTCCAGCATGTACTTGTGCATATGCATTTCCCTTCAGATGTGCTGTCCCACCCTTCCCTTTTCCTTGTGTGATGTGTCTTATTTAAATTGTAAGTCTGAGGCCAGAGAACTGTCAAACTAACGATTTGTAAACCACACTGAGAAAGTCAGCATGTTGTAGTGGGTTGAGCATTGGACTACGACCCTGGAGACCATGGTGTGATTCCCTGCTCAGCCATAAAAATCTTTAAGCACATCACATATTCCCAGCCCCCAGAAATATTTGCCTTAGGGTGGTCATACTTTGGAAAAAAAACTTGAAGGCACACAACAGCAGCAGCAAGAACAAACTTTCTCTGAGAACCAGGGTACAAATACTCTAAATAATAAATAAATAAATAAATAAATAAATAAATAAATAAGGACGTCTGCTTGAATGCCTTCACATTTAACTCTTGCATCCCAGGTGAGTGAGCACTCTCTTAAGCTAGTGAGAGACAGGGTAACTTAGTAGGGATCTTGCAACCCAATGTCTACAGGGTCAGGTCAGTCAAGCAGTCAGTTTTAAAATAGCCAAAATGATATCTTTATTAAAGGACAAACAAACAGTGAAGACACCACAAACACACACACAGCTAACTTAAGGAATTAGAAATGGGAGTTTCAAGGGAAATGGGTGATACAACAATTTTTCTCGTAGTCCTGAAGAAACTGAAGATGGTCGGAAAGAAACTCAGTGTGGAGGCCGAGGGGAGCTCTCTAGACAAAGCGACAGCAAGGCTGGATGGAACTCAGGAGTGATCCGAGGTGGTCTCAGATTCGGGGAGTTTTTATAGGGTGAATTGTGCCTACAGGTCACGCCATACTTGGTGAGAACAATGCGAGTTTGGAATGGGACAAAGCTTTGGAAAAGGTCAAGTTTAACATGATGAGCTTAGCGCAGGTTTAACAATAGTATAGCCAGTATGCAAATAGTTTGGCATTGTCAGATTGTCGGCTTGAGGCCGGGCCTCTTTGTTTAGAGTCGCACTTAAGCAAGAGGTGTCTGCATGAGAGATCCCTGAAGCAATGGAGTGGCTTTGTTCTGCCTGCCTAGGTGGAGAATGGAATGTCCAACATTTACTGGCTGCGCTTGTGTACGTGTTTGTCCAGAGGCCTCGCAAACACGTGGAGCGGGGTGGCAGAGGAAGGCCAATTGGTTTTGATATTAAAAAAAAAAGAAAAAAGATATCTAGTGCTATCACCGAGTAGGCCTGAACCGTAGTAACACAAAGAATGTTACTAGTTCGTACCAGTTGGTGTCCTCACCCAGCACTCAAACCACAATACTAGATTTATTCATATTTGAGCTATATACCTAGTATGTATGGTTAGAGGTGGGATTGTTGGTGGTGACATGAAAGAAAAACTGAAAGCAGAAGTTACTGACAATGACAATGGCATTATTAATGTTGGCCATTCTCAAAGCTTTTGTGTATATTCCCCAATTGTCTGTGTTTGCACCTCCATCTTTTGGACCCCTGCCTTTCTGATCAATCACAGCTCCTGTTTGGCCCTTTCGGAGACATATTTTGAGCATGCTTTCCTGAAAAAGTGGTGACTGTGCATTTTGTTTCTCATCCACCCACATCTCTAGCCACCTCTGCAGCTAGAGAATGCTGCTGACTTTGAGCTTGAGGCGATTATCTTGGGCTAACTAGCTGCACAGGGAGATCAAACATTGCATTATATATTTCTTAAACCTGTATGCTCATTACGCATTTCTCAATTTACTCTAAGCATTTGGCTAATACCAATTTTCCTCAGAGGCTTGTGCAGAAAAGATTCTGGTAGACTAAATATCAGTGGAATATCCTAAACAATGTGCAAATTTGGAATGTCATTCTTTACAATCAACAAGTAAATTTCACAATTTCCATCACACTGCAAAATAAATAAATAAATAAATACATAAAAAAATAAATAAATAAATAATTAAAATTCGGAATATATGTGTTTGTCAGAGTCCATTCAGAATTTGGGATGTATATTGCACAAACTTCACACATCATATTTAAATGCAGATAACAACATCTTCTGCACAAGAAGTAATATTTCTGCAAAGAAATATTATTTTGCACGCATCAAATGGTGGTTGCTGCACAGAAACTCCTGTAGTTAGGACCTAATTCTGTGCAAAATTTGCATTTTTAAAATAGAAAACAGCATTTTCTGCACAGGAAAATAATATGTCTGCATACAAATATTATTTTTGCCATAGAAAAAAGCTGCTTCTGATGCATAAAATGCCATTGACTGCACCAAAAATGGTGTGAATTTTGCTCAGAAGAAATCCCAAACTGAGAAAATTCTTATTAGTCCAGGATTCTCTGTGCTGTGGTTTTCCAGCACTTGAGAGACACATTTTTCAACCATTTTAGACTAAGACTAATTCTTCCATCCTAGTGTAAATACTGGGGCTAAGAATCTTTGAAATTGACACTGATTCCTCTGTGAAATGTTACTTAGAAGGTTATCACAAGCAGGTGTCATAACACAGAATAAAAATATGTGGCGACCTAGTACTGGAAAAAAATAGATGATCTATTAGTGAATGATTCAGTACTTATCTGCCACTGTTTTAAAAGACACGTGTTTTCTCGGAGTTAAAATATATATGACAGGAATAAATTGTCCTTCATCTTGTTAGCAACATGAGCACCAGCAATGTGGTGGAATGGTAGCCTTCATCCTATGCAGTCACTTCTATTCATTCCCCAACTCATTTAGTAGACACAAAGATACAAGTTATAAAGTCATACTTCCAGACATTTACATCCAAAAAGTTGAATTTCCAAGCTTGATTCCAACTTTCACCAACTCTACATTGAATTACTAGAGAACCTGAGCAGAAATGAGTTGAATTGCAAAGAATAATAGTCATTAATATCTATTGCACTAACGAAAATTTTAAGGCCAGGTGTGGGAACTGTGTAGCCATCCAGAAGTTGTTCAGCTATGAATAACTGCTGCACACCCTTATTATAGAGTGATAGGGTTGTGGTAGCACACCACAGCTAGTGGTAGGACACTAAAACATTGCCAAACCTCCCCAGAAGGGAGATCTGAAAACTAAAGCTAGGGAGAAACATTGGATGGAACTGGGTACTTTTATTCTGGGGAAAGGTGTGATCTGATAGCCATCTTCAGATGTATGTATGGGAAAAGCTTTGCCTCAGAGAACGAGATTCATTAGATAGGCTTTGTGGGCTTTGGATGCCCACTTCTAAGGCATGTCTTAGCAGTGAATCCCTTTCCTTGGTTGGCCTCTAGAATTCCACTCCGGGATTCTATGATTCTTCCTTCTTTTAAATGTGGTCTTTTTCCTGGAGATTTTAGGCTTGAAATAATAGAATATGCAGATTAATGGAAGGAAGATGACTTAAAAATAAGAACACGTATAAATAAAATATGGTCTGGAAATGGTCTAATTTGTACAACAGTGTACCCTCTGTTCCAGGAACCTTTCCATAAAACAAAACAAAACAAAAAAAAATGTGTATGCTCCATCTCATTATCATCAATGGACACAAAGTGCTCACATTCAGGCCAGCATGGGCACATGCCCTGGGCATGGGCACATGCCCAGTACATCAATTTGATGATAAAAGGAAGTGCAGTTTTGCATGACCTTGCATTTGTGAGTGTGGAGGTTGCACCAGCAGAAGACACACAATATAAGAAGTTTAAGAAGAGCCCTTCCGTGTCAGACCAATGACCCTACAATGGTTAACCAGTTGCCTCAATGGAAAGATACAAGAAGGAACATGAAGTTCTCTCCATCTGTTGTTGGCCAGAATAGACCTTGCCTAAGTTACCTACAAATGTGTTAGGCTTACAACGCATTTTGTTGACTTTATGTATTTGTTAAAATATTTATATCTCACACTTTGTTGTGAGATTTCAGGGAGTCATGATATGAAATCTCTCTCTCTGGTACTGGATATGGCATCTATTCACCCTGACCATCATCATCATCATCATCATCACCATCACTACCACCACCACCACCACCATCAATTTCTTAATCACTTCTCCTTATGGATTGAACTGAGGAATAACCACAGATCAACATGTAACATACACCATCATTTAAAAAACAGAACATCACTTAAAAATAGCAGTTGAAATGTCAGCTTAAAAGAACAAATAATACAAATACCTATTGAAACAGTCAACGCATCTTTAAAATTCATACTTAAAATTCACAATTTAGCATAATCAGGATAGGCCTGCTGGAAGAAAGTGGTCTTTAATGTTATGCTAAATTCAGACAGTGTATTCAGCTGTTATATCTGTTCTGACAGGTCATTCCACAATCTAGGGGCAGCTGAAGAAAAAATCCTCTGGGTGACCATTGCCAGTCTGGACCTTCCCAGTTGAACTAAATGTACCGCAGAAGGTCTGAGTGTGTAGGATTATATGGGATTAGCATATATACCTGGTGTTGCCCAGGATATTATTTTCTCGTGCATTTGTTAGAAATACCTTAGGAATTACCTTACCTTAGGAATTAGGTGCAGTTGAAATACAGTTGCTAACCAGTTGCCTTAATGGAAAGATACAAGAAGGAACATGAAGTTCTCTCCATCTGTTGTTGGCCAGAATGGACCTTGTTTAAGTTACATACATATGTGTTAGGCTCACAACACATTTTGTTGACTTTGTAGCCCTATGTAGAGCGCATTGCAGAAGGAGGGTGTTCCTGCATGGCAGGGGGTTGGACTGGATGGCCCGTGTGGTCTCTTCCAACCCTACATTTCTATGACTCTATGATTCTACACAGATGTGAGATCCTGTGTCTCCAATTCCCCAAACTGTCTTGTCAAGTACTTATAACTTTTCCCCATATTTCCCAATCCAATCTATATTCAGAGTTGTTAACATACAGAGGTTGGTTTCTTGAGGGAATACACTGATCTCCTCCTTGCTGCTAGGCCTTGTCACCATAGCAACCAGCCTGAGGCCCAAGAGCATTCTGGCTGAGAATTCTAAAGCCCCCCCCCAAACTGCCAACCCCAGCATTCCATAGTATCTTTATAACCAGTCGATCCTATGAAGTCTTCTCACCTGGCCCAGCCAATCATAGGAGATCTTTGCTTGCCTGATACAGACAAACTCACAAACTCACAAATTTTGACTTTTCTATATTAGATGAGGTGATCTCATAGGTAATCTGAACCCAAACCATGTAAGGCTTTAAAGGTAATTGTCAGGAACAGATTCACCCTCAAACGTAGCAATAAACTTTAGTAGAAGATTTATTGAAACATAGTGAATGATACTGTCTATCAGACGTTAAAGCTCGAGAATGGAATGCTTTCCCCCGCCTTACACTTAAACAGCAAGTTTCTCCTGAGATAGTTGTAAAAGGACGAACAGTCATCATGCCAAATGGTTCCTTTGAAATTCCAGCCGGAAGGAATGGTTGGCACCTGGGAAAGTTAACAGCCTACTATCACTATTTCCCCAGGCTACTGCTATCCTAAAACAACAAACATGGAGGACTCCTGACATCCTGCCCCACTTTTTTTTTTAAAAAAAAAATTCATATACATATAGATACGCAAAACAAGTAAAATATTACAGAACAACAGAAATACAAGAAACCCATGCAGTAATAACAAAGTCAATCGGGGCGTTGAGGAACATCAGTCGGCGAAGAATCCAGCGAAGGGGCTCTCTTCAGCAAACTGGAATGAAAGACAGGATGAATTGCCTTGAGGGAAGAAGGGAGATCCAGTTCAAAAGAAACATCGTTAATAGCTCTTTTCACAGGAAAAGGACCGAGAAATCGAGGGGAAAGTTTTTTAGAAGGAGAAGTAGACGAAATGTGCTTAGAGGAAAGAAAGACCAGATCCCCGGGTTTGTAAGAGGGGTTAGGCTGCCGTTTGCGGTCGGCAAAGCGTTTGTGAGAAGCTTTTGCAGATGCTATAGCATCCGAAACGGATTGCCAAATGCCCGAAAATTTAGAGACCCAAGCAGAAACAGAAGGAGGAGCAGAGGAAGGGAGGGTGAGGGGGGGGAAAGGAGAAGGAAGAAAGCCGTAAACTATTTCAAACGGGGGTTTCCCAGTAGAAGCATGAACAGCATGGTTTACAGCAAACTCAGCAAACGGGAGAAGCGAAACCCAATCGTTCTGGTTTTCAGAAACAAAGCACCTAAGAAATTGTTCAAGAGATTTGTTAGCACGCTCAGATTGGCCATCTGTTTGGGGGTGATAAGCACTGCTGAGTTTCTGAGTGATTCCCAGGGTTTTCAAGAGGCAGGTCCAAAACTTGGAAGTGAAAATTGGATCCCTGTCCGAAATGATCACCGAAGGTAGTCCGTGAAGTTTCCATACATGATGAACGAATAGGTCAGCAAGTCGTTCAGCATTGGGTACTTTCTTTAGAGGAACAAAATGACATTGCTTGGAAAAGTGATCAGTAACAACCCAAATAACATGAAAGCCATGTGAAGAGGGGAGAGAGACGATAAAATCCCATGCGATAACCGACCAGGGGCTACAAGGAGCAGGCAGAGGTTGTAGGAGCCCTTGAGGCTTAGATGTGGGCGATTTAGAAACGTTGCAAGTAGCACACTGTTTAATGTAAGTTTGCACGGAGGAGTTTAGTCCAGGCCACCAAAAAAGGCGGCGAATCGCATGCAATGTCTTCAAAAACCCAAAATGTCCAGCAGGTTTGGAATCGTGATGACGATGAAGTACATGCTCACGGGCAGCAGGGGGGACGTAGACCTTGGTGCCATAGAAAGGGAGATTGTCAACCCACTCAATTTTGTCCTTATTTGCCGGGAGCCATGAGTCGGCATGCGCTGCATGAACGATAGCATCGCGGAGAGCGGAGTCACAGAGGGAGGAGGCAGAAAGCCTTGTTTTTGCTAATGTGCGAGTAGTTACTTGAGAAGCCAGGGAGGAGGCAGGAAATAAGGCTTTGGAGGGGGGGACGTAGCAGAAGGTCCCTCAAAACAGGGAAGGCGAGATAGAGGGTCCGCCAATTGGTTGGAACGGCCAGGTTTGAAAACAATTTTAAACCGGAACCTCTGGAAAAATTCAGCCCATCTCGCCTGCTTAGGGGAGAGTTTCTTAACCGACTGCAAGGCTTGCAAATTTCTATGATCAGTCCAGACTTCAAAGGGGAGTCGGGCCCCTTCAAGTAAATGTCGCCAAGTGGTCAGCGCAAAATGAATAGCCTTGGCTTCTTTCTCCCAAATAGGCCAATTAGCTTGTTGATGAGAAAATTTCTTTGAAATGAAAGCACAAGGCTTGAGTGCTCCCTCAGAGTCATGTTGCAAAAGAACAGCGGCCATGGCAAAGTCAGAAGCATCTGTTTGCACAATGAATTGCTTAGCACTGTCGGGGAAAAGTAGCAATGGCTCTGTAGTGAATTTAGATTTCAAATGTTCAAACGCCGACTGACATTCAGGGGACCAACGAAGTTTGTGCGACTTACATGTAGATTCGCCTTTAGGTTTCCGTAACAGGTTAGTAAGCGGAAGCGCTATGGCTGCAAAATCCTCGATAAAGTTCCGGTAAAAGTTTGCAAAGCCAAGAAATTGCTGCAGTTGCTTCAAAGTTTTGGGGACGGGCCATTGCAAAATAGAGTTAATTTTCGAAGGGTCCATTTTAAGTGAACAATCTTGAATCCTATAACCCAAGTAATCAAAGGTTTGGGTGTCAAATTGGCACTTAGACAGATTAACTACGAGGTTATTATCTATCAGCCGTCGAAGCACTTCCCGAACCAATGATACATGAGATTCCATGGAGTCTGCATAAATTAAAATGTCATCCAAATAAATCAGAACCCCCTGATACAATAAGTCGTGGAAAATGGTGTTCAAAAACATCTGAAACACAGATGGTCCAGATTGTAATCCAAAGGGGAGAACCGTCCATTTAAAATTCCCCAGTGGGGTTGCAAAGGTGGTGAGCCATTCAGAGTCTGGGTCCATCCGAATCCTATGAAATGCTTCTTTAAGATCAAGCTTAGTGAAATATTTTCCTTGAACAAGATGGTCTAAAACGGTCCGTATCAGGGGAATGGGATAACAATTGGAAGAGATAACCTGGTTAATAGCAGAGTAGTTAACTATCAGCCTCGGATCCGCTCCGGGATCTTTTCTCTTTCGGAAGAAGACAGGACTCGCCGTAGGGGCTGTAGAAGGCTTGATAAAGCCACGAGCCAAATTTTTATTAAGGAACTTTTTGAGGGCAAGGAGTTCTTGCTGGCTCATGGGGTAGATTTTTGGTTTAGGCAGCGAGGCTCCGTCAATCAATTCCAATTTACAGTCAAATTCAGTGTGGGGGGGCAATTTGTCAGCCTCCCTCTCATGAAAGGCCTTCTGTAAATCACGGTAGTGCGAAGGAATTTGTTGCAATTCTTCATGGCCAATAGAGAAGCTTGCCTCGGAAGAGGATAGAGTGCCAGCGGTCCAGTCTATTTGGGGATTATATTTACGGAGCCAGTCGATTCCCAAGACCAATTCGAACTGCACCGCCTTGGGAACTAGGAACCGCATGCTATAATTATTTTGGTCCATTTGAAATGAGATGGGCATGGTGATTTCGCTTATTGCTCCTCCAGTCATTGAGGTCCCATCCATTTGAGTTAACTTGATGGGGCGTTCCAAAGGCTCATATAGAGTTTTAAGGGTCTTGGCCAATTTGGGGTGTAACAAACTTCTGGAGCAGCCAGAGTCAATTAGTGCCCTATGTACATGCAAGGTCCCATCTCCGCCAGTAATCGTAACCGTGGTATAGAAATGGGGAATTTTAGGAGTACTTACAGCTGTTCCCGCTGCTTTCAAACCGCCACCGTCGGGTTCAGAATCCCCATCTGTGTCCGAGGAATACGAAGAAGAGGTTTCACCGTCGGGAGCGGAGTCTCCTGTCGCTGCTGCAGGGTCCTTATGAGTGCGTCTGAGCGGTTGTTTGATGGCCGTTGTCTGACGTGTAGATTCTTTATTCCTGGGGTCTGCTCGTGCTCCTTTAGTCCCCACCGTGGCTTGGTTACTGGTGCAGTTGTTGGCAAGGTGACCCGGTTTCCCACAGGTGAAACACATGCCCAAACGGAGGCGTTTGTTCGTTCCTCAACATTGAGGAAGGTGGGACGGCGAGGTTGTCGTTTTGTTAAGTCTTGTCGTTGTCGGTTCAACTGAACAGTGTGGGTTATACCCTCCACTTCAGTAGCTAGTCTGATCCAACCTAGCAGGGTTTGTGGGTTGGCCTGCATTAGGCACCCGTGTAAGATATCAGGATCTAGTCCATCTTTGTATAACTCGATAAGAATCTCATCATTCCACTGCACTTTGGTGGCCAGGTTTCTAAATTCACGTGAATATGTTCCCACGTCGTTCCTGCCTTGTTTCATTTGTTTTAGTTGATATTTAGTTTTTTCTAGTAGATGGGGGTCTTCAAACCGTTCACGCAAATGGTTCATGAAGAGCTGCAGATTTTCGGTTTCGGGGGCACGGGTGTCATATAGGTTCGCTACCCAGTCAGCTGCCAGTCCTTTCATTCTCTGGCTGAGGTATCTAATTCGGGCTGCATCATCCCGAAAGAGGTGGCCATGATCGACCATGAAATTATTTGCCATAGTCATAAAGAAAGAGAGTTTCTCACCCTTCCCGTTGAAGGACGCTTTCAGGTCTCCCACGTTTCTGAGTAGCGGTGGCGCTGGAGCTTGCCCTGCTGGTTGCTGGGGCGGACCAGGGGTGCCTGCCGCTGGCACAGCCGCTCGTGGTTCGCGTGCTGGTGTTCTCAATGTCTGCGAGGGACGGATGCTCATCTCACGTAACATGGTCTTGAGTTCGAGTATCTCCTCATCTTTTCTCTCCAGTTCTGTTTCCATTCGTGCCATTTCCGCCAGAAAGGAAAGGTCTTTGGCTGATGTGTCCCATCTAGCAGCCCTTCTGCGTTGTCTTACCGACATAAGCGGCTTCTCTCCCCAGACCCAGGTTTGGCCGCTTGTGGGGGTTTTCATAGCCTCGCTCAGCGGTAAATTTGCCTTGGTATCCATGGACGCTTCGGTCTCTGCAGTTCCATCAGATTCTGCAGATCCTCGTTCTTCTTCAGTAATTAACTGATCCACTACTTGATGCATTTTAGGAAAAAAAAAGATTCTCGAGCTTTCTGTCAGGAACAGATTCACCCTCAAACGTAGCAATAAACTTTAGTAGAAGATTTATTGAAACATAGTGAATGATACTGTCTATCAGACGTTAAAGCTCGAGAATGGAATGCTTTCCCCCCGCCTTACACTTAAACAGCAAGTTTCTCCTGAGATAGTTGTAAAAGGACGAACGTCATCATGCCAAATGGTTCCTTTGAAATTCCAGCCGGAAGGAATGGTTGGCACCTGGGAAAGTTAACAGCCTACTATCACTATTTCCCCAGGCTACTGCTATCCTAAAACAACAAACATGGAGGACTCCTGACAGTAATAGCCAATGCTTTGTACTTTGCCTGGAAAATAATTAGTAATCTATAAACTTACGGATGAAGAAATGAATTCACTGGATTTGCATTTCTAAATGGAACTATTAATTTTACACCTCTAAGGTCTAGGAATACCTCCGAAGACTGGAAAAGAGAGGAATGGACCTTGCTTCAGTTATCTATACATGTATTAGCCTCACAAGGCATTTCATTGATTTTATGTACATTTTAAAATATTTCTATCTCACAGTCTGTTGTGAGATCTCAGGGCATCATACAATGAAAATAATATAAACAAGTTAAAATAATTCCAGATAGAGAACAATGAATTCAGTTTAAAAGCATAGAAAACAGACCACCAAGTTAAAACCACAAAAAAGGCTAAAAGGGTCAAAATCATATAAATGTACTTTTAAGAATGTGAAGGAGGGGGGATTAGGCCCCAAAAGGTATTACAAAAAACATATTTTAACTTGAAACCTAAAAGAAACCAATGATAGTGCCAATGGACCCTCCATTTTGACAGGTGATACACACACTAAACCATACATGCATGCATTCCAGAAAGGTGGATCAGCAAAACTGTGCACACTTGAAAAATCTGTGAAAATATATTTCAGTCAGCAGAGATAATGTACATGAATTACAGAGCCATAGAATCATAGGCCATTTCTGTACTAGACTGTTATAGTGCTATTATTCCACTTTCAACATCCTATGGAATCTTGGGCTTTGCAGTTTAGGGAGGGGCATTTAGAATTCTCAGCCAGAGAGCTCTTTGGCCTCAGTAAACTGCAAGGTCCAGAATTCCACAGGATGTTGAAAGTGGAATAATAGCACTATAACAGTCTAGTGCGGAAAGGCCCATAGAGTTGGAAAAGACTCCCAGAGGCCATCCAGTCCAACCCCCTTATGCCATGCGGGAACCCACATCAAAGCACTCCCAACAGATGGCCATCCAGCCTCTACTCAAAAACCTCCAAAGAAGGAGAGTCCATCACACTCTCAGGCAGCATATTCCACTGCCAACAGCTCTGACCATCAGGAAGTTCTTCCTGAGGTTCAGGTGGAATCTCCTTTTCTGCAGCTTGAATCCATTGCTCCTTGTCCTAGTCTCTGGAGCAACCCAAACCTGCTACCTCCTCAACATGACATCCCTTCAAATATTTAAACATGGCTATCATGTCCCCTCTTCACCTTCTCTTCTGCAGACTAAATATATCCAGCTCCCTAAGCTGTTCTTCATAGGGTATGGCCTCCAGACCCTTCACTATTTTGCTTGCCCTCCTCTGGACTTGCTCCAGCTTATGAATATCCTCCTTGAAATTAGGTGCCCAGAACTGGACACAGTATTCCATATGATGTCTAACCAAAGCAGAATAGTGTGGTACCATTACCTCCCTTGATCTAGACATCATACTCCTATTGATGCAACCAAGAATCGCGTTGGCTTTCTTGGCTGCCGCATCACACTGCTGACTCATGTTCAACTTGCAGTCCACCAAGACTCCTAGATCCCTTCTACACATACTGTTATCCAGCCATTTTTTCTACCTAAGTGTAAGTAAGCAATGTCACAGATATGCTTTAGCTTCACATTTGACCCCTGAAACCCACCTTAAAAACCAGTGATCCATCTCAATTGATAGATGTTGGTTTTTCTGCCAAGTGGATGAAGTCATCACACACACACACACAACCCTCCTGCCAGCAAGGGATGCTTCAGTCAAGAGTCGCAATAAGTCTCTACAGGGGTTTCTGCCTCTACTTCTTGAGCCATCATTTTATGTCAGGAGAGAACTGGTCAGGGTCATCATTCATGGGCAGCACAGATCGCTTTTGCTCCAGAAGGCAGATTTACTTTTAAGATGAGCTTCAGTATTATCTGCATTCATGACATTCATTCATGCCACATCCCAAACAATCCCCTTACTTGCAGATGGTTGAGAATATGAAACTGTTATAACGTCCTATATTTAACTTATGAGATCACAACTAACAGGATGACAGGCTCTTTTTTTCTTTTTAAAAAAGCACACTAAGTTTGCATAAAATTCTCGACAGTTCTTACAGGACAAATAAAGTAGTGTTCTAACCCACTTACAGCTGATGGTTTTGATGCTGGTGGAAAGGGGTGGTAAATCTATTCTGGAATTTGGATATAATTTTAAAGGAGCTATTCTAGGTGTTGAACTCCAGCCCCCAAATAAGTTCAGCAGCTTGGATAGTATGGATTTGACACCCTGCTGACACTGAAGCTGCCAGCTTGAATCAGGATGGAATGAGAAAGCCAATAAGTTACTGAGAAATGCAATGAGAAAAGTTTTGATGGACTTCCACAACCTTAACTAGTCTTGGCTTCTATGCACTGAGATACATCCCATGTGTGAATTGTTCTTGTAGAACCTTCTACACTGGCAGCCATCTCTATATCCTCTGATTGCAAACTCCATGGTTTAACTGTGCTGCAAAAACAGAGTCCTGATTCTCCCACTATCCACTGAATAGCTCCAGATTATGTTCAATACAGAGACATTTGAATGTGGACTTCCTTGGCAATTTAGGGCAATTAGAACATGTGCTTCATGCAGTTCCATTTCTGTAGTTGTGTAAATATTTACACCATAGTAGTTAGCTCAAACACCTGGACACTTAAGGTATTAATGCTAAGAGTTCATCACCTTTGTTTGGCAACCCTGCAAGGTGGAGCTTCTATTGTGCTGAGCCCAAGAGAAAAGAATAGTAAACACAATCAAGAAGGTGATTACTACTATCGGCTTGATAATCAAAGAATGGAGTGTAAGGAGGGTGGGTCATTTTTAACCGCAATTCCCTTTGAGGTACCAATGATGGCATCACTCCCAATTGTGTGTCATACCCACCTGGTAGTGGACAGAAGAGTATAAAAAGGTTGGAACTCAAGGTCTTCTAGTATTGCTTCGCTTGACTCTTCAGCTCCTCCACAAAGGAAAAGGTAAGAGAGAGCAGGTTGATTTCAGACTTGATGTTACAGCTGGAATGCATTTTGAAGGGAAGATGGTCTTTTCTAACCATCTCTCTTTTTTTCATTTTCCATCCCACTGATGTTTTTAGGATCTGAAATTTTGTCAGCAGTACCTGTTGGGGAATAGATAGATGTCTTCTAGAGAGAGTATAGGAACTCTAATTTGAATGGGATATTGAATGTTTGCTTAAAATTAAGCAAAGCTGATATGTGTTTAAAAGATCTTCTGCAATCTGAAGTTTAAGGGTCTGATTTTTCTCTTCCTATCAGAACTGAAAAAGATGTGCTCTTGCATGATGTCTCATTCTCCCAGGTTATAATGTTAAGGGTTACACAGGACCTCATGTGTGGTGGCACTGTGATCTCTGAAAATAACCACCATGCAAGTTGTTGTTATTGTGCCTTCAAGTTGTTGTTATTGTGCCTTCAAGTTGTTTCTAACTTTTTGGTGACAGTAAGGCAAACCTATTATAGGGCTATCTAGGGCTGAGACTGTGTGACATGCTCAGTGTGACTCTATGGCTGAACAGGGAATCAGATCCTGGTCTCCAGGGTCATAGTCTGAAGCTCAAACTACTATGTCATGCTGGCATACCACGGAAGGCACATCAGGCCTTATTTTCCTGGGTTCTTTTCTTTGCTGCCATTCGCTTATTCACTAGCATTTTGTTTTGGCCCTTATGGTATAGCCCAACCATGTATGTATGTATGTATAACTGAACTGAAAGTCAAGAAAGAGGAGAGAACCTTCACCATTTGGGACTTATTCTGTGCAAATAATACACATGTTTTGAGGACTCCAAAAATGACATTTCCTGCACAGAAAGCTACATTTTCTAAATGAAAAAAAAATGTTTTCTGTGCAAAAATTAGAACCATGCATATTTTCACATAGAATAAGTCCTGAGATACAAATTATTTTTGATTACTTTCACATGGTGAAGAAATATGGGAAAATTATTTATTCTTGTCCATAATAACAAGATTTACTAAGATGTACATCCCCACTAAACAGACAAAAGTCGAATACAGCCAACGTTTTCTACTGAAGTTCCTTTTTTTCTCATCATTTCTGCTGTCTACCTCTTTGAATGCACACAACCGTATTGTGTGCATACACAGCTCCATGAATAGGTATACATAGATACAAATATAAATTGCTATAAATATGGAGAAACTATGAACGGGTAAAAGTAACGCTCCTCATCACCCCAGCTTGGGTTAAATCTGAGTTCGAGCACAATTTCCATTTCCCAGACTGCGCTTTCCATTCTTAATACCTCTCTTTTAAATAAAGCTTACCTTCACGGGCAGAGGAAGTGCTCTTTCTGGAATACAAAGGGCTTGTCCTCTTTTCTTCAAAACCTTGGTATCATCCCAAGAAATAAGGCCTTGATGACTGTATGGAAATACCATTTTACAATCTGAGAGAGGAAAAAGCTCATTCTATTTTCTAAGCCCAGCCAGCTAGGGGCAGGTAGAAGGTAATTTAACAATATTATCAATACTGAAAGGCAATTTTACCAACATTCTTGTACAGACTGGGATCCACATGACCTTAGAAGTTCTGGCTGGAAAGCCTTTGCTAGTTGAGCTCCACATAGCTACAGGGCCAAATTCTCAGAAGCTCACCCTAATTATTTAATTAAAATGTTTATTGTAGATATAATTTCAGATTTGCATCCTGGCTCCCTAAGGGAAGGTTGCAACATTTCACCACACCATTAAGGTGATTGTCCCATCTTGAAGGTGGAGAAGGACCAATTACATGCGGATTGCTCACTTCTAATATAATCTTGTTGTGCTCACAAAGATTTGCTTTTGAGAATAGCTGCTTCAGTTTCTGTTGCAAGACGTTCACTCCCTTGGATTTCTTTTCTAGGTGTTCCATCCCTGCTAACTACAGAGTAATTCCCATGACCAGAACTACTACCTGTCAAACTTTCCAATTAAGACATCTTCTAAAGTTATGTCGCACTGCAACAAACCTGAGCATACCCTTTGCTTTGCCTCTTATCTGTAAGAGATCTCATTTTGTCCCAGTTTGAGAACCACCCAAGCATAAATGTCCTTGCTTAAGCAATTGCCTTTAGGGAAAGTCCATCTCCTCTAGACTATTCTGCTTAGAAATGGAGTGGACTTCTGAAGGAAATTACCATCTCAAATTTACCCAAAAAAGACCTTGGAGGACCAGACACCGCACCACATTCCCCCATGAAAATCAGTTCTGGAATGTCCCCAAATCCTCTTCAGAAGCATGGGTGACTTTCCTCCCCCATTATATTTTTTGAGGTTCAGGAGAGGTCTATTTTATAGTAGCAGGAAGCAATCAGAAGTCACTTCCTGTGCACTTTCTACTTCAGAGAAAGGTCTCTCCTGGACTTAAAATGGCATGAGGGGCAAAATATGGGGGGGGGAGAGGGAATGCTCTTACATCACCTTCAAGGCATCTGGGAACATCTGAAGGCAACAACAATTGTGTTGTTGAACACAGTGATGATGATGATGATGATGATGATGATGATGATGATGATGATGTGATGATGATGATGATGGTTCTTGTGAGTTGCACATGGCCCAGAAGCCACAATTTGCCAGTCACTGATTTAGAACAACAGCCTGCAATATGCATCTAAAAACCTCTAAGCAAGGCAATGAAAATTATAGGCCTTCCAAAGCATAGAACAGGAAGTTTTTACCTAAAGAACACAAGGACCCTGCAAGGTCACAGTGTCAGACAGAGAAACTAGCAAACAGAGCTTCACAGCAATAGCTTTCCAGTTCTGATAAACCCCAAAGCATTTAGGATTCTCAGTTACGCTATACAGCACAGGGGAACTTGTGGTTTCCATGCTGATGGGGGAGTGAAGTCACTTGGATTTTAGTCTGCACTTTAAAAGAACTGTCCAAGGTGCTGGGTCTGTTTTGGGAATATATTTCAGCACCACGGATAGCATAAAGTTCAGACTAAAACCCAGTAAAGATTCACCAGTTACTCACAGAAAATCCCCCAGACACCATCTCTGTGACCAGTTCCCATCATTCCCTGACAGCATGGTCAGGAATGGCAGGAACAGTAATCAATAATAAACCAAAAGAGAAGGAGTTCTTCTGTAGAGATATGCATCAATGTTTTTTTTTTTCAATCTTTGATTTCTTTAAATTTAACCACTAAGTCCAGGGGAGAGGCCTTAGATGCTGTACAGAGAAGAAGGGAAAACTAATAACCACAGCACCTCAAAAAGGACATCCACACTCATGAAGGAAATTTACACATGTGGATGCCCCTAGCAGAATGTCAGCCCATGTGTTTAAAGAATAGCACCAAGAACAATCTATATGTTTTTGTTGACTCCAAAAAGTTTCATTACAAATAGTTAAATAGGGTACAGTGTTACAGCACACTATGAGTGGGACTTTGATTTTGTAGGCCCTTTTTTTTTTAAGTATTGACATTGTGTTTGGATATAGCATGATGGGCACCATTGATAGATGGACTTTGTTTCAGATTCCTTGGGCTATCTAGGGAGCTAGTGTCACTGCAAAACTAGCACAGACCCCACTGTACTGTGTTGCAGCAAAGCCCACCTATAGAACCAGAAGCAACTCACACGGGAACCCATGAACCAGACTATAATTGGCATCTTGCTGGTTAGTCCTGACAAGAAAAGAACCATTCAATCAATTGTTTGAATGGTGAGTCAACCCATAAATGCATGCTACCAAGTCTGTGGGTCTACTCCAGCCAGTACTAACAACAGGATTTAGCCCAATGTATGTTGAGAAGCCTCTAGTTGCCTAAATCTAGTTGCCTAAATGTATAGAAATGTTTTGAAATACATGGTATTTGTAAGTTGTTTGCCGCCTCGATCCATATGGAGAGGCGAGGATACAAATAAATAAAAAATAAATAAATAAAAATAAACCGTTTCTCTGCTGAAGGCCACACACCCTTTGGAATTATTCATGGGGAGACACATGCAGGTTGAAGATAGACCTGCAGCCAATGATGGATGACTCCAAAGTCAAAAGTAGGCAAGCCTACTCTTTACTCTTTCTTCCTCATTCCTCCCCATCTGGAAGACTGCTGTGGAAGGCATGGATTGCTTTTGAAGAGGGTTGGAAATTGATCACTTATGGAGGACTTTCAAACTATGCCATGGACTACATGGTATCATCTGAGAGCCACAGGTAGCATTAGGGCCAAAGTTTGTCTACCCAAGTACTAAAACTTGCCATCTCCATGAGCTCCATGAACGTTGTGCCCTACCTGAGAGTCACAACATGTAGCATACTGAGCAACCTCTGAGTTTTCTGAAAGGGTTGTGCCATAGATAGATAATAGATAGAGTTATATTTATAGATAGATAGATAGATAGATAGATAGATAGATAGATAGATAGATAGATAGATAGAGATACCTCCTAGAGAGCTAGTGTGGTGTAGTGGTTTAAGCATTTGACTACAGCCCTGGAGACCAGGTTTTGATTCTCTGCTTGGTCATGGAAACCCACTACATGACCTTGGGCTCATTTTACATTCTCAGCCCCAGAAAACTGTTTGATAGGTTTACTGTAGGGACACCATAAGTCAGAAACAACTTGAAGGCACACAACAACACAACAATAGATATCTCTGTTGAGGAATAGGCTAGTTGGATAGCAGTGTTGAGCTAAAGAAATAGCAGTGGATCTCCACATGAAGCTGCAGAAATTTCAAATCCATAGGACTAAATTGATCTGAATACTTCTTACAACGACAAACTCCTTCAATGTATTCCTGTGTAGGGTGGACTAGGTCAGGAGGATTAAAATGGGAATTTCCAAAAATGGCTGGAGCAACAACTATTAGCTATTACAGTACCTGGAAGCTTTTCAACAGATGTATGGCCTCCTGTGTGAATGAGGGTGTTCAGAACCACTCTTCCACCAATATGTATAAACCTGAGATGTCTTGACTGAAGAAAATGTTGCACAGAGTACTCATGCATAACCATCTTTTTTCAGAACAACCACCACTCTGCAAAGATGTCTGCTAGTGGATATGGCAACCAGTGCTATGCCAGCTGTCCTGCATCCACAGTGACGATACAGCCACCACCCTTTGTCCTAACAATCCCAGGGCCAGCACTATACTGTCCCGACCAAGCCTTTGGCATTGAACAGTACAATCCCTGTGCAGGCTTTGGCGGTGGATATGGTGGCTTGGGAAGCAGTGGAGGAGGATTTGGTGGTGGACGTGGTGTAAGCAGTGGTGGTGGTTTAAGCATTGGTAGTGGTTTGGGTGGTGGAGGTTACGGTGGCATCGGAGGAGGAATGGGTGGTGCAGGTTATGGTGGAATGGGTGGTGGCGGTTATGGTGGCATCGGAGGTGGAATGGGTGGTTTAGGTAGAGGTGGTTTGGGTGGTGCAGGTTATGGTGGCCTGGGTGGTGGCATTGGCAGTGGTGGTGGATTGGGAGGTGGTTCAAGTGGTGGTTTGAGTGGAGGAATCAGTGGTGGACGTAGAGGCAGCACTGGTGGTGGGCACAGAGGAAGCATAAGTGGTGGCATAAGTAGCAGTGGACGAAGAGGCAGCATAGGTAGTGGCACTGGCAGTGGAGGACGAAGAGGAAGTGTGGGTGGTGGCATTAGCAGTGGTGTTGGAGGAGAAAGTGGTGGCGATTATGGCATTGGGGGAGCAGGAGGCAGCATGGGTGGTGGTGTTAGTGGTGGATCAGGAGGCAGTGTAGGAGTTGGTGTTGTCAGTGGTGGATCAGGTGGTAGCCTAGGTGGTGGTGGTGGCAGCACCAGGTACAGCAGTAGCCGCCATTACAGTGGAGGTCGTCGTTACAGTGGTGGTCGCCAATACAGTGGTGGCCGCCGTTACAGTGGTGGTGGATACAGTAGTGGTGGGTACGGAAGTGGTGGATATAGCAGTGGAGGATACAGTGGAGGATATGGCAGTGGAGGATATGGCAGTGGTGGATATGGCAGTGGTGGATACGGCAGTGGTGGATATGGCAGTGGTGGATACGGCAGTGGTGGATATGGCAGTGGTGGATACGGCAGTGGAGGATATGGCATTGGTGGATACGGAAGCAGTGGATATGGAAGTGGTGGATACAGTGGCGGCAGATATGGTGGCAGACATGTCAAATATTCTATCAACCGTGGCTATGGTGGAGGCAGTTGTTATGGTGGGTCCTGTGGTGGGGTCCTAGCACTCATGCCATGAGTTTGGGGAATGACCTGGAAACCACTGGACTACCATTTGAGCAGAAGATGAAATCCAAGACTGAACTTGTATCAATGGACTTGAGTTCAACACCCTAAACTTTCCTTCACCTGCTGAGACATTCTGCATGAACCGAAGTCTCAGCATGTCTGCACCTGAATTCTCTGTGTGTTTCTCTGTGTCCCATATGAGCACACAAGAAGAAAGAACTTCACAATAATTTCTTCTGCGAGCTCCATTGCTTCTATATCTGTGACTGTGACTAAGAAAAGAAAGAAGTAAGAACCCAGCCTTCTCTCCAGCCTGCCAGGAAGAATCATGATTGTGACTTAAAATGATGTACTTAGAATAACACATTTAAAAGAACTCTGGATAACTCAGACTGTGCCTTTTCAAATTCTCTGTCTGTAGATCTCTAGTGAATCAGTATCACAGACTGACAATGATTTGAATCTTATTTATCATTGTTTTTCCCCCTGTCTAAAAGTGTATTTCTTTATTCCCTTTGTTCATCTCATTAAACCTTTCTTTGCATCACAAAATGTTTTGTTTGTGTATGTTTTAAGTCACATCTTTTTGCATTTTGCCTATGATTGATAGATATATGGGCTGGAATTCAGCATGTGACTTATGTCTTCATATGTGCATTTACATGTGCAGGAAACAGAATTAAGTAGCTTAGCAACATTTGTATTCATGTCAGGGTTGCTGTGACATTACAATGAATAGGGTGTTCATTGATCAATAGTAACCAGTGAAGTAACTTCTACTTTATGGCTCCTATGTACAATGAGTACTGATGAAGATTGAGACAACTAGGTATGTATCCACATACTAATTATAAAGTGCTGGAGCACCAGAGGAGTCCCCAGTACAGCACCAGAAGTGCCCAATGTGTATCAGAAATGCCTCGTGTGTATCACCAGTGTCCAATGAGCAGGAGAAGTGTGAAATAAACATTTCAAAGGCCAAATGAGCATAAGAAATGCACAATGTCCATCAGAAGTGTCCAATGTCCATCAGAAGTGCCTGATGCTCATCAGGATCACAAATTCATATTGAAACATACTTGCCAGTGCTGAGATGTGCATCTTTGCAATTCACTAATAGGATTCCATCCAGTTCCTACAAAATGTAGCTATAGATTCGTCAAGTTATGAAACATGAACCGTGATGTAGAGGCTCAACCACCATTTGTAAATTTTGACAAGGTCTTTGAAAGGACTGAAACAAAAGCTTCTTCCACCTGGTCAAGCAAAGTGCATCCAGGTATTCCCATCATGGATTGGACTATGACGTCCCAGCCTTTAACAGGTGTTAAAACTGAAGAACCTTTCAGAGGAACAAAGAGGTGGCAATCCTAATTCAACATTAGCATGATTGAATGCATGGGGATTTGAACCCAAGCTTTGAAGGGTTAAATACTCAAAAATCTGGGATGGTGTTTCTCACATTTATCAATGATGACAAAGATGATGATGATGATGATGAAAAGATGATGGTGATTATTTAATTCTTTCTATTCCAAATATGAATGAATTTGCAATGGCTGGAAACTAATTCCTAATTTTCCCCTTGCTATAGAATAGGGCTGCTTCTTATATTGATGTCAGGGATGGGATTCATGAGTGATGGATTCACTTAGGTTGGATCTGTAGGGCCAAATGTTGGCAGAGTCTGAGAGTCTCAGTCAGTGAGCTTCAGAAGGAACATAACTAGGAAGGATGATGAAGGCATTAACCTCTCAGATAAGAATTCTGCCTAACCAAATGTTCCACAAACTATGGCATTTTAGAGAGTGAAACACTGAAAGTTGTTCACATAGAGAGCTCTTCTGTTTCCTGAGTTTGATTTTCCTTTGTCATACCTGACCCCTTTTCTTTGTGTGAATGAACTGCATTGCTAAATGCTCCACTGAAGTTTTATGTTACCAGAATGCTAAAAATTTGAGGTCTGAAAGAAATGGCACTGGGTAACCAGAATAACTCACTGGGGGCAATGTCATCCTTTTGCACCCCCATAGTTACACCTTTGGTAAGCCAAAAAGGAGTGAAGTTGTGCTGATTTCTTGCTCCCTTCCAGCTAACCTCTCTAACATTTGCTTCCTGCATTCTCCCCTCCCTGTGGACTTCTTGTAGGTGAAGAGACAGATTATCGCTGCCAGACGTCTGAATTGTTTGCTTGCAGAGAAATTCTGAAATTAAGCCAACAGCTGTATCCAACCAGTCCAGAGTCTGTACATAGGTCCAGGGCCTCATATCTTCTTCCTCTCTTGGTTAGGCCAAGTGGGCAATTCTGAGGCTGAAGATCACTCAAATGACAATACCAACCATTACCACATGAGGGCACACACAAAGGGAACATTCATGCTGGCTATGTCAGCAAAAGATCACTGGCTATTGACTGGTGGCTGGTGCCTCCATGTCAATGGTATGGTGAATCCACTCTGGCTTTGAGTCTGGACTTTCAATGTGCTATCAAAGACGCTGGACACATTTTGGGGGATGGGCTCACCTTGGTTAGCTTCTTGAAAATTCACACTAAACCCCAGAGCAGATCCATAACCCCATTGAAATGGAAACCAGAATCCACTTTTGCTTCTTCTTGACTTTTCTACACAGAGCTGCCAGTGATTTTTACAAATCTTCAGTTGTTTATCTTTAATAAGTGGTATGGGTTTATTTCACAGAATCATGGAAAGGGACTCAAATGCCATTGAGTCCAATCATCTGCTGAATGGAAGAAATCCAAACTAAAAATGTCCCCTAGAGAGGGTTGTCCAACTTGAGCCTGAAAACCACCAGGGAGAGAGCCCATTGCCACATATCCAGGCAATTAGTCATACTACCAATGTGCTTTAACATCCAGGATGTTCCTCACAATGTTCAAATACAACAGAGAAGAACACAGTGTTTCCCTTCTAAGATTGTTGTACTGCAGCTACCATTAACTCTAATCAGCATAGCTGATGGTGAAGAATACTGTTGATTGCACTCCTGAACCTTCCGGAGGGCTGTAGTTTGCTTCCTGCTTCTGAAATAAAATATACTGATGCCCATTCAATCTAGCACTGCCCGTGGGGCAGCAACCACAGTGACCAACATCCTGCATCAATAGCTACAGTGGGTAATTTTATACTGATGGAACAATGTTGCTGACATAGTACACAACCATGTTAATGAACTGTGATGGTACACCACACCAGATGTCTCATTGTTCAACAGGGTCTCCCATTGCACAATGGAGATTCTCATTGCATAACAGGATACATTGAGCTTTGGGGCTTGTTGTGCATTATAACTGTTGCACAGTGGCTATGTGGATGCCCCCCTTCTGCAATGATCCCAATACCATAGCTATGTCTCTCCTCCTGTCCAGAGTATATGAACATGATGCAAAGGTGTAAATCAACTTTATGTAAACTTAAGCTAGTTTATGATTCTCTAACTTTCCAACAGGGTACCAACCAATATGTTTGGATCTATTTCCTGCATTACAGGAGAGTCTTGGAAGGGGAACCTCTCTCTGGAGTAAAATATCACTGGTAGAACATCTTTGCATGCATAAGGTCCACGGTTCTGTCTCAGAGATCTGCATGCAATAGGGACTTTGGTGAGATCTTGTGAAGCTACTGCTACTCAGAATGGACAGTACTGAGTTTGATATGGGTGGACAATATTCATTCCATGGAACACACAACAAGGCAGCCCCTGTCCTTTCTTGACCCTCCCTCTCAGTGTTTAGATTTTTATTTTATGACATCACACTTTGATAGCAAATTCAGTGGCAACCTCAAAATTTAATACAGTCAATGGGGACAGTCAATGTCATAGTCATTTTAGTTCTTTTTACTTTAATACAAGTTGTAGGCATTAAAAAAATGGAAATCATACTGTAAATTCTGGTACAATTTGGGGCAGCTGTGGAATGATGTGTGTTGCAAATACCAGCTGCCACCACATGGGGGAAACTTAGTATGTAATATTAGTGTAGCAAATGGCCTTGAAGATGCAGGTGATGAGCTGTGTAAAGCTGGATTCTTGGGATGATTTTGACACATATTAATCTTCCCAAATGTTTTAATTCATGACCTCCCATGACTCCAAACCATGAAACAGGGATAACTCAAAGAGGAGGGGGAACCAAGAGGCATACTTCACTTCACAACATTGTTTTGAGGGCTGGTTTTAAATGGAAGAACATTTTTTTGGAATTTATTTTCAGGAATATTATTTTCCAAGTAAAACCTTCTAGCATCCTTAACTGGAACCT
Organism: Ctenosaura bakeri; assembly: GCA_948474755.1. NCBI lineage: Eukaryota > Metazoa > Chordata > Lepidosauria > Squamata > Iguanidae > Ctenosaura > Ctenosaura bakeri. Next base: position 445,963 of record CAOLHI010001104.1, on the reverse strand, counting down.
TTATACTATGAAATAACTTTATTGTTTTGTCATTAAAAAAATAAAAATAAGAATAGGACTGGGAAGAATGTTTAAAATATTTGAAATATTGTTGTTGTTTTTTTTAATGCTTTTCTCATATAAAGATATCCTGACAAGATGAATCGTGGAATGGAACTAATTGTCACAGCTCAGGACTTATTTTGCACAAAAATTGCACAGTTGTTCTGTGTAGAAAACTGCATTTTCTGAACAGGAAATAATATATCAGAGGAGGAATGCATAGAATAGGTTGCTTCCTATACAGAATATGAACATGTCTGGTTCCAGTGCAAAATGCACCCAGATTGGAAATAGCCTTTGCAAAGTGCATGGTTTTTGAATATCTTCTTGCTGTGAGAGGAAAGTTGCAAAAATAAAAGAAACAAATGTATTGCTTCCTTTGAGGAGAAAATTATTTGACAATTTAGTCCCTGTCCCAGGATGAAAGCCCACTTAGTCCATTGTCTTGGTCCATCCAGTAATGAACCAGATGGCTTCAAGATGCTCAGAACAAGAACTGGAAGGCAGCAATACTCTTTCCCCATTTCTTCTTGGCATGTATCATTTAGAGGTGGAGTGGCTTTAAACATATGGTATTTAGAGACAGAGATCTTTTGAACATACAAAATTCTCACAGTAGAGAGGCTTTGAATGCATGACATTCCAGGAAAGAGGCTTTTGACAGGGGTGGAAAAAAAAATACTCAAAAATATTTGAGAAATGGGCGAAAACATCTTTCTTCAAGTGTTAGAGACCTGACAAGAAAAATCCTGAACTGATATCTTCATATTTTAGAACTTATCCTGCACAAATTTTCACGTGGCTATTTTGTTCAGGAAACAACATTTTTTGGTGAGGAAATGTATGCAGAAATAGTATTTTCTGTGCAGAAAAAGGCTGTTTCCTGTACAGAAATGCTGTTTTCTGTGTAAATCCACCATGTGCAAATTTTGCAGACAAAGCATTCTAAATTGCAAATAGGCTTTGAAAAGTATATGGTATTGAAAGATATTCTTGCAGAGAGAAGACTGTTGCTAAAATAAACCCTTGCTTTCTTCAAGAGGAAAAATAAGTGAAGAATTAGATCCCTAGGTGCTTGAACATATATCTTTTAAGGGTAGACATATTAAGGACATTTTCATTCATGATACATTTATGAGGAAAGCTGTATACAAAAGGGTAATGACTAAGAGAAAAAAATAAAAAATAAATGTGATTTTCATGCATTTCCTTTAGTATTACAGATTGAGTGGGAAAGGATGGATTTCTAATTGAATACATGCAAATCTGACAGACATTGGAAAATACACATCTGTTATTTCCTATAGATCAGTGGCTCCCAAAGTTTGGTCTTCCTGGTTTTTGGGACTTCAGCTCCCTAAATCCTGATTGTTGGCTAAGCTGGCTACAGTTTTTGGAAGTTAAAGTCTAAAACACTTGGAGGATGAAAGTTTGGGAACTATCTATGGTTCTGCTTATATCAGCACTACAGATACAATCATCCATCCAGTTGAATTTGAGTTCTGTTTCACCACTCCGCACATTCCACTTTTCAGACTTTTTCCAAGGAATCACAGGTACCACTGGCAACCTGTATTGCTGTTAGGCTACAGAGAAGCATGGCTGGGCCCAGGAATGGAGGAGCTAGGGTAGTCATGAGTAACTGTGGCCATCTGGTGGTTGTTGGCCTTCTGTTACCTGCCTTCGATTCCCATCAGCTATACCCAATGAGGGTGAAAGAGAAGGGAAGGTGAAATCTAAAACATCTGGTTCTTTGAGCTAGAGCTGAGTCTCACAACAAGTGGTGAGCTCTTTACAAGACACTTTAAGGCCATAATGTCCTTCCAGCCTGTTTCTTCAGTAGTTTCTTGAACTCCTTCATTTGTAGGTAGTCATTATTATGGCCACATGTTCTGGCAGGCCACATGTTCCATGTCCCTGACCTAGAAGTAGCTTCAGAGGAACATCACCTACCTCACTTAACTCTTCAGCACTCATTTTACATGTATATTTCCAGTAGGAACCTGCTGGGTACAAAGTACTCCCTGTCTTCTATGGTTTCATCTAATGTGGAGGGTACTTGGTCAAAGTGTGGGAGTTGTAGTGAAAAGGAACCAAGGTTCTTACTTGGAAATCAGAAGGATTTATCAGGAGAAGGACAGGGAGCTTATCCTATTATTAGTCCTAAACTGACAGCTATTAATCACTCTCAGAATCCTGGGGAGTTTCTATAAAAACAGCAATTAAAACAATCCTCTTTCAACTCCTAAACAAAGTAATCTCCTTATACCAACCCAACCCCAATGTGGCACCTTCCAGTTGATTTAGAATACACCTGCTAGTTACCCCCTAATCATGTGGGACCTCTACAGGTCCTCTATTCATACCCACAATTGAATGTAAAAATGGGGAATTAATGGATTGCAAAATATAAGCTAACGAGAGTGTGGGGCACTTAGTAAGACCTTCCACCAGTGTTCATGGGGCACTGATAAGTAGACCAGTCAGAAGATTCAAAGTTCAATTTTAAATGTGTTTTATTGTGGGCAAATACACACACATGCACATAAAAATCATCACACATGCACACAACCACCCATGGATAACTGAAAAGAAGGGGAGGAAAATGGATAGCAGAGATAGAAGGGACTGATGATAATTGCCATCTGAAGAGAATTGGAGAAGAGCAAGCTGGCTTGCGTTTGAACCCTAGGACAGTACCGGTCAAAAGTCAGAATGAAGAGGGGGTCCCTGAAATTGAAATACTGTCAGGAGGTACCCAAAACTGGGGGTTCTTATACCCAAAACCTGCCCTGAAGTCAGGTGTTGACAACTCTCTGCCTGGACGAACAATGGAGTTTGCAGGGTGGACAAAAGTGACCGGAACGGGTTGATGGTTTCAATGTGTGAAGGAAATATGTTGATGATATTGGCATGGAGGTGACAAGGGGGTGTTTGAGGACAGGAGAAAAGAGTGGAGGATGTGTACCAAGGAAGGAGGACAGGAGGGTTTCCATAGGAAATGCACACAACAGAGGGTTTGCCTTTGCCTCTGAACTTGACTATTGTTTTCATTGAGAGGATTAGCTTAGGACCGTTAAGTCAGTGAATCTAAGACCTGGCCATGCTGAAGCTCTTCGCCTGCTATCCAGTCAGTGTCCTCTCCACATGGCCTTTCAGCCATAAATGTTCATAATTTATATTTTATTCCAATTAAGCATATCTGCCAATTAAAATATTTTGCCAATTAACCTATATCAAAATATGGAGATATATGACTGATAACACTACTATCTATAAACATTGCTTATTTTTGGGGGGAGGGCTGATACAAATTCAAGCATCATGAAGGGGAAAGGTCAATAAAGCTCCCGACTCTTGACATTTAGAAACAAAAAGCACATTGTTACCCTGAATGGATAGAGGATATAGAATACATAGTTCAAGAGTAGGGCACATGTGGTCTCTTTTGTGGTCCCCAGGACAGTTTTGTTTCCTCTACTCCATCTCATATCACCATTGCTGAAGGAAATGTGCCATCAATATGGGAAAACATTGCAAAAATCGGGTCTTTTCATCCTTCCCTTCCTGAAGGCCAAGAGATTTTCTGTCATGGCAACCTACAAGTCTCTCTGGAACAGAAAGGCATTCTGGCATTACATGATAGATATTACCATCAGTTGTCACTACAACTAAAGAGAAGGAGCCAGAGCTCAGGATAAGAATGTCTGCTTTCTGGACAGCTCAGCACTGGCTTAGAACTCACATAGCAGACCTCCTCAAATCTTCTGATATCTCCAGGCTCTTGAGAGATTTCAGATCTTGCAGACAGGCTCCCCCGCAAAAAACCCAGACAAACCTAACAATGGCTAGTCAGCCACCATATAATCAAAGGTTTACTCAGTAAGTGTGTTGTTTGTCCTTAACAAAGAGGAAGAAGTGCCAGTGTCCTCACAATACCAGCCACAACCACAGTTGGTGAGATCCCAGCATTTGGTATGTAGCAGGACAATTTGTGGTCATGGCTAGTCTCCACTATCACCAGATCAGCAGTGGGATGATTTGGGATGCCCTGTATGAGTTTCATACAACACTAGATTTTAAACCCCAAAAAGAAGAACATCCCTTAAAAAATGGGGAACACTATTTTCTGGACATGAAAAGTTTTTTCCTCTGCAGAAAATGATATAACTGGGGACATTCTGCACAAAATTAACATGATGGTAATTTGCATACAAACCAGAAATATTATTTTCTCTGCAGAAAATGCTATTTTCTGTGCCAAAGCAACCCTGTGTGAATTTTGTGTCGAGTAAGTCCTGAATTACAAACAGATTTAAAGAACAGCACAGATCTGAGAAAGTTTCATTGCAGTTCAGAAAAAATTGCTAAAATGATTCATTGCTTTCCTTGAGAAGAAACTTATTAAAGATGTATAGCCATTAATTAAAACTGATTCTCTCTTTCCTGGATTTTAGCCAAGGACTGGTAACAAATGGCTCTGGAAAAGATACTGGTCCATGGATCAGCAGAGTATCAGTGCTCTGGTGACTCTTTCCAGCTTGGATATGAGCTAAGTTTATGGCTTCAAAGCTTCCCATGACTCATCTAAGCAAACAGATCCTTGCCTTCATCCTTCCGGGTGAGAAAATGGAAGCTCAAGATATGCTGATATTTTTGGCCCACCCCTTTTGGTTTTAACCCCACCCACCACTGGTATATGGACATCCAAGATCTTCTCAGAAACTCAGTTCAGTCCTTATGCTGAATGAGGTTCTTCATGCTAAGGACAGGGATGGGCTACTGCAACAATTCCGGGGGAATTTTCCCACCTCCAGTCACTGCAAGGATGGCCTAAAATGGCCAAAACAAAAGAAAACAAGAAGTAATCACAAGTCCTTTTCTGATGTGGAAAAAAAAATAGTTTTTTAAAAAATATTAAAATACTGTGAGGATTAGTGATGGAAATGATATTTAAAAGAAATATTTGGGAAAAAATGATTGAAAAAAATTTCCTATGGTGTTAGAGAACTATTACAGGGGAAGTTCTGAACTGACCAGAATCTTTGAGGTTCAGCACTTATTCTGGGGAAAATTCACTCATTTTGTTTTCTGTACAGAAAACTGAATTTTCTGTGTAGGAACCAACATTTTTCCTACCAGAAAATGTTTTTTCCTGTGCAGAAAATGTTGCTTTCTGTGAAAAAAGCACAGGGAAATTTTGTGCAGAAGACATTCCAAATGACATATAGTTTTTGTACACTATACAGGATTTTTCTTATTTTTTTCCCCTCATAATGAGTAGAAAATAAAGTTGGTCATCGCTTCTTTCAAAAATGAATTTAGTGAAGCATTTCATCCTCAACAAGTATCCCACTTAAGATATGTTTAAAAGGTAACTTGCCATTTTGGCTTGCAGGAGAGGCAAATCGCCTTACTGGATTCAGGGAAAGGTCAGTCTGGGTAGACTAGAAGGACCAAAAAGCAGTGATGTCAGCTTGAGTCGATAGACTCAGACTCAAGTCAGACTTAAGTTGCTTCAATGACTCAACTTGGACTTGACTCGGCCATAAATGATGCACTGACTCTACTCTACTCAAGACTTGTATATTTTTAATGACTGACTTGATGCCCTTGGTTCAGTAACATAACACATTCATCCAGAAACTTTGTGACTTTGAACAACATCACCATCTCTTTTTGCCTACTGCACACATGACAACCTATCTCAAACCCAAAGTGTGGGCACATTTCTCAGATGGGAACATCAAATGGGTTAGGCAATGGGCTTGAGGCAGGCTTGAGGTCTGCTCAGCAGTCTGTCTCTGCTGCGTATCAGAGGAGTCTTGTAAAACGTTTCCTAAGAGCAAAAGACAAGAATTGCTCCCAGAGCACAGGGTGCATTTCTCAGAGGGGAACAGCAACTATATTAAGCAACAGGCCTGAGGAAGAAAAATCCTTCTTTCTGAAGCTTTTGAATCTTCAGTAATGGGGAGGAAGATAGGATCCTATTCCCCACTTGTGAAGCTGCAGGTGGCAAAATTGCAATTATGGAGAGATGACTCTGCTTAAATTGTTAAAACTGACTAATATTCTATCCAATAATTCTGGAATTTTGGTTGGGGTATAAAATTGGCTTCCAGACTTGAGACTTGACTTGAGATTTGATTTGAAAATATCTTTAAGGATTTGAGACTTGACTTGAGACTTGAAGGTAGAGACTTGAGATTTGGAGTAAAAGACTTAAATACATCACTACCAAAAAAAAAAAAAAAAACATCTTTGGAAATGACACATGGTACCAAAACCACCTCTCTCTTGGCCTTGAGAGATTAATTCTTGGATTAGATTATACACACACATGCACACACACACACATATGATGCTGGTAAACAACACACGGACAGCCTTAAGCACTGCAGCATAGAAAAGACTTTTATTAGACATAGGAAAGACAAGACAAAATAATCTTGAGCATTGTTAGGTTTCAAGTCTAAGAGGTCATTGGTCATAGATATACAGATGTGAATACTTTTGTGTCTCCTCACCTTCCTGTGAATGACTGTTACAGCATCTCCATTGGAAACCAGGAAAAATCCCCAATGGCAGACCCTATGTCACATAATGCCTAGTGTCTTTCGTTTCAAAGGGCTGGAGTAGAAGGATCAGTCAGTCTTTTCATGGTTTGAGGTTTAAGAGTAGATTTCCACGTATTTGATGGGAAGCCCAAAGAACTGACATTTTCTGTACCTCTTGCTGTTGTGCTCTGTATCCCATCAAGACTTCTGCTGGAATTTGAGGAGGGTAGGTAAGAACAGATACAGTACAGAAAATCCGTTCTATCCATTCAAAGTGCTTTTTAAACTTTGTGTCTTCTTTTTTTCCATCATACCTTTCTGAGTGAATGACTTTACAAATAGGGATAAAAATGACTCTCATGTGATGGGCATCTAGAAGGAACCAACAGTTAGTTCCAGTGATTCTACATATTACTCCATCTCCCCTTGCTGATTTTCTCTGAACTTTTCAATTTTCAGTACAACATGTTGATCATCTGAATTGGGGAAAAAATACATTAGTTGTTTGAATGGACACAGAAATGTAGGGAAATTCCATCTTTGGAAAATCTCGTATTCAGACTGTCCCTTGACACTGCAGGTCACTGTGCTTGCATGAGGAGTCCTTTTAGTGTAATCCATAACCCAGGATAAATGAACCTCAAACTGGAAAAAAAAACTTTAGCTGAATGTTTACATTAGGATGTAGCTTAGAGCAAGAAGGAAAGATTTGAAGTGGATTTAATTTGTAGAGGTACTGAGCTCTCATCACTCTATGTACACAGCATCTCTGGAATGGAAGCCCAATGGAAAAGTTAGCCAAGCAGATCTTCTGGTGCTGGTGGTCTCCATGACTTGGTTTTCCTGACATTCCATCCAGGTTCAATAACTGTTGTTGTAATTGTAGCTCTGACTTTGAAAAGATTGCCTGGGATAATAATAATCTGCCAGGCTCAGACTGCTTGAGGAATTGATGGCTGGGAACTCTGCAAAGCTGCTGTTAATGAATCCACGATGACCATAACCCTGGCGAGCGCAGGGGTTGCATTGCTCGATGCAAAGGGGGCGGTCGGGGCAGTAAAGCATAGGTCCTGGGATGGTTAAGCAGAAGGGAGGAGGTTGTATTGTTACTGTCGATGGTGGACAACTGGCATAGCACTGGGGTCTGCAGTGTTTCATATTGGTGGTTTGCAGATGGATCTGGAACAATGTAATATGGAGAGGAGTAAATGGCTTGCAGAATTCATCTCAATTTACCATTAAGGTTAAATGACCAACAGAAGAACATTTCTGAGTCACTGACAGCTACTATGGAAAAAGAACCAAACTGCATGCACATTGCAATAAGATGTGGAATCGGCAAGTCATAATATTTCTGCCATACATAAACACACAGAACAAAGGAAGTTCACAATGTGGTAATAACAGAGGTGTCATTTCATTAGAGCTTTCTGGTCTTCTCTGGACATTGAGGGAAAAATTAGCCACATTTAAAGAAATTTGGAAAGCATTCTATGCTCTTGGGTTATGTTCATTAAAAATAAACAAACAAGCAAACACTTGACTGGGCTGTCACTAAAAATGAAGGAATAATTAGCTGCTTGCAGATTTGACAGGGAAAAGGAAAGGTAAGCATGGACTACAGTTTCCACTTTACCATCATTACATGGATAGATAGACTCTTACAACCAAAAGAATGCCACTGTGTCTCTCAAGCAATAATTGTGAAGGGAAATTAAAAATGAAATCCAGTTCTTAGTTTCACTTGGAGTAGACCTTTTGAATCCAAGGAGTTTATATAAATGTTGCCCTAACATTCAGCACTAGTCACTGGTTTATTAGTGTAAAGGACCCTTTTAGAGTAAACCATTATAGCATCATAGTTATAGCATGACTGCAGCCTATGAAATCCTAGGATTTGTCATTTGGGGTGGGACTAGTGTTTGGCTTTATCACAGAAGAAGACCAGAGGGAGCCCTCACAATGCCAGATGAAACCACAGCAGATGAGATCCCAGTATTTGGTGTGTAACAGGCCTGTGTGCTCCCCGTATCAAGTGCTGGGCGTTGGTCTGTTGTGAGTGTGACTGGTGTCCACTATCACCAGATCAAGAGGTACATGATTTGGGGTGTCCTGTATGACTTTCATATAGTATCACATTTTAAGCCCCCAGTATCCAGCTGTGCTGCAGAAGGAAGAGGCATGGTCATTGTGCCTCCTGCATTTCCACAGGCAGCTGGTGCAGAGGGAAGTGTGCCTGTCACGCTCCCCTCCTGGGAGAACCTCTACTGAGATCCCCGTGGGATAACACTGAGACCAGGTAGGCTACAGAAAGGGACTTACGGAACATGGAGCCCCAAAACTGGCTTGAGCACTGAGCATGGTGAGGAGCATTTTGTTCTTACTGCTGTTAAACTAGGAATTTAGATCCTTTGCAGATTTTTACTGTACATCACTTAGAGATCTCCCATTGGATCCCACTTCGCTCAACCCTATGATACAGCACCTTGCATGAAAAAAAAAGTTCCAGGTTCAAATACTGGCATTTCTGATTAAAAGAATCATCACCAGTGCAGAGATGCTGTGGGACTCTTGGTGGACTGTTAAACTAACAACATTTCTCCAATGGTCACAGCAGCAGCAGCAAGGGTAGGAATTATACTAGTTTCAGCTTTCCTGACCACTCCTTATGTGGATGGTAGGTGCAGCCCAACACTATCTAGAGAGCTGAATGGCTCTGATTTCAGATTTACAGTAATAAGATGACTGATAAAAACTGGTGTTAATAGGTGCAAACAAATTAATCACCTCCATGTAGAGTGTTTATGTAAACTGTAGGCAATGAGCCATGCCACGTTCCTGCCCACTTCCTGATTCTCTGGAAGTGGAATATAATTAATGAACTGTTAAAACAGTGTTCTAACTGTTAGGATCTAACTGTTGGGTTTGCCAACAACAAGAAATGGTGTTCTACATTTGAATCCATGAGCTTTAACAATCACCATTTTCGGCCAACCATGTCAACAAAAGCTGTGTGTTGGTGAGTTTTGTTTCAGCCTTAACACCTTTATGAATCATAACAGACATGCTTAGCATAGTTTGGCAGGTGGAGAGGCTTGAAACTTCTTAGATCCCCTGGGAGAAAAAATATTTTGCTGTATTTGATTAAGAAAACAGAGTAACAAAAAGCAAAAAATAGTAGAGATAGAACTTCGAAACAGGGTACCTGCAAAAAATATTTAAAATTCCTCATTCAAAACTTTGAGTCACACAAGGATGAGTTCGTATTAATAAACACACAAATTCTTCTACAAGTGTGTCATTATTTGTTTAGACTTTGAACATCCTGATATTGTAAGTGAGATTCTTTCTTCATGAAATAACAGGTTTGCTTATCTTAACCTGCCATCTTTTGTTTTAAGATCTTAGGTCTCAAAATTAGCAACGTGTCTGAAAAACATAGTTAACCATGATGGAGCTCTTCTGTTTGTTGAGCAATCTTTGGGCAGATGGTTTGTCTAAAGGGAGGGGATCATGTCTCCTCTTGAACAAAGAATCTTAATTTGAGAACTTTCCAATGGTTTAGATTTACTCTTCTGTGTCACTACTACTGGTAGGTTGGACTGAATGAAGTTCTGATAGTCAGAGAAATCATTTGGCCAAATAAAACTCTTGATGTGTTTTAATTGCTTTCTACTGTATTTTATACTTTGTATCTGTATTCTGTGTTTTTGCCTCACTTCCTGCCAGCTTTCAGCACTCATCTCAACTCCATGTCCAACCTGTCGGATATGATGGGTCTGAGATTTTATATACACTCAAAAGCTTAATTCTCTTTAAGCTTAATTCTCTTAAAAGACCTCATCTATGTCTCTGGCCCTCAACAGTAACATTACCCTTTAGCTGAAAGACCAAGTTCTTCATGGGAGTGAGATGTCTTGCAATAATCCTCTGTGCAATAATCCATCTATAACGCTTTTGTTAAAAATGTCCTGAATATTCCATTCCTAAGCCATTTTTTTCAAACATTTCTGTCTTAAGTTCCTTGATAGATCATTAGTCAATATTATCAGCAAGTTGCTGAATCAGAGAATGGTTCATCATTCCTTAGTCATTCTTCTTTTTTAAAAAATGCTTTGGCTTTTTTACTTTTTTAATTGGACATTATCCCTTAACCATTTGAACTGGGGTGATATTATACCTATAATAGGTGAGGCTGAACGACTCAACTGTTCTTTTGTTTTGCTGGGGGGTAAAATGTTTTTTTGAGAATTTAGGGTTTTGTTTCTGATTTCTTAAGCAATTCTGAACAAGCCATTCTGTCTTATTGAAAAAACTGAATCAAAAGCCAGTTAAGATAACTGGCTGAGAACATGTGTTTGTTCACAGAAAGAATGTTAGAATGTTCTCTGTTCCCCTGTCCTGTTTATGTTAAGCAACTCATGCATATTTTCTCTCACTTTGGAAGCTCTCTAAAAATCCTGTTGTTTCAATACAGCTTTGTTCATCTGATCAGACTACTTTTGCAGCCAAGCTAGCAGCAGGGACTGAGAATATATTCCATCTTGGCCAAGAGTAATCGTGTTTGTGTGCATGTTTGCAAGTATCTGTGTCTTCAGGAGGTGACTCCTTCTCAACTTGATTCAGAACTCAACTTCAGCTCCATGGTTATACCTGGGAAACAAGGGTGGACTGGTACTTCTGTCACTTTCAAGAGAGTCCCCTATTTTCCTCCCCCCCCGGTTTCTTCCATCCCCTTCCCTTCCCCGCTACTGCTATGGTCTTATAGATGTCAGCTGAAAAACTGACATTTGGAAGCATTTATGTACAACTTTTAAAAATCATCCTTGCTTCTTGATATTTTTCCAAGCTACTAATGCCTTTAGTGCATTCTTATAGAAACACTTCTTTGTCCATGGTTTACTTTTTCTAATTGTTGTTCATTTCATTTGCTTTGCTCCTCAAGTTGGAATGATAGGGTTGAAAGGGATGTCAAGGACCATCTTGTGCAAGCAATTACCATTCAGGAATGCACACCAAAGCATTCCAGTAAGATGGTCATCCAATGTCTGTTTAGAAAACTCCAAACAAAGGCAGTCTATCCCATTGATGAACATCTCATACAGTTAAGAACAGTAATTTTCAGAGCTATACAAATGAAATCAATCAATCAATTAATCAAAATAAATAAAGGTGGTAGAAGCAAAAACTGAATCCCTTTTAGGTTCACCTGATGATTTCCATGTCAATAGACTGATGAACCTGCTCCAGGTTTTAGTCTGAATTTTGAAGGTGCTATCTGAGGTACTCAAATACCTTCAAGTAGATTCAGCATGTTGGAGATCTCTTTTAGTATCTCAACTAAGAAATGCAATGGGTTCACTATCCCACTAACATGGAAACCATCCGCCAGTATTGCTTAGTTAAAGTTTTACTTTCCCTAGTAGAAGATGAAGGGCTTAAACCATACAAAGAGCTTCAAGTATTCCATCGGGCCACTCTTTGCAGGTTTTATGGAGTGTTGTGTCTCCAACTCTGGTCCTTCAAGTATTTGGGACTTCCGGTCCCAGAATTATTGAGCATAGGCCAAGCTTCCCTTCCAGGAGTAGAAATCAAAAACTTTTGAAGGGTCAGAATTTGAGAACCACTGTTAGAGAGAACCTGCAAGCAAATATACAGGAATCTCCTAGTTCCTGTTTGAAAAAAAAAGGTGATCATACCTAAGCACAAATACTTGTAAGTTAAGGCACATAGAAGTCAATGAAAACTGTTCTCCAATGGGTCATAGGATCACAGCCTTGGGCACCACACCGTTGAGCTAAACATTTAGAAACACAATACAAGAAGTCTGGCATTGAGCTTACCTGGTTTCACTGACAATCAGAAGAAGTTATAAGGGCTTTGTAGATCTCTTGAGCCATGGCTTTTTATACAATTTCGTAGGTGACTTACACAGGGTGAAACATCCTTATGCAAAACAAATAACAGCACGAAAAAATGTGTGTGAAAGAGCCTTCCTTATTACTTCATGTTATAAAAATAATTACATCCTTGAGGATGATTACTAAAATGTTATGAATAATAATCTGCTCAATCGTGTTTATGAGTTTCTGTTGGATTCAACAATCACTGTGCCTTGATACGTTACACCCTGATAATGTGGTTTTGTCTCAAAACATCATTACTTGGTCCATTCATGTGTCTTCCCATGGTCCCCTCTGGCACTGCTGGAAATGTGGATTATGTGACCTGTGGAAACTTTATTCTTGCTAACAGCACAAGAGGTGGAAGATTAGGCTTGTTGGGATGGCATTAAGAGCCATCAAGCAGGGAAATTGTCCTTAACATTTCAGGTGTCATGGCAGATTTCCAGGGAAAGAAAGATCTTCTAAAATGTTTATTAAGCCATCTGATTTAGGGGACAAGTCTCCCTCCCACTAGCATATATGCTCCCACTAGCATATTTGTGCTCACTGGCTACAATCATTTCTCTCTTCTGTGGAAGCTCATCAGGGACTAGCATCAGATGTCCACCAGTCCGTGGACAACAATTTTTGGTAATATGGCTCAGGAATAACTGAGACTTTTTTGTATTATCTAGGACAGTGCTATTCAAAATGTTGGTACCTGGAGAAGTGCTGGTCTCTATCCTGGAGTTATCATGGAGGTTTTTTTTAATTTTTCCAGAATTTGTTCCCCAGCAAGTTTCCAGGGAAGAAAGGAAGAATTGTACTCATTGGGCACATATTTCAATGCCCGCCCCTGGCAAATTGGAAAAAAGAGTTGTTGTCATTGTTGTCATCATTATCATCATCATTACGATCATTGGCCAAAATGTTCTATCACAGTATACTTTACATAGCTGTATGTATAGTTAGCGATATAACAAGAGATACTAAGAAATTTGTTAATGAGTGAAGATGTGTAATGGGATATGAGCAAGTGTGTCTCAATGCACCTCAACACTGCAACACTGGTGTTCTGATGCACAATGGGACTGGTGCACAATTTTTTTCACTTTGTTGGCTCCCCTATGTAGTAATGCTGGATATAGACGTTACTGAACTATTCAGATCTAATTCCCACAGATCTAAGACCACTTATAAAAATGTAAGTCCCCAACAAGATTCTAGCCAGTATTGTCATCATCATCATTATCATTGTCATCGTCGTCATCGTCATCATCATCATCATCATCAATTTATATAGCACCATGAGTTTATATGATAATTCACAAGTAAAAGAACAGTAAAAAGATCCAACTCTGCCAAAGGACTATAACCTAGGAAATCTGTGCACACCAAACATAAGGGAAGGAAAGAGTAACACAAATATAAAACCATGCAATACATTTGCAAAATAAATTATCCAGGCAGAAATATGGAAACTATTGCAATATAATACAAAGCAAACTGGGGAGTAGGTATAACAAAAATTATAGAAGTTTATGAAAGAATATTAAGCTAGAATTCCAAATGCTTAGGGAAACAAGAAATTTTTTTTAATTTAGATTTAGAAAAAGTGAGGGAAGGAGAAGACCTCAAGTGTTCAGGGAGGCTATTCCAGGAATACGGAAAAAGCCAATTCGATTCAATTCAAAGGACAAAACCAATTCAATGATGAGAAGAGCCTTGGTTGAATGAAAGGTCTACTAGACTTTCTAAAACACAGATTCTAATTGGGCTGGTAAAAAGTAACAAGGAATGAAAGACAGGTAGAACCAGATCATGTAGGGCTTTAGGAGTTGAGATAATGGGGGTTCCCATTATCCAGGTAATAGAGCTGAATGGAGATAGTCCTCCCTCCAGGTATACAAAGGGTTAATGAGTGCTGGGTTAGGTTACATTTTATGGGGGGGTCAGCATCACAAAACATCACAGGTCATGAGAGATAGTTGTCCAATCAGGGGCAGAAAGGTGAGACCTTCGAGATGCTTAAGTCAAGAGGTTTTAAAAACCCTCAGGAGACCACAAGAGAACAAAGACATCAACCAGAGGAGACATATCACTTGTTCAAGATAGCCCCAACTAGGCCTCACATCCTGTCTCTGCCTCTGTCTCTGCACATCATCTTACCTGACCAATGATGTGAGTAGCTGGGATGTTTCTTAGATAGTTGTGTTAGAATTACTGTTCTTTTGAAAGTTCTGGCTGATATGATGTAACTATCTGCAACTTGTAACTTCTAAGCAAGACCTGGGGGAAGGAGCTCCCATGTATGGTGATATTTTTTGTTATAATTTGCATTATCTGTTCTTAGTATAAATGCTTTCCTTTAACGAACTCCCTGCTCTATTTTCATGTGCTTATTGGGTTCATGCATAGATAGGATTCTTCTCTCCCAGGGGGGGTGGGAGAAGGAAAGAGATCTCTAAGATTAGTGATTGTTGACTCCCTTGTGGCATCCCACCATGCTACTCAAACCAGGATTTTAATTCAGTGGGTGGTGTAAGCCAAGGAATTTCCATCTCCTATTCAAGGGCAGAAATCAGCATTGAGTGGAAAATAGGCCCTGGGCCCATGACAGAAGTTAAAACAAGAAACTTGTAGTGAATTCTAAAAGTGATTGCCATTCCCCAGTTCAGGTAGATTCAGAGGCACTGGTCTAGGCCATTTGTTTTCCACTGATGAAAAATGAAACCTTAACCTGAGCAATGGTGGTAGGTGTCTTCTGTGTTGATGGGGTGATGAACCTGCTCTGGTTTTTAGTATGCTTTATTTTTTTAAAATTCTAATATAAATTTTATTTAAACACATATTTAATAATCAAACAAAAAAATAAACATAACCAAAATTATAAAACACAAAACAAAACTATATACTACAATACAATATAATGAAACAATACACTAACATAAAACATCTACCCCCCCATTCCCCCCCTTGCTGAAACTCAGGTTCTATTGCTTCATTTATCTGTAACAATCCTTCTTCATCTCTTCTTTTACATTGTTCGAAAAAAGAACTGTTTCACTTTCTTATTTCCTCTTTTGCTTCCTTATTCCCCTTTTACTTAATTTCTTAAATATTTTCCTCTCCTTATATTCTCTCAACATATCAAGTTTCTATAAATATTCAGAACTTCTCATATATCTAAAAAGTTAATAGCTTTTTTCCCCCAACAAGCTTCCCATATCAGACCAGCCATTTCCCACTCTTCTCTCGATTTACTTTTCATACTATCTTCCAAAGCTTCTATCACAATGTCCGCCTCAGCCATCTCATATAATTTTAACAGTCAGTCTTCTAATCTAGGATAACACTTTGATTTCCAAACCTGGGCATAACAAATTCTGACTGCTGTTATCATATATATATATATATATATATATATATATATATTGAAAATATATATTGATATATATATATGATATATATATATATCATATTACAATTAGACAAATCACTATATATATATATATATATATATATATATATATAGTGATTTGTCTAATTGTAATTCCTCAATCATATTTAATAAATAGATTTGTGGTTTTTAGTATGAATGTTAAAGGAATGACATGAAAATGTTCCTGAAGGAAGGGTGTACTAAAATTGTATAATTTGGAGAAGATGTGGGAGTGAGGATTAAGCTTAATTTTGTCTTCTGGGCTAGAAACTTACACTTAAGACTTTAATCCTGGAATAGAAACCTGTTTTTTTGGCACTCCCAAAGGATTTACTGTTTTGGTTCTGTAATGTAGCATTGGCTACCAAGCAGATCATCTGCCAACGGATCATCTGGAAAGGTTGCTCTACTTCTTCTACTCTGGGATTGTCCTGAGATAGAGATGCTCTAGTTTGATGGATGGAGATGAAACTTGCCTCTTAGTAGAAATTCCCTCTTGATACTGTCACACATGTATGTCAAGATTTCTCCAGCTGGCATCCTGTTAGCGACACAAGCACATGGACTTCAAAGTCACAAACTGATCAATAATAAAAGGATAGAACTTTCACTGCTTCCTTTGAGAGGCAGAAGACATGCTTTGAAAGCCAAGGGTCCCTTATTGAATCTCTGGTATCTCCAAGGAGGAAAAAATAAAAATAAAACCCAATTTCAAGCCTTGATCAAGTCTTACTGCAAATCGGACAGTGCTGGGCAAATTGGACCAATGCTCTGATCAAATACAATACAGCTTCTAATGTTCCTAGTAGATTTGGAAGGGGGACCATAGGCTTTCAGATTGAACCCCCTCACTCAATGCAGATGCTCTGGATAGAACATTCCCCAGAAGGTAGCTGTCCAACCTCTTTTGGAAGATATCCAAAGAAAGAGACCCCATCACATTTCCAGTCAATTGGTTCCATGGCTGAATCACTCTTTCTGTCAGGAGGTTTCATCTAATGTTGAATTGGAATCTACCCTCCTGCTACTTAAAACCATTAGACCAGGCCCTATCCTCTGTGGAAGCAGAGAACAAACCTCTGTGTCAGTCCTTGCGATATTTAAAGAGTGTAATCAAGTCATCTCTCAGTATTCTCTTCACCAAGCTGAACATGGCCAGCTCCCTCAACCTTTCCTCCTAGATTTTGTTCTCCACACCACTTATCATCCTTGTTGCCCTTCTCTGAACATGTTCCAACTCATCCATACCATTTGTAAAATAAAACACCCAGAAGTAACTCAGTACTCCAGATGAGGTCTGGCCAACACACAATATAGTCAAACTATTACTTCCATTGTCTTGGAAACTATACTTCTATTAATACAGGTTGAAATCTTATTTGCCTTCTTTACTGCAGCATCAGATGTGCACAAAGGAAGTGTTAGCTGATTCACCAAAATGTGCAAAATATCACAATTTTAAATGATCTATAGGGAAGGGGACCCGAAGCCAGCCTGACAAAGACTGAATAAGCTCACTGAACACAGGATTCTGACTGAATGCAGAAAACAGGTGGAACAAGGGATGACTAACAAGAGGAGACAGGAAGTGGGATGGAGTTGCTAGAATTGAAAAGTGCAGTTTTTGTTGTTGTTCTTGTGTGTCTTCAACACTTTCCGGACTTATGGTGACCCTAAGGCAAATCTGTCATGGAGCTTCCTTTGCAGAATTTATTCAAAGGGGGTTTGTCTTTAAATTCCTCTGAAACTGAGAAAGTGAGTTTTACCCAATGTCACTCAGTGGGTTTCCATAGCCAAGTGGGATCAAAACTTAGTGTCATAGAGTTCTAGCCCAAAGATCTAATCGCTATACCACACTGCATATTATTGCATGTCTTAACATGAAAAGGCTAAATTTAATCAGATTTATCTTTCCTAGCCCTTTGGCTCATTCTTCTCACATGACAGCAATCACTCTCTTGGAGTTGTAAGTGGATTTCTCTAACAACTTTCCTTTACTATTACCTATATTTCCTCTGTCCTGCATTTTGCTCCTTGTGAATTCCAGCTGTAATGAAATACATTTGGCCCCCATATTTGCTGGGGTTAGGGTCTCAGGACTCCCAGAAAAGTGGGAAAACAACATGGGCATGTTTGTCTATGGGAAAGTGGCCAGGGCATGATGGGGAGAATGGGCATCCATGATTCAGACCAAGTCAAGGAAAGGAGAAGGAAAGGGGGTGATTTGGCATGGTCATCTTATACTTTCTCTCTTTTGCCCATATTGTTCCTTGCGTGTGGGGGGGCATAGAGAGAGGGTCTGTGGTGCTGAGAAATCAGGGTGAGAATCATCCTTCTCTGGCTAGACAGTAGCCAGTCAAAGGTAAGTTTTTTAAGGGCTACACAGCCTGATCAGAGCCACTAAGAGAGAAGGTTCCCCTAGAAAGAAAGGCACTTGAGGTGGGGGGAAAGGTTGTAGAAACTTGCAAATAATCAAATCTGTGCATGTTAAACGCATACATTGGAAGGACTAACTCTAGAACCCTACTCATGATCATATCAATTGCATCAGGGAGGCAAGGAATATACATGAAAATGCTTATCCACTACTCAGCACAGTGTCAAATGTCATTGAGGAAATTTAAAGAAAAAAAACTTGGCAAAATTACCATCACAGTAACTTTCGTGAAAGCAAGGATGTTAAAAAATGTAGGGAAAGGACCCCAAGGTCAATGCAACACCCCAACTCCTGGAAATTGCTTACCCCTGTTCTATAGGGTGGTCCTTCCCTCAAAATGCTTGAGATGAGAACATCTGTCCAAAAAATCAAGACTTGACCACAATAAGTTTGAGGCCACAGACAGCTCTTATTTCGATAGAAGTTGTCATGGTCAATGTTGGCCATCAAGTGTGGTCTGGTGACTTAGAATCTGGGACACTGTTTCTATAACCAGACTGGTAAATTCCATTTATAATTCACTATAAGGTTATCAGTGGCTGCTAGTCATGATGGTTATAGCGCTTCCAGTATCAGAGACAATATACCACTGAAAAGAATCTCCCATCTTTGGAAGAGATAACAGTAGGCCACTTGGCACGAGCCAGAGGTCTGATTCAGTGAAGAAACACTGATGGACTCATTCTCTCTCATATATATATATAATATCTTTCTCAGTGGATGTACCCTCTTCTAATGTGACCTCTACAAGCATGAATGCAAGGTTATGCAAAGCATCATGTCCTACTATAGTCAATGGACTCAGTAAGTGTGTGCCCACATTGCATCCATTAACTACAATAGGATAAAACACTTGTTTGTTTGTTTTTTAATGTTAGGGTTCCTGGAACAGGGTGGGCACACTATATTAACCAACTGCAAAGTCATGGGTAAAGATCATAGATGGTTGTTGTGCATAAGAATGCTGCATTCATCCATCTGTGGATTTTTTTAAAAAAATGTAAGTACATAGCAATGACTCTTACCTGCTCCTGTATATGTCCTGTAGATGTACCAACTGGTACATCTGTCATATTATGGGGCCATTGAAGTAGTGATAATGTTTCATCACATGCTTCATTAAAACAAAACAGTATGATTAGTTGCCATTATGAAAGAATTCAAAACGAGATGTTTAGAACCTGTGTTATGTTCAAAAATGTAACCCAAAACAAAATTAAAAGGAACAATTACAGCTGTGTCCAGTCTTAAGACTCAGGGATTTTTAATTTTCCCCCTTGAGGTAGCTATATAAAAAGACAGAGAAGAAGCAAAGAGAGAAGAAATTTTGGGATGAATTAAACTATGTTGCACCTTCCAAAAGAACTAACAAAGAGAAAAAGTGCTATCACTCTGAATTTTCACTTGCACTGATTTATGTGATACAGTTCTTCTGGGGTAAAATGTATACATTAGACACATTGAATGAGGAAAAACAATTGGTGAAAATATTAAAGAAAGGGTTATACATACATACATCAGAAAATGGGCACAACTACATCACAAATGTAGTTCTTCACTAGTTTTCTAAGGAAGCAACCAGTAATTTTAATAATTTTCTTCCTGCTGAAAAAAGTCTTCAAAACTTGAAGTTCATGACTTATTTTTCACAAAATTCCCACATTGTTCTTTAGGGCCCAAATCAGCATTTTCTATGCAGTAACCCACATTTTTTTTTCTTCACAGAAAACAAAATTTCTGCACAGAAACATTATTTTTGGCAGAGAAAATACTGTTTGCCATAGAGAAAACTCTATAATTAAAGTCTTGCTCTGTGAAGAATTTGCATATGGTTGTTTAGTGCAGAAAACAGCACATTCTGTAGAAGAAATAGCATTTTCTGTATAGAATGCTATTTTCTGCGCAAAACAAAAACAAAACAAAAACCTTGCAAATTTTGCATAAAATAAGTTCTGAATTGTGAATATTCTTGTCATTCCAGGATTTTTCTTGTCATGGTTCATTCTCTCTCTGTCTATCTTTTCTTTTCTTTTTTTACACTTGATAAGCATGCTTTTCAACAATTTTAAAAATATTTTTAAACATTCTTTCATCCCTAAGATAAATGCACATAGAATCATACAATCATAAAATCCAGAGGAAGCCATGTAATCCAACTTCCCAAGATGGTATATTCTACTGTTGAAGAGGTCTTATTTTCAAGCAGATTTCTAAAAATCCATACCAGGCTAAAATGATGTGAGAAATGGAGTGGAGCCAAAATTGACAGATCCACCCATCTCTCATTAATGTTAACGTTCCCGGTAATTATTTTCCAAAGGGAAATTCTGATCCTGCAAACATTCCAGCTGGCATGGATGGATGATAAGTGGAACTTTATCTATAATTACACCTTCCTGGCTGTACTTTTCTAGGTGATTGCCATCTGCCTTCCAAAAGCACATGCCAATTATACATTGTATGGCTTCGCCATGTCAACAACCCTTGCAATAACTGTTATTATCTGTGGTTTAAGCAATGAATTTCTCCTACTTACTTATGAATTGCACTCCTAGTGTGGTCTAAGTAGGTTGAACTTACTCACCAAGGTGTGGGTAGATGTGGAATCTAAATGTCAGTGGAGTCATGTGCTTGTTGGATGGCTTTGAGGAACCTGCCTCACTTTTAACCACTGTTCACTATCTCCAAATTGGGAACCAAAAAGTTCTAACCAACAAAATAGTTGCCATCAGGCATGCAAAAGACTTCCAGTAATATCCATCTTCTAAATACAGAGGTCCAAAGCATTTTTCCCTTTCCGTAAATCCCACCTGGACTGGACTTCTCACACAGTCATAATAGTTCATTGGCTCTCATTATTGCCCATAACACCTGGTGGTTTTTATGCCAAAGGGATAGTGAATCTGCTCTGTCTCTTCTCCATTTTTAAAATATTTTTTAACTAAGGGCCTTTCCGCACTACACTGTTCCACTTTCAGCACCCTCTGGAATTCTGGGGTTTGTAGTTTGCTGAGGCCAAAGGCTCTCTGGCTGAGAATTCTACCCTCCCTAAACTGCAAACCCCAGGGTCTCATAGGATACTGAATGTGGAATAAGAGCACTATAACAGTGTAGTGTGGAAAGACACTAATTTAACTAATAAAAACAACATCTAGGGAAACAAACACACCAAGACAGTCAATCTAAACAACTGAACAACTAACTAAACTAACACACTAAATACATCTACACAACTCAAAATGGGATAAAAGAATCATGCATTTGACTTCTGACTTCATAGGAAACAGAGATTAATAGAAGGTTATACCTTCTCTATGTTCTATCAATTGTTATTGTGGGCCTTCAGATCATATAGGCCCCTTTCACATTGCCTCACATTGGTTCCATTCTGTGGAATCCTGGCATTTGTAGCATTTAGCTCTACTGCCTCCCTCATATTTGTTGCTCTTGTTGTTATTGTTTGTCTTCAAGTGACTTCCAGCTTCCTAAGGTGAACCTATCATGAGGTTTTCTGGGGCTGTGAGTGTGTGATGTGCCCAAGGTCATCCAGTAAGTTTCCAAGAGGGATACTCAAACCACTGCACCACTTTAGCTGTCTTAAGTTCTATCAATATCCATATCTAAATTATCTTCTTGACTACCTAATATTATAATAAATGAAATTTGAACTGGATTTTTACTTGCAAAGTTATTACTCTACTACTTATGTTAAAAGTATAACATCTTATTAATCCAATATAAGTGTCTATAGTAATAATTCAAACTTGCAGTAATAGGTATTTTCCCATTTTCAGAGGCATATCCAAAGTGATGAACCTCACCCCTAGGTTCTGTAACTTGGGCAGATCATTCAAAGTTTGGGCTTTATCCCATTTTGGATCTATCACTGTGTTCACAAGGAGTCATCAGTCACTACTGTTTGTTACTAGTATGGAAGCCTGAATAAGAATTTCTATACCTATACATCCTGTCTTAGACCCATTAAGATTGTAACTCAAAAATATGAAAGACAGAAATATTTCAAAAGTGTCTATGGAATCTTGGAATTTGCAGCTTAGGGAGGGGCCTTAAGAAGAACCAGAGAGCTCTTTGGCCTCAATAAACTGCAAACCCCAGAATTCCACAGGATGTTGAAAATGGAATAATAGCACTGTAACAACAAAGTGTGGAAATAGCCTTAATATGAAATTGAATGGAGCTATCCAAGGTGCTTAAGTATATCTCTAAAATAAGTTCAGGTCTAGCACCCACCAATCAAGACAGTTATGTCATCTTGGTGGCCCCAAGAAAAATAACAATATCTGTAGCTTGAAAAGAATGAGGTTTCCTTAGTTTTATGAAGGTGAAAGGGTTGGTAAATTCCTGACTATTTTCCTGAGCTGGAGGATATAATTCTGTGTCTGTGAAGTCTTTTCTGAGCTAGACTTTCACCTTCTAGCTAAGGGGTGGATTCAGTTGTATCAGAAGGATCCAAACAAGATTTGACTGGAAACCTGATCTGATTCAATATGTGGAGCTAGAGAGGGGGCATCTTGTTCTCCACTTTAGGTACCCGAACAGGTTGGGATGGCCTTCCTTTTGGCAAAAGTCAATAAGTAAATCTCAACTTAATGCTACATCTCCAAAGGTTGTCCAAGGAAGGGACATGCATCTGGAATGTAGCTGAACACTTGTGGAATGCATGTAGGAAGGGGGTAAGCCCAATTTCTAAGAAACCTGGTGCAGTCATTAGATCTTTAGAGGAGCTGCAGATCTGGGGCAGGGTGTATCACACAATCAAGATGTAAGGCCCTGCCTGTTGCCATGACATGCAAAGCCAGACAACTGGTGGCAGCCCAGCCTGTGCTACGGCAGATTATTGATTGTATTATAATAGCTGCTTATTAAATTATAGCATATGCCTCAGATTGCATCAACCTTGCCAACTCCATTGTGACTGGAAGGCCGGTTTCTGCATATTGAATGATCGAGCTATACATTTCTTGCTTCATCCATGGCCATTTCCGCACTAGAGTGGAGGAGCCTTTCACAGTGTGCCATGAGCAGTGTTTTTTTTTACTCCAACTTACTCCAATTCCTGTCTGCACACCCTCTGGTTTCTATCAAAGTAAAGTGGAAAAAAATGTTTGTAGTTTCCCCATCATCAATTCCTCGCTCCACCCCACCTGCACTCACCGGTCAATTTAAATTGTGGAAACATTGCTGCATTTTAGTGTAAGTGGTAGGAATCGATGTAATGCTTCTGCATGTTGGAAAAAATGCAGCAGAAATGGTTTGGGAGGTTTACATCAGAGTTATTCCATTTTTGCAGTACATCAGTTTAACATCGATGCTAACCACGTTAAGACCTCAACTTGTACCGAACCATGGAGGACAGAATGACGTCAAACTGGTTTAACATGCAGATGTAAAAGTAACAATACGACGCTGCTGTGATGTATCAGCCTTGTGCTGAAAGGGCCCATGGCAAATACTTTCTATTCTATTTGGTACCAGGTAAGGATGAATGAATCTCTCCCTCCACTGTGGCTGGAAGGCTGGGCTCTAGATGTTGAATGATTAAGCTTCACATTTCTTTCTTCAACAATGGCAAATCCTTTCTGTTCTCTTTGGTACCTTGCAGGGATGGATAAATCTCTCTCTTTTTTTGGGGGGGGGGTGGTTTAATGTTTCTCAGGGCAGGTCATTCTACCCTTGTCCCTATATGGATTTCAATTTCTCTTTTTTTTCCCCTCACCCATAAATTTTCACATACTTTGGCACACATTATTCTTTTGCAAAATGTGCATACATTAACACACATATGTCCCTTGATTAGCACATGCTTGTGTTCAGAAATGTCTATATTTTTCATGTGTAGGATTTTCCCCCTCAAATTTGAGTACGTTTGCATAGTTGTTTTTTTTTTTTCTTTTCTTTTTGTAATGTGACTGGTTTAGTTTGATTCTCTGCTCAGCCATGGAAACCCACTGGATGGATGACACACTCTCAGCCCCATAAAATCCTGTGATAGGTTCATCTTAGAATTGCCATATGTCAGAAATGACTTGAAGGCACATAACAACAACAACAAAAACAACAACAATGAAATTTCATCCCCATTACTTGCTTTTTAGTGCCTTTTGTCCCTGGTCCCCACATGGCCAAGAAGGAGAATGACCTTTGCCTCACCAAAATCCTTCCAGAATAACTGAACTACAATAGAAACATCTTATGATATAAAATGTAGGTCTATGAATCATTACCTTTCTTCTCCTGTGTGATATTTTTAAACATCATTTGCCTGAGAAAGAACCCAGTGGAGTGTTGAAAGCCTTCATGATTCATTTTGTCCATGTCATATTGGCTGTGCTTATCCCACCCGAATGTATGCTTTCTCAGAAGAAGGCATGAAATTTACAACAACCATGAACTGTAATATTTCTATTAGGGGATGAGGCTACACTCCAGCATGTCTTTGCAGGTTCCTTCTTATCCAGAGAGCATGCAGAAAATCATCTACACGGGAAATGCTTCAGGAATTTCTGGGAATGCTGGTATCCTAGCAAACTAGCAACGTTCCTCTGGGTTTTTAGTTCCTAGTGAATTTGGTACAGTTCCAGTTTTGTTCTGACTATCAACACTTATAACTAAGACTTATAATCTCAGACTTATAACACTTACAACTAAGATGAGGATAATTTTCCACCTAAGTACCCACAGAGAGGTGTGCCATATAAGTCCAATTACGATAGACAATGACAAAGGATTGTGGGAGCGATATTCTGATATATATGGACTGCTAAACACTCACCACTCTGGTCTAACACCATTTCCTGTTTCCAATGGTAATCGAATGCATACATCCAAGAAATTCGCAATCAAGACATTATTATTATTATTACTATTATTATTATTATTATTACTATTATTATTATTACTATTGATACGAACTTGCATCCAACTTCAATTTTTCTCTCCATAGTAGAGCCTTTTAAAGACAGAACAATATCTTCAACAGCATTCTCAAGATTTAACCTTCTTTTCCTCACTTAGAAGCTTTAATTGTCCTCTGTTTTCAAACAACAGCTTAGGTCATTTCTGCACTACATTGTTATAGTGCTGTTATTCCACTTTCCACATCCTATGGAATCCTGGGGTTTGGAGTTTAGGGAAGGACCTTTATAATTCTTAGCCAGAGAACTTTTTGGGCTCAGGAAGCTACAAATTCCAGAATTTCTCAGGATAGTGAAAGTGGAATCAAAGCACTATAACAGTGGGGTGGAAATGGTCTCACTTGGAAGAACAGTATAAATAGATTCCCCCATCCACAATGGTCATTTATCTGTGTAACTTGTGTGTGTCCTTGTGTGTGTGTGCATGCATGTATAAGAAAGAAAGAGAGAGGGAAATCTAACCCACTATTTATAATGCCAAAACAATATCCTTTGCTTGCTTGGAGGAAAAATATAAGGGGGACAACCACCCACATACACAAACCTGGTAGTTATATTAGAATGTGATTCTAAGGAGGTAGAAGAACTAGTTCATTAGTCAGTCCACTACCCATTATACAGTCAGTTGACTGGTACCACAGAGAAATAACACTAATCTACAGACCTAATATGATTAGTGGTTTCTTGAAGCACAACAGTATTTAGCAACTGCTTCTAGGGCAGGGGCCATTTTTCCATCTGGTGCCCACCTAGAAGATTGCATCAGAACATTATGGTATGCCACATGATGCCATTTCTGGATGACATTCCCCCCCCATTTCCTCCTTTTTTCCCATGGTGGGCTTTGGAGAGTTAGGGGAAGCAAATTGATGGTGTTTGGGCAAATTTCAGCCCATTGAGGGGGAAAATGTTCCTAAAAATCTAGGTCTGGGAGCTTTGGGGGCCATCACAGGACCTTCAGAGGTTTCACTTGGGGGTCTACAACACTGCATTTTCATCTCTGAAGAACAGCAGTGTCCCTTGATTTATTTGGACCTGCTATACCTATCAAGAGCTCTGATGACCATTCAGCAGAGTCTAACCTTCCATTGTTTCAAAGGTCTAGCTGTGATGACAGCTCAAGCAGCTCCACTTGGAACTGGAGCTCTTAAAAACTGGGAAATTAAATTGGAAAAACCAGCTGTCCAAATGTGGATTCTCCCATTATTTTTATTAAAATATAAGTCATAATTAATAAATATAAATCATAATAAACAATAGCTTCCATTCTATACATCAAATACTTCATCTTTAAACATCAATTACATTACATTTACTTGTTTATATATATTTTCCATAATTTTGTCTGAATGTTTGAAGGATTCTTGCTCCTATTTTGAATATTCCAAAGCCTCAAAAAAAGAATTAATTTCTCTAAAACTAAAACCAAAACCAAAACCAAAAAAACAAAACAAAACAAAACTCCCGTAAATCTGAACCCGTATCCTTATTGTCCAATAAATTAAAAGTATCAGTCTGTTTTTTGTACTTCCCTTCGTTATAATTTTCTTTGCTTTTCTCTGTATTATAATACCATTCCTATTATATATGCTCTATATGTGCCAACCCCATTTGCTACTTAAGAACTTTGTTACCAGGTCCCATTCTTGCAGAACCTCGTCAGATTTCTCTTTAACTTTTATAGTAAGCCGGTCATTTTCTTTCATTTCTATTATTTTAACCATCCTTTGCTCTATGGATGGAGGATCTTTATTTTTCCATCCTTTAGCTATAAGGATTCTAGCGGCTGTGATGAGGTATAAAAGGATCCTCCAATATTTCTTGAAAATTTTCAAGTCTATCATTTGAACCATATTTAATAGTTATATCTCCAGTCTTAAAGAAATTTGAGTTTTAAACATTTCCATCAGATTTTTATTCACCTCTTTCCAAAAACTACTGATTTTTGTACATTTCCACCACATATGCATAAATGACCCGACTTTCTCCTGACATCTCCAACATTGATTCTGTGATGTATGGTACATTTTTTGAATTTTAACCAGTGTCAAATACCACTTATAGAACATCTTTATATAGTTTTCTTTAAGTATTTGGGCTGCCGTAAATTTTTGTGTCAATTTCCATGCTGTCTCCCATTGATCCAATTCAATCACCCGACCTGTCATCTTTGCCCAAGATATCATGGTTTCTTTGACTGTTTGGTCCTCCAGCTTATACCCTAACAAATATTCATATAATTTGGCTGTAATATGGTCCGATTGATCAAATACGATTTTTAGAAATTCGTTTTTTATCTGTCTTATGTCAAATCTTTCTAGTTTAACATCTATTTTGAACCTTTCATATAATTGTCTATATGGGAACCAAGCCAACTTATACCCCATCTTTTCTAATTTTTCCCTGGAGTTTATTTGGGGGGCTGAGGTTTCCGTCGTGCTTTCCAACCAAGTCTGGATTCAAAGAAGGTTGGGAAGTTTTGATTGGGACTTTCTGATGAAATAAGAGTTTGGGTGGGTAAAGACTAGGAGGAATAAAGCACTTTTTAGATCTTATTTAGGAAAAACTGCTTAAGAACATGTGTGCGTATGTGTGTGTGCGTGCACAGATATGTGAAACAGATGTTGCTTAATATCATTTGGTCTTACTTCCTTGCCTCTTGATCTCACCTAGGTTTTTTTTTTTTTTAAATCTTCTTGTGCAACATTTGGTCTATATTATTTGGTGCAAAGGCAGTAGGTATTGAACCTCAAAGCATTCAGCTTTGCAGGAGTGAGGCGGTGTTAATAGCATAGATTTGTTGTTGTGTGTCTTCAAGTCATTTCCAACCTAGGGTGACCCTAAGGCAAACCTAACATGGGGTTTTCTTGGTAAGGTGTATTGAGGTGAGAGGGAGATTTGCCTTTGCCTTCCTCTGAGGTTAAGAGGGTGGAACTTGCCCAAGTTCACCCATTTCCATGAATAAGTTGGGGTTCAAACACTGATTTCTAGGATCATGGTCCAACCTTCAAACCATTACACCATTTTCCATTTTCAGTTAATGGATTGTCTTATAATGTTTGATTGGGAAAACTACTCCCAGTGAAGGATAAGAGAAGGGTACATCCTGACAATTCCTAATCTGGGAGAAACCAAGTAATACTGAATTGTGTGTTGGTTTAGAGACCACCTGGAAGGTCCATCATGGAAGAAAAATAGGAAACAAATGCTTTTGGATGCAACTAATATTTTAATGTAAAAGCAAATGGACATGAACAACAGCCAATACAAGAAGACTGATACATTGTGGAATACTGTGTCCTATATTTTAAAGTATGTTTTCTTCCCCACACTATGCATCTACAGAAATAGAGGGAATGTCCATCAGTGGTGGATATTCTTCCTAGAATAGAAGTTCTCCTTAATTCTAGAAAGACACAATTAAAAAGTGAGTATCATTGGACAATTCTCTTTTCTCTGTAGATCAAGGATCAAACTGAAACATAGTGCACTCACCATTCCAGACCCTTAGACTGGCTCAAACAAGTCTCTGTGTTACAAAGTCACTTTCCTTAACCCTTTACTTCTGCCTGCAATATACGCAGTCAGTCAAATCCAGCATTCCCATCCCCATTTAACAGATAGAACTGATATAATGCTGAAATTCAGAAAACAGCCCTCCAAGTGTGATAAACATAAAGAAAGCATTCCAGTGCCTTAGTTCAACATGGGCTAAAAGAACCACACTACTATGACAATGCATATCTTATAGTTTGTGTCAAGTACAGTTGCAGATGTCTAACATTTTGAATGAAACTTCAGGCAATTGGTTCAGGTCTTCTCTTTGGCTCTTGTTTTATTCCTGCCTTCCTTCTTCTCTGGCAATATCTGCTGAGTTTAGAAGGGTCGATAAGTGCTGCGGTTGAAGTTGCTGCTTGGCAAAGCCCGGGAGTAGAACTCAGACAAGTTGGAGACATCACTAGCATACAGGGCACCACTGCCGATGCCGTAACCGCGCCCAGCACAGGGGTTGTACTGCTCAATGCGGAAAGGTTGGTCAGGACAGTAGAGCGCAGGTCCTGGGATGTTCAGGACAAATGGAGGTGGCTGGATGGTCACTGTAGAGGCCGGGCAGCTGGCATAGCACTGGTTTCCACCGTAGGACATCTTGGATGGATTGGAAGCAGTCTGAAACCACAGGATTGGGACTCAAATTGAACATGTGAATTTGCAAGATCTTTGTTCATCAATTCATATAAGAAGTCAACATGGCATATGCTTTGCTAATGGTGATTAAATAGTCAAGATACATTTTGATATCTTTGGTTGATGCCAGAACAAAGTTCACCTACACAATCCTCTCTCCTTCCCTTTGTAGCCAATGAATAGATGCAGATATGGATATAGATAAGGATAGCAATTTAGATATGACGTACTTTAAAAAAACCAAAAAAAACAACAACAGAATTTCATGTTTGTAACAGACTTTCTTGAACACTATATTGGTTTTAGGTCTGCCTTGGCATTTCATTTTTCCTTCATAAGTGAACACTTATAAGGGCAGAAAGAGTAAAAGCACACAAATGTTAATGTGTGAGTATCTGCTACACCTTGATTTCCGTATGTTTGTCCACCAGTGTATGTGAATGAGCCCTCAGAGCCACAAAACCGAGCATCAGCTTGGGCAAAATGCTGTTTTGTCCATCTGACTCCTGACCCACAAATATAGTCTTCAGGGAGATAGCAAGTATAACTTCAAATCTGTGCATTTCTGAATCAGCCTGTTTTCCCTCACTGTGTATTTCTGGGAAAACTAACAACGGATGGGACGTATCTGCACTACACTGTTATAGTGCTGTCGTTCCACTTTCAACCTCCTGTGGAATTCTGGGGTTTGTAGTTTCCTGAGGCCAAAGAGCTCTTTGGCTGGGAATTCTAAAGGCCCCTCCCTAAGCTGCAAACTCCAGGACTCCATGGGATCTTGAAAGAGGAATAATAGCACTATAACAGTGTAGTAAAGAAACAGTGAGCAAAATACCATAACATTCATCAGTATGGCCTTACTTCCCACCACACCTTTTTACCTTACTGTGCTCATTGTGAGACTAAAACAATAGTAAGTGTGAAGCAATTATTTAGTGTAACCATATTATTATTAATATTCTATATTCAGTAGTGAGTCATTCGCTACCTACTCACTTGGCATCTCTCTGGCTTCCCAGAGTGCAGGACGATATCTTTTCAGGATCATTATGGAGTCCTTACCCTACTTTTAAACTCTCAAATAGCCTCCATCCATTTCTTCATCCCTTATTGTTCTCTTGCAGACCCCTTGCTTGCATCAAGAAATAACTTTTTTTTTAAGTGACACCACCAATATCCTATATCACAAGAGCATTTCTGCACTACACTGTTAAAGTGTTATGATTCCACTTTCAACATCCTATGGAATCCTGGAGTTTACAGTTTAGGGAGGAGCCTTTAGAATTCTCAGCCAGAGAGCTCTTGGGCCTCAGGAGACTACAAACCCCAGAATTCCACAGGATGTCAAAAGTGGAATAATAGCACTATAATGGTGTAGGGCAGAAACATAACTAAGTACTGTCTCGTGGCCCGACTCTCACAAACCCTCCTTAGCACCTAGCCCCCATATTTATTTGTTTATTTATTATATTTGTATGCTACCTTTTCTCCCAGAATGGGACCCAAGGCGGTTTCCAAAAATAAGCTAAAAACATTTAAAACAATTAAAAACATATACAATTAAAAAAAAACCTATAGCAATGTGCAATTCTTAAAACATGTTAAATAAATTAATCAATTTTCCCCAGCTCACATAAAAGCTTGCTTTTTGTCTGCCAGAGAAAGGAAAGCAGGGAGGGGGCAGCCTAGCCTCCAGTGGCCGGCCCCTCCCGAAACTGCAAACCCCAGGATTCCATAGGATGTTGAAAGTGGAATCATAGCTCTATAACAGTCTTGTGCGGAAATGGCCTCTGTGTAGAAGTTCCCAGGAGCAAGCTTTGACAGTTTAAGTTAAAAGAATTTAAAGTACAATAACCAGGAAAGCCTCCAACATCAAAGCTTTGGTTAAACAAAGCCAGATAGGCCAATGGCGTGGAAGCTAGTGATTGTAAAACTATTCAAACAAATTTGAAAAAAAATCATTTAAATATATATATATTTCAAGTGTCAAGAAACTCCATTGAGAAGAACCTTGGATTGATTTGAATCTTCACAGTTCATGACTAATTTTGTGGAAAATTTCCACATGATTAGATCCTGTTTCTGCAGAAAACAGCCATTTTTGCAAAGAAAATAATATTTCTCTGCAAGAATAGTGTTATTTGGGTACAGCGACTGTTTCCTGTACTTGAAAAAGCTGTTTTCCCTGCAAAACAATGAAAAGCAATTTTTACACAAAAATACCAAATTGTGGGTAACCCTCAAAAACTGTTGTGGTTTTTGGAGACCTTGCCACAGAAGGAAAAACGTCACTAAGGTTATGTGCTGCCTCCTTTGAGAAAACAAAGAATTAGCAAAGCATTACATTCTTAGTGGTACTTTCCTTTTAGAAGAAATCATAGCTCAGTGGAAGAATTATACCGAAAGAATTATACCACACCCAGTATCTGCAGTTCAGGAACTTTCCTTGCAATTCTCGTTCAAGAATTGTGCAAACTGCTGAACCTGTGTCTGATTGAAAACTAGCAGGTGCAAGGAGAGACAACCACAATAACTGAAAAATTAAAAACCTCAGAAAATGGATCCACTGTCCCAGAACCCAAATGGACTTACCTGGTTCTCTAAGAAGCAGAAAGAAAGATCAGTGGTTGAAAGAAGGCTGGAGGATTGGCTTTATATACCATATGTCTGGTAGCCTCAGGCTATTTAAGACTCTCATTTTGGGGTCATGATGATGAGGTAGATTGACTGGCATAGCCAACACCCCAGATTGTGATAAGACGTTAACACCCTTTCTTTGATGATCAAATGATCACCGATAGCTACATAAACTGTTGTTATAAGTGATTTTCCCAAACAGATGTTTCACCATGCTGTGCTGGCAACAAAACAATTTTGTTGACCATGCCTCTGTGTATTTGTTGCTGGGTGTCTCATTGTGCTCATATCCTGCTGGTGGACTTCTCATCAGGAAGTGGGCAGTATGTGGCCAAGCTGCTCAGCTGGACAGAACTTTGGTAAAATCCAACAGAGTTCCTGTAAGTTCTTGTATTTGACTCAAAGTCCAGATGAAGGTTCAGAGTTCTAGCTGGGCCTAGAGGAGACTGGACAATTGAACAGGAAACAGCAATAGTAACTATAGAAGGAAATGCTCAGGAACCTCTTACTTCAAGGACGTCTTTCCCAAGTCTCTGCCGTTATCTGGAACAGACACAGGAAGCCCCCACCTTTTGATGCCCCATTGTCTGAGAACTCAGTCTTTTGATGCTTCCAAATAAAGGACAAGTTCCATCAATACAATGGGGGTTCTGCTTTTTCTACAGTTCTTCCTGCCTACAGAGGCTCACTTGGAACCGCTCAGACATGTGCATTCAATTTTCTTACTGTGTCCAATCCCTGACCAGTCAGATAAGTGTGGGAAGCCTATAGTTGTACACTCAGAGATATGAGGCCTCCATGGAAATGTAAAAACGGGTGCTAGAGTCAGAATGGAAAGAATCATAGAATCATAGAGATGGAAGAGACCACAGGGACCATCCAGTCCAACCCACTGCCATGCAGGAGCACACATCAAAACACTCTCAACAGATGGCCATCCAGCCTCTGCTTAAAAACCTCTAAAGAAAGAGAATCCACCACACTCTGAGGCAGCACATTCCACTGCCAGACAGCTCTGACCATCAGGAAGTTCTTCCTGAGGTTCAGGTGGAATCTCCTTTCCTGCAGTTTGAATCCATTGCTCCTTGTCCTCTAGAGCAGTGGAAAACAAGCCCGCTCCCTCCTTGACATGACATCCCTTCAAATATTTAAACATGGTTATCATGTACCCTCTTAATCTTCTCTTCTTCAGACTAAACATCCCCAGCTCCCTAAGCCGCTCCTCATAGGGCATGGCTTCAAGACCCTTCACCATTTTGATCACCTTCCTTCATGAATATTTGAACATAAACAAATGGATGAAAACATGAAGAGAAACCTGGACTGTTGGGAATGTTGCAGCACAGAACTTATTATGTGAGAAATATCACATGGAAAAGAATATTTTTTTGTTCGGGGGTGGGGGAGCTTTTTTATACACAAATTATGCTGCTTCCTGTGCATTTGGGGAGGAAAGAAATCCTCCTAAATGCAGCATTCTTTGTATAAGGAACAGCGTTTTCTGCACAGAAAATAAGGGCTGTGATTCTAGACCAGGTACTCAGTTATGCAATGTGGCTAAGCAGCATCTCCCAGCCTGACCGTCCAATGTGACGTATTGGTCAGCAGCTGCTGTGAGCAACAGAAGTCTGTTCTCTGGTCAGTCAGGATGGAGCAGACTGACATTTCCAAATACCCTACACCCATGAGAAGTTTCTGCTCTGACAGTTAGAAGAAGGATCCTTGTCCTAAGTCCTCCTCGTAGTCCAGATAGCTGGTGGAAGGAGAATGGAAATGTCCATCTGCAGCATCCCAATAGACAGGAGTACATAACTTTGTTGATCACAGTGACTTTTACCTAAAAAAAAAAAAAAAAGCTGAATTGGGAGACTTCTACAATCCCTATGTATTGTTGCACAATTGAACACAATTGTTATTGTTAGTCTAATCAAGAGTAGATCTATTATAACAATGGGATTCACCTGTTTGTTTGTTTGTTTGCTTTTTTATAATACCATAGTTCAGGAAGGATATGGACAAGCTGGAATATGTTCAAAAAGGGATGACTGAGATAGGAAAAGTTCTGAAAACCAAGCTGTATGAGGAACAGATTTGGGAACTAGTCATATTTAGCTTGTAGAAGAAAAGATGGGAAAAAAAATATGATAGCCCTATTTAAATATCTGAAGGGATGTCATATAGAAGTTGAAACAAGCCTGTTTCTGCCATTCCAGAGACTAGAATGGATTCATATTATTTTTTTAAAAAAGATTCCACCTAAACTTTAAGAAGAACATTCAAATGTTAAAAGTGGAATAGCTTGTCATGAATTCAACAACGGAATAGCTTGTCATGAATGGTGGTAGACCGTCCTTTGGGGATCTTTAAAGAGAAGTTGGATGACAATCCCTCAGGGATGCTTTCACACAGGGCAAGGGTATTGGACTAGATGGACCTTGTGGTCTCTTCCTGGTCTATGAGCCTTGAAATTCTATAATATTAAGATTCATTCAACAGTTGATAGAGAGGGTATCTCCAGTCAGGACCCACCAATGTGATACCAGCTATAAATAACAAGCAGAGATGCAGAAAATGGATTCAGATTCTGGCATTCAGCACATCATGATGCATTGTAAGGAAGTTTCATCTTCAGGGCTTCAGTTCATGCTGTACCTCCCAGCTGAGATCTTCTATGTGTGGAACACCTCAAATTATAGTAATTAATTGCCTCTTCTGCTTATGACCATGAGTGCCTCACAAACCTCAAAGCAATAGCATGTCCCTGTTACCACCCTAGAGGTTCTTTTCATTTCTGAACACTCAAGCCACATTTTCATCCTTAGATGTAATCTGGCATTTCCTGGCAGCTGTGCAATTAGAATGATACACATCTCCATCAAAGGTACCGCTGTTGTCTCGAGTTCTTCTGCCTCAGTTGCACAAGAATAGCAATAGCAATAGCATTTATTTCTATACCGCTTATCAACTGAGTGTTATCTAAGCGGTTTACAATGTATATTAGCTAATTGCCCCCAACAAGCTGGGTACTCATTTTACCGACCTACGGAAGGATGGAAGGCTGAGTCAACCTTGGAGCCAGGCAGGATCGAACTCACAACCTTGTGGTTGCAGTACTAGCATTTAACCACTGCGCCACCAGGGCACAAGAAGTAGAAGTGATGGCTATAAAGCTACTACACCAGGGAAGTTCCCATGTTTATTCTGTGGAGCAACAGTGAACAATAAACAGGAATTGTCACAGGAAGTTAGTCATTAATAAGATGCTTATTGAAGTAGGGTCTTAGAGCTAACGTTTCTGGTTTTGGTACAGCAACAGTGCTGGTACGTGTTGTTGCTTTCTTCTAGTTAGTGGAAATTAAAATAAAAAATGAAGAAAGATCACTCATATAAATTGAAACAAAACGAATCGAAAATGAAATCTGAGATAAATGTACTGGGACTTTCTCAAGTGCAAGATTTAAAGGATGTGAAAGACTCTGAATAAATCCAACAGAATTGTTCATGAGATTTGTCTAGCTTGCCACTTGTTTTGTGCCTTCAGGTCATTTACAACTTATGGCAACTCCAAGGTGAACATCTCATGGGGAGGGGGCTAAGATTGTGTTTTCGGGGGGGGCTAAGATTATATGACATGCACAAGGTCACCCATTGGGCTCCCATGGCCAACTGGAGAATCCAACCCTGGTCTTCAGAAACAAAGTCCAGCACTCAGACCACTAAACAACAAAGGCACTCAAAAGCTGGTTTAATTGTTTGAGGAATTTTGAAGGTTGCTAGGAATTGATAAAAAATTCTTTTTTTGGAAGGAGGCAGGTTTCTTCATAAATTTGATAGGAAGAAATTGAGAGTTTTTAAAAAAAAATCTGGAAGAAAGCAAAACTTGGCCCACAGGCAGAGGGATGCTAAGTTCTGGAAAAAAAAAATTAATAGGTGTGTGTGTTTGTATGTATGGATAAGTGTGTTAGGGGAACAGGACCCCGTGAAAGTGGAGAAATGGTGAATAATTCTAGGCCCTCCCAAACCATGTTTAACACACAAAAAAGTATGATCACCATATTCAACTCACCATGGATTCCTTTCAGGCATCAAGGTTCCTTCACAAGGCAGAAGTGGGTGACTGGTGGGGCTTACTGCCACCTCCATGGCTGCCCCACACCATTTTTAAGAGGGACTTACAAGCCTCGTTCACAGTTTCTCCATCTCACAGGGTTTGCTGTCCCTATTAAAGATGGACAGGGAGGTCTCAGAGATGACAGCAAATAACCTGTGAATAATCACATCTGCAGAGGTGAAACCTGCAAATGTGGAGGGCTGACTGTATATTCACATTTGTGGTGATGAAATTGAAATCACCTACTTCCCCTTCCATTTCCTCCTCTTCCTCATTCTCCTCTTCTTCTCTTTGACAGGCTCATCCTCATCTTTAATAATGTCATGGGAGGAAGGCACAATGGCCCTTTCCGCATGAGGCAAGGGAATCGCTCTGTGCCATTACCTACCGCTTCTTCTGGGGTCCGAAGCAACATGGATTGTCCTTGAAGTCCTTCCGCAGGGCTACTCCTTGGTCCAGGGCAAATCGGAGCAGTGCGAGGTCTTTAGATCCACACTGCTCCGGCTTCCAAAATGGCCGCTTCCACCTTCCAAAATGGTGGCTTCTGGCTTCCAAAATGGCGGCTTCCGGCTTCCAAAATGGCAGCTTCCAGCTTCCAAAATGGCGGCTTCTGGTTGGTCGTGGGTCCTGACTAACCACTGAAGCTCACCACACCTAAAGCCTGCCCTCCGCAGACTGCAGGCTTGCATTGGTGTGAGCCTGCAAATCTGCACAAGGGAGCAGGAATGCAATGGCACGTTCCAGGAAAATAAAGACCTGTTTTTTCCGGTCTTTCAAAAACACGCTGGAGGACCACTTGGGGTCATTTTGGAGTGGACTGAGGTGCGGATCTCCAGTAAGTAGTGCACTCCTAGTCCGATCCAAGGTGCAGATGACCTCCGTGAGAGGACGCACTGCCCCGTTCTAATTGCCTGGGGCAGAAAGGACCAATGTTGCCCTGTCCATATTGGTAAGAAATGTATCTAAATAATTTGAACATTATTGATAAGGGACTTTTCCCCCCTTCATTCTCTCTCTCTCTCTCTTTTTTTTTACTCTTTTCTGTTTTTTTAAACATTTTATTCAAATTTCAGATATAAAACAAACATTATTACTGTAAATTTACATGAAATATTTGTTGGTCTTCCACATTGATCTAGATTTCATTTCCAACATCTCTTTATATCAATGTACCACTTTATGCTGATAATGTTACATGATAGTTCTTGCATTTCATTCTCCGCATTACAGTTCCATGGTACTCTTTTCTATTTATTTATATTATTTATTTATCAATTTTAAAGCAAACAAATTGTCTGATTCACAGAATCACACTTATAGTCAAAGAAGGATAGGGTTTAAAAAGAAGAAAAGGAACTAAAAAGCCATACCAGTACACTAAACTAAAAATTTACTCTAACTAAAACCCTAAAAACTAAACTTGTTGTTGTGTTTCTTCACCATGTTTCTGACTTATTACGACCCTCGGGTGAACCTATCATGGGGCTTTTTGTGGCTGAGAATGTGTAACACACCCAAGGTCACTCACTGGGTTTCTATGGTGGAGCAGGAATCGAACTGGGGTCTCCAGGGTCAGAGCCCAATGCTCAAACCACTACACTATGCTGTCTCTCAACACTAAACTAGTAAAACACTCTTCCTTTAGAGTTTTGCTTGAGAGGATCCCTTTTGTGTGTTAACACTAAACCAGTGAAACACAAAAAGACTGTGATTTCCCCCAAGCAAAACTACAATAGAAGACAGAAAAAATTAGGAAAGAAAAGAAGCATGTTATTTTACCATTACAGATCCAGTTAAGTGGATCTACTAGAATTACTCGTGGCCATAGTCAAACATTATTGCATCAATAGATTTCTTACTGCTTAAGAAATCCATAAAGTCTTTCAAAAAAGGTTCCAGTTGACTTATCCTTTAAACCCCATTCGTTTGGTCATTGGAGCTATCTCAGCAACCTTAACAATCCATTCTTCTGCTGTCGGTGCTGTCCCATTCATTCTTGCTAAGAAAGTTTC
The DNA here is from genome assembly GCA_948474755.1 of Ctenosaura bakeri. NCBI lineage: Eukaryota > Metazoa > Chordata > Lepidosauria > Squamata > Iguanidae > Ctenosaura > Ctenosaura bakeri. The sequence continues at coordinate 407,723 of CAOLHI010001104.1, read as the reverse complement.
CAAAGAGTATTTTAATTTATTTTATTGTTTTGTTTCATTTCCTTTATATGCCTCCTTTCTGCCACAGTGGGACCCACGGTGGCTCACAATTAGAATCAGCTAAAACTAAAATAATAAGATTTTAAACTTTTTTTTTTAATTTCATCAAAACAGTTGCTGACATAAAGTACACAGAAAGACATACATGTCCGTAAAACAATTCCATGCAAGTGGTTACTTATTAGGAGTATGGTGTCAATAGAAGTATGCTCTCTAGATCAAGAAAAGTAATAGTATCACTGTATTCTGCTTTGATCAGACCTAACCTGGAATACTGTGTTCAGTTCCAGGAACCTCAGTTCAAGAAGGATATGGACAAGCTGGAGTGTGTCCAGAGGAGGGCAACCAAAATGGTGCAGGGTCTGGAAGCCATGAAGCCCCAGCTTAGGGAGTTAGGTACGAAACATCTTGCAGAAGAAAATGTTAAGAGGGGACATGATGGCTATGTTTAAATATTTGAAAGGATCTCATATTGTACAGGGAACAGGCTTCTTTTTTATGGTTCCAGAGACTAACAAGGAGCAATGGATTCATACTTTCTTGAGGATTCTACATAAACCTCAGGAAGAACTTCCTGACAGTGAGAGTTGCTCAGCAGTGGAATATGCCACCTCAGAGTGTGGTGGAGTCTCCTTCTTTGGAGGTTTTTAAACTGAGGCTGGATGGCCATATGCTGAGAGTATTTTGATATGTGTTCCTGCATGACAGAATGGGATTGGATTGGATGGCCCTTGTGGTCTCTTCCAGCTCTATTATTCTATGATTATATTAAAAACCTGCTCAAACCAAAAAGGTCTTTGTTGACCAGAGAAAGGGAAGCAGAGAGGTGATAAGTCCTGCCTCCCATGGAAGGGAATTCCAGAACCACTGAGAATTTATCCATCCACACAAGACAAGCAAGGGCCAAGGTTACATCTACTAGACCTAAATCAACTCTGGCAACCAAGTTAGAGCAAATCCAGATAATTTTGTCTGTGGAGTTGTGGGCAAAAATTTCACATCAGACCCTTCAATTAGGCATTTCCTAAAACCTTTTTCTGCTTCTGGAAGCCTTTGAGTTTTCATGCGCCTCCAGATATCTCCCTCTTGTGGTGCTGTTTAGCTTACCCTTAAGAGGAAGTAATATATTCCCTGGGTTAGGTTGTGTTATTGTATGACACTCATAGTTTGGAAAGTTTTTGTGATCCTCAAAATGTGAGCTGCTGGACATGAACTAAAAGCTCACTGTCAGTCCCAATAAATTTTGATGAACACCGACTGTGTTAGAAAGAAACATTTTTACCTGATACTTCATCTTGTGTCGGTATGTTGTCAAACATGACTTGCAGGCACTCGCTTTCAAAATCCTTTTGACCTGTTTTGTCATCCATTGTGGATGCCAGAGCTAGTCAGAGTTAATTGCTGTCAGCTTGGTGTGCAGGCTGTGCAAGTCATTTCGTAAAAGGAATCCCCACCTAGACACGCCACAAGCAGCCCAGCTGGATGAGAAATGCAAGATGTCACATGATTTGTTGAGATCAGACATTCTTCCTAAAAAGTTTTCCACAGGTCTACTTCACATATGAGTTATCTTTCTGTGCAGCTCATTTCCCTGCTCATGACAAAATAGGGACATGTGTTGCATTTCCAATGATGGTGAACTTATCTCCATGTGAAGGGGGGGGGGATCACATATTTATTTATTTATTATTAAACTTTATTAGGCATACTACAACATATACATTTACAATAAAACTTCAACAATCATTTTTAGAAAATTTAAGCCATAAGTTTGTTGCCTCCACCAGAAAGTTGGCCATTAGCCTAGTAATATGCGGGTTCCGATCTTCCAATGAGTATTCCACTGATAACCTATCCAAACAGATATTCCTTTCCAATAACCTCCTTAAAAATTTTTTCCTTGGAATTATATACAGTGGGCAGAAAAATACAATATGATAGAGAATGTCAGGAACTTGAGCACATTGACATATACGATTCAGAAAAGGGGTCTGTAGATATCTACCCTTAGTCACATTTGAGGGATGTACATTCAACCTTGCAAGGAGAAAGGCCTTCCTTGACACTAACAATGAGAGAGTTTGAAAATAATCTGGAATCCACATATTTATTTATTTTCATTTATTTATTTATTTTATATTTGTATGCGATCTTTCTCCCAGTGTGGGACCCAAGGTGGCTTCCAAAAAAAAGTTGCATCACACAGTTACTATGAATTGAGTTGTTACTCTGAATTAATTTCTGGATTTCCACTTATAAAAATAAAGTTTAAAAATGTTAATATATATAATTTTGAAAATATAAAAACCTACATTTTTTAAAAAAAAAGAGCTTGAAAAATAAAAGCTTCCCTGCTCATGCATTAAAAGCCTGCTTGAAAATAAATGTCTTTGCCTCCTGGTGAAAGGAAAGCATGGAAGAGGCATGGGAAGAGCCTCCCATGGAAGAGAGGGGAGCAAGACCAGCCACTGTGAAGGCATTCTCTTGTGTCCTGTGTAGGTGAACTGGAGTGGTTGTGGGACTCCCTACACTGTTCTAGTGCTATTATTCCACTTTCAACATCCTTGGGGGAATTCTGGGGTTTGTAGTTTCCTGAGGCCAAAGAGCTCTCTGGCTGAGAACTCTAAATGCCCCTCCCTAAATTGCAAACTTCAGGATTCCATAGGAGGTTGAGAGTGGAATAAGAGCACTATAACAGTGCAATGAGGAAGTGGTCTGAGTTTTTATACAGAAGGTAGAGGTAGCATGAAAACTTCCAGAAGTTGTTGGACGGCTAGCACCACCAGCTTTACCTAGGATTGTGAATGGTGAGGCATGTTGCCAGTTGCAATCTGACAACATCTAGAGATCCACAGGTTCCTTAGCATCACTTTTTTTAGTTCCATAAGCCTATATAATACAATTACTCAGAAATAATAATAATAATTGCTTCACTTCCTAGAAAAAATAGATATACACATAAGATATCTTGTATTTTTTTTTTAAGTCAGTCTTTTCCATCTTCATCTTAAAGTGACCTAAAATGGTATCAGTGCAGGAAGAGGCTACTCTCCTTTTCAACTGGGGATAAAGAGCAGTAAACCACAGGCAGTAAAAGATAAAATGCATTAGCAACAGCAATGCCATTTCCATTGAGATCAAGACAAACTCTGGATCTCAGGATTGCAGTTAAGGGAGTAGATGCTTTTCTAGGCATTGCTTCTTTGACAGAAAATTTGGAAATGGGGCAGATGTAAAGAATAGGGGTAGGTCCCCAGATCAGACAGCCAGTGTAGTGTAGTGGTTTAAGTGGTCAACTATGACCCTGAAGGTTTTCAGCCACTGAAAACCACTGGGACAATTGGTTGTGTCACACACTCTCAGCCCCAGAAAACCACATGATAGATTTGCGTTTGGGTCACCATAAGTAAAGAACAACTCAAAGACAAACAGCAACAAAGAAGCTGGTAAGTCAGGCTTATCTCCCTCCTCTTTTCTCTGTGTTCTGCTGTTCTCACATGCCCACTAAGGGGTTTTGGAAGCTGTTTAACTTGCCTGTTGTAGACAGATGCATACAATTGAGGTAGGATTGGCACGAGTCGAAGCACATTCTCTCCCAGCTCAAGCTTTTATTTTGCAATGTTTACTACAGGCATGGTGCTGCAACCCAGCAGCAGAAGCCTTTGTTTCTTCAGCCCTTCTTCAACATCCTCCCAAGGTGTTGTCACTAAAAACAGGTTGGAGGTTTTTAAGCAGAGGCTGGATGGCCAATGGTTGGGAGTGCTTTGAGGGTGTTCCTGCATGGCAGAGGGTTGGACTGGATGGCCCGTGTGGCCTCTTCTAACTCTATATTTCTGTGATTCCGTGGTCCTTTCCACATGTGTGTGTGTGGGAAACAGGTAAAAACACCCAAAAACGGAGCTTACCAGCAGCCGGGAGAGTCCATTGCCATGTGGAGCAGCGAGAGCTCGCAGCTCTAGACTCCTCTGGCATCCCAAATGATGGCTTCCAGTTGGTGGAGGCTCTCCACCAATCAAAGAAGCTTGCCAGCTGGAAGCCTGCCCCCAGCAGATCTGCAGGCACGCACTTGCGCACGCTTGCAAATCTGCTTCTGAGCTGGGTGACAGAGCGGCAGAGGATTGCGCGCTCCCTGGTTTTTAAAAACCATGCTGCGCGACCAGCTCCGGTCGCTCCTGCGTGGATTGAGGTCTGGAACTACAAAAAGTAGCCATTGGAGGTCACTCTGCACCATTTTAAAATGCTAATGTGGAGATGGCCATTATGACTCTATGATTGATCTAGCTAGACTTTGCAGAAAGCAGTTTCTTCATTAAAGGATTTGTTAACTGAGGTATGATAGATAGATAAAAGATAGATAGATAGATAGATAGATAGATAGATGGATGGATGACTTTTTGACTCTTTGCCTTCCCATCACAGTACTTCTTTTCTAGGAAAGATCAACAACAAACACTTCACTTCATGCCCAAGCAAGCTGACAACATGAAGTTGCCACATTGGCAACATCTCAAATTACCAGCGCAAACTAGGTCCCGGTGTTGAATATTCATTTCTCATTCCCCAGAGTATATAATTAAGTCAACATATTTCCCACAGTGATTATATGAAGTCCAAGAGAGGAAGAAAAGGGAGTGAATCACAAAAAATCTGTTGTTGTTGTTTTTTTAATGGCACTTCTATAGAATTTTTAGCAGCTGGGTGTTCTGTTGAAGAAGAATAATTGAAACAAAACCAATGAAGAGAAAGTAGCTATTCCTAGACCTCATGACTGGAAAATTACATGGTCTATTGCATGTATATTAAACAAAAAACACTTATGGATCGGACTAATAATAAGTCACTTAGAGAAATCTGTTTCTTTTTCTTCTCATTAAATTTATTTATTAATTTTCAGCTAAAAAAGTAACATCAAAGTAACATAATATATTTATTACCATCAAAGCTAAACTTTAAGGAAGAGTAAAGAAAAAAGAAAAAGAAGAGGGAAAAAGAAAGAGGGGAAAAGGGGGAAGGGAAAAAAGAAAGAGAAAAGAAAGAATATGAAAAAATAGAAAATGAATTCACAAAACAAATTACAGTTTAAGAGGTTCTCTAACATCCCATAACAAAGCACTTATAAATATTCTTCAATCATTCTCAACCTCACAGTATGCGATATAGAAGGATAAAGTAATAGGGAAAAACAATGAAGAAAAGGAAAAAAATAGATAGTAGAAATTAATGAATATGACAATATTAAAAAGAAGAGCAAGGAGGCACTACTAGATTAACTAACTGACTCACAACCCTTTATACAATATGGGGCGGTCAGATTTGGTGAAGAAGTGCAATTAAGTTTTGATTTTTTAAAAGTTATTAGCTCTGACATTCAGAGATGAATTAATATATAAGGATTTTCCTTTTTTTTCCAAAGCAAGGAGATTTATTTTGATCTTGATGTAATAAACCAATGTTGGAAAGTGTGGGAAGTCTGGTGGAAGGGGAAGGGGGTAAGAAAATCTGTTTCAGTACTTGCAAGTTGTTTTGTCCCATTGTTAACGATTTCAAAACTTCCCACAGTTTGTTTTTTCAAGCATTACTGAGATATAACTGCCTCCTTAAAATCTCTGTGTATGTGCCTCCATTGACTATGATACACCATTTCTACACATATCCAGCAGTTCCACTATGACAGGTACTACATATCCTGACACCAACCCACAATTTGGCTGTGGGGCTTAAGAATTATAAAGTCCCCACTAGTGCCAGTGGGTTTTTCCCCTCAAAGTTCTGTAGCTGTGGATTCTGAGCTGGGCCATTTCCACACTAGGCTGTTATTATTCCACTTTCAACATGCTATGGAATCCTGGAATCTGCAGTCTAGTGAAAGTGGAATAATGGCACTATAACAGTCTAGTACGGAAATGGCCTTAGACTCTGAGAAATTAAACCAGCCAAAGCTGTGGGATTAGACGGACTGATTCAACAGAGCACTCCCTTTCTGCTGCTTTTGCCTTGAAGGTTTGGAAATCTCCAATTCTGTCCATCCCAGCCATAATGAAATCTGCTAATTTTGGTAAAACCTTCCTACCTAAAGCCAAAGTCCAATGAATTTCTCACACATCCCTAGACTGCACTGTGGGAAACTTTCTCCCACATACATTTGCAACCAGATATTAAACAGGCTGTTGAGTTACAGCTAATGAGATCCACCTACACAACGTTTGGCTTCCAATCTGTTTTGTTGCAAACTCTGCATTGGCAAACACAGTCTGGGCTTGAGCTTGCCACTGTCACATTAAAGCAAAGACTCTGCGTGTTTTCATTCCAAGAGCTACGTACTTCCGCAAGCATAACCTGCTCATAGCTTTCCTTAGGTATCCCTCACATAATTCCTTTTACAGTTAGCTTCTTCCTTGAGTAACCTGTATATACGCAACTTTTTGGCCTGTACTTGAACCCGTATTTTAATTCTTTGCCCTCTTAGCTGCTACTTAGTTGTTGTGTTGGTACTCCTTCCTTTTCAGATGCAATAACTACACTGTGCTCATGCTATGGCCATTTCTGCCCCATACTATAGTGCTATTAACCACCTTCAACATCCTATGGAAACCTGGGGGTTGCAGTTTAGGCAGGAGCATTTGGAAATCTCAGCCAGAGAGCTCTTTGGCCTCAGTAAACTACAAACCTCAGAATTCCATAGGATATTGAAAGTGGAATAACAGCACTATGACAGTGTTATTCAGAAATGGCCTATGATTCCATGTTAACTGCCATGGCAACCGCTTATGGAATTCTAGCATTTGTAGTGTGGGAAGATCATAGAACTCTTTGGCCAAGAATTTTGAATTCTTTACCATAAACTGCAAATTCCAGGTTTATAGAATTATGGAATCATAGAGTTGGAAGAGGCCACAGGGGCCGTCCAGTCCAACTGACTGCCCTGCAGGAACCAACATCAAAGCACTCCTAACAGATGGCCATCCAGCCTCTGCATAAAATTCTCCAAAGAAAGACTCGACCACACTCCCAGGCAGCATATTCCACTGCTGGACAGTTCCGGCTGCCAAGAAATTCTTCCTGACCTTTAAGTGGAATTTATTTTCTTGCAGCTTAAAGCCATTGCTCCTTGTCCTTGTCTCTAGAGCAGCGGAAAACAAGCCCGCTCCCTCCTCGACATGACATCCCTTCAAATATTTAAACATGGCTATCATGTCCGCTCTTAACCTTCTCTTCTGCAGACTAAACATACCCAGCTTCCTAAACTGTTCCTCATAGAGCATGGCTTCCAGATCCTTCACCATTTTGGTCGTCCTCCTCTGGACACACTCCAGCTTGTTGCATAGGATGTTGCCATGGCACTTTAAGTAGAAACAGTGCTGTGATTGTGTAGTGTGAAAGAGCTTAGAAATCCAGCAATAATACTACTGGTGACATCTTTCTGCAGTTGTGATTAAAATAAGAAGACAGTTTTTCAGTTTGGGAAAAGGTCCCCTGATGTGTGTTGTTTGTATCCCATTTCTACGATACCACCATATATACAATTACTTGATCTTGCCTCACTTTGTTGACTGTAAAAAAAAAAAATGAAATACAACTGAAATAACTACATTTATTATGTATCTCCTGGTGTGGTGCAGCCCTCTCACGCTGAATCATATACACCCTTTGGAGGAAGGAGGAATTCTCTAAACCTTTTGGTCAGTCTTTTGGCTTCTCTTTAGATTCATTTTCCCATAGGATTCCTCAGATGTTCTGGTTGTGGACTTTGAATTTTGCCCATGTGGCAATGCAGAGATATGTTGACATATAAATTATAGTCGACTAAAGGTGTACTATCAAGGAGAACCTTCTGTGAGTCTTTGAGGTTCTCTTTACTTGCCAATTTCTTGCACAAAACATCTGAGAGCTTGGAGGAGCTCTTAAGGAACTTTAACACACACACCCATGACACACTCAATTAGGCTTAATGACGGGTTTGCCTCACTTACCAGTGACTTTCCCTTCTTATGAAATTACTATGTCATTACCTATTCATTTGCTGCTAATATATGAAGATGAGAAACCACAACTGTAGTCTGAAACTACAGAAGGGTAAGAAATACCAAATTTGCTTTGGATCTGGTTTCAGGTCAGGGAGTGGAGAAACTCCAACCATCCAGATATTTGGCCTACAACCTATCAGTCTCAGGCAGCATGGATCATGATTAGGGATTATGAGAAGTCCAAATAATCTGGAAGGCCAAAGGTTGTCCACCTTCATTTTAGGTGGAGTTTCAGCATCAACTCTACTGATAGTATGCAATATTTTCCCCATTTCAATTACTAACTATGGTATAAAAGATGATGAACTGCTCTGGGGTTGTAATTAATGGATTACAGCTCTGGGGCTTCTTTGAGAGCTGTGATTATACCGTCTGCTATAGCATCAGGATAAATTAGGAGCCTTTCTCAATTTCTCAGTTTGGTGATGTGATAACAATGCTACTATCATCTATGACATGCTAGCATTGGGGAGCATTGAGGTTGACAGAAAATAAGCAAAATCATTAGGAAGCAGCGAACTTTTCCTTAGTTATTTTTTAGTGCATCCTAATTCACTCTAGCATAGAAAACTGGGACACTTTTTTTGCAAAATTGGTCTCCTTTCTAATTAAAAGTTCAACATTGCCTCCTCGATGGAAGATTTTTTTATGAAAGCTTGATGTGTTTGTAAGTAGAATCTGTAATTCACTATCTGTTAAAATGAAGAATATACGTATGGGCATAAGATTTTAAAATAAAATGGAAAAATAAATGTAAGTAGAATCTGTCCAGTGAAGGGAAATATGGCTCCTATGAATTCAGTGGAGGTGAGTTACAGGCAACTCTCCATGTGCCTCTACTCATATCTCAGCACTATGATGTGAGCTACTGCTCTCTGACGTGTCTCTCTCTGTATGTAAAGTAATGCCATGCTCACTTATTTGTACTTTTATAATAAGTTCCTACAGTTCCAAAATTTCAATGGCAACACTGATTTCTGACCTAAAAGAAACACAATTTCTCTCTCTCTTTCACAACTCTTGCTTCTTCAATAATTCATAATGGTGAATCCAACCAACCAAGGATCCTACAATAGACTAGATAACAAAAGAGTAGGATTTGTTCCTAATGACTTGGGCCACTAGGTGGCAATATACTCCCCACTCCAGTAGGGCTTTAGAAGAGATCTGTAAACCTTCTCCAAGAGGAATAAATGTTTCTTGAAATACAGCCAATTTTGCCTTCCATACACTTACTTAGCCAACTGTACTTGGGACAGATTCCTCAGGGAATTCAATCTGTAGCCACACAGGAATACAGAGATGCATTTCCATCCTATATTTCAAGAAAAGACCACGATTATGATGGAACCTGTGTCTTGCATACAGAAGGTCTCAGGTTCTATCTCTAGGTGGGACTGGGAAACATCCTGTCTGAAATGCTGACAGCTGTTGCTGTTCCGTGTAGACAGGACTGAACATGTTGAATATCTCCTCTAACCACTTCCCGCCAAGTCACCCACTGAAATCCATCATGATGGACATTTTCTCTGGTAGTGGAAGCAAGGAAAGCAGACATGTTGTGAGGATGCAACATCAATAGCAATTTTAATAGAAACAGAGACAGTGGTGGTAGTTTTATGAACAAGATGGCATTCATAAACAAGAACAGCTTTCCACATTTAGCCTCTCACAGCTAAAGGCCTCTGAGGGATGGGGTATCTTAGCACTTTTTATCTCAGCTCAGTTGGGTAAAGGGAGATTCCTTTACATTTCTCTACATTCATGTAAAGGTTCCCAAGGACTGTGATCCATCAACATACACAGATAAGACACAGACATGATACAAATGGAAGGCACATATTACAATTCGAAGTACAGATGTGCTGAACATCTTAGTGCTAGTGTTTTACATGCGCGGTTATGAATGTTCAGCTTTTCGGCAAACAAATGCCAGTTATGGGCCTAGGTGGTGGCTTCTTGCTCCGTTCTCAATCTCCATCAGTTGCAAAATGAGCGGTAGGAGCAGTTGTACATACTGCCTGGCAAAGCCCTGGAGTAGAAGTTGGAGAAATTGGAGCTGCCACTGGCAAACAGGGCAGGGTTGCCACTGTTGTAGCCAACTCCAGCACAGGGGTTGTGCTGCTCAATGGTAAACGGTTGATCAGGACAGTAGAGAGCAGGGCCAGGGATGTTCAGGACGAAGGGAGGTGGCTGGATGGTCACTGTTGAGGCAGGGCAGCAGGCATAGCACTGGTTTCTGTTGTCGCTAGAGGCCATCTTAGCAGGATTGGAACGCAGTCTGAAACAACAGGGTTAGGACTAGCATTGAGCTTGTGCATTTGTAAGACCTGCTTTTGTCAAATCATGCAACCCTATTGCTGTTCATCCAACCCAGCTACACCAGAACACATTATCTATACCCAGCATTAAGTAGATTTCTAGTACCTGGGCGCAAATCAGATATGAACAAAGGTAAACAGATTCTTACAGACAACAGAATGAATGTACATATGTACTGAAATTATTACCATTGTTCCATTGAATAAACTGGGGTTGCCTGCCTATTGACTCATGTTCCAGCAATTAATGGATGCAGTCTAGCTGGGGCTAGCCAAGAAGGTCTGGTTCATCATATGAACACATGCTCAAAGTAACCCATAAATACATTATGACCTGCATCCTATTGACAGTCAATCTGTAGGGAATGTGTTTGGTTGTTCTGAAGAAAAATGACTGATCAAAATATTTGTCTTCTTTCAAAATTCCTTAAAGGTTCTACACGGAATCATAGAATCACAGAGTGGAAAAAGACTATAAAGACCATCCAATTCACCTCTCTGCCATGCAGGGATATGCTTAAAGCACTCCTGAGCAGTGGGTATCCAATGTCCCTTTAAAGACCTACCTAAAATTCACATATCATGCATAGAACCACACACAATTTTGTTTGAAAGACTAATCACTGTTCATGGAATTGTGAAGACAAATTTCTTAACATAAGATGAGCAGCTAGCATCATTGTACATCTTAAATACGATTCATGTGACTGCTTCCTTTTTTTTTTCACTTGTCCCGCATGTCTTCACATATGTAAACCTGTGTGACCCTGGATTTTCTTTATCAATATAGTGAAATGTGAGAGTAACTGGAGTCCTTGGTCTGAGTCCTCTTGCTTTGTTCCGTCTAGGACACATCCATTCATTCAACTCCTAAATGGCAAGTCTACATGTAGGTAAATCATAGAAATTCAGTAGATCTGCTTTAGTTATATGAACAACAGAATTTATATCATTGAAATGGTATAATAGGTTTTATACTGTTTGGATTCAAATTGCAAGAAAAGAGATTCCACCTAAATGTTCAAAATAATTTCTTTACAGTAAGAACTGTTCAACAGCGGAATGGGCTACCTTGAAGAATAATGGTCTCTATTTAAAGACTTTGGATGTCTTTAAAAAGAGGTTGGATGGGCAGCTTTCATAAGTGCTTCAGTTCTTTATTTCTACATGGCAGAGGATTGGACTAGATGGCCCATCTTTCAACTCTAAGATTCTATGGACCTTTCTGCACTAGACTGTTATAGTGCTATTATTCCACTTTCAACCTCCTATGGAATCCTGAGGTTTTCAGTTTAGGGAGGGGCATTTAGGATTCTTAGCCAGAGAGTCTTTGGCCTCCCTAAACTGCAAACCCTGGAATTCCACAGGAGGCTGAAAGTGGAATAATAGCATTATAATAGTGTAGTGCAGAAAGACTCTAAGATTCTATGACTTAAAAAAAAAGTCAGCAACAATCTGAGGCCTAATTCATCCATTCACCAATGTGTGATGGTGGAAAGCTGAGGTGGCACAATTGATTTCACCATTTCAGCAGGCAAGAAGACACTTTGATTTATGTATGTGAGGGAAAACACCCTGCAAACCCAGAAAACTGGTTCAGCAAAGAGCAAGACTGCTTTTCATCATTCTCTTGGTTGTTCTACTCTTATCCACAGGGACAGTTTTCTTCCTCTGTTAATTTATGGGAACTTCTCGTCACCTCATTGTTCTTCTAGCTTCCTCCCTCCCTAAATATTATATGAAACTTTCCCTTAGGAAAAGCTACCAGACTGGCAAACAGCAAATCGTGGCCTCTTCTTTCCTGAAAGTATTTAAACCAGGAAGAGAGAATGTACAGCCCACTCGTTGTTGCTGGACTGCAAGTCCGATAAACTCTTCTTATTTGGCTTTGCTGATTAAGAATGATGGGAGTAACAGCATAGCAGCAACACTGTTTCCGGTTGACTACATATTCCCAGCCCCCTGATTCTGGCCATTTGACAAAGATTCTGTAACTGCAAAATCCTTGCACTAGAGAAACTTGACTAGATGACCACAAAAATATTAATCTTCCAAATTCCCTACACTGTCCACAGATAACTGCATCATTCTCCACTAGACATTTCATATAAGGAATAACAGCGATAGGAAGAATATTGGAAACAAATCAAAACAGGTTTTTAAAAAAGCATCTCTTGGATGTCAAGAAACTCCAATGAAAATAAACCTGGAATTACAAGATTTTCCATAGCTAAGGATGTACACTGCACAAAATTTGTATAAGGTCATTTTGACATTTTCTGTTCAGAAAATAATACTTCTGTACAGGAAAAGTTTTTTTTTTTTTGTTGAAAAATATATTGTTCCTGCATAGAAAACAATGTTTTAAAAGAAAAAGAAAACATGAATTTTGTACAGAATACATTTGAAACTGCAAATAGTCTTCAAAAAGTGTGCAAATTTCCAAAATTCTCACAGTGTGAAGAGAATAGTTAAAAGTACCCATTGTTTCCTTTGAGAAGGAAATCAGTAAAGGACTACTTCTCTAGAAGAAAGTAACTGCTGAGTTGGAGAAGGAACTCTTTGTTTCAAACCTTTAACCATGCATTTTAAAACCTTCATGTGCCTCTAATTGCCAGTCAATAAGAACCTCTTCAAAACATAGATTAATTTCATTTTTGTATGTACAGAGTGCATCTTTAGGATTCCCAGACCCAAGGAACCCCCTTTGAACTTACCACTTCTTGAAAGGAGAAACGTCTTAAGGGGAGTCAATGTGCACGAACCCTAAAGGTTGAGCTTTTTATACATGCAGCAGCATCACCTGAAGGAACTGTGATACCCACCCTGGATTTCCTAATCTGTTGTTATAAGAGAGACACCTCAGCTTGTGGTAAATAGTTGCCCTCCCTCTTGGTGATTACTTGTCGGTTATTAAGAAAAATAATTGACCCTCCCAGATGAGTGACAGTTTCTCCTCACCTCAGTGCAGTATGGTTGGTGAACATTACACCCTTTTGAAGAATTTAATTTTTAACATGTCTACAGGCCAAAAATGACTCCACTTGGCATTCCACTGAATGCCGTCATGTGGAGAGGTTGCATTACACAGTGGAATGATCTCAAAGTATTATCTTTTTATGAAGTTTCTCCACATGACTCACAGATACATAATACATTGATAAAAAGGTGCACACCAATAGATGAGACACTTTGGTTCCATGGTTATAGAGTAGCACTGAGATCTTGATTAAATCTACACCAACGCACAGCCATAAATCTCACTTTTAGCACCCTTGGGGCAATTACAGCAAAGCCATTGAATCAATTCTTGAATTGATTGATCTACATATATAGAATCGTAGAATCATAGAAATGTAGAGTTGGAAGAGACCCCAGGGGCCATCCAGTCCAGCCCCCTTCTGCCATGCAGGAACACCCATCAAAGCTCTCCCAACAGATGGCCATCCAGCCCCTGCTTAAAAACCTCCAAGGAAGGAGACTCCACTACACTTCCAGGCAGCATATTCCACTGCCGGACAGCCCTGACTGTCAGGAAATTCTTCCTGAGGTTCAGGTGGAATCTCCTTTCCTGCAGCTTGAATCCATTGCTCCTTGTCCTGGTCTCTGGAGCAGCAGAAAACAAGCCCGCTCCCTCCTCAACATGACATCCCTTCAAATATTTAAACGTGGCTATTATGTCCCCTCTTAACCTTCTCTTCTGCAGACTAAACATACCCAGCTCTCCAAGTCTATCCTCATAGGGCATGGCTTCCGGGTCTCTCACCATTTTGGTCGCCCTCCTTTGGACTTGCTCCAGCTTGACCATGTCCTTCTTGAATTGGGGTGCCCAGAACTGGACACAGTATTCAAGATGAGGTCTAACCAAAGCAGAGTAGAGTGGCACCAATACCTCCCTCGATCTAGACACCAGACTCCTATTGATGCAGCTGAGAATTGCAATATAAATATATCAATCCAATTGATTTGATGGATTACTGCAGTTGGGACCCTGAGTAGGATTTTTGCCTCAGTTTAACATTCCACACACAATTGTTTCAAGAATTAAATGAGTGAGAAGAGGGAATAGGGTTTCCCTCAGCCTTTGCAAAAAGAGTGATATTTTTTAATCTAAAAAAGCCATAAAATGCATCAGGTGTGTATGTCATCCAGATTAACGTGCTCAGTTTTATTTGGCACCAAATAACATTGCAATTAAAAAAAAAGAGCAACTCTTTCCAGGAAATCTGGTTTTCTAAACTGGATCACATTCAAGTGTGACAACGGAAATCTGAAAGACATGCATTGCAGCCTCTGTTTCATACCTTTATGAATCTGTAGCCATGGTACAGAAACACAAAGAAACCCTCTTAGTGAATCACAAAAGTTCGTATCTTGACACTGATATAAGTGCTGCAATGAATACCGGGTACCTCTGATGTTCCTCAGGTACTTCTGAGGAGCATCAGGTACTTCTGACATACAATGGGGACTCCTGATGAACATTGCACACTTCCTAGCAGTGATGCATTTAAGTATTTATTCCAAGTCTCAAATCTCATCTCAAGTGTCTGCCTTCAAGTCTCAAGTACTTTCAAGTCAAGTCTCAAGTCTGGAAGCCACCTTTATACCCCAACCAAAATTCCAGAATAATTGGATAGAGTGAAATAAATCCAGTTTTAACCATTTAAGCAGAATCAGCTCTCCGCATTTGCAATTTTGCCAGTTGCAGCTTTGGAAATGGGAAATAGGATCCTACCTTATGCCCCATTACTGAAGATTCAAAAGCCTTAGAAGGAAGGATCTTTCTTCCTCAAGCCCATTGCCTAACACATTTGCTCTTCCCCTCTGAGAAATGCACCCTGCACTCTGGGGGTGAGTCTTGTCTTTTGCTTTTAGGAAACCATTTTAGGGGGCTTCTCCAATATGCAGCAGGGACAGGCTGCTGAGCAGACCTTAAACCTGCCTCAAGCCCATTGCCTAACCTGTTGCTGTACCCCACTGTGAAATGCACCTGCACTTTGCGCTTGAGAGAGGTTGTCATATGACCAGTTGGCAAAGAGAGATGGAGGCATTGGTCAAAGTCGTAAAGTTTCTAGTTGAATGTGTTATTGTACTGAACCAAAGACATCAAGTCAGTCATTAAAAATATAAAAGTCTCAAACTGAATCAGTGCATCATTTATGGACAAGTCAAGTCCAAGTCGAGTTGCTGAGGCAACTTGAGTCCTATTTGAGTCCAAGTCTATCAACTTGAGTCTACATCACTGCTTCCTAATTAGCATCCAGATGTGCATCATGGAACACCCTGGTGTGCATTGCTGCTCATTGTTCATGGGACCATGGCACATCAGTCATTCCACCATACATGCTTGGTATGTCACCATATAATAATTGTACTTAACATTCCTTTAAAAATCACTAACATCTAGATTATTTACTGTTGCTCATAATATATTCTACATATATTCTATCTTAAACACTGAAAGTATCTCATATAACAAACACACACATTATATATAAAAAAGAACTATCCCTATTAAATCTATCAATGAAGGATGTATGTGTGTATATATATATATATATTATATATATATATATATATATATATATATTTTTACACTTATCCTCTAAAGCATCTTGTAACTATAATAACAAACTTCTTAATCAAATCTTATACTCTAATACAACAAAATATTCTGACTGTACCATGTGGGAAAGTAATCAATAAATCTGCATTAAAACAATCTATTTCTAAAAAAATAAATTAGAAATAATATTCATTATTAACTATTAACTGTAAACTATTTTGAAAGGCAACAATTTAAAAAAGAACTAAAATTTTCATAGTACCTTTCTCATTACATTAAACTAAGAATAAATCTTACAATCATTAATATTGAAAATTTTTAAAACCTAATGTCATCCCTTTACCTTTAGTATTTCTTAAATAATCAAAGGTTTCCTTTCAGATAAAAAAAAATATTCTGTTTGATTCTTTAACCTAATTAATTTATCTCTTTCCACAACTTTCATCAGTCTATTAAACCACTGAGACATTGAAGGTATTTCTGACTTTTTCCAACACGCTACATACAGGTCTCTCAGCAAGCAATGTATACCGTACTATTTTTTTGTTTTTCCAAAAAAAACAATGGATACCATACTATTTTTTTGTTTTTCCACATCAGTATCTTCCTCCTGGATACCTAACAAGAATAATTCTGGCTTCTTAGTAATTGGAAACTTCAGGATTTTTTGCATCATATTTTAATGGATGGCAATGATTCTGTATCACCTGCTTAGACATATAATCACCTTAGTTATGTAGCTAAGTAGTGTTTCCCAGTCCAGTACTCCCAATCCTCATTACCTGGCAGAAGGTACTGAAGGCAATGGGAGGTCTCTTCCCTTTTTGACTGAGAAGAAACTGACCAACATTTCCATCCCTTCCCATAAGCATTCTCCAATGCAATTGCCAGAAGCTGAGTCTTTGTCAAAACTCACCCTTATCCCGGAGTGGAAACATCAGCCAATGGTTTTCTGATCAACAGAGGAACAGATCCCTGTTTCTTGCAGCAGTAGCTGCATGGTAAACGAGGACTGGAGGACTTTCATGGTCCCTATGTATTTCCTAAACTAGTGAATACATAGGGGTCATGAATATGAACCGGTCACAGAAGTGTAACTCTAGGTTATGTGTTCACAACTCACCTTTGTGAATTCTGGCTGATATATTTTATTGTATGAATTCTTATTGTGGGAATTTTGTCAGTTTTTAAAAATAACTTCTAAGAATATTCTCTCTATGATGAATTTCCCTGTTTGTTAATATTGCTTTTGGTCCATTATAAGCCAAGACTCCTTTCTTCTCTTACTCCTTTGACATTCTTGCTATTTTGACTCCCATTACACCTTGGTTATTTTATCCACTGATTTGTTTCATGTTTGCCTGATTTGTTTCATGTTTAATTTCTTATTTTTTTACATTTTAGTGTGTCAGCTTTACATGGTACATGCATTATCCTGGTTCAGCCTGTGTGTCTATGGCCCTTTTCGCACACCACCTCCAAAGCGAAATGGCCATGGGATGGCCACAGGATTGCAATGAGGGTTCTGCATGATGTCATTGCAATCCCGTGGCCACCCGGTGGTCATCCCATCACAATCGTGGATTAAATGAATTCAGGTTTCTCTGGAACATGACCCGTGATTGCAGAGTCCTCCCATGTCCCTCCTGCCCTTACCTGTCATGCAGAACATCAGGAAGCACAATGGCTGCACTTCCTCCCCCAGCGCAGCCTGGGAAACTGCCGGGCTACACTGTGGAAGGGAGGAGCTGAGCTATCGCACTTCCTCCCATCCAGCAGGCAGCTGGTGCAGAGGGAGAGCACAGAAGATGTGATCCCTCCTGGGAGAGGTTTTCCCGGGATCACCATGCGATGGCTCCAGGAGTAAGGTAATGTGTGAAAAGGGCCTATATTTTGGGGGGAAAAGTCATATTGGTGTAGGATGACTGCATTTTAACATATTTGCTAGCATTTCTTTGTGTTTCATTACAAGACAATTGCATGATGCCTAGAGAATCTGTTGTGTAGGTCTCATATAAGCACAAATAATAAATACTACTGGGGGAAAGCAAACAAACAAATAAAAACTGCTTACAAAGCAACATCCTCTATCACACCTGAGGCCATGAGGCTACCTTTCTGAGTTGCAGCATCATGGTTACAGTATTTGCAACAAACAGACAAAGAACATGTGGGTGACCCTCAGTAGGCTGATGGTTAAGCAGGGTTCCTCTTTGCTCTTTGAAGTTCTCTCAGAAGACCTCACAAGAAGAAAGTTTACTGCACAAGTCAATCACAGAGCAGGAAATGGTGCAACCAAGTTAAGCATGGGCTGAACAGAAAAAAGTAAACAGTGCTGACACTAAATACCAACCTAAGAATTATCTATGAATGGCTCTCTTTGTTCTGATGAGAAAGGATGGAGCTCAGGAGTCATAAGGAATGATCTTTGTATTTAGGAAGTTTAATGTTCATTCTTAGGTTTCTCCTTGCTAATGCTTATTTGTGGATCTTTTTAAAGTTTCTCCATCTAGGTTGTAGCTTAAAAGATCTATTGGATTGTAAGAGGACAGGAAAGACCTTTGCCCAGGTCCTGTAGAGTAAAAGTGAGTAAACGGTGACCCTTCATATGTATTTGTTTTCTTTGCAACTTCCATCAGCCTGAGCCTTCATAGCCAATAGTGAATAATATTGAGACTTTTAGCCTAGCAATATCTGGAGGAGTACACTTTGCCTACCCTTCCTATACAACCTCATACAGGATGGCACTAGCCAAGATAGACCACTGGACTAAACCTAGTAAAGGACAGTTTTACAGTTCAATATGGTTCTGTTAATCCAGAATGTAACAGTGATATCCTTCAACAATATGAATCAATTATGTTCAACAGTGCTCCCAAACCGTTTTTCACTTGGCAGTCCATTTCTATAAATTATAACCACCTTCCATCACCACGTCCTTTCTTTGAGGGAGAAAAACAGACTCATGATAAAACTTCTGGGAACTCTGAGAAGATGTCCCCACACCCGTGGAAGGAAAAGCACGGTGTCAATCCAGCCACCCTGCCTTGGCCTTTCTATCCCTTCCAGTCCTGTTACACACCTAGATGTTCTGCTTGGTCTCAGGATCCAGTTTGCTCCTGGCTGAAGGCACAGGGAGGAATGACTGGTGCTGTGTGTCTCTTCCTCAGATGGGTTCAAGGCGGAATTGCATGTCTCTACTGGGCGTGCTCTCTCCTTGTATAGGACGCAAAAAAGAGAAGCCATCTAGTATGGGGGGGGAGCTAGGGTCACGGCAACTTGAATAGAAGACTGTGTGTGAGAATGGCTCTTTTGTTTTAAGTTTGTGGACCAATGACAGTCATAAGTTAGGCTTGTACGTCAATCTTCTCTTTATCTCTGATTCTCCTTCTCCATCTCTTAAGGTTCCAGGATTGGAATGTCAATTCCAGGGGCAATCAAGAACTGCATCAAGTTGTGACATCCTCCAAGAATGGCTTATACTTTATAAGTATAGTGAGCCCTGGTGGCGCAGTGGCTAAATGCCAGTACTGCAAGCCACAAGGTTGTGAGTTCGATCCTGCCAGGCTCCAAGGTTGACTCAGCCTTCCATCCTTCCGCAGGTCGGTAAAATGAGTACCCAGCTTGTTGGGGGCATGTATAGAAATACATGCTATTTGTAAGTTGTTTGCCGCCTCAATCCATATGGAGAGGTGGGATACAAATAAATAAAAATTTAAAAAAAAAAAGTTTTTCCAGCACTATTCATTTTTTTCCAAAAACCACTAAATGTCCTCATTTGTATCATTGGGGTACATGTACCCAGGTTGAGAACCATGATGTTGACTTCTCTGTGAAGTAATAAATCAGGTAACTTCAAAGAAGGAGGAGGAGGAGGAGACCCAACTAAGAGCACATAAAATATGAGTTTCAGATATCACAGTGCCACCCTGAATACACTGTTCTTGTCTGATTTCTGAAACTAAACTGGTTTGAGCCTGTTTAGTGTTTGGGTAGCAGACCACCAGTATGGAACACCTGGATATCCAAGTTCGATTAGAGAAGAATCCTTTCTAAAACCCTGGAGAGCCATGAGTACTTGTGAGAGTTGACGATATTGAACTGGATGGATTGATAAAAGAGTCTGATTCAGCTTCTAGTCAGATGCATATGTTTCACTCCAATGGTTACCAATCAAAGAACAGCAGATAAGAATGTGCAAAATTTTGTTTCTCAGTTTTCCTGTGCTCTTCTGAATCCTCTGGCACACGATCCCATTGCTTCATGTTGCAAGAGTCTTCTCCCCCACAAAAAAGACACACCTTCATATAAATGTCAAAGCCACACAACAGCAACAGGCTTATTCATTTATTTATATACTTTTCCTAAAATTCTCCTCTAATTTTTCTTCATTCTTTAAAGCATGTTTGTGTTTCTTTTTTTCATATTTGTGTTTACATTATTCAGAGAGTTACCATGAATCCACAATTCCTCCAACATGACTCTGACATAATCTCAGCTCCCAGAATTCTCTAGGGAATGGGTGAATTCACAACTGCAAACTGATTTCAAGAACTAGCATGGTAGACTGGTTGGAATGTTGGACTAGGATTTGTGAGAAGACCAAATTTTGAATCTCCACTTATCCATGGAAACCCCACCAGGCGATGTTGGGCAAGCCATCCTTTCTCAACCTTTGAAAGCAATGGCAAGCTCCCTCTGAACAAATCTTGCCAAGAAAACCCTATGATAGGTTTGTCTTAGGGTCACCATGTCATAAATAACTTGAAGCACATAGAAGTAGCAGCAGCAGGAGCAACAACAACAGTAATAAATTGATTTCAACCAACTCAATCCTTTGTTCAATTATCAGATACATATCTGGTGGGGTTGTCAATTAGCTGGCTTTTGTGGTGTCTACAGAGAGTTTGGATAGCATGACTTTTCTGTGGAGGTAAATAAGATATATGATAAAGAGGAGATAGCTAAATTCCAGGGCACAGAATCATGTAGCCCTCCAGATGCTGAAGTATGGAAGCCCAGGTAGCTTGGAGCTGAGGTCCATCGTTAACCAGGAGACTACATAATTCCCCTCTCAACTCTATCTACTTCTAAAATCCTTCTAACCTGCTGAACCTATCTCCAAGTCAGTGTGTCAGCAGTTCTGATGTATTCACTATGTACAAATTCCACTTTCTTAGTCAAATGAGAGCAAGATATAAGGACCCAGCCCAGAACCTAAATATGTCACAACCTTCTATTAATTATGTGGCTCCATGAAGCCAATGACTCATTATTCTTCATTGAACACCATAGAGCTTTAAATAAAATGCAACAGAGATGTGAAATTATTGTCTTAACTACTGAAATAGTAAGAAGAAAAAAACTATCTTAAGTGAAGCAGTGAATTCCTTTGATAGATGCATTGACAATTTTTTAAAGTTCTCTTTAAATTCTTTAAAGTTCTCTTTTTAAATTTTTCATCATCTCCATCATCTTCACAGTCCAAAAATTTGTTGTTGTTGTCATGTGCCTTCAAGACATTTCTGACTTATGGCTACCCTAAAGTGAACCTATCATGGGGTTTACTGAGGCTGGGAGTGTGTGACATGTCCAAGGTCACCCAGTGGATTTCCATGGCCGAGCAGGGAATTGAATCCTGTTCTTCAGGATTGGAGTCTAATGCTCAAACCACTACAATTGAAGAAGTCTTGAACTCCACAAGTTTCTGTAATCTCCATCTTCATAATGGACAGTGTTGCAACTTGGGTAGTCATCAGATTACAAAGAGATTTCCACCTTATATGTCAGCATTTTTTCTAAGCATACATACTTTTGTGCATATTTTCTTGATGTACAAATTTTACTCTCATTGGTTAAATCATTACTGTGTTCCTGAAAACAACAACAAAAACAAATGTAATTTTCTTTTCATATGAATTTTTCAACTGCTTTATTAAACACATTTGGAGAGAGTGTCATGGGTCAGATCTCAGGTTTATGAATGGATTAATTCCCTATTATAAACTGTGTTCTTGTCCACCTTCAAATCCCATAGGTTGTTCTCTATCCCTGGAAACTAATTCCATCTTCAGTATAAGAAGACCAAAAATTCCTTTATCTGCTGAGCACAGTGTCAGCTCAAGCCACTGTCTTGCCTGAAGTTGGGACCAAATGTCTTAACTGAGTGAATGATAATATATCAATTATTTGTGTACACCATTCAAACATCACTTCCTGCCTTTCTGCATTTCTCATGGTACAATATGAAACCAGTCAAGGCTTGTCCCATGTCTTTAGATATGTTCTAGAGATGGTGAAAAAAAAAAAAAAAAGCTCCATCTCCATTCAATCTCAAGCTACATGATCAAAGGCCAGACATGATGGCAACTGGAGATCAACAACATTTGAAAAGCCATAGGTTCACCACCATTTTGTATAAGCTGTTGAATGGAGCCTTGAGAAGTCCCATGCTGGGTCATATGAAGGATCACATTTCAGACCTTCAGGGGCTAACCATGTGCCCATGGGAAGCCCAAAGTAAGAGGCTGAGATCACACTGTCTGGCAGAACCATCTCTCTTTTCACTTTGGCTTTCCTTCAAAGTGTGGACACTGCTTGTTATTGGCTTCAAATACTGAATATATACTGACTCAAATGTAATTCTGAGATACAGTGTGGTCTAGGAGTTTCAATGGTAGACTGGGATTCTGGGGGAACCAGGGTTCAAATCCCCACTCTGCCATGGAAACCCACTAGGAGACCTTGGTCAAGTCTGTCAGCCTCATAGGAAAGCAGTTGCAACCCCTCTCTGAACACATCCTTCCCAGAAAACCTTAAGATAGGTTAACCATAGGCTCTTCATAAACCAAAAATGACTTGTTGACACAACAATAACAACACATTTTTTTATTGTAAACTGTTAGTTCCTTGAAGGAGTCTTCTCTGGATCCAGAAACCATGAAAATGTTTACTGGCCAAGATCCACTGGATCTACTCTAGTTACAGCTAACAACTGGATTTAGACTACAGAATATCCGAAAGCAAAAGCCACTGCACATGAATTATACTTGGCATCAGATCTCTCATACTTGACTTTTTGTTTTGTTTTTAAAGGAAGGGTTTCTGGTGGACTGCCTGAATCAGATATGAAAAAGATAAGGAATGTCTGGACATCCCGATAAATGAGATACAACAGACATATGACAAATTAATACAAAAGTAATGAGGAATGGAAACAACCTGACTTGACCATCTCTAATGATAAAACAGTTGTATTTCCAAACCCAGAACTTTGGGCAAGAAGTGGGTCAGACCAAAGGCCCATTTAATCTAGCCTTCTCTTCTCATGACAGGGAAAGGAACCAACATGGTGACATGAAAGATTGGTTGATTTTAGCTTCCTAGCTCATTTTATGTTTTTAAGGTTTTTTTTTTTTAAACTGGATTCTTTTAAATGCTCCAAGTAATTGCAACTCACTGCTTGAGGAAGGGTAGCAGGAGGGACACACTTCTTCCTCTCACAGTGCAGTCGGCCATTTCCCATGCTGCACTGGGGAAGGAAGCACATAGATTTCATTTCTACTGTTTCTGTACAGCACTGGCAACAGTAGTGTCGCATGATCAGGGGCCATTACTGGATTTTTTTCTGGTAATACAATATCCAACTGTTGTGATGAGTGGTGATTTGTTCAGAGGGACCACAACTTTGTCATGTGAAAGCATGACTTGTAGATTGTCAGCAATGCATCCCCATCACAGGACAGTGATGTTGTGCAGAAATAGCTTTAGTTACTGTGGGTTCACACTTTCACTGGGAATCAATGGTAGCTTTTAGCAATTTTGTACACCCTCAATTGCAGCTGTGAATTTTTTTTTCTTTTTTCTTTTAAACTATGGAGCTAGTTGGAGCTATCACAACTGTTTATTTTATTTTCTATTTTCACAACTTCTTCAGGCTCTTATTGCATTAAAGAGTAAGTTAGTAGCAATAAATGCTAAGAAATAGACTTATTAAGAAATCTAACAGCCCTGGAGGAGAATTCTTATAGTCCCTTAGCTGACTTTTATATTATGCTTGAAAGTTCCTTCCCCCCGCTTAAATTAAAAATAGAAGAAAACTACTTGTGTGGATCTGGAGAAATCCATGTGGTGCTCAGCTATGTGCCTTTGGGAAGCCCTCGAGCAGGACACAATTTGAACAGCACCTTCCTTCCTGAGTTACAAAATAACCTTTATCCAGGGCATGGGTGTAATTCTTCATTAAGATTCCACTCAAAGCTAGTAATACATATTTTCAGGAATTTTCTTTCCACTGCAAGAAAGTCTTTGGAAACCACATAGTTTTTGAAGGCTCTTTTCAATTCAGAATAAAAAGGTTTTCTGCAGAAATCAGCATTTTCTACACAGGACACAGCCTTTTCTGCATGAAAAATAGCATTTCTGCATTGAAATAGTATTTGCGTGCTCAGGGCTGAAAGGCGTAGCGCAAGGAACAAACCAGGCCACACATTGAAGCTGGGTGAAAATAGACAACAATTTTATTGGCTACAGCAAAACAAGTTTAGCTTGTGCATGGGTCTGGATCCCAGCATTGGCCAACCCACCTGTTGACCGATGAGACTGAAAACCCAAATCCAGGACCACCTCGGGTCAGGTGCGAGCCACCTGATCCCCAGTAAGGCAGGGATCCGGACCCTAAATCGATGCTGTCTGCCTGTTGCTGACCTTGCCCTCCTAGCACCTCCATCCCCAGGACCCAGAGACCTGGGGAAATAGCAGGCCCAGATCCAGGACCCATGCCAACCATCTTACAAGTTGTGACAATAAAAGGCAAAGACACAACCGAACTACAGTGCACAGGATACAACAAAAGAAGAGGAAGGAGGATGGGATGGATGACGTGCAGAGAAGAACTGAGCTCTGGGGAGAGGAGAGCCGAGCTAAATACAAAATACCCGGACAAGAGAGAAAACTTCCTGAAGTTCTGGCCTAGGTGGAAACAGCCAATCAATTCAAACCAGCAGGTTTGAACTGATTGACGGGGAGCTTTCCCCAGCTGCACAAAGGCTGCTGGGTATGAAGAAGTACCCAGTGGGGCTGAGCACATGTCTGGGAAGCTGCATGATATGGCAGAGCCACTGAACAGCACTGGGAGACACTGTGAAGGCAGCGGTAGCTCCAAAACCATCCTGAGCCCCCTGGTAAGTCAAACAGCTTAACTTTCCACATAGAAAAGGCTACTTACTACATAGGAAAGGATGATTTCTGTATAAAACAACCACATGCAAATTTTGCATAGGATAAGTCCAAAATACAAAGATTCTCATCCGTCTAGGGTTCTTTGCATTACAGTTTCTCAACATTTGGAAAACACATGCTTTGGACATTTTTCCCTTTCTTGTGTTTCTGATAATTCTTTTCATCTCCATTTCAGAAATGTACTGCCTTTGATGCATGCCTAATATTAACTGATAGCCTCATCCTGCATGAGTTCATCCTCTTTTGGAACCAACCAAGTTGGTGACCTTGTATTAAAATTAACCAGCAAATATGCTAGCTAATTAAGGTTGCAATCTTTGTTTAAGCAGAGAAATGGGAGAAATTTCTATCATTGGGGTTTGTTTTGTAAATGTACCTCACCCACACAATGCCCAAGAGGGGAAATCATAGCAATGGACATAAACTGCAGTCAGAAATCCAGACATTTCTCAATCTTTCAGTGCATTGTGGAAAATAATGAAAAATGCATTCAGCCGCAAACATCCATTCTAGACCAACCTGTCCACAAGTGAGTAAGAGGAAACTGATGAAGAAAGGTGGGAACTCAGTTTCACATTTGCAATTTCGGAAGGAAACTGGGTGTCTTTTTGCAAAAGAGGTATAATATGGAGTGTCACGTTAGAATGACTTGTTCTCTACTCATTAAGAAGTAGTACACATAATATGGACAGTAATTAATTCCAAACACTCCAGCTGTGTGGTCTGATGATTCATTTTGGGAATCGCAGCAGATGGGAAGATTCCAAGAAGTCATTGGCCCCACCACAGCATATAAAAAGCATTCACTTCTATGCTGTTATCATCATTCCCACTGCTTCCATTGCCATTTGCAACTCAGAGAATCAGGTATGACATCCAAACTATGATTTTATATATTTTGAAACTGTTAGCTTTGCTTTAGTCTGGGGTGGTAGTGGTAGATGAACTATTCTTGTTCTATTAGCAAGGAAAGGCAATCCTGTTGATGTTCTCAGGGTGAAATAAAAACCAATTTCAAAACCCTGATAAGATTATGCTGGATGCATGGACAGGTGGTAGGTATAATATTTGTTTTCTTGCTTTTTAATCCTTTCCCTTTTTCTTTTCGTATGAATCTTCCACTAGTTTCAATGAGACTGAATTAACTAACATGATTCCAGGGCTCACATAGATCTAATGCTGATTTTCAAGTTCTATTTTGGTACATGAAAGGTTAGGGGCCCTGGAGATGTACTTTTCTATGGGCAGAGTCCCAACACAAAAGAACTGGCCATGGAGGTTTCTCCTGAAGATAGAAAGAAGGATTCCAAGTTGGGTTTTCTCCTGTGAAGACCTCTTTCTCTATCAGTGGTGGGTGGTCACTTCCACATCAGTGGAGCTGTGCAAAATTTGTTCAGCAGTATGGAACGTTCATTTAATGTTCAGACTAAAGCTTGATCCCACAGGTTGAAAGGTATCCCTGGAACCACAGCACTATAGTCTGAGCTTCTTCTTTAATATTTCCTTACTCAGAAATTATTTTTTTGCATGTTCTTCTTGCGTATGTTCATTAGTAACCTTTGCTCTTACCCTTCTATCCACTTATAGTCATTCATTATTATATGCCTTCAAATCAACTCTGATTTACAGTAATTCTCTCCTAAAGTTTTCTTGACAAGGTTGATTCAGAGAGGTGACTATTGCCTTCCTCTTAGGCTGAGATAGTGTGACTTGTTCAAGGTCACTAAGTGGCATTTTTTAAAAAATCTAAAAGATTCAGACCCTGACCTCGAGGAATTACAGTCCAATGTTCAAAACTCCACACCCCACTAACTCCTATAACTATACTTATTATGTGATTAAGTCAGTGCATAGATAAATCCCAATGAGTCTTCTCAATGAGATTTTCTTACATGTTGGTTTACTATTCTGCAGTGGATTCAGTGGGTCTGCTCTGCTTGGCTCATGAAAGCTGGACCAGTTCTTGGAACTGTAGCTTATCCCATCCCTAGTATTCCAAACTCTTACTATACCACGTGAACACCATATTAAACCTTGATGGCTTGAATCCTAACCATTAGCTTCAGCCAGAGTAGACCTACTAAGTCAATTGATGAATGGTGACTTACCCTTTAAAGAAGTAAAATTGCTTCAATGAATCTTCTCTAGGTGGGACCCACTAATAGACAAATATCTGTTCACCCTATGTAATTGCTGATTGAAATACCAGTCCACCCTTGTTTCCCATGGAGCTGAAACTGGGCCCTGAATCAGATTGGAGAGGAGTCTCTCTCACACACAATTACTCTTGGCGAAGATGGAACATCCCTCTTGGCGAAGAGGGAACATC
Organism: Ctenosaura bakeri; assembly: GCA_948474755.1. NCBI lineage: Eukaryota > Metazoa > Chordata > Lepidosauria > Squamata > Iguanidae > Ctenosaura > Ctenosaura bakeri. Next base: position 380,201 of record CAOLHI010001104.1, on the reverse strand, counting down.
TGTCAGCTTGGTTGCAACAGTAGTCTGATTAAATGGACAAAGCTTTATTGAAACATCACACTTTTATAGAGCTTCCGAAGGGAGAGGATGTGCACAAGACAACTTTTACTTATGCTTAATTGTGAGACAGGAGAAAAGAGAACAGATCATTCTAACATAGGCATCATTATTCCTGTGAATAAACACACGTTCTCTGGGTGCAATTGTTGCAAGAAGACAAAATGGCTTGTGCAGAATTGCTTAGGAACTCAGAAAGAAAACACTAAATGAAAAACTTTTTACTCCCAATATAACTATATCTATTGTTTTTGACAGACCTCTTCAGCATCCAAAATGTCTCACGGAAATCAGCAATGCTATGCTTCCTGCCCTGTCTCAACGGTGACCATCCAGCCACCCCCTTTTGTGGTCTCTATCCCAGGACCTGCTCTTTACTGTCCAGATCAGCCATTCCAGATTGAGCAGTACAATCCATGTGCTTCTGGAAGTTTGGCTGCTGGTAGCCATTCAGGAGCTCTGGGTTCTGGCACAGCGTATAGTTCCAAGTTTTATTCTCGGGGTGCCCTGCCATGCACCCAATCCAGCTGTAACATCTACAAATCATAATGAAGCCAGATGAATGAATTCACATGGAATCATCGAAGACGAAGGCAACCCACGATCCTTGGCCGAAGCCTCAGCATAGCATCCAGAAACTACTGCAAAGTCTCCTAGTCCAGTCACATTTCTGGCTGGATTATGAGTATTCACCACTCCATATATCTCCCTGACCCAGCTCACAGCTTCTATCCTGATGATGAGCCCTGTGTAGTTCCAAAAGCTTGCACATAATTTCAGCATCAGCCTAACTTGATGTACTAATCTGCCTGTTTTCTGCCACCCATAATATCGACCTATTGTGTGTCTCTTAACCTTTATTCATTCTTGATCTAATATTAACATGAAATTTTGTGCTGTTAAATGGTTGTTTTCCATTTGTAGCTACGAGAAATCTGAAGTACAGCTGAAGTCCAAAATCAAACTGATACTGAAATGCATAATTCAAAATGATACTCCAAAATGAATTTATACCGAATCTCATCCTGACTGGAAACCAAAGTTTATTACTGTGAATCCTCAATAGATTTTAAATAAAGCTTTTGCTGCAGCCTTATAATTGTAGTATCTTGAGTTATGTTTCACCCATGAATACACCAAACATTGTTGCTGTTCAACTTCTGTAAAACCAAAGTACAAACTTCCCTTATCAAACAGGGCTGGGGAAGCTGTTCACCCTCCAGATTTTATTAAAACTCAAAGATCCCTGAGCTTCAAGCAGCAGTGATCATGGACAAGATCTGGATGTGTGTTCAGGTTTGCCACACTTGAGGAGTTTTCCTTGCAATTCTCCTTGGAATGGTCTTAGTTAACAAACGTTGGAAACATCTTGACAAGGCAGGCTCTAAGAGGAGATACAGTGCATTGATTCCATTCTGCTTTGGTTAGACCTCACCTGGAATACTGTGTCCAGTTTTGGGCACCAGAATTCAAGAAGGATATTGACAAGCTGCAACATGACCAGAGAAAGGTGACCTAAATGGTGAAGGATCTGGAAACCAAGAGGCCACATGGGGAGCAGATATGTGGGATAGGTATGTTTAGTCTGATGAAAAGAAGGTTAAGAGGTGACATGTTCCTGTGTTTAAATATTTGAAGGGAAGTCATGTTGAAGATGAAGTAAGCTTGTTTTCTGCAGCTCCAGAGAATAGGACATGGAGCTATTGATTCACACTACAGGAAAAGAGATTTCACATCAATGTCAGGAAGAGCTTGTAAAAGCTATCCAGCAGCGGAATATGCTGCCTGGGTGAAGTCACCTTCTTTGGGGTTTCTAAACAGAGACTGAATGAGCATTTGCTGGGGGTGTTTTGAGTGTGTGTTTCTGCATGGCAGAATGGGGTTTGGCTCTATGATTCTATGCATCGCTTGGCAGGTGTAGGGAGACGATGGAAGATAGTCAGAACTCAGTTCTCCTAAGATATCTCTGAGGTCTACCTACAGGAACAAACAGCATGTCTTGTACTTCTTAAACTAGCTTGTGGAACTCAGATGGTTGAGAAGCTCTATCCTGTCATCTGTAATGATGCAAAAGATAATTGTTATTATCAATTCTCAGATTGAAAAATGGAGTTCCTGACAGTCAGCAATCCCCCCTGCAGAAGAATAGTAGACTAGCAAGAACCTTGCATGTATTTTCTCATGATACTTGAACATCTTGAAATGTTGTGGAAGAATGGTTCTGCACAGGAAAACGTGAGAGGGCTTTTTTGTGTACACCCACCCACAAAAAACCCTTTTCCGTGCAGAAAACAGGCTTCCTGTCCAGAAAACTAGTCTCTTGTGCAAAATATTCGAACCCTGCTTTCTACAAGGAAAACACAGTTTCCTGAAAATAATTGCTCTCTCTCTCTTTTTCATTTTTTCTGTATGCATAGGAATAGTATTTTTTTTTTATGAACCCAAACACAAAACTCCACTTTTTAAATACAGAATAATTATTCTGCAACACTTTTGGACATTTGTGTGCAAGACTACTGGAGAGGAAAGTTCAGTTTTTCCCATTTCAGTGTGAAAACTAATTCTCCATCCCTCAGTGTAAGGATGAGATAGCAGGAATGCAATTATTCACTAATTTTCTACTCAAAGCAACAAGGAATTTTAGAAATTTTATACCCACTATGAGAAAGATTTTGCAAACATCACAGTTGTGGAGAATCCTTTGAAGAAAATGCTGTTTCCAGCTCAAATCAACCACATGCAAACTGGATGCAGAAGAAGTCTCCAAGTACATTAATTTCTGCACAGGAAATAGCACAGAAAATAACAGCATTGAAATATTATTTTCTGGGCAGATACTGCTGTTTCCTGTGCAGAAAATGCCATTTCCTCCACAAAACAACCATATGCAAATTTTGGGAAGAACTCACCTGTAAAGATTCTGATCCATCTCATCAAGGGATCTTGACACAAAACAAAACAAAACAAAATTAAACCATGTTTCCCCAAATATTTCCAAAATATTCTTTCCATCCCTATGAAATAGTGGAGGGTGTACATCCTTCATTATCAGTATGGGACCAAGGCCATTTCCGCACTGCACTGTTCTAGTGCTATTATTCCACTTTCAACCTTCCGTGGAATCCTGGCATTTGCCGTTTAGGGAGGGACATTTAGAATTCTCAGCCAGAGAGCTTTTGGGCCTTGGTAAACTGCAAATCCCAGAATTCCACAGGATGATGAAAGTGGAATAATAGCACTACAGCTGTGCCAGGAAGAAATGGCCTGAGGCTGAACTGCTGGGCTTCTGAAGGTGGAGTGGAGAAAGGGACCATCCTACATAAACTCTGCACATTGTGTGGCTAAACAACAACAGCTTCTGCCTTTGTTGCATTGGCTTTTAAAAACAAACCTTGGATACAGGTGCACAAAGTAATTATATTTATAACAAAAGTCCAAATATAAAATATAAGGTAGGTAAAATTTTATGGACTAAGTAAATCAAAAAGCATTTAAATTTCCTAAATCTGTCCCTGTACTATGTGTCTATGGGCTATAATGACAGAGGCACAAGACCTAGCCACCTTCTCTGTGGTCTGTAAATCCATATCTGCAAGCAGGAGAGACAGATAAAATCTTTCTACTCTCCTAGGAAATTTTTGTAAAATGTGAACTATTAACATGTAATGAACACCTTGGTAAAATGGACAATACAATAAAACATGGTTGAGAGATTCTATAGTTACATTTGTGCAGGGGCACACATGCTTCTCATATGGAATCCTTTTGTATTTGCTTTCCTAAATGTTTAACCCCCACTTAAAGCAAACTGATTGAATAGATTATTGAATCATCACAGCTAAATTCCACTGACTCTATGGGTCTGGTCTGGAGCCCTGGGCCATAGCAACTCATTTCACTTGGCCTACTTAGGCAGAAATAATGGAATTCACAAATATAGGATGGGGGACACGTGACTGGATAGCAGTACGTGTGAAAGGGATCTAGGAGTCTTCATAGACCACAAGCTGAACATGAGTCAGTAGTGTGATGCGGCAGCCAAGAAAGCCAATGCAATTCTCGGCTGCATCAATAGGAGTATGGTGTCTAGATCGAGGGAGGTACTGGTACCACTCTACTCTGCTTTGGTTAGACCCCATCTTGAATACTGTGTCCAGTTCTGGGCACCCCAATTCAAGAAGGATATTGACAAGCTGGAGCAAGTCCAGAGGAGGGCGACCAAAATGGTGAGAGGCCTGGAAGACATGCCCTATGAGGATAGACTTAGAGAGCTGGGTATGTTTAGTCTGCAGAAGAGGAGGTTAAGAGGGGACATGATAGACATGTTTAAATATTTGAAGGGATGCCACGTAGAGGAAGGAGGGGGCTTGTTTTCTGCTGCTCCAGAGACCAGGACAAGGAGCAATGGATTCAAGCTGCAGGAAAGGAGATTCCACCTGAACCTCAGGAAGAAATTCCTGACAGTCAGGGCTGTCCGGCAGTGGAATATGCTGCCTCGGAGTGTAGTGGAGGCTCCTTCCTTGGAGGTTTTTAAGCAGAGGCTTGATGGCCATCTGTTGGGATTGATTTGAGGGTGTTCCTGCATGGCAGGGGGTTGGACTGGATGGCCTGTGTGGTCTCTTCCAACTCTGAATTTCTATGATTCTATGATTCTACTCTAGTTGAAACTAACAAAAGGATTCCGGTACCTGTTTCTAACTACCTTGTTCCACTGGAATTGAGAAACATATCAGAAGTTAACCAACTCTTCCCAGGCTGTCTCACTGTGTCCAGACATCTTGTCTCCCTGAGAATGACTAATCTTATGAAGCAAGGTTGCTTCACATTCTGACTTCCAATCTGAGCTCTTTTTTTCCAGGAGGTACCAGGGACCTTTGAAATGCAAAGCACATGTTCTACCACTGAGCCATGCCTCTTCTCCTGCAGTGGGTGGTGGTGAGAGGCACATCTGTATGCAAACGTAGCCATGGACACTCAAACAAACAACACACCATTTCTGTCATCATCACCACCCATCCACAGATATTGGCAATATTTCTATTTGCCATGTGCCAATACTTCCATGGCCCAAATAGTGCATGTGGGCAGTATCATGCAACAACTTGTTGCTATGGTGTCAGCTTTAGCTAGCCCTGGGTTCTAGTCTGTCACCTATCCTCAGATTAGGTTCAGCACCTTGGCTAACTCATTTAAAGTTCAGACTAAAACCCATGGTGGATTCACCAACCTACTGACAGAGGTTCCAACACCAACATTTTTAATACTAGGGGCAAAAAGATGGAGGAAGAGAGGGAGAACTAAGTGAAGGGACCCCTAAAACAACTCAGTAAGGACAGACAAACAGAATATTGAATGTTCATAGGGCACGGAATGTAAAATCTAAGAGAAAGAATTGAATGAAGCACCTATGAAGACAGGATAAGTTGGCTGACTGGAACACAAAACCTGAGCCATGGTAGCTAAAGATGGGGAGCCATTTTGTTTTCCACGTATTTCATAATTTAAAAAACAGTTTCCAAAATTCTGAAGTTTATTCATGTTCAGAATTGAAAATAATAATAATAAGAGAAATAAATATTTACTATTTACTGCCATTACTATTGTTATTACTATGTTTCATAATTTTTGCACCTTAGTTGCAGAAGTACAGCAAAGTTAGTGAATTGCAAAGATATGTTTCCAAGGTGCTAGGTAGAGTTGTCCAGTGTTCATAGTGTACTTCTGATATGCCATGGGCACTCCTATTATGCTTTGGCACTCCCTAGCCAGAGTCTGGATATGCATTCGGGATCACACTATGTACAGAAGTTTCCATTATGTACCAGTTACACCACTGGCTCCGTTTGGGCCTGGATGCCCGTACACTGCAATATGAAAGTAGCAACTAAGCAAATATGGATGTTACAAAACTGCTCAATTCAATTTTGCACACAGGTAGCACCATTTGCAAAGAGGTAGAAACCAAGATGACTAAGCTGAAGCTGTTTTATTTGGCTTCATCATGCAAAGACATCAATCAATAGGGGAAAAAAAAACCCTATAATGCTTGGTAACCCAGAAAGCAATAGGAAAAGAAGAAGGCAATGTTACAAATGGATAGACACATCCCTGAATCTGCAAGACTTGAACAGGATGGTTGATGATAGAGTGACTTGAACATCTCTTCTCCATAGGGTCACCATAAATCAAAGTCAACTTGACGGCAGTTAACAACAAAGTCCCAAACAGAATACCAGTCTATCTGACTTTCTATTTGTCTGTCTGTCTATGTCATTTCCAACCTTGATTGTTGTAATCTTCTTTTGAGTGGCTTTCCATTATCTTACCTTAGTCCTCTGGCTTCCATTCAACATTCTGCTGCTGAGATTATCTTTTTGGCCCTCAGTTTTGATCATGCTACCTGACTTTTGATATCTTTTCATTGGTTACCCCTTCCTTCTAGGAATTCAATACAAGCTTCTCACTTTAATGCTGAAAGCTCTACATACCCTAGCTTCCCCTATCTTTCACCCTTTTTTTTTTTTTTTACTAGCCTACTCAAGATCTGGAACTCTAGACTTTCTTCCCAACCAAAGTTTTTTTCTTCCTTGGTTCAACTTTGTCCTTTTTCACTCCCTGTTCCACACTCTTGGATTTGAGTCCCTGAACATTTGCAGATTGATCCTTTTTTTTTTTTTTTGTTATTTTCTTGTAAACTCCGATTAAAAATTGCTTTCTTTTCAAAAGCCTTTGGAATTTTAGTTTAATGTTGTTTTTAAATCTTGTATATTCTGATAACATGGATTTGCTTGCTTTATCTCATTTTTGTTTTTGTATTTTACCAGGATAAATTGTTTTACAATTGTATGGTATAGTTTATTATTCTTTCCTTCTGTCTATGTGACTGTATACATATAATTTAGATTGTACCCCTCCTGCAGGACCCAGTGTTTTTAGCTGTTTTATTTGTAAAGCACCATGTAACACGGATGAAGCTATGATGCTATATAAATAAACGATGATGATGATGATAATGATGATGATGATGATGATGATGACAATGCTGATGATGCTGATACTGTTATTGACTGGAATTTTGTACAGTTGGTGATTTGGATTCTATCCACATCTGAGATATCATCAGATAATACAACCTGTTCCAAGCAATATTAGTTTTTGTAATGGTGCCATTGTGATACCATCAGTAGGAATCCTATTCCAATTTTGGAATTACTCCCACAACACTTATTACTAGAAGAACCACAGCTGTTTTTCTTTTACTCAGCACTGTGACTTCCCATCTGTATGTCTCATGTTTCCTAAACGTTTCCTTCTCCTTGATTCAGCTCTTCCCAGGATCTACCCCATCTATAACCCATATGTTCTTTTTCTCAACCACAATTATGTATACCATATTGCATACATTATTGTTGTTTATTAATTGGAAACTTATAGAATTTTTACAGATTTTCATTTCACCTTTTCCAACAATACCTTTAGGTTTATGTTCCAATCTCTCTCCCTCTCTCTCTTTCTCTCTCTCTCTCTCTCCTTTTCTACAGATGGTGTTTCTTGTCTTTACTTTACATGATCTTACAGCATACCACTAATAAAGTGATAAACAGTTTGACTTTTCATAGATGACTTTTTTCTTTTCATAGATGACTTTTACTGTTGTAAGCCCCCTAACACACCCAAAAACCATGTCCTGAGGAATCTAATTATTTTATATCAAACATAGTGAGCCATAGAGATATACTGGAAGGACATGTAGGCAGGGGAGCTGAGTAGCTGTTTTCTGTCACATCCTGGGTAAATCTGGCAAATGGCTCACAGGCCACTTGAATGGATTTTCAGCAATGATCAGGAAGACAATTACTCTCTGAGAATAAATAAATAAATAAATATTAATGCCAAGCAGCCTGGAATTTGACTCTTTGAGGCATGCATCTCCAGAGAGATACTGATCTTGCAGGAAACTACAAGGAAGTTTGGCTGTATTTTCTTTGAACTACAAAAGAAAATAATCCATCTTGATAAAAAAAACTGCAGCCATCTGGTTTCACAGAACACTATAACTAGGCACATTTTCTTATTTTTTTTTGGAGTTTTTGGAGAGTTTGAGAGATTATTTTTGGAGGTTTGAGAGTTTTGGAGTTAGGAGTTCTCTCAGATCTGCAACCATGAAGCTGGTAAGCTCCCCTCAGCCTCTAAAAGGCTGAAATCATTTTCTCCCAGCTGAATACTTCTGGATTAGTATAGTATTAAATCAAGCCCTTTACGTCTCTCTCTTTCTCCTAATTTTCATCTCTTTCTAACTTTCTATAGTCTTGTATGCTTGTTGTAGTGAGTGCAGCTGAGTGATTGTAGGGACTTTTACATCTATGTCAATAAAATACTTACATTTGAACAATTTGATTTTTGACTGGGCCTGACCTCGTAAACATTGGGTTAAAAAGTTCCTAAGTACCCTGTCCTCTTTGCATAGCTAAAGCAGTGTAGAGCTAATTCTTCCCCACAAGAGACGATTTTGACAGCTTTTGGGAATCCTTTTAAAGGAAGCCCCAAGCAAGCAGGGTAACACTGTGATACATTTTCTTCCCAATATTTGGCATGGCACTGCTTTGAATACTGATGATAGTTATATCCTGTCACTTATCTAAATATCTGAGGGTGGTGAACACCAAAAACGGATCATTAAATCTGATAAATAAATAAATGACTCTCAATGTATGAAACAATTTTGATAAGACATTTTAAATGGAAACACAGAACCACAGAGTTGAAAGGGCCCTACAGGCCATTGAATCCAACCACTGACTTCCCCCCAACAGAGGAACTCCAGCTAGACCATCTCCATCTCCTTCTGGTGGCTGTCCAGACTATTTTTGAAGATGTCCAGAGAAGGAGACCCTGCCACCTCTCTAGGATATTGGTTCCATTGCTGAACCACATTTACCATCAGAAATTTCCTTCCACATCTACTTTCCTGTACCTTGAAATAATTAGATCTTGTCTTAATCTACTGGAGCAGTAGATAAATAAATAGTTTGAGACTGTTTAAACAATCCAGGTGCACAGATCTGGATGAAATCAATTAGGCTCCAAAGTCATCGTACACAGCCCACCAATCTAGCCCTCAGGGGGAGACAGTTCCATAGCCAGGATGCTGCAGCAAAGAAGACCACCTCCCATGTTATCACTCAGTATCAAGTGCAGTCTCCTCTGTGCTAGGAATAGCCATACCTTTCAAATTTGGCCGGCGCAAACAGTTGAAAAGTCTTTTGTGTGTGTGTCAAATAATTTATCAAAGTTCATTAATCTCCTAATCTTGCATACTGAAATAAAGGTTTTTTTTCCTTAAGTTCAAATGAAGAAGAATAAAACTGACAAGTCTGTGCATCTTTATTAAAGAGAGTCTCCATATGTAGGAGAACCACTCTCCTACAGTTTGCTAAATTTAGGTGGTGGTCAATGAAGTGGGGAAATGTAGTCTTCACTTTGTTTCCCAGAAGTGTTTGCTTGACCCCCTACAAGAAGAACTTTGTTGGATAAGGTAAACTTCAGTTTGATTCTGGAGAACACTTCCAAAGTTCTATTCAGCCATCTCAATTGACCCTCAATGGACCTAGGGGGCATACTTTTGATGGCCATTAGCACCATCATGTTTCAAGAATATCCCACTAATAGAGATCTTCCAGTTTGAAGACCAACCTTATGATGTGGTAATGCTGCTTCTTAGAAGAATTGCGATACACAGTCAATTAGACTGTCCTTTGCCCACACAGTGTGATGAAACGTGTTGAGGATGTACACTTAGAAAGACAATTAAGAAGAAATCCATGATTGTTTGATCATCAAAGAAAGGGCGTCATTGCTTTATTGCAATATGGGGTGTTGCCTATAGCACCTGATCAGATCATTATACCTTTTCCCAAAAAAAAAAAAAAAAAGAACAGTAATTATGCTTCAGGCTACCAGATGAACAGTATAAAAAGTTAATCCTCCTGGCTTCTTCCAACCACAATTTCCTTCCTGCTTCTTAGAGAACCAGGTAAGTCTGCTTGGATTCTGGGACCATAACTATGATTTTAGTGTTTTCTAGAGGTGTAAGGAGTATGATGTCTGTTAGAAACTGTTGAGGCTCAGTTATAGGCAGATTCAGGCATTTTTCACATTTATCATATGAGATTGGCAAGTGGATGTGTTAGGGGATGGAAATAGTATTCAAAATGTTTGGCTGTTAGGCTGAAAAATGGCTTTCCAGATAACCCATTGGGAAGACAAATAGATGTTTCTGTTAAAATTTCTTCTGGTGTTGTATAGGAATTGTTCTGCACAGAAGAAAACACCTTTTTTTTTTTTTGCATAACTCCCCCCTCCCGTTTTCTATGCAGAAAATGGGTTCCTTGTATAGAAAATTATGTTTCCTGTGCAGAAAAAAAAGTTGTTTTTGTCTTCCTATGCAAAAATCAATGTTTTGGTTTGGGTCTCCTGCAAAAAAAGCCCAGTGTGTTTTTTGCACACATCATAGTTCCATACAACACTTCAGGACACTTGAATATATGGAGAAAATTGAGAAGGAATATTTGTCTCCTTCATCAATTATATGTTCTTGTATGCAAGGATGAAACAGTTGAGGATTTACATTCCTACTTTCCGTTATAGCATTTCACTTGCTTGAAGTGGTATTATATTGTTGCAGACTATAAGTTCTTTTAATCTAACATCTATTAGTTCTCTAAGGTCAACAAGGAGAGATTTTTCTCATTACAGTCCTGCTAAACCTGGGAAGCCGGAGATGCTAGGGAAGGTAGTTTCTGCTTTCTGCATTGCATCTTTGCTAACCTGTGAGTCTTATCAAAAAGAACCTACTGCATCATTGGCCTATTCAATATGCCAGTGATCCTCTAGGTCTCAGGCTCGAGTATTTTCCAAATCTTTCTCCTTAGATCCTTTTATCTTAAACTGCAATTGATTGGACCTTCAGCTCATAGACATGAGTTCAACCATTTGTCTATGGATCCTCATTATATCTGGGCCATTGCTCTAGCTATCCCAAGGTTATGCGAACACCCAGTCAGAGGTCTTTTCTGTCCCAGCTACCTCATACTCCTTTAAGCAGAGAAAGACCTTGTTCAATCAAGGTTGGTGAATGTTTGACCCTACAGATGTTTTGCACTAGAATGCTCACAGTCCACTGGTTATTCTGAGTTAGATTGGCGTGCTTTCCAAACCAAAAAATATCTGGGTGGAGGCAAAACTTACCTACTCCTAAATTAAAATACCTTATTAATGCATCAACTTTCATCATACTATGCTTTAAAAAATACTTTTCAAATTAGTGGAAAACTTGGTCTGTTATCTGATGGTTTCTCAACCAATATATATCTTGAATTTCTAAACTCCTTTGGGAATCATGTAGTATGCTGATGTCTTCTTTGAACAAATGAACATAGATGGACAAGCAGGTTTAATTTTGTTCCAATCCTGTGATTTCAGACTGCTATCTAACCTTACAAAGATGTCTGCCAGTGGGTATGGAAACCAGTGCTATGCCAGCTGCCCGGCCTCTACAGTGACCATCCAGCCACCTCCCTTCGTCCTGAACATCCCTGGCCCTGCACTCTACTGTCCTGACCAACCTTTCCGCATTGAGCAGTACAACCCCTGTGCCGGAACTGGCTATACTACTGCCAACCCTTCCTTGTATGCCAGTGGTGGCTCCAACTTCTCCAGCTTCTACTCCAGAGCTTTGCCAAGCAGCTACAGCTACAGCACTTACCGATCTTACTAAACCACTCTATAGATGAAGAAAGCAGGAGAGATAAAGGAAGAGCCAAGGAGAGGACTGAACCAGTTACCAGAACTTTCCTTAAAAATGTTGCCCACCTGAAATCACACTTGCATGAGTTGTAATCTGTGCATTGTCATCTTACGATTGTTATTTTAGCCCTTCTCGAAATAAGACACTTGCATGTTTTTCCTCATATTTATCACACATGGTGGCTATTTTCTGAACTTCAACACTATATTAGTTCTATCCATTAAACAGGGATGGGAATGGTTAGTTTGAAAACCCTTGTAGGTTGCTTTTATTTCACAGAAGTAAAAGTTGGAAAAGGGACTTTGCATCATATGCACTTGTGTTATCCAGTCTAAGAATTTGAAATGGTGAATGTGTTGGTCTATTTTGTATGGAGTTTCTTGCACAAGCAGTTATTACCAATGATGGTTCTGGGTCTGAGAAAGTGTTATTAGTATTGTTTTTAGGATGTTATTTTGAACTACATCTAGAAAAGCATTGTGTAACAATCCCCACTTTGGGATCATAGCAGTAAGCAGTTTTGAGATCTTCTCTGTCCCTCCTGTATAGGTCTCCAAGAAAAATGCCTACCATTGATGGACAATACTTCCATTTTTGCAAATGCATAATGTATCATTTGGTTTATGACCTTCTCCCCAACTTCCCCATTCCCTGCAATTGACAGAAACAACCTATTTTCCAATATGAGAGATAGCACTCTGCACCTTTTTCAACTCTTGTCTCAGCTATTGTTCATGTCCATTTGCTTTCACATTAAAACATCCCTTGCATTCTGAATCATTTTGGTCCTTTGTTTCTTCCATGGTGGAATTAAAGTTGGGTTTTGGTGTTGCGGAGGAGGGGGGTTCATTTTTCCCCATTTTTTAAATGAAGAACACAAATACTGCACGTTCAAACACAAACTGAAGGCCATAACAAAGCACATTAATGTATCAAGTACCTTAATAAAACACTCTGAGATGAATTCAAACTTAGATTAGGCCCACTGAAAAAAATTAGTTCAATTGGTTACAACCGAAATCCAATGTATTTATTGATTCAAATGCATCTACTTCATTGACCTTGTCTAGATCCAATCATGTGTTAACTAGATTTCTGCATTGTCCTTCAGTGTGGCCTGTCTCTTTAATCTGAATTTGTTCTGTGATTGCGAGCCTTTATGTACAACACAGGGCCCATCATGTGCCAGATAAACCTTAACATCGGCAAATGTAATTTTGTCAAGCTAAGAAAAGATGGTTGACCATGTAGTCTGCCCATTATACATGACTATACAGTGTAGACTGTGTTATGAGATTTGGCGTCAATCAGAGGAAAAAATAATGCAATGAAAGTATCCAGAACACAGAGAGCCAGCGTGACATAGTGATCTGAGTGTTGGACTAAGACTCTCCTCATTTATGGAAATTCACTGGGCCATCTTGAGCAAGTCACCCTCTCTCAGCCCAGAGGAAAGCAATAGCAAACTCTCTCTGAACAGATCTTGCCATGAAAACCCCTCTGATACGTTCACCCTAGGGCCTCCATAAATTGGAAATGACTTGAAGTCTGGATGTGAGGGCGATCTGGCTGCGACATCTGTCACCCCATTGATCGCCAGGGTTGATTCGGCTGATCTGGCTGGCTAGGTGGGTGTCCCCTTCCTCCCTTACCGCTCCATGTGCGTCCCTCCCAAAGCTGCGCTCTCGGTGGAAGAGGACGACCATCCCAGTTAGAAGGAGTGTACCGTTCTTCGGTCAAGGGTATACGATATCTGCGCTCCCCTGCTAGAACCTCCAAACAAGCTCAAGATTTGAAGTCACACAACAACAAATCTGGAACATGGAAATAGCTTATTGCACTTTAACAAGACCTCCGGGTTCCAAGGCAACTTAAAGCTGATTACCCAGATAAAGAGGGCAGGTGACAGCTCAATCCCAGTAAGGCAGGATTAGAGGACTTTTATGATCCCTACTTATTATTTGCACCAACAATTCTTGGATTCCCAGGGGAACACAATGTCTTCACAGGGCATCTGCAAAGGATCTCACAGAAGCAGAGGAAGACAAGCTTAGAGAAAGATCCATGGATGGTGCTCTGAAGCTGAAATTGAAGGAAAAGTCCCTTTCAAATTTCTGTGCTCACTCACTTACAGGATTCTCCAGAACTCTGAGGGCTATTTTCCTAAACTCCAAGAGGACTATGAAATTATTGATGCCTTTTGTAATGACATTCTGGTGTGAAAAATCATTCTCTGCTCTTGATTATTTTAAAAATAAGTAAAGAAAATGTGTGAAAAAATGCAGCTCTGGCTCAGAATATAAGGTTCAGCTATTAAGCAGACTTATAAGTGAAATGATTAATTAATCATCAGTAATTAATTAAGTAAAACTAACAAGTAATATTAGGCCAGAGTTCAGCGTTCAGCTCTTTTTCTTCCTCTTCTTCTTCTTCCTACTATTTTGTATGAAATCATTCTAACAAAAACATTCTAAGAGGAATTTGTGCCTTTACTTCTCTCTTTTCTCCAAATCTGAAGACTCTTGATCAGTGTCAGCGGCGGTCTGGGGTCAAGCAGGTGCGGGTCTAGCGACTGGGGTCTGCCCGTGTTGGTTACAGCCAGTAGTCAAAGGATAACACAAACAGTCCCTGACTCAGGTTCTGCCTAAACGGCAGGCTTCAACAGAAAACAAAGAAGGGTTACTTCACCCGGGATGCTGGCAGGGGTCTTGGCTGGCTGGAACTCCAGACGCTGTCACAGGCAGGCGGGGCTGGAACCAGGCGCGGGCGGGAGACAGGCGGAGGGCCAACAGTTGTTGCTCCGTGCCTTCCCCTGCCCAACGCCCACCCTAAATAGGTCCCAGAGCCAGCGGCAGCCAATCCGGAAGCAGGCTCGCAGCTGCGAGCCCTCAGCCAGGCTCACAGCTGGGAGCTATCAGCCAGCCGGGAGCCCTTAGCCTTCAGCCGCCGTTCCAGCAAACGCCGGGACCGGCGGGCAGCCTCCTTGCTTCGCTGCCACTTCTGGAACATGGAAGGAGGGGCGGCACCCTCCTCTGGGTCGGAGCCGCGGGTGGGCTGTGCCCCAGGATCGAGCCTGGGACCCGCCCATCCCGGCGAGCCTGTGCCTGCCCCATCTGCCGGTGTGGGGACCGGGACGCATTCTGAGCCGCCAGCGGGTCTGCCGGTGTTGGCAGTGGCTTCTGCGGTGTCCGGGGCCTCTACCTCGGCGGCGGCGGCTTCCGCGGCGTCCGGGCCCTCTCCCTCGGCGGCAGCGGCCTCCGTGGTGTCCAGGCACTCTCCCTCGGCGGCGGCGGCCTCTGCGGTGTCCGGGCACTCTCCCTTGGCGGCGGCGGCGCCCTCCGCGGCCTCAGGGCACTCTCCCTCGGCAGTGGTGGCCTCTGCGGCATCCAGGGAGTCATCCGGGTCCTCCTCTGCCCCGGAGACCGCTTCCGTGCCGACCTCTGAGACGCCAGCGGGCTTAGCCACGCCGGGGCCCCTGACAGTCAGCAACATTAAATATCTGATGCAAATTAGGGTTTTAAATCTTGAGTTAAGTCATGATGGTCCATGGCAACGGAAGATATTTCAAGGGGGGTCCGTGGTAATGATAGGGTTCAGAACTGTTGCTCTACCTTAATGCCACAATTATGAATCTGTAGGTACAATAAATATGAATCAGTTAAGAAATGCATAACTCTAGGATACACATTTGTAACTGCAGACGTCTGTTCCACCAACTGTCTGTTAAGATTCAAGCTCCTTACAACCATCCTTTAATTGTTATTTAATAAAATATTGGACCTATACTGCCAATCTCCACTTATAATGGAGATACTACCTTTCTGTCTAAAGTAGAACAATCTATCTGGCAACTTCTACTGTCATTCACCTATATAATGTAAATTCAAAGTAAGGATGGGAATATTCAAAAATATTTGGTTTCTTCTGTGTTGTGAAACCCTGATAGGGAGAATCCTAGTTGGCTAAAAATTATTGCAGTTTGGAACTTCTTGTGCATGAAATATGCTAATAGCTTTTATTGTTGTTCTCAGAAGTAGAAGAAATAAAAGATAGAAATTAAGCATTGCTTTCTGCCCAGAAAATGCTGGTCTCTCTCATTCCTTCTTTCTTTTGTGTGTGTGTGTGTGTGTGTGCGTACAGAAAACTTGTTTC
This sequence comes from Ctenosaura bakeri, assembly GCA_948474755.1. Classification (NCBI taxonomy): domain Eukaryota; kingdom Metazoa; phylum Chordata; class Lepidosauria; order Squamata; family Iguanidae; genus Ctenosaura; species Ctenosaura bakeri. The sequence continues at coordinate 364,186 of CAOLHI010001104.1, read as the reverse complement.
CTGCACAGGAAATTCCATTTTCTGCACACAAACAGGTATTTTATTCTATTGCACAGAATAAATCTTGAACTGTGAACAGTTTTGGGGAAATGCTCATTTTCTGAATGAGTAGAAATATTGAAAAAAGTAGAAATATTGTAAAATCATTTGTTCTTGCAAAAGCAAATTAAATTGATGATGATTTGTGTTCCTAATCCAAAGCGGCACCCAGATGCTGGTGGAAGGAGAAGGACTCAGTGGAGAACAAGAGATGAGGAAGTGAGCTGGATCACTTGACCTAAATGTACCCATGCCCATGATCACATCCACAAGGGTAGTCTGATCTATGTTCCAGATTTTTATTGGGGATGGAATTCCATCTAGTCAATGTCATATCATGTCAGGAATTGCCAATCAAGGCCGAATATTCTTAGCTGAACAGAGACCTGGAGGAGTGCCGTCCTAAGAGGCCAGGAATTGACTCTTTTGCAACCCCACCTCCCACTTTTCCATTGTTTCAACTGTTACTAGGGAGGTGGTGACCTGGCCAGCCTCCAAAGCTAATAATTCAAAAGAAGACAATGCATTGGCATGAATATTAGATCCCAAGTGACTGAAACAATCTTGTCATGTGTAAAAAATGGAAATGCTAATGATTACCTGTCAGTGACTTGGTCATTATGCGGCCCCAAAGCTTATGACTCCATCTTTCTTTATTCATTCCAGTGTTACCTGTTGGTTGATAGTTTGAGGTCACCTGTATCTTCTCCCTAACTTCACTCAGGCTGTTGTTATTTTGAAAGAACTGACCTGATACGAACTGCCCTGAACAAACACAGACACAGCTTCCAGTTAAAAATATGTACCTGCCTGTATACTTGCAATCTATTCCTTCAAAGGGGAAACTATTTGACAACTTTTGGGAAATGCACACGCAAAAATAGTATGATGTGCTCTTTTAAATGACTAACAACATATTTAACCAAAAGTATACCTATTGCTTAAAGTTGAAATGTTGTGGTTGTGTGTCTTCAAATTGTTTCCCACTTATGGCTACCATAAGATGAACCTGACATGGAGAATGTGTGATGTACCCAAAGTTAACAGTGGGTTTCCATCTCCAGGGTCATAGTTCAACACTCAGACTACTATACCATGCTAGCTCTCAAAGTAGAGATGTACTGCAGAAGAGAAGGGGGACATGATAGCCATGTTTAAATATTTGAAGAGATGTCATGTTGAGGAGGGAGTGGTCTTGTTCTCTGCTACTCCAGAGACTAGGACAAGGAGCAATGGATTCAAGCTGCAGCAAAGGAGATTCTACTTGAACCTCAGGAAGAACTTCCTGACAGTCAGAGCTGTCAGGCAGTGGAATCTGCTGCCTCCATGGAGTGTGGTGGAGTCCCCCCTTCTCTGGAGGTTTTTAAGCAGAGGCTGCATGGCCATCTCTTACGAATACTTTGATATGTGTTCCTGCATAGCAAGGGGTTGGACTTGATGGACCCTGGAGTCTCTTCCAACTCTTTGATTCTATGATTCTTTGAGTTAGCTGTTCCCAAAGGAGAGAAAATACAATTTAACTTTTTTTTTCTCTTTCTCTAGATAGAATTGTCATCATTGGGTACAATTGAATTTTCCTTCACTGAAGCACATCAGGAGCTCACAGCCAATGTCTAAGAGACTGGCACTGGCCTGTGGACTACCATTTTTAGTAGTACTGAATTAAGGCACACCAAACTACACAGCATTTTTTAAAAAATTATTTGTTTGTTTGTTTTTTAAGTCTGCATGCAATCAACATAGAATGCACTTGGAGATGGGGAAAGGATGAAATATGTGAAGTCCTAGGCCCTTTTCGCACGGGCCTTTTCTCGCACGACAGCCCCGTGAGCCTCGCGGGAGTGGGAGTGTCGCTCCGCATGACGCACTCCCACTTCCGCCAGGCTCACGGGGCTGAAGCGGCGCGAGCGCGGGTTTTTTATTTTCGCTTAGAAGCGAAAATCACCTGCGCTCGCGCAACGCTCCCGGCGCCAGTGCGCACTTACCTCTTGTGTGGAGCGTCGGGAGCCGGCCGGGTCGTGCTTCCTTCCCTCCGCCCCTGCGGAAGGAAGGGATGGGGCGGAGCGCTAGCGCGACGGACGCGACACATCCTGCTTCGCGCGCGCGGGGGGGCAGATGCGACAAGCGCCTTTCTCGCACGCGGAGGGGGGATGGACGGGACAAGCGCCTTTCTCGCGTGCGGGGGGGATGGAGGGGACAGGCTCCTTTCTCGCACACGCGGGGGGGAATGGACGGACGCGCGAGCCACCGCCGCCTCCGAGAGGCTGCCGCTTCCCCGCTCATTCCTTCACCTGCGGAAGGAAGGAGAGGGGAAGCGGCAGCCTCCCGGAGAAGGCTTCTTGTGTGAGCCACCCTCCTCCGTCGCGTGAGCGCCGGCGCTGCGATAAGGGCCCTAGATAAATTTGCTCATTCCTCCTCCTCATCAGTTGCGGTAAACAGAATTTGAGGATTGCCACACAGGAATTGCAATGGAGATGGTTGAGTAGATGACTGGACTTCAAAAGTAATGGATGAGGGAAGGAAATAGAAAGTACATAAGCAGAGATACTGATGCTTTGTTCTATTTTGACTGGAGATGGGGACAGCAGAAATCAGAGACCATGTGGGTTATTTAAAGAAGGTCTGAGAAAAGCTTCTTATGTCAAACCAGCTGGTCATTCTGAGGTAGAACAAACAAACATCTATCTCAGTATATGACATCCCATATAAAGATTGAATGGGCTTTATCAGGTTAAAAAACAACAGAGAGAAAGATCTCCACTTATGTTCCCTAAGGGTGTAGTTCTTCATGAAAGGGGCAATTAGGGATTTTCCCCAAAAAATAAGAAACCTTCTCCCATGAATTTATACTCCAGTCATCAAAATTTCTAATCCTCTCCTCGCCACAAAAAAAGTCTACTTTATCTTCAGGCAATGAAGGTCTGTTCTGATGCAATCAGGTGGCAAAGAGGACAACACTTCTACCCCTATACCACCAGTAACTGAAGGCTCAGAAAGTCTAATAGACAAGGAATTGTGATTGGGATCCTCCTTCTGATCTTTGCAACCTCACTCTCTGACAAAAAGGTGAGAGGAAAACTAGCATGGCTTTACATGTGACAACACTCAAAACATTCGCATCACTTCTATTTGTGTATCTTGATCCTAGGGAATTTATTCGAAGAGAACAAGCTGACACGGTACCCCATGTTGGGAGAGAGCTGGGATATAAATTACCAAGAATGAATTAATGAATTTTGTTGAAATTGTACAAAAAAAATCATACAATATCAACAGGGAACATGTTTGTGATGATCTATTCTTGCAACAGCAATATAAGGAAAGAATTGCACCCCTACTTTGGAGCAATGTAAGAGGGACAAAATGGCAGCAGTTGCAACAAAAAATGATGAAGACATGTCTCAGCTCTAAGAACAATAGAAATTACACCTCCCGTCTCCACTCAGAATTGGTACAGCCAATCACAACAGTGTTGCTGACTATGCAACTTGGCTCAGATTAATCCCTTGCCCAAGGCTTTCACCAGAGTGTAATTGTTTGGTTTCCCTTGCCACCCACATCTTTTATTTCCACATTGAAGGCATGAAAGATAAACATCTGCCTCGAGATGAGTAGTATGGAGGTGAGGAATGACTACAAAACATGAGATACAAACAGACTGTGAAAGCATGTAATCTATTTCCCCAAAACAGCTGGCTGCCATGGATCCACATCATTGATTGCAATAAACATGACAACAAACAAGTTGGGGAGCTAAAAAAAACCCAACACAATATTTTAGAACCAAGCTAGATACAATTTGACATAATGTATTACCCCCTCTTGTCCTAATTAAATCTTCTCTTTTTGCATATGTCTTTTTCCAATATCCTGTGAAGAAGTTTGTCTACTGTACTGGACAAGAGCCAAGGTGCATTTCCTAATCATATCACATGAAACTAGTTAGACTGACACACCTGCAAATTGGGAATATGGCCACTGACAGTAACAAAAACAACAAATTGTGAATCTTGTGGTGACAGGAGATAACGAAAAGAAGGAATGATAGAAAGGTTGGATGGAAATTTACCATCCTAAGTTGTTCAATTTCTTAGAATCTTTAGGATGCTGTAATGAGCTGTGAGAAACGAGTTACGTTCCAGATATTTTGAGCTTCCACAGACCATCACTACACACAATTGGCTTTGCTGGTTGGAAGCATGAGTGATGTGGACCCCCACAGCTGTAAAATGCTGGGTTAGAGAAAGCCTTTAGTACTCATTAACTTGTGGGTTAGTTAGATCTTCTGGGAGTGACTGCAGATGGCTCCCCTGTCAGTGGGAGAATGAATCTACTCCAAATTTAATGCAGCTGTCCACGGTTCCGAACCTATCTTAAAGATAAGGCTCAGAAAGTCTAATAGAACTCTTAGAGCCAAACTTTAATGGAACTAATGAAGGCACTGAACCTATTGTGGGGATGGGAGTTCAGCTATTTTGGGTAGACGTCTTAATGTTCAAACTGAAACCCAGAACAGACTCAACTCTCCACTGACACTATTTCTGGGTATATGTAATGAGCTTGGGCTAAAAGGGTGAAATCCTCTACCGATTTATCTGTGCATTAGCACTGGTGAACAGTGTGGACCTAATATTGAGAAGACTTGTGCAAAAACATATTTGACTAAATTGTAATGGTTAGTCCTCACTGTGGTAGACTCATTGAATCAACTGCTGAGCAGAAGTCAATCCATCAATAAATGTCACTGAATCAGTAGATCTATTGTAGTTAACACTATCAATAGAATTCCAGGCATAATTATTTCTCCTGCCCCAGCCCATTTGTTACCTGCTTGCTTTAATCCTGATGCTTTGTTAGTCCTGCATTATTTATTGATGATGTAATCATATAAATGTCAACTCATAGGGAAGTCCCATCATGTTCAGCCTTATAATGTGTGTAGGACTGCACTCACTGATAATTTGTTTATATTCCACCCTTGAAGAAACCTTCCCATGGCAGATAGGAGTGTAGCACACCACCTTTGAGTGTTATTGAGAGCAGAAAAGTCTTTTGGGCAGGCATTTCTCATGCCTCATGGGAAACTTTCTCACATGTATTTGATAGCATGGATTGCCCCTAGTCGGTTGTTATCCTCAAAGCATGTTTTGATCATCTATGTATCTCAAAAGTGCCTTTCAGCCTTGTGAACTTGATTTAATAAACTGAAAATATTGACTTGTGTGAGAATTTGGTTAAAAATAAAATGTAAATATTGCTTTGAGTGAGAGGAACAGTTTGCAGTGGTTTGAAGTAGAACTGTATGAGGTGGATGTTCCTCTCTTAGGAAGCGTGAAAGGTGGAGGAAAAAAGTAGCTTTCAGACTACAGATAGTAAAAGTCATATATGCTTCCGACTGCTATTTAGATAAAGCCAAGAGAGATGCATAATTACCATCTAAAGTGTGCATGGTTTTAAGACCTGAAGGAAGCTTCTTTAACCACATGGAAATGCAGTTTAATGAGCCTTTCTGCTCTTTATTACCCATCCATTTAGTGCTCCATAGATAGTGGGTGCTCAAACTTCTACTGCTTAAAATTCAGGAACACATTTGTTGCAAGTAAATAAATTCATAAACTTTCTCCTTCACAAATTCCTCTCTATCGCTATGCTGTAGCAAGGACTTATAAAGGTTATGACAATGGAACACAAGCTCTAGAAGATTCTACCAAACTGATAAAGCTTCATGGATGGTCCTAGTAGTCAAAGAACATCCTCCTTAATTAGAAGAACCTCATCAGAAGGTTGACCACAGACAAACTGGCCACTGACACTATGAACAGAATGACAGTGTGAAATAGTTGTAATGGCTTTGGTGGAGGGCCAATCCATTCATTGAAACCACTGATCCGTGTTTTATATACAAGTGATTTACATCATATGAGCTATCCACTGAAGACCAGGCTATTCAGAGAAGGCTCATAACCAGACAGTTTGCTACAAGATGACAAATTGGCCATGGCAACCATAAGCTAAGTTTCAGTGTAGAAAAGTGAGATTTGCACACCAATGAAATTATACATCATCAGAAAGATTGATACATTTATTGTTCTTATGTCCTTTGAATTCAGCTCTGACTTATTAGGGTTTTCTTTTGCAAGATTCATACCATTACCTTTGATAGTATGTGCATTGCCCAGGATGACCCAGTGAGTTTCCACAGCTGAATGGGGATTGGAACCCTGGACTAAGTGGAGACTGCACCCTTGAGATTCCTCACAAATCTAATGAGGGAAGTTCAATGTTTTCCACTTGCATGAGGAGCAATCATTAATTGGGCCTCTACCAGCTTGATTTTTCTTCTTGCTCATAATCAATGTGAGTCAGGGACTGTATCTATGGCATAATCTACACTTCTTGGGTTGGTATCAGTTGGTAACTCCCAGTCTCTCCCGGTCTCTTACTCACAGCTAATTTTGCTCCACAGTAAACAATTTGAGGGCTTTCTTCTCAGGGAAGTCCATCACCACCTCCTACCTTTCCGAGCATTTGATATGATTTGCATGGAGAATTTCCAAGCCCTAGGTGGCTTCCCTGTGGATTCCGGAAGTTCCATAGAAACATGCAACCTCCAGTTTAAAAGACACATTTGTTAGATAAATATAGATATAAAATAGGATGCAGAATAAAATGTATAAATATCAAAACAACTAACAATTCAGTTACAGATTAAAAATTATTAGGATTATTCGTTTTTAGTTTCTTTTATTTATTTGAATTATCCATTATACATGCAAATTACATATTACATTTATATTTTATCCCTTCTCCCCTTCCTTCACCCAACCTTGGAAGAGTATATTATAATTAATTTCTTTTTTCCTTTATGTGGTATTTCATTTTAACTCTATCATCCAGCTCCTCATACCCCATAGTCCTTTGCAAACGTTTTCCCACCTCCTGGACCAGTTCTCTTCTCTTAGCTGACCTAGATATAATCTTCTTTTCTCCCATATATATATATACATACATACATACATATATATATATATATATACATACATACATACACACACACACATAAACAGCACATATACTTATTCTTTCTCCACACAGTCTTTTGAGATCTAGGCAACCCACCACAGCCATCCTACAAATAGCTGAGGACAGAGAACCTTCAGTAGGCTTCATGAGTTAAGATCACCCAGAAGATACCTGATCTCTTCTGATTTTAGAAGTTCAGAAGGTCAAATCTAGCTAATACTAGCAATTAGATTTATGCCTGAATACTACAGACCACACAGTGATCTACTGGTTTATGGCCACAATCAGTCAGAAAGGTGATCAGTATTCCTGAGGAATAGGTATTCCTGAAGAATATTTACTAGTGGCAGCAAAAGATAAGTGTGTCCTCTAAAAGGGATAAAATTATTCACAAATTGGCTTCCAAAAAGAAAGCAAAATTGCAATTTTGGCAATTTTCTTCTCAATGAGAGAAAGTCTAGAAAACTATGCACTTTTCAATGGCCCTTTTCACACACGGGGAGCACAAACGGGGTGGCGCATACAGGGGCGGAAATTACCTCCATGCGGTTTTCTCCGCCCCTGCTCCGTCCCTGCGGGGAGCACGGCTCCGCCACTCCACACGCCGCCGAATTTCGGCGGCATTCGGCGGCGCCCAAAATGGCGGCTGGCGGCTGGTGGCTTCCGGCGGCGCTCCGCCAATCAGGGCAGCGCGCCAGCCGGAAGCCCGCCCCTGGGCAGATCTGCAGAGACCCACTAATGCGTCTCTGCAGGTTCACACCGGGAGCAGCAACGGATTAGTGCGGGCGAGTTTCGTAAAAACCACCTGGGAAGGTGGTTTTTAAAAAACTCGCAGCGCCACCCTTGCGGCGGCACTCGAGCAGCACTAGAGCGGTTGGAGGTGTGGAGCCTCACCTTTTCCAACCGCACTAGATCGCCCGGCGATGTGAACGACGTCCGTCTCCCATCGTCTGGAGGCGGAGTTTTACCCCCGTGTGGAAATGGCCAATGACTATTTGCAGTTCAGGATTCATTCTGCACAAAATTCACACATTTTTCTTCTGCATAGAAAACACCAGTTTCTGTGCAGATATGTTTTCTTCTATGTCGAAAAGTCTGTGGCACAATTGCAAAACAACAATGTGCAAATTGTTGCTGGATAGCAATAGTAGCCTAGATTCTGCTGCTACCTTAGAAAGTGCTGCTGTCTAGTGGCCATTTGATGTATATTCTCCCTTGCTTTAAAATTATTTGAAGAAAAGCCAGGCAGGGAAAAAAGCCAAACTTTGTTCTTGAAAGTGCTTTGTATTATTTAAACAGATGAAATCATGTACTCATGATACTTCAAGGAGCTAATAAATAATTAGGTTAATAAATAAGAAATTGGGTTGATAAATAAAATAAATACACATCAAATGTATTAATGCACCAATTTGTTTGTTGTTCTGTGTCTTTAAGTTGTTTCCAACCTCATAGTAATTTTAAGGTGAACCTATCACCAGAGGTTTCATGGCAAGATTTGTTCAAAGAGGGTTTTCCTTTTGAATTTCCCTGAAGTTGAGAGAGAGTAACTTGCCTAATGGGTTTTCATGGCTAAGCAGGCATTTGAACTCTGGTCTGAGAGTCAATTATAGTGGTTTGAGTGTTGGGCTGTGGCTCTAAAGACCAGGGTTTGGATCTCTGCTTGGCCATAGAAACTTGCTGGGTGACCTTGGGTAGATCACTCCAAATGATAGGTTCTACTTAGGACTGGCTTAAGTTAGAAACAATCTGAAGACATACGACAACAACAACTCCAGAGCTGTAGTCCAACACTCAAGTCACTATACTACTTTGGCTTATTAATCTACTGGTTCCTTATATATCCTACCCCCAGAGAGCTCAAAGCTCAAATCCTTGTCATCCTCTCAAAAATTGCAGCTCTGATGAGTTACATATTTATTATTCCTTTTATATTTTTGTTACTTATATTTGCATTGTGTCTTTCTTCCTGCAGGAAGTTAAGTTGTTTCTCTAGGTAAAACTTTGGCAAGGAGACCATCAACAGAAGATAAGATCCACTAGAGGGAGCTAATTCAAAGAATCCTTCAGAGGGACACAACATGCTAGGAGAAGATTACAGGGACTTGTGGGTGTGAAATATATTAAATGACATGCCCCATCATGTATTCCAGGTGATGTTCTCATCTTTGATATTCTTGGTTTTGTCAAACCATGGGGACCTCTTTGTACCAGGTGGAACTGGATTTCAAGAAGGTTGGGGTGATGAACCTCATGTTCTGATGACAAGTATATCTCTTGGATTCTTTATCTGAACCTTTGGAGTTCCTCAGATATTTCTTCCCCAATTCTTTTCTTTTTTCTTTCCTTATTCCATATGATTGAAATGCTTTTCACAAGACTTAATGACTAGTAATAAGAGATTTAAGCTAAACTGTGTTGGTATTATAAGTCCCATCCACTTTGGCCCTATCCGCCAGTGGAATGCAGTCCCTGAAGGGTGTTGGGTATGCTTCATTTTTTTTAATAAAAAATAAGCAAACAGAAGACCTGTGGGAAGAAATTGCAATCTCACATCTTCTGGAGGGGAGGGGGGGGTTGCTGAAGTTTCAAATTATTGAGGAATATGAAAAATTTTAGTGGATCTCTCAAACAGAATATCTAGAAGCTGAAGCAGTAAACAGCAGAGAAAGAAATCAAAGTCTTCTTCATGAGGCATATAAAAGTAGATTTACTCATGAATACTTCCATGTGTTCAACACAGATTCATCTTCTCAGGAAAAGGAAGGAAAAGAAGGATACTATATTGTATCGGGAAGTTGGGGCTTCTCAGCTAGAGAGAGCTCTTGGAAGGACATGCTTCATGGAGGGAGGGAAGGAGGGAAAGAGAGAGAAAAGTGGGAAGAGATGAGATGCAGAAAACAAAGGGAGTGCCTCAGCGATACAGGAAGGCAGTAGGTATGAATAAATACACAAGGAAACAGAAATTAACCATAAACATGCTGTACCTAAATTCCGAGAGCACAGCACCTAACTACCAATGTGCATAGGCATGCAAAGGTTGCAGATTCCAACACAAATAAGTTAAAAGGTGTCTTGCAAGTTCTGGGAAGAAGGAAAGCCCTTTCAGCTTTGCAATATTCATAGAGTCTAATGGCATTGCTCTGTGTGGCCATGTTGTTCCTTAAGACTGAAAGCATGACTAATCTGAGAAGATAAATTTTCTTTTCTAAGCTTCTAATTAACTGCTGACAACTTTTGTGTTCACTTAATACCTCAAAAGTGTTAGTTGTGACAAAGACAAGGAGTGATTTTGATGCTTGTAACTGTTTGTTCTCATTTGGGCTTTCTTGTAATTAACCTCTGGGTGAGGTCCTTTCCTTTCTCCTCCTTCTTTAAATGGACTGTGTGTCCCCAGTGTGATTTTAGGTAGGGCTGTCTCAAAACACCCTATGGAACTTCATGTTCCTCTCTGTTAGGAGTGAATTTGCAAAATTCCCTTCCTAGCACTTTTTTTGAAAAAAAATGCTGAAGATCAACCAGATCAAAAGACATTCTGCCACTATGTGGAACAGACAGGGAGCAGCCACATGTATTTTGCCACCTGAGGAAAAGGACAAGATGATTTCTCCTCCACTGATAGAATCATAGGCCATTTCCACACTACACTGGCATGGTACTCTTATTCCACTTTCAAGATCCTATGGAACCCTGGAGTTTGAAGTTTAGGGAGGGGCATTTAGAATTCTTAGCCAAATAGCTCTTTGGCCTCAGTAAAATGCAAATGCCAGAATTTCACAGGATGTTGAAAGTGGAATAATAGCACTTATACAGTGAAGTGTGGAAAGGCCCATAGAATCATAGAATTGGAAGACAACACAAAGGTCATCAAGTCCAGCCCCCCGCCATGCAGGATCATACACTCAAAGCACCCCTGTCAAATGGCCATCCAGCCTCTCTTTAAAAACCTTCAAAGGAGGTAGCTTCACCATACTCCAAGGCACCATATTCCACTGTCAAATGGCTGTTTGGTTCTTCCTGATCTTTAAGCTAAATCTCTTTTCCTGTAGTTTTAATCCACTGTTCTGTGTCTAGCCTCTAGAGCAGCAGAAAACAAACTTGTTCCATCTTCAACATGGCATCTCTTCTGTTTTTGTCAGGCTAAATATACCCAGCTCCCTAAGCTGCTCCTCACAGGGCATGGCTTCCAGACCCTTCACCATTTTGGTTGTCCTCCTCTGGATATGTTACAGCTAGTCAATATCCTTCTTGAATTGTGGTGTCCAGAACTGGATGCAGTATTCTGGGTGAGGTCTGACCAAAACAGAATAGAGTGGCATTATTACTGCCCTTCATCTCAACATTATACTCCTATTGATGTACAAAAATGGAACTAGGACATATATGGTGGACAGTGTTGTCCCATTGGTGGTGGTGGGTGACAGCATCCTCCACCACAGATGAGGAAAGCAAGCCAATTTAATGGATGTAGGAGTCATATGGGAAAAGGACAGGAGGCACAACAGGAACACTTGGGACCCCATCTCCCGCCAACTGAATTGGTTTGACTTTTTTTTCTTCAATATTAACAGGATGCAGTCTTCCACCATAGATGGAGCCATCACAATAATTTAGACGTACGGACCGACGCTCCCATTTATGCGACGCTCAAGGGGCCCTCGTGCAAAAAAAAAAAAAAAATGCATGCGAAAAGGGCCCCAAACTGGGACATTTCTCATCAGTCCACAGTTCTTCTCATAAGAGCTTCTTGACACTTGAGAAACAAGTTTATTTGTTTCTTTAAAAAACTTGTTTGAATATTTCTGATTATTCTTTGTATTCCTATAATATGGAGATAATTATGTTCCTTTTTTGGGCAGGAGGAAATGGCCTCAATCCTGTTGATAAATCCTAAACAGTAGATCCATGGAATCAGTCTTCGATCTATGAGTCAGTCCCACAGATCCAACAGGTCTTCTCTAAGCCAAATAACAAAAGGATCCAGGTCACTGAGTAGTATTTTCGTTAACCTTTTCATGCAGTCCCAACCCCACCTATGAGTGATCTCTGCGTGACAGTTAGAAAATGGACCCTTGTAGCAAATATCCCTCATGCCAGAGACCCCTCACATGAAGTGGGTGCGAATGGTAAGCAAACGGAATGGAATTGCCCTTATTGATCACAATGGCTGCTTGCTAGGAAGCAGGGTTTAGGAGATTTCCATGGAACATACATAGTCCCTCAACTAAAAGCTGTGTAGGGATTGTGAATATATAGTGGCTACAAGTACATACATGTAAGTTGTGTATCCCCAATTGCCCAACAGAATTCTGGCTCCCATAAATAGCAATATGATAAATAGTACAGTGAGTTACTTGTTTGCATATCTTAAAACTGGATATTTAGTTCTGAATTACATAGTGCAGTACTGTCAAAGTTTCCAAGTTTGTAGAAAATGGCTACCTCCCTAATTCCTCTCTCCACAAAAGAAATGGGCAAATAGAAAAGGGGGGGCAAACAAAATGGTGAAGGGTCTGGAAGCCATGAAGTCCTATGAAGAACGCCTTAGGGAGCTGGGTAGGTTTAGTCTGCAGAAGAGAAGGTTAAGAGGGGATATGATAGCCATGTTTAAATATTTGAAGGGATGTCATGTTGAGGAGGGAGCGGGCTTATTATCTGTTGCCCCAGAGACTAGGACAAGGAGCAACGGATTCAAGTTGCAGCAAAGGAGATTCCACTTGAACCTCAGGAAGAACTTCCTGATGGTCAGAGCTGTCCAGCAGTGGAACATGCTGCCTCAGAGTGTGATGGAATCTCTTTCTTTGGAGGTTTTTAGGCAGAGATTGGATGGCCATCTGTTGGGAATGCTTTGATGGGTCTTCCTGCATGGCAGGGGGTTGGACTGGATGGCCCCTGGGGTCTCTTCCAACTCTATGATTCTATGATTCTAAGAGATCATTTTTTTCATACTCTACCAATTTGATAATCTTTATTGCAAAATTATCAAGAAGTATAAAAAAGTATAAAAAACACCTCAGCATATCGAACCAACAAAAGATATACACAAAAAAGAAAAAGTGAAAATGTATATAAGCAGGAGGGGAGAAAAAGAAAAAAATATAAAAAGAAACAAATAGTGAACGAAAATTGTGAACAAGAATCAACAACAGCACCTAAGTACACATGTATATCCCCATACCCCAATGGTTATATATATGCATATTTGTTAAAAAAATTAACAAACTTATCTGAAAAAGAGAAAAAAAGTGATTAAAAAACACACAAAACAAACTTCCATGGCCATTTCCGCACTACACTCTTAGGGCCGGACCCCTCCCTAAACTGCAAACCCCAGGATTCCATAGGATGTTGAAAGTGGAATAATCACGCTATAAGAGTGTTGTGCGGAAATGGCTCAAGTTTAAACCCCATTGTGGGGTAATTATCAATATAACACATGTCCTGGTATGTATGTTGTTTAAATCTGTTCTTTGCCATTGATAGCCAGCCTCTAGCCAGTAATATATAATAAGAGGAAAGTAAAAGCTTTAAATATCAAATCTAGCTACAGAAAGTTTTCCCCATCTGCATTCCCAAAAAGGGGTTAAGATTTTCCAATCATCTTTAAAAGATTTAACAGGATGGTTAGCCCATGATAACATCTGTTTGTCTATCTCTGCTAAGTCATAAAACTTAAATATCCAATCTTCCACTTTTGGAATTTGAGGCTCCTTCCGTTTGGGGCTCCTTTTGCACAAAGGGGAATTTGGGGCTCCTTTGGCCTGAAGGTTAACCTGGCAGCATGAATCACGTATGACAAAACCCCAACATGTCTATTCTTCAATTGAGGATTGATACTATCCAAGATATCCAATCAGTTTGAGGGACACCCAAGTCAAACCAAATCCAGAGGTGGCAGCCAGCTATCATGGCTTGGTGTGAAGAGAATGTGAATGGACAACTCGTCTGTCAGTGGTAGTCTTTTCCTCTTTCTTGGGTCCCCTTGAGGGTGTGACAAAGCAAGTCTCACTGCACAAACCTATAATTTGTGAACAGCAACAAATTTGCTCTGCTCTGAAATGACTATAATTACTCTAAAGCATTTTCTGTGGCTAGCATTGCTTCATCCCTGACTCAGTAAAAATATCATAATACCTCAAGGGTTTATTTCCTCCCCAGTCATCTGTCTTCCCAAGTAGGGCTGGGTGCACTAACTGTTTAGCTAGAGCATCCAAACTTGACATGCAGGCTATTGATGTAAATCTGATCCCAGACAGATGTATGATGTTGCTTTCTAGTGAGGCAATTGGGAGGCCTTTTCTTCCCGTCATAAGCACTAATGCTTGTAATCATTAGCCCAGGCATGCCTGAAGTGTTTGGACAAGACCAGCTGGATGTCATCATTGCTGTGAGCCAATTCAAGAGGGTTTTGTAGGTTAATCATCATTTGCACACCACTTAAGTCCACCGCTGATGGTTTCCCCTATTTTCTCTCTATTCCATGTTGGTTTCATGTAGAAGCCAAAAGCCTGGTTGCTACTGGTTGGTCTCATCCAGAGCAGAACCATGGTATCCATCTGGGAGTTGCACAGAGATGAAACCCTGTAAAGCAGGAGGTCTTTATAATGCATTATGCATGGTTGTATCCCAGAATCTGAATCTGTTTTGCTCAGCTTCACTTGTTTCTAGCTGTAATACTATGGTTGTTTTTAAAGTAGATGAGACCATTGTTGAATTGTTTGTCAACATGTAGCTTATTCAATGGACCTATTGTAGTTGGGAATACAGTAAGATTTAAGATGAAATGGATGTTTGTGAGGGACCACCATTTTTTCCCCCAATTTGCTAGGAACTATCATCATTTTTGTGTCCGTTGTTTCTCTTTTCCTGGAAACTCACCAGATATTGGCAGCTAATGGCTCATGGGATGACACCTGTCCATGTCAACCACTTTTGAGTTGCAATTGATTAAAGCATATTTATGTACATTTTTCCTCTCTTTGCACATGTCACAAATGTGGGCATGCTGACATCTCTCTCTCTCTCCACACACACACACATTCTGAATCATAGAATTTTAGCATTGGAAGGAACCATAGGGGGCATCTAGCATACCCCCCACCAAGCAGGAATACATAAGTAAGAACTCCTGAAAAATGTCCAGCCAATCTTCATGTAAAGACCTCCAAGGATGGAGAATCAAGCCCTCTCTGAGGTAATCAATTCCACTGTCAAAACATCTCTTAAAAGTGAAGATGATCTTCCTAATATTTAGGTGGAATCATCTGCTTCATGTTCTAGTCTCTGGAGAAACAGCAAACAAGCTTGCTTTGTCTTCTACATCTACATTTAAATATGGTAGGAATGGGCCAACTGAATCCTCAAATCCTTGGCAGGGATTCGAGATTGGGAATCCCAATCCTTGTGCCAAAATAGGCAAATGAAGTCTTTCAAATACACCAAACAGTTTCTTGGAGACCAGGACGCCTGAAAACTTGGGACCAGGATGCTCTTCACATGTTTCTCCACCCAAAGTGGGCATGGGTGATTGGCCAGTAGACCGGCATAAAGCCTCGCACACATCGGAGGCCATCATCTCTCCCTCCTGCTGCCTCTGCCCCTAGTGCTGCCTCTCCCTGATGCTGCCTCCCTCTGCAAGATAATTTTGGGATAGAGATTGGGGGACAGAGGAGCAAAACTGAGTTTGAGTGGGGGTCTAAGAGCTTGTGGAAATGTGCCAGGGCATTCCAAAGACTGCAAAAAATGGTTCAGGGGTTCCATGCCAGTCATACTAGCCATACTTTCCCATTCACCAGCTTTCTTTGATCAGTTCTGGGACTAAGTTTGTCATGAAGCCACTTCCTCTCTTGGGCCCTTTTCACATGGGCTTTCTCTTACGAAATAGCCTCGTGAGCCTCGTGGGAGTGGGAGCGTCGCTCTGCACGACGCACTCCCACTTCCGCGGCACTCACGGGGCTGAAGCGGCGTGAGCGTGGATTTTTTTATTTTCGTCTTGAAGCAAAAATAAATGGCGCTCGTGCAAGGCTCCCGGTGGCATCCCGCACTTACCGGAGTGCGGAGCACTGTTGCAGGCAGGTCTGTCGCGCTTCCTCCCCGCTTCCGTCCCCCCGTGGCGCCTACAGCTCCCAGGGGGCGCTGCGGAAGCTGGGGGGTGGCTGAAGAGTGCCCATCGCGCA
This sequence comes from Ctenosaura bakeri, assembly GCA_948474755.1. Lineage (NCBI taxonomy): Eukaryota > Metazoa > Chordata > Lepidosauria > Squamata > Iguanidae > Ctenosaura > Ctenosaura bakeri. The sequence continues at coordinate 347,948 of CAOLHI010001104.1, read as the reverse complement.
AGAAGACTCCACGTGTGGTAAGGAGGTGGGGGGAAGCAGCGGCGTTTCGAGAGAGGGTTTCTTGCGCAAGGCCAGCGCTGCGAAAAGGGCATTAGTTTCTGTGTCTTGAATACATGAATACTTCAATTAATCCAATTTGAAGCTCCCTTTTCTAAAGTCTTTTTACGCTTCTCAACCCCTTTTCCTCTTTTTTCCTCTGTCTAGCTGCAAGTTTATAAGCAGCATTGGCATTGGAAAGGTTGCAAAGGAGAGCTGGAGAAACACAGAGTTTTGATCTTGTGTTGCAGTAGCATGTTTGTGGTAAACAATGAATGCCAAAAAACTTGAGCTGGGAAAGAATGGGATTCTACTCTAGCTGATTGTAGAGGAGGAGTGTGTGTTGCCTACAACAAACAAGGTGAACAGTGGCTGCCTCCAGAATTGTTTATTGAGCATGCATTAATCTGTGTTATTTTTTTATTTGAGACTAGAGACTAGGGATTGGGAATTGTTGAGACAGACCTAGAGATTTGACTTGAGTGTCCCTTGCAGGACTTGAGAGTAGAGAATTGACTGGACTAGAGGCTTGTTTGTGTGTCTGTGTGTGTGTTTTTAAGTGCTTTCTTCGTTGCAGGACTTGAGACTTGACTCTTGAGATGGCAGGGTGCAGAACTGAGATTGAACTAGAGGCTGTTTGTGTGTGTGTGTGTGTGTGTGTGTGTGTGTGTGTGTGTGTTTAAGTACCTTCCTTGTTGCAGGACTTGAGACTTGACTGGAAGGTACAGTCTTCCTGAGATTCCAAGGACACCTGAAGAAGATTCCTTTGCCTAGCTCCTTTGAAAAGCTCTTTCATACACAATTCTGGGGTTTGTAGTTTTACAAGGCTTCACAGCCTTCTCTGTCAAAGTGTGCTTGTGCATCATCAGACTACAAATCCCAGGGTGCCATAAGGAGCTATGCAAAGAAAAGCTAGTTTTGACCTAGATCATCTCTGTACTGTAATATGCGATCCTGTTTACACAGGCAAGAAAATGTGAGATTGATCCACATTTTCCTGCCTGTGTACAAAGGGCCTTCATGTCATTTTTAATCTGGGGAGATCCTGAGGCAAAACTATGACAATTGTCCTGGCCAAATTTCTTCAGAGGGAGGTTTGCCTTTGCTTGGGCTTTTGCTAAGGCTGAGAGAGTGTGTTTTGCCCAAGATTATCCTTCTTTCCCTTGCTTTTAAAACCCTTTTTAAAAAAAGGATTCAAAAGATTTGAGATTCGTGGATTCCCAGAACCTTCCAGAAATTCGGATCTGGAAAATTCTGGATTTGTCCCATCCTTAAAGTATGACTATCATGTCACTTCTCAGTCTTCTTTTCTCCAAGCTAAACATACCCAGTTCTACAAATCACTCATCACAAGGCTTGGTTTCCAGACATTTGAGCTACATGCTTGCTCTTCTCTGGACATGTTCCAGCTTGTCAATATCTTCTTTTCATTTCCATTTCCATTTTATTGGAATATTTTCTTGAACTGTGGATCTTTGGTGGAGCATATCAGAAATCGAGAAATGTAGGCTTCAGTCCTATAAATTAGCCCTGGCCAGAATGGACACATGCAATCAACAGTTGAATTATGAGCTGCATCTTGGTATAACCCATTGATCCAAGGGATCTGATCTAGCAAGAACTAGCAATTGGATTTAGCCTGTGGTTTTCTAAATGCAAATTGCATCTGGCACAACATTCAGTCTGCAAGATGTGAAATGGTATGCAAATCTAGAATCTGACATACATTCCTAATTCATATATATGCATGTGCACAGATTCAGAAGCATGCATGAAACCATGATCAATGCCAGAATCATGGATTGCTATCATAACTGAGATATGAACCATGTGTGCCTTGCACACGTGACTCAGGAGAAAAGCATGTTGCCACCACCACACAGAACCACATGGAAGTGTGCACAGACTCATATTTAAAAAAAAGAAATAACTGAACAACCAATTTTGTAGTCATTCTTCTCATAGGCCTTCAGGTTGACTCTGACTTACGGCAATCCTACCCTAGGGTTTTCTTGGCAAGATTTCTTCAAAGGAGGTTTGCCATTGCTTCTTCTAAAGGTGAGAGAGTATGATTTGCCCAAGGTGACTTAATGGATTTCACGGTTCATACTTAAAAACTGTGGCAAATACAGTTCCTTAAGGAGAAGACCATGTCTATATTACTTAAGACAAGATACAGTGGGCCTTCAATATCTGCAAAGGCTCTGTTCCAGGATCCCCCTTGAATGGAAATAATAATATATACTCATGTCCCATATTGTTAAACAGTGGCAACATGTGTGCGGATGCTTCTCTGTATTAACTGGAAGGTGCAGATATGGAGGTCACCAATACTAAGGGCCCATTGTATATCTGAAACTTTAAAAAGATCTGCTGTTTCTACCACCAGATTACACAACTTAAAGACGATTTCTTCATTTCTCTTGTGTGGAAATTCTAATGCTAAAGTTGTATCTACTTCTAAACATTATATTTTGGATTTGCAAATCAGATCACAAGCTCAAACAAAAATGAATTTTAGACCAAAAATTCAATTGGGGTCAAAGTTGACTTTGAAGTAGGGATGTGATTCTTCACTAAGGCCATATCACACTGCACTATTATAGCACTATTATTCCACTTTAATTGCCATGGCAATATCGCATGGAATCCTGGGGTTTGCAGCTTTGGGAGAGGCCTTTAGAATTGCCAGCCAGAGAGCTCTTTGGCCTCAGGAAACTACAAACCCCAGAATTCCACAGGCTGAAGCCAGGGCAGTTAAAGTGGAATAATAGTGCTATGAACATTGTGGTATGATTGGACCTATGTTTAGTCAGAATGTGATATGTGCATACAAGTCACTTATTGAATTATAATGACTCCACAAATTACATGGAGTTTTCTAAGGTAAGGACTATCCAGAGGCGGTTTTGTTAGTTCCTTTCTCTAAAATATGCCATATATCACCAGGATTCCTTAGAACTATCCATATCCAAGTACTAATCAGGGCTGACCCTTCTTAGCTTCTAAGACCATATGGGGTCTCCTCTCTTTAAGGTGTTTAGACCAAATGAATAATTCCAGCAATTTTATCTCCAGTGTGTGGAAGTCTTCGAAAATCAGGTCATTTTCAAAGGCTATTCACAATTTGAGACTTCTTCTGTGCAAAATTAGCATGTGCATTTTTGACCATAAAAAATCTGTGTAGAACATAATGTTTCAATGCAGAAATATTAATTCCCCCTGAAGAAAATATTGTTTTCTATGCAGGAAAAGCATTTTCTAAGCAAACCAATCATGTGTGAATTTTACACAGAATGAATCCGCAATTCTGCATAGAAAACAAGGTTTTCTGTTGAGTAATTGATATTTCTGCATTAAAACATTAATTTCCATGCTGAAAATGCAGTTTCTTGTGGAAAAACAGCAAGTATCACCCAGAATGGCAAAGTTTCTCATTCATCCAGGATTCTTGTTAGGGTTTCTCAACAGTCAAAAAACATAATTTTGATATTTTTTTTAAAAAAAATGTGTTGAATATTCTTTCCATACCTGCCTCAAAGAGGAATAGGTTGCATAAAATTTGCTGGAAAAAAAATAAATTTCACCACATACAACTGAAGCAAACGTTTCTCTACTTGTGTTCTGGGAAATAATAGTAAAATAGTACCAAAATAACTCAGCAGTGGAGTGATTACATTTTCACTACTTCTCTGTTGCTTATTACCTGCCAATTTGGCACCTTCAGTGCCATAGCTCTGTGCCTCTCAGGTGCTTTTTCCTGAGAAGAGATACCAATGGGTCTGGGTTTGTATAATGAACAGTGTGACATAATGATGCCATTTAGGTCAATTAGGTCTTATGAATACCACACTATCACAAAGCCATTTCAGAGGAAGGGAAGAACTTACTGCCCTCCCTTTGAATCGACATGCTTTCATTTCCTCTGTAACACCCCAGAACTAATGGAAGGGAGGGTGGCTGTCATTGTTGATTAAAAGTTTATCCTCCTCACTCAGTATTTGCTTATCATATCTTTCCAGCATACATGTCATTTGTGTGATAACATTCCTTGGATCCTTCTTTCTTTCTTATTTGAAATAAATCCAAGGAGCGCCCTTTCTACTCCATATAGAGTCAGTCATTTCTCAAGCCAGCATGTTCCTCACCACACCCTCTATCAGATTTTCTTCTGTTCAACAATCTTCCAAAACGATAGGACCAGCTAGGATGTTTCATGGAAAACCTCACCTTAATTGGTAGTTCCACTCTTTGAAGAGGTTGTTGCCCAATCTATGACCCATCTGGGCCAAAACTGCAATTATGGCAAACCCAGTTCTCCATCATGAGTTATTTCCCATGAATGCCAAAGATACTGGCCAATGTCCAAAGAACAGACATGGTAGCATGGCACAAAGATGAAAAAGTTACCATCCACATATTCATTTCTCTTGAGCCACACTATCTAAACATGTTTATGGTCAGGGCCAATTTGAAACTCTCCATGGGGCACTACACACATTTCTTATGTCTAGCAAGATCCACTTCTTCCTTAATTCTATTGTTGAAAGAATCATAGAATCATAGAGCTGGAAGAAGTTTTATCCTTCTCCTGTCCCTATACAGGAATGGAAGGGTATTGCAGAAAGGACCACTGAGGTAAAGAGGTCTTATGGACCATTGAATCCAACAATCTGCTCAGTTTAGGATCTCCATCTAAAGCAACTCTGGTAGGTGGCCACCCAGGCTCTTTTTGATCACATCCAAAGAAGGAAACTTCATCACCTCGCTAGGCAAGTGCTTCCATTGCAAAACTGATCTTGTTACTCAGAAGTTCTTTGCCAACCAACTTAAAAAAAAACAATAACATATCTTACCATATCTTAACATACCAAAACCAAAGGATGTTGTTACAATATATTCAGACTAGGGCCATCTCTGCACGGGGCGAGGGAATCGCCCCATGCTGCTACTAACTGGACTTCTTGGCTCCCTGGTCCGGTCCCAGCTGCCCCAGAGCAGTTGCTGCTTGTCGCTCTGCACTGCTCCGGGGATGAAAATGGTGGCTTCCAGTTGGTCACTGAAGCTCACCAGCCTAAAGCCCACCCTCGGCAGATCTCAGGCTCACACTGGGACGGAATGGCATACTCTGTGCTTTTGAAAGACCTGTTTTAAGCGGTCTTTCAAAAGCATGCTGGATGACCACTTGGGGTCATTCCAGAGTGGCTGAGGTGCAGATCTACGTTAAGTAGGTCCAATCCTGTGCACTCCCAGGTGCAGACGCTCTACACCGTTTCTATTAGTCCGTGTAGAAATGGCCTAGGATATCCTTCAGAACTCTGGAAATGTCCATGAAGAGGAACCATAGATTCTAACATTTTGTCTTCTGCTATGGAAAGTGTGCCAAGCAACACAACACCACCAAATCTGAACCAGAGTCACACAAAGGCTAATTCTTCAATTGTGATATTACAATGACTGTGATGATTATGCAAAATCCTCACCCATTTAATAGATCAGAGGTGGGCATAGTACACCCTGTAGACTTCATGTGGCCCTTTGATCCTGCCTTTTTGACCTCTTGAAACATGTTACCATTCCAAGCACCAGCCCAGCCCCTTAAAAATACCTTTCCAAAATGTTGTTATTTTGAGGGAATGTTTACCCACAAACCATGGAGAAAGCCCCTCAAATTCATGAAAGCATACACAAATACCTTCCTCACCTCCACAAACACCCCTTAATTCTCTACTGGCCCCAAATACCTCCCTTTTCTTTTGTAGCCCCCTCAAAATGGGGACAAAAAGTGGCACAACATCACCTTTTTGTCACTATTTTGAGAGGGACTGCAAATTAAAACAGATGTACATGGACTTGATGTGGGTGGCAATGTGTGTACAACCCATGAGGAGTTTAAAGGAGGAAATTGGCTCTTGGTTCTCACAGGGTTGTCCTGTGGTAGATGTTTCCTTAGTCTCTTTTTTAAAATGTCAAGTGTTGAGGCAATCATTTCATGTTTCTTGGTTGGTACAAATAAAAGACCAAACAGATCCACACATCTCTCCATAAATGGAATGGAAGGCCCATGGGAGAGGGATTTGTCTTTTTAATAATGAATAAAAAGCGATATTGAGAAATGCTACACTCAAGGTGCAAGCACAAAACTCCAAGCTTGGCTTTATGTAAGGATTCAGTCTCAATTTTACCAAGAAATTGGATCCACAGCCATTTTCAAAGCAAGGAGGACAAAGCAAGAAAGGGTGAAACATCAAGAATGAGGAAAAGGAGTTGCAAAATCACACCCTGCACTGATGTGGGTGTGACATGTGGTTAAAAAAAAGAGATTATGAGCAATTAATTAGAATCTTATGAAAATAAAATGCATCATCCGTTCCTCAGGAACAGTATAAAAACCCAGGAAACGCAGAGCAAAGTACCAAGTCAGCACAGGATTGTGGAAGTCCACTCAAGTTGTTCCTCACAATAGATACAGGTGAGTTCCAATGAGTTACACTTTAACTGGGGTAAAGTCTTTTGGTGTTTTGTTTTTAAATTTACCCTAATTTCTCCCCCCTCCCTCCTCCCTCCCTCCCTCCCTCCCTCCCTCCCTCCTTCCTTTCCTTCCTTCCTTCCTTTCTTTTCTAAAAATTACTCTATTCAACTTGTTAGGATTGTTCCACGTCAAAGCTTTATAGACTTTTCTTTGCTGGTTGAGAGAATATGATTCCAGAAAAAAAACAAACTTTGATTGAACTACCCTCTCTGTTGAGGAACATTTCAAATCTGGATGATTCAGCTGGATCACATTGATTGGCAGTTGTTTGGTTGATCCCAGCTTTTTCACCTGTTCCTCAACATCTTGAGTTCAAGGTGGTATTAAGTAAAGTTGGTTCTTAATAAAGCCAAAGGAAGAGATTCCTTATTCTACTGATGGTGCTCACAGAGTTAGCTTTCCACCATTTAGAAGGAGATGAGCACTAATACAAAATAATGTCTTGATTCCTATTCTAGTCTCAACTAGAATAGACTCATAAAATCTGGGGGATTTAACAATGTGTTGAAACAACATTTAACAACTGACTGAATAGGTCTACTCTTATGAAACTAACCAGTAGGCCAGTATATCAGTTTGTAAAGGTAGTACAGGGAGGGATATATATTTTTACTAGTTGATTAGAAACAATTGGCTGTAAATATAATGCTGGCAGTTAGCCTTGTGTATTGGTTTGAGCACTGGACTGTGGCTTGGCCATGGAAACCTACAGTGACCTCGGGTGTGTCACATACTCTCAGCCCCGAGACAACCCTGTAATAGGTTTTCCTTGGTGTTGTCATGAGTCAGAAATGGCTTGAAGGCGTACAACAATAACAACATAAAGGTATAAGTATCATGGTTAGCACAATATTTTTGTTATAATGACTCGTTTACTGAAAGCAATCTACTAGGTGATACATGTTTAGCCATTAGATTATTATTTCCAAGTGCTTCCAATACAGAATTAGAGAAGAACAGAAGAGAACTCAAAGGTCTTACAGTCCAATCTCCTTCCCATTCAGAAATCCATAGCTAAGGTATCCCTGACATCCCTAAGTCATCCATAGCTAAGGCATCCCTGACATCTCTAAGGAATCCCTAAGGCATCCATTCAGAAATCCATAACTAAGGCATCTTTGTTAAAAAAACTGTCCGTGAAGGTCAGTCCAGAACCATCCAAATCAATCTATTACATTGTCAAATACCTCTTACCATCTGGAAGTTCTTCCTAAGAGAAGTGTTGTAGTTCCTTAACAACTCTGATGTTCATATTTTACTAATCCTTGCATACTACATACAAGCAATTTTTGTATAGATACATGTGCACTATATCTCCATCTTGATGTCTTCCTTTAGATCCACACATCAAGTCAGTCAAGATGTCTTTTGGTTACAACCAGTGCTATGCCAGCTGCCCTCCCACCACTGTGACGATTCAGCCTCCACCTTTTGTCCTGAGCATCCCAGGACCATCTCTCTGCTGTCCTGATCAGCCACTCTGCATTGAGCAACACAATCCTTGTGCCATGATCCCCTATCCTGAAGGGGGAAAATACGGTGGATACAGCTCCTTCTCTGGTGGTGTTGGCTCAGGTTTCAGCTCCACAAGTGTTTATTCTCAGAAATCGCTGTCGAAGAACCGGAGTAGTTGTGGCCCCTGCCAACGCTTCTAAACCTTGAAGGCAAACTCTCCATGATGAAGATAACACAGAATCTGAAACCAAGATGTTGAAGTCAACTGTTTGTATAACTGGGCCTCAGAACTGTATGGTCAATCCTTGTGTCATGGGCTAGCTGTTTTCAAACCTTCTTCCTTTAATATCCCCTGAGAAACTTCTTCATACCTATTATAATCAGCAGCGTATTACCAAGGACTCAAGAGTACCGAGTCTAATTAAACATCTGGGAAGCTGTTTTTGGCCTCTGTATTAACTTGAATATTTGGGTGTTTTCCATATAACAAATCTAATTTTTGTCTCTGGCTGCATATGATATAGAAAGATGAGGAGAGAAAAAGTCATTAGGGAACATTGATCAAGATATACTTATCTTCTCAGTTCCTCCTTTTGAGCAACTTTGCTTTAGGCCAATTCCTTGGGGAAAATTGAACTTGTTTAGTGTCTTTCTAAATTCGTTTCACTCATCCGTGAGAGACATCATACTCCATATTCCATTTTCTCATATCTACTGTGCATTTCTGGTCCTATGGCCATGTCTGATGTTGCTATTTGTTATACTTGAAGCATCAAATGGTGTATGTCTCACTGCCTAAGAATAAACCTTTCCTTGCATCAAAGATTCCCATGTCCTGTTGTGTTTATACCATTCCTTCTCATAGCAACTTGAGTTCAGAAGAAAATTTGGACTATTACCCTGTCATACTGTGTTTACTTCCAGAACCACCCAAGACTGACTTCTAACATTGAAAAGGAGCAAGAAATTCCCCAGCATTCATGAATTCTCACACTGTCACCACCCACTGAATTCTGAATTAACTGAACAGTACGTTGGGACCCTGCTCAGTGGATTGACAATCTCTATGCTTAAGGACCTTTCCCTTCCCTCACCTCCCCCTTCTGAGTCAGAGAAGTCCTATCTAAGCATGTGCCAAAGAATGGCATGGGAATGGAGAGGAACAAGAAGTTCTACAGAAAAGCACATATTTTAATGCATGCAAGTAAACAAGACAATAATACTCATGAGAGGCTCCAACATCTCAGATACGGTCAAGTTACAAGTAGTTATAAAAACAGGTACATTATCCAGATCAGCCAAACTTCCAAAATAACAAAAGCCCTAATGTGACTAACTACCTAATATTCTAGTTACTCACATTCGGGTTCACAGGCTTAGATGGTCTAGAGTGAGGCCAGGAGGCGAGGCCTAGGGTCTGCAGCCTACTACTGGCACAGATAAATAAATAAATTAGAATTGTTGTTTTTGTGCACTTTTAAGTCATTTCCAACTTATGGCAACCCTTATGGCAGCTCCAGGATGTTTCTTTGTTGTCACTCTCCCACATGGTCTCAAGGATTTTTATAACTTCTCCATCAAAGCATCTCCAAGATGCTCACCTTTCCCCTTGACTGGGCAATTCTCTCCTCGTGACCTGTGAGGCTGACCCACAATAAAAAGTGTAACCTAACCCCAACACCCCATTAACCCTTGGTCTACCTGAAGAGGGAAGTATCCCCTTCAGCTAAGTCTAGACAATGGGAAGCCCCATTATCACAGACCCTGAACCTTAGGAATCACATAGCCCACATCTGATTGGGGTGCCTGTTGACTTAATTGGAGGCTTGTGATATAGTGGTTTGAGCATGGACTACATCCCTAGAGATTGGGTTCTGATTCCCCACTCGGGCATGGAAACCCACTGACTGACTTTCAGTGCATCACACATGATCGTTCTGAGAAAACCCTGTGATAGGATTGCCTTAGGGTTACCATAATTTGGAAACAACTTAAAAGTGCACAAAAACAACATTTCTTATTTATTTATTTTATTGATTTATTTGCAGAACTGTAATACAGCTATCCTTTCAAGAGGTATCAAAACTATGTTGGGATACTAGCAGTGTACTTTAAAACAAATCCAATTGTATTATTTTAAATCAGATGGAATTAATGAACACCTAATTAAATTTTATCAAATAATCCATATTGTCTATGATTTTAATTTGCTTCATGTATTTATATACTATTTTATGCATTTATATCTTATTTTATGCCTTTATATCCTGCTCATATTCTTTTTTATTATATCCTGCTCATATTCTATTATATCCTGCTCATATTCTATTCTATTCTATTTATATATTTATATCCTATGTTTAGTAGGTGCATTTTTTCTATATTGTACAGTTGGATGGTTCACTATGGTGGGTCTATGGACCATAAAATAAAGTTTGACTTTTTGACAACTCTCTTCTCAACCTCCAACTCATTTAATGATTGCAATAGTATCTTCCAGTCATTCAGTAGCTGATTAGAGAAGTCTCTGGCTATGCCACCGTTGATGTTGTTCTGTGCCTTCAAGTCATTTCCAACTTACAGCAACCCTAAGCAAACCTGTTACAAGGTTTTCTGCGGCTGAGAGAGTGTGATGCACATAAGGTCACTCAGTGTGCAAAAAGGGAAGCAAACCCTGATCTCCAGGGTTATAGGAAGCACTCAAATCACTACACCATGCTAGGTTTCAGTATTCTCATAACTAGATGTAAAATAATTACATCACCCGCTAAAAACTCTGGACAACACTGGCACGTTCTAGTGGATGATACCATCAGTCTGTGTCTGGCTGTAAACATGTTACTGTGTTGTTATATTTCTTGAAGCAAACTGATCATGGGGTTTTCTGGGGTTAAGAGTGTGTGACACACCCAAGGTCACCAAATGCGATGCACCTATTGCAACAATAGGAGTATGGTGTCTAGATGAAGGGAAGTAATGGTACCACTCCATTCTGCTTTGGTTAGACCTCATTTGGAAAATTACCATGTCCAATTCTGAGCACTTTAATTCAAGAAGGATATCGACAAGCTTTGGTGTGTCCAGAGGAGGGCGACCAAAATGGTGAAGGGTCTGGAAGCCATGCCCTATGAGTAGCAGCTTAGGGAGTTGGGTAAGTTTAGTCTGCAGAAGAGAAGAGAGGGAACATAATGGCTATGTTTAAATATGTGGAGGGATGTCATGTCACTGAGGGAGCAGGCTTGTTTTCTGCTGCTCCAGAGACTACGGTAATGAGCAATGGATTCAAGCTGCAGGAAAAGAGATTTCACCAAAATCTCAGGAAGAACTTCCTGTTGGTCAGAGCTGTCCAGCAGTGGAATATGCTGCCTCCATGGAGTGTGATGGAGTCTCCTCCTTCTTTGGAGGTTTTTAAGCAGAGGCTGGATGGCCATCCGCTGGTGTGCTTTGATGTGGGTTCCTGCACAGTAGGGGGCTTGACTGGATGGCCCCTGGGGTCCCTTCCACCTCTATGATTCTATGATTCCATGATTCTATCATTCTGTGAAATGGGTTTTCATGACCAAGTGGGAAATTAACCTCCTCTTCTGCAGACTAAATATGCCCAGCTCCCTAAGCTGCTTCTCAAAGGACGTGGCTTCCAGACATTCACCATTTTGGTCACCATTCTCTGGACACACTTCACCTTGTCAATATCTTTCTTGAAATGAGGTTCCCAGAACTGGATACAACGTTCCAGATGAGGTCTAACCAATGCGGAACAGAGTGATACCATTACCTCCCTTGATCTAGACACTATACTCCTATGGATGCAACAAAGAATCACATTTACACTCTTGGCTGCTGCATCACACTGCTGACTCATGTTCAGCTTGTGGTCCACCAAGACTCCTACATCCTTTTCACATGTACTGTTATCCAGCCAATTGTTCCCCATCCTATATTTCTGCACTCCATTTTTAGTGCCCAGGTGTAGGACTTTACATTTCTCTGTGTTGAAATTCATTTTGTTAGCTTTGGCCCAGCTTCCAAACTGTCAAGGTCTTAGAGTTGAGTTGAGACAATCAGCTCATTCCAAACTCCTTTGTCAGCCCCATGACAAAGCAATTGCCACTTTGTCCACACAGCCTCCTTCAGAGGAGGAAATAGGATATAAACCCCCAACTTCAGCCCTGCAAACTGTAGGTCATTTTGAATGATTGTCTGTAACTTAACAATATGTAACTAAGTTGTAGAAAATTACAAAAAAAAAAATCTCTGTTCAAGAATTGCAAACATGAGCATTAGAGGACTGGAAAGAGTGCTCAAATACATGTCAGTCACTTCTGATATGTATTGAGCACGTGTGATGGACATTGGGTGCTCCTGCTGTGCCCTGGCACATCCTAGTTGGTGTCCAGCTACAGATTGATGAACACCCTGAGGTGAATCAGTGCCCATTGTTCATTCTGCCATGGGACATCAGTTCATTCTCACACTTCAGAATGAACAACCTCACATTACAGTGTCAGGGAAGCTCCAAGGTGAGTATTGAACTCTCAAAATTAGTCAATTCAATTTTGCACATACACAAGTCAGTTTCTTGTTGTGTGCCTTCATGCTGTTTCTGAGTTATGGTGACCCTAAGAAGAACCTATCATGGGGCTTTCTGAGGCTGAGAGTGTGTAACACACCCAAGTTCTTCCAGTGGGTTTTGATGCCCAGGAATCAAAGCCTAGTTTCCCAAGTCTTAGTCCAATGCTCAAACCACTACACCAAGACTATGTAAATAAAAATAAAATCTAAAAAAATCCCAGCCATAATATGCATGTCTTTTTGTTATTACATGTGACACATTCCTAAGATCAACGCCATCTTAATTTGTTATTTAAAAATCTTTCATATTGCTATATACCAGGGACCCCACTAATTGTGTCAAAAGAAAGGAGAACCACATTTTGGGGGTGATAATCTAATTTTTGTCTATACCGATTTTGTTATTAAAGGAAAGGTTATGGATATAACTGGAAACAGGAATCTTTGATGCAAGAAATGGTTTATTTTGAAAGAAGGGAAAACACGCCATTTAGAGTTTCAACTTATCAGAGATAGGAAAATCAGACAAAACAGTAGAGACACAACTGTATAATACTTGTGAAGAAGGGTAGGTTTCCACCTAAAAAGAGGACACGCCATGCTTCCTCACACCATGGAAGAGGATGGCCCAGAAAGTTTCCAGCATGGCCAATTGCAATGATACTCAGGATCCGCAGAAGCGCGTTAATGTTGTCATATACTGGCTTGATTCCCATTCAAAGAAAAGAGCTCAGAGTTTGTTTGTGCTTTTTTCCCCCTGAAACTTTTACTCAGTAACAAAGATGAAGACGAAACAGCAATACATATTGCAAAAGTTGCCAGAACTGGAGGAATGAAGGATTTGCAGTATTATCTAGAAACACATTTCAGATATAGCCCATGTAATGATCCCACTGTCAGTTATGCATAACTACACATTTCTGGAGCTACTTTTTTCCTCCCCTTATTCTGATGGCTCTCACCCAGAATTAGATCTGCCAGCCTGTACATGTTCTCACAGCCCAGCGTATATATGCCAAATCTCTCCTTTCCAACCACAGTATTTCCCTATCCATTTCCCCATCATTGTCTCACAGTACAAAGCAAAGCAATAGAAGTAATACATGACATCCAGTAGCAAGTAACATGGTATGAGGTATATGGATTACAGGGCACTATATGGTAACAAACCTCAAAAACACCACATGGCATTGCAGAGCATTGTATGACATCGTTTCCATGACAGAGAGGGCAAAGCTGACCTGACAGATGTTCATGAAAGGAGTAAAGGAATTTCTTAGCAGATAGACAATTTGAAAACTTCTAGCTCGTAAAACAGAGATGAGTTGTACACTTTGGAAACTCAGGTATACACAACATCTTCATCATCTTCATTCTGTGGAAGAAGGCTTAGTAATATTGGCAGGGACTGCAACCACTGTTTTGCTGTGACAGTGATTTATGGGAATAAATGCTTGCAGAACCAAAGCCAGAGGTTGCACCACCAAAAACTGAACCATATCTTCCATGGCTTCTTCCTCCACGATATGGAATCATAACTTCACAAGGGTTGTACTGATTAATCGAGAGTGGCTGATCAGGACAGCAGAGAGACGGCCCTGGGATGCTCAGGACAAGGGTGGAGGTTGAATCGTCACAGTGGTGGGAGGGCAGCTGGCATAGCAAGGGTCGTAACCAAAAGACATCTTGGCTGACTTGATGTGTGGGATCTAAAGGAAGAAACCAGAAAGGTAAAAAGATATGGTATACCAACATTAATAAAAGAAGAATCTTGCAGAGATTTAATCCTATCTTCCATCATTGGTTTCACAATCTACAACTCTTGGGAGACATGCAGCAGATAGTCTAGTTCAGAGGTATATATGTTAGGAAGAACTCCTGAGGCTATGAGCTCTTTGACAGTGGAATAGGATACCTTGGGAAGTGGTTGACTTCCCTTCATTGCTGGTTTATGAACAGAAGTTGGATGTCCACCTGTTAGGAATGCTTTCTCTCAGTACCACCACCTTCATCAGCAAGGTTGGTGAGGACATGAGAGAGAACCTTCTCAATGACTGCTATCAGACAGCGGAACTTCCCCCACGAGAAGACTAGTTAGCCCCCTCTCTGCTCTATTTCTGCCAGCAGGTGAAGACCTTTTTGTTTAGGCAGGTGTTGACCTGATTTCAATCATGTGTCAGAAAGGTATTCAAAGTGATGTGCTGTTTTTCTGTTGGTTAACTGATTCAAGTCAACTTCAACTTACAGAGAACTTATGAATGGGGGACCTCCAAGTCACTCTATCATCAAAGGCTGTGATTTAGATCTTGCAGATTCAGGGATATATCTTCCTTGATTCTTTCCAGCTGTAGTGTAGTCTTTCTCTAATTCTACTTCTTTCTACCTCACCAAACATTATTATCTTTTCTAACTAGTCAGGTCTTCACACAATATGGTCATGGTATGACAGCCTGAGTTTGGTCATTTTGGTTCTAGGGAGAGTTAAGGCTTGATTAGCCCTAGGACCCATTCATTTGTCTTTTTATCAGTACATGTTATTTGCAAAACTCTTTTCTAACACCATATTTTGAAAAAAGGTAATTTTTTTTTTCCTATTAGCTTTCTTCACTGTCCAGCTTTCACAACCACACATAGAAAATGGAAATGTGATGGCATGGACAGTCCTAACATTTGTATTTAGTGACATAACTGTACACTTCAGGATCTTGTCTAGTTCCTTCATAGCTCTCCTTCCAAGACCTAGTCTTCTTTTGGATTTCTTTCCTGCAGTCCCCATTCTGATTGGTGAAAGAGCTAAGGGATGAAAAATCTTGACCTGCTTCAATCTCTTCATCACCTGCTTTAAGGTTAAAAAAAAAAAATCACTTCTGGCCATTGCTTTATTTTTCTTAATGTTAAGCTGTAAACCTAACTTTGCACTTTCTCCCTTGACTTTCTTCAGCTTCTATTTAGTATGTTTTAATTTTGTTTTAAATGTCTTTTAAAATGTATCTTAAACTACTTTAACTATGTGCTTTTAATGGAACTGAGGTCTGATTGTTTTAAAACTTTAGATATTGTACATTTTGTTTATCTTAAATTATTGTGGACCACCTTGGCTGGAAAAAGATGAGGTACAAATTGAATAAATAAATGAATGAGGAAATTATCAAATAAATATAGCTATGGATCCATACATGCTATGGATCCATACAATGACTGATTGAATTACAGGTCCGGTTCTGGGATTCTCCCCAGTTTTGTGATTTTCTAATTCCAGGTTGGGAATAGCCTAGTATCTGAATATGCCTGTCCTAGCAGATTTATGCAGATGAATATGACATCAAAACAGTAATTCTGTATTAAGCATCCCAGTTGGCCCTCCGCATTAGCTAGGGTTGGGAGCACGGGATCTCCTGCAAATGTGGAAAAATGGCAAACATCACAATGTTTGTGTGTTGGAGAGGGGGAAGGAGGCTGAGGCTTGGTGAGGAGACCAGGCTCCAGTGTCCAACCAGGTCAAGGAAAAGAGAAGGAAAGGAGATTTCTCAGCATGGTGGCCATACATTCCTTTTCTCTCCCATCTCCTTCCTTGGGTGATGGGGGGCTTTGGGAAAGGGTTTGTTGTACTGAGAAATTGGGCGCAATCCATCCCTAGCTGGCCAGACACTGGTAAACATCAAATGCATAAGATAAGAAAGACAATTTTACAAACAAATAAGACAAACAAAGGAACACTTGAGGCAAAGTTTTTTAAAAAAAATCACAAGAAGGCCTCCCAGCCACCACCAGTTAAGGTGAACACCAACACATCTTACCTTATTCTGTCCTGAAAATGTAACTGGAATGGAGTTGTCTCAGTGCTGCACTGATCTGATAGTTTTGCATTCTGTTTTCTCAGGTTTTATACCATTCCTCAAGATGGGAGGATGCATTTCATTTTCATAAGATTCCAGTTAATGGCTCACAATCTTTTTCCTTATGGAACACCCAAGCAGTTGAAGGAAGTGATGTTACAATTCCTCTTCCTCATTGCTTAAGTTTCGTCTCATAGGCGGGGTTCCTTTTCCTCGGAAATTGTTATTGGCCAGGTTTCACGGCTGTGCTTATCTCTGCGTTGCAATTGACTGAATGCAACAGAATGACTGAAAGCCAAGTCATAAAGCAATGTTGCAGTTTCTCTTTTGGTATAACCAGCAGCACACATATTTAATTGTCTTCTTCTGAAGCAACACCTGGGTGTGATTGAGTTCTTGTGGACCAAATGAAAATTTCAACTGACAGATTTTCCAATGGCTGTCATTTAAAAAAAAAATAATAATCTGGTAAGTGAGAGAAGAAATCTAATGGTGGTAGAGATAATCAAATGGCCACTTACCACCAAAAGCTCAGGTCAGAGTAATGAAAAAAATCCTAATTTTAGTCCTTTGTAGAGTAGGCCCATAGCATGGACTGCCTATTGACTCACCATTCAAGAATTCATTCAATGTGTCAACTCTAGTTGGGATGAACCAAAAGAATTCCACCCATCCAGTGGCACGTTCTTGAATAGTGCATTGAGGCCCATTTCACACACTTCCTTCTCAACTCGCGTCCTATGCCATCATGTCTCTCCTTGGGACCTTGGCCAATAGCTTCATCATTCACTAGTAATAATTCATGATGGAAAACTGGGTTTTCCCTAATTTTATTTTTGGCTGGGTTGGTCACAGTTTAGGAAATGGTGAAACATATCAATCAATGTGATAAATACCATCAAGCATCTTTGCCACTCCTGTTATTTCAGAAGGCCATTTAATATGAAAAAAAAAAAATCCAGCAGATGATGCAATGAGAAATAGATAGTCTTGGGGAAAAGACAGATGAAGCTGGAATAGCAAAGGAGGTCCCTGGAACTAATTCCAACAGGAAAGAAGGTGAAAGCCAAGGAATTGGGGTTGTGCTACATGTAATATTTATGATGGAGAGACATGATAAGATGCCTGAGCTTTATCTTTGATTGTGTAATTTAAACATGTAAAGTTGGCTTACAACAGCTACTGGGGCTGAGTCATGAGGTTGAGTTCCTCCAGCACTGAAAAATATACATCCTTTGGGACATTTGGCTTTAGCACTGGAGAAAAAAGTCTGTTCAGAAGTAGGGCAGGAAGCATCACCTTCTCTCTGAACTGGTTTTATGCTACATTAGCAAAATCTGGTTTGACTACATAGATGGCACTGTGGTATTGTTGTGCTCAGTACATGATCACAAACCGGTTAGGTTTATTTCCTTGGAAACAGTAATTTTGGGAGAGCTCATTGAAGCAGCTATGACATGGGAGCTGTTCAGAAAATTCACAAATGAAAAATTGTGAAAAAGAGAGGTTATCCCCAGCCTGGAACATGCATTTGTTACCATCTTGAAAACAGAAGTGGATAATTACTTGGGACTTGCTCTAGTCCTGAGGAAGAGTTAGGAAGTTTTAAATTGCTTTGTAAAAGAATAAGTCCATATCACATCTCCAAGAACAGAACAGCAACGTGAATGTAATTTACAGTCAGGCATCCATATCTTGGTGAGCTTGAGATCATGTCCGTGTATCCTCAAATATATATTTGATAAATGTATAATGATAGAAAACTGCATTTTTAAAAAAATATATGAAAAATTCCACTTTCTTCTATGGGGGAAAATATACTAAAAAATATACATATGAAAATGTGTATTTTTTAAAAAAAGTTTGTATAAATACATGTGAATTCAACAATACCACCACCACACCCCAATCCAAGAGACCTAACCCCAGGCACCTTGCAATCTGTTGTGGCTGTGACCAGAAAGGATGTTACCAGTTCCAGTTGACCTAAGTGGTCAGATTGTATGTTCAGAGAGGATTTGGCAGAAAACCCAGATGCCAATGTGTTTAATGCTATTCCTTTCAACACCTTAGGCTCCAAGCACACCCAAAAATAATGGAAGTAGAAACTGTCCAGGTGAAGCAATCAGGGACTGTCCCTTCATCTCACCCTGTGGAAATCTTACCTATACCTCCTGCCCAATCATGACTCCTATCAATGTTTTGTCACCTAGAGTTAAGGAAATCATCCCATTCCAGACTTCTTTCAGTCCTGTTAGAAAACAATTTATACTTTGTCTATGTGCCCCCTTCAGAGTAGGAAATAGTGTATGTAAACCCTAACTTTGGCCCAAGAAAATTTTAGTCTGTTGGGCATATTACACGGCATGAGATGACTCAGTGGTACCCTCAGATTCCATCTGAGCCCCTCCTCTTCAACCTCCTTCTTCTTCAGGACTGGTAACTATTACCATCTTCACCCCTAATCTCTCCATCCAAACTTTCTTGCATCACTTTCCAATAGCCTTTTTTGGTATCTGATCTCTTGTGTGTTTGTTAAATCCAAATAAAATGCTTTGTTAACTTCAACTGGAGTCATTTCAACAGTTACTAATGGTATACTCAAGTGAAAAGATTCTACTGTTTTTCTCCTCTCTCAGGCCTCCTTTGAGCTACAATTCCCCAAAATTCCAAGGAGATGCTATCATTGCAGGTGAACCTCAAAGTCCTTCACCCTGTAGAGAGATGGGGGGGGGTGATCCAAAACCATTTTTTTTAACTGTCAAGAAACCATGAAGAGAAGTATCTAGGACTGATAATGATCTTTACAATTCAGGACTTATTTCACACTAAATTCACATGAGATTATTATTATTATTATTATTATTATTATTATTATTATTGAGAAGGCAACATTTTATTCACAAGAAAAAGCATTTTCTATGCATGATTTTATATTATATATATATATATATATATATGCAGAAAAAGCTGTTTCCTGAAAAGATATTGCTTTTTTTCTGTGCAAGTTGACCTTGTGTGATTTTGCACAAATACATCCTAAGTTGTGAATGGTCTTGGAAAGCTGCAAGATTTTTGAAGACTTTCTCATAGTGGGAGGAAAATTGCTGAAATTGTTTCAAGAAGAAAACGAATGATAAAAGCTGTTCCTAAATCCTATGTGACGTAAGTATAGCCCATTCCGGAATGGAAAGACTGCATTTTCAATGTATTCCCTCAACTGTCTTTTTCTTCTGCTGAGTTACACAAATGACATTATGGAGGGAAAAAAATATTTGAAAATATTCTTAAGATGGCTTGTTTTGTTTTATTTTTAGATTTGTATTGGAAAATCATGATGAGGTGAACTGTAGACAGGTGAGAATCTTTAGGGTATGAAAAAGAACAGGTATAAAAAAGACATTGTATTCCCCCCAAACAAAAAACACATTTCTGCCCAGAAAAAAAAAGTGTCATGCTTAGAAATCTTCTTTTCAGAGATTGGGAGAAAATCTTTTTTTAATAGGGGGGAAGAGTGAGAAATACTCTTTTTTATTTTTATTTTCGGACTATAATAAGTTCTGTGAATTGTGAAAAGTCTACAACAACAGCACAGATTTTGATGATTTTGTCACGATGAGGAGAAAAATAGTACAATTATTACTGTGAGAATCGAACTTACGAAGAAATCCAACATGTAAAAAAATCTCAATTGTAAGCTACAGTTCTGTTGTGTATCAGTGTGTGTGTGTGTGTGTGTGCTGCCATGTGTAAGGAATTTGCTCTATCATTTTCTCCCAATTCCGATTGGGGGAAGGTCGATTTAATCAATGCCACATTTTTCTTGCTGAATATTGGGCCAGATGAAATTTACATTTGGAAACCTACATCTTTGGCCTTTGATGAACTCTATAAAAGAAAAAAAAATGTGTCTCAGCTAGTGAACGGACCTTATTGTGAGTCCTGATTAGAGAAGACCCATCGTATCACTGCATTTTATCAAAATGTGAACTTACTGATGACCAAGAGATTCAGTGGGTTTACTTGAGTAGATGCAACAGGATTCTGGATAAAGGCAGCTGGTGGCACTTATGCCAATGGTTTGGTGACTCAACTCTCAGTTCTACTCCAACCTTTAAAGAAACTGTCCCTGGTGCCAAACTCATTTGATGATAGGGCTCAACACTTCAGCTAGGCCTTTCAAAGCTGGTGCCCATCTCTTTGAGCACAACTTACAGTTCAGACTAACATCTGGAACAGATGTGTTACTCTACTGACATGGGAGCTATCAAAAGCTACTGAAAGTATATAATTCTAACGTTAAAAAAAAAGTGGATTTTTAGGATTTATGTGACTATTGCTTGAATCTTGTTGTTTAGCCCAAAATGGAGTAGACTTAACTGGATCAATTGTTTAATGGCAAAGCAACACATAGTCAAATCCCATAGACCGAGTCTAGTCTGGTTAGGACAAACCATTGAATGGTGTATGTATCTATTAATACATCAATTTGTGTACCCATAGGAGCCCTTTTCACATGGCATTTTCTTTGCGAAAGGGCGCCAGGAGCATTGCACGATTGTGAGGAACAATCTGCACAACACACTTACAATTGCACGATGCTCCAGGGGCTGGCAGGCACCAATCGTGCACCTTTTTATTTTTGGCTAGAAGCCAAAAATGGTGCACTATCATGCATTGTTCCCGGGCCCCACACGCACCTACCCGGCATGCGGAGCCTCCAGAGCCATGCTGTTCATGCTTCCTGCCCCAGCACAGCCTGGGAAGGTCCCAGGCTGCACTGGGGAAGAAAGAGGCAGGGCTCTTGCATGAGCATGCTGCTCACACAGAACCAAAGGACCCTGGACAAGAGAGCCTTTCACCGGAGGCTGCTCGCATGATCCCCGCACCCCAGTGGCCACTCCTCCTCCTCCTTCCCCCCTATAGTTCAATACACTTCTAGTAGTGGTTAGAATATTGGAACATGGTTAGAGTGGTTGGACTGTGACTTGGGAGATCCAGGTTGCCTAGTCCTTGGTGAACCATGATACTTGGGCCATTTCCACACTACACTGTTATAGTGCAATTATTCCACTTTCAACATCTTGTGGAATTCTGGGGTTTATAGTTTTCTGAGGCCAACAAGCTCTCTGGTTGAGAATTCTAAAGGTCCCTCCCTAAACTGCAAACCCCAGGATTCCATAGGATGTTGACAGTAGAATAATAGCACTATCGGGATGTCTATTGAAGAGGGAGCAGGTTTGTTTTCTGCTGCTCCAAGGACTAGGACAAGGAGCAATGGATTCAAGCTGCAGGAAAGGAGATTCCATTTGAACCTCAGGAAGAGCTTCCTAATGGTCAGAGCTGTCCAGCAGTGGAATATGCTG
The DNA here is from genome assembly GCA_948474755.1 of Ctenosaura bakeri. Classification (NCBI taxonomy): domain Eukaryota; kingdom Metazoa; phylum Chordata; class Lepidosauria; order Squamata; family Iguanidae; genus Ctenosaura; species Ctenosaura bakeri. The sequence goes on along the minus strand of CAOLHI010001104.1, from coordinate 326,151 downwards.
CCTCGGAGTGTGGTGGAGTCTCCTTTGCAGGTTTTTAAGCAGAGGCTGGATGGCCATCTGTTGGGAATGCTTTGATGGGGGTTCCTGCATAGCAGGGGGTTGGACTGGATGACCCCCGGAGTCTCTTCCCAAGTCTATGATTCTATAATTCTTTGAACAGTGTAGTGCAGAAATGGCCTTGGTGGGGGATCTTGGGTCATACACTGTCTATTCTCACCCCATTTCATAAGATTGTTGTGAGGATACAGTTCAGAGATACATTTTCCACCTTGATCTCACTGGAGGAAAGGCAGGATATAAATGTACCAAATAAATGTATTCCTCTCCTCCTCCCCTCCCCCCTTCTCCTTTATTTATATATGCCACCTTTTCCCCCCACTCCTAGCAGCTTACAAATACATTTTCCCTATAAATTTGCATAGACCTAGGATGGGACATGCTAATGACTGGTGAAAGAGGATGTCAGCGGAAACACACCTGAAGGATCCACCTGTTTCCACAGAACAAGGTATTCTTGAATGGGTTTACAGTCCTGCAGAAATCTAATTGGTACCATCCAGCCCTCTTGGGCATGGCAGAAACAGCCCTTTTGGGCTTGGCTAGTGATTCCAAGCACTGGGTATGATGAATGAATGGCTAAGTGGCTCTCTCTGTCTCCCACTTAGATGTTGAGGAAGTGAGGTGCATGACATATGCTCACCTGGCATCTATTTTGCCTAAACAGCCTCCAAGTATTGTTAGATATTTTAGCAATATTGCGATCGCTCCCTTTGTAGCTTGAAAGAAAAGTGACCAGGAAGGAAATGAACCCTTGAGGTACAACAGGATGTCTACTGAGTCAGAAATCAAGTAACGATGACCACAGGAAAAAAAAATGCTTTGGAATAATTATAGTAATTTCAGAGCACAGCAAATTTGTTGCTGCCCTTTAATTACACCTTTGTGCGAGAACAACTTGGTTCATCACGCCCTCAAGGCGAGCAAAGAAAGCTTGCCAACACTTGACTGAATCACACGGCATCCTTCCATAAGCAGGGAAAAGTTCCTTTCAAGGCTACAACTCCTAGAATACCTTAGCTCATATGACCATTGGAAATAGGGGGATTGGGATTATTGGAGATGCCATTCAAAAAAAGAATATTTCCAGTGTCTGTTTAGTTAACATCTGCAAATAAGCTGCAGGAAAGGAGATTCCACCTGAACCTCAGGAAGAACTTCCTGACAGTCAGGGCTGTCCGGCAGTGAAATCTGCTGCCTCGGAGAGTAGTGGAGGCTCCTTCCTTGGAGGTTTTTAAGCAGAGGCTTGATGGCCATCTGTCGGGATTGATTTGAGGGTGTTCCTGCATGGCAGGGGGTTGGACTGGATGGCCTGTGTGGTCTCTTCCAACTCTGAATTTCTATGATTCTATGATTCTATAAGTCTGGGTTTCAAATGAGAACTTGGGTGAGTTTCTAAATTCTCTTTCCTTTTTGCCCACCCTAGCTGAGGGCAAAGAAATTCGGCTGACAGAGGGGCATTTGCTGTGCATTGTTGTCCAGATCAAGATGATCAAAGCTCTGGAAGCCAAGCCTTATGAGTAACAACTTAGGAAGATGAGTACATTTGGCTTGGAGAAGAAACCTAGAATCATAGAGTTGGAAGAGACCACAGGGGGCATCGAGCCCAACCCCCTGCCATGCAGGAATCCACATCAAAGCACCCCCAACAGATAGCCATCCAGTCTCTGCTTAGAAACCTCCGAAGAAAAACCTCCACCACACTCCCAGGCATCATATTCCACTGCCAGACAGCTCTGACCATCAGGAAGTTCTTACTGAGATTTAAGTGGAATCTTTTTTCCTCTAGCTGGAATCCAAGAGAAGATAAAGAGGTGTATTATGATACAGCCATCTTTTGATATATGAAAGGATATCACGTAGAAGGTGGAGTGAGCTTGTTTTTTGCTGGAGACTAAAACATGAACCATCTTTGCAGTTCTTTAAGCAGTGGTTGGATTGGCATCTTTCAGGAGTACTGTGTTTGCACATTCCTGCATGGCAGGGACTAGACTAGAAAGACCCAAGAGGCAACAACATGCATTTCATTTTGCCACCAAATGGCTGCTAAGCAAAATTTGGAAGCCACATTGATTTCACCCAAATCTATGCATGTACACGTTTTTCATTTGGTTCAGAGTGGTATTAATTGATTTTAAATAGTCTTGTTTAAACTCGTTATACTTTCAATATACTTTCTTTCTGTTTAATTAGCCTTACTGTTTTATCAGTTTTCAACTGTTTCAAACTGATTTTATTGCACGCCACCCTGACATCCTTCTATATGGAGTGGGATATAATTATTTCAGAGTCAGCATGATGTAGTGGTTTGAGCACCAGATTTTGACCCTGGAAACCAGAATTCAGTTCCCTGCTTGACTGTGGAAACCCCCTGGGTAATTTTAGAGTCATTGTAAGTCAGAGGGTCTTTTCACACAGCATTTGCCATGAGAAAGGGCCTCTGAAGTGTTGCACAATAGTGAGGAGCATTTTAGCCAATGCCCTCACAATTGCACGATGCTGCCAGGGCCGGCAGGTGCCAATCGTGCACTATTTCATTTTTAGCTTGTAGCCAAATATGGTGTGCAATTGTGCAATGCTCCAGGGTCCCATGCACACTTACTGTGCATCCAAAGCCTCCAGAGCTGTGGCGCTCACGCTTCCTCCCCCAGTGCAGCCTGGGAAAATGCCCGGCTGAGCTGTGGAAGGAAGAGGTGGAGCCCTCAGCTGCCTGCCATCTGTCAGGCTGAAGCTGTAGAGCGAAGCAGCAGGGATGAAAAATCCTCTCTCAAAAGGCTGCTCGCATGATCTCCACCCCCCCCCCAGCGCTGAGTAAAGGTAAGTTGGGGAAAGGGCCAGAAATGACTTGAAGGAACACAACAAAATTATAATTATTTTAGGACCTAAATACCCTGAAGGCACCAGATTCTGTCTGATCTTGGGAGCTAAGCAGATCTGCCCTGGTTATTCTTTGGATGGGAGACCACCACCACATACCAGGAGTTGTAGGCAATATTTCATCAGAAGGATCTAGCAAAATAACCTCCAAGTACTCCTGATTTAAGAAAACCCTATGGGGTTGTTGTAAATCAACAGGCAACTTCAAGACACATGCATACAAACTGAGATTATTTTAATAGTAAAGTAACTAAACTTTGCACCTAGTATGGAGAAGGCTTGGGTCTTACCACTTACACTGTTGTCATGCCCTGAAAAGTAATGCACAACAGCAGTGGAATTACTTGTAGCATGTTATTTTCAAGACTTGTAAATTTTTGCTAAAGTTTACAGTTTCTCCAAAAGTTTCTTGGAAAGTTGGATTGCTTATTAGCCATGGAATTAGCACACTATGTCCTTTTTCCTTAATATTGCTTCTGCTGTTGCTGAAATAAGGTGTCAGAATGACCACCTTTCATTAACATTCTTCATAAAATCTGACAACTTATTTCTTTGATTACAAGCTATTCAGAGAATTATAATCTGAAATGTACCATTTTCTTTTCTTTCTCATCATTAATTTTCTTCTAGAAGAAAGCAACCAATAATTTCTGCAATATATAGTTCCAGCTGCAATAAAGTCTTTGAAAACCACAGTTTGCTCAGGAAGCAGATTTCTCTATGCGGAAAATATTGATGTGTATGAAGATTAATTTCTATGCATAAAATCTGTTTCCTGTGGTGGGGGGGGATGCTGTTTCCTGTGAAAAACAAAACCCATGTGAATTTTGCACAAAATAAGTCCAAAACTATGAAAGTTCTTGCCAGGCCAAGATTCTTCTCATCTGGGTTTTTTGACACTTGAATAACATGTGGTTTTTTAAATTTATTTTTTGAATATGGTCAAATATTCTTGCCATCCCTACTCTAGAACATCATAGAATATACCTTTATTTCCTGAATCTCAAAACTGAAAAGAAAAAAATGGAGAACTGCAAAGGTAGTAATACAACTGCATAATGTTTTGCCTATTAACTCAGGAAGAATTGGAAACATGAATATTAAACTGAGAAGTGAATGTCTCTACTATCCTTAGCAGTTCTTGCAGAAGCATCTAGTCAGCAAAGCATTAAAATGTGCAAGGTTAACAAAAGAATTGCATGTCTACATGGAATGAAAACATATTAATGCAAATAAATTTGATGCAACCGTACTTATATCAAGCAAGAAATGTTATTGTTCCAAAGCCCTCTGGCAAAACATCATTTACATATAAAAACATAGCACTAAACAAAAAGGAGACTTCAAACAGGCCATCTATGGTCGAAAAAAATAAATCAAAATAGGTCATGATGTGTGAGATAGAAAAAGCTAGATTATTTCAATGTGTTTCAAATCTTTTGTCAATTGCCTGACTTGAGACATTATCCAATTCATTTATTTTCACTTTTGTTTGCACCTGTTATCAAAAGAAAAGTGGAAGGAAGGAAGTAACTCATCCCAATTCAACTTTCAGTGGAATGACTTGAAGGAACTTCCAAAGAAGAAAGTACAAGGAGACAATCTCTTCTGATCAATTCAAGTTTAACATCAATGTTCAGAAAAAGTTATGATATATATCATTAGGTTTCAACAGATTGTTGGTCCCATGTGTCTTTGTTGTTGTCTTTATATTAAAATAACTTTCCTGAGATCTATATGCCTAGCATACATTGTTATCAGTTTCATACCGACCGAAGTCACAGTTCTAGAGTGAAACACCTCATATTTTTATACAAAATGTCCTCTGTATTAAAAATATAAAAGAAGATAACTTAACTGAGTGCATGTTCATACGTCTGCAATTTTCATACGTATATTGTGTTCAGTTCTGGGCACCCGAATTCAAGAAGGACATAGTCAAGCTGGAGCAAGTCCAGAGGAGGGCGACCAAAATGGTGAGAGGCCTGTAAGCCATGAAGCCCTATGAGGAGAGGCTTAGAGAGCTGGGTATGTTTAGTCTGCAGAAGAGAAGGTTGAGAGGGAACATGATAGCCATGTTTAAATATTTGAAGGGATGACATGTAGAGGAGGGAGAGGGCTTGTTTTCTGCTGCTCCAGAGGCCAGGACAAGGAGCAATGGATTCAAGCTGCAGGAAAGGAGATTCCACCTGAACCTCAGGAAGAACTTCCTGACAGTCAGGGCTGTCCAGCAGTAGAATGTGCTGCCTCTGAGTGTAGTGGAGTCTCCTTCCTTGGAGGTTTTTAAGCAGAGGCTAGATGGTCATCTGTCAGGAGTGCTTTGAGGGTGTTCCCGCATGGCAGGGGATTGGACTGGATGGCCCCTGGGGTGCCTTCCAACTCTACATTTCAATGATTCTATGATTCTATATGTACATTTTCACAAATTTTCATATATATGGAATATTGCATACATTTCACATATAGAAATATGTTTGTGTGTGAGAGAGACAGAGAGAGAACATAAAATATTGTGAATTATATTCTTATGTACAATATTTTTGAATAGGATGTGGAAATGTATAGTCAGCATAAATCTTCTTCTACTACTACTGCTGGTATTACTACAAGTACTCCTTCTATTCTTCTTCTTTTCTGAGTCATGGTGTGAACTTATAACTTAACGTCTGTCAGAATTGGAACAGTAGAATTGGACAGTTTTGTAACATCTGTGTCCAGTAATGTCACTATGTAGGGGATCCGGCACAGTGACCAATGTCCAATGGGACCTATAACCAGTGGGACCAAAGTGAACCATTATTGATGCAGATTAGTCCTGTTGGGCATTGGGCCGATGTCCTGTTACAGGCTTTCACAGTTCTCTAACAGGGTTTCTTAGTGGCTCTACTACGTAGCTAAATATTTCAAGTTTTTCTGTACTGTGTCCCAGCCTACAGGAACTCTCTGGGCAATACAAAAACAAGGTCAATTAAACAATACAAGGATAAAGCCATTTTTAATGTACATTAAAATACTCTTTAAAAGCTCCATTAAAAAATCTAAAAAAAAAAAAATCCTAAAAACAATCTATTTTTTTTTCTAAAATCCAACATAGGGCCTTCTGCCCTAGACTGTTCTAGTGCTATTATTCCATTTTCAACATCCTATGGAATCCTGGGGTTTGCAGCTTAGGAAGGGGGATTTCAAATTCTCAGGCAGAGAAGTCTTTGACCTCAGTAAACTACAAACCCCAGAATTCCTCAGGAGGTTGACAGTGGAATAATAGCGCTAGAACAGTGTAGTGCGAATAGACCCCCAGATTGTGATAGAGGATTCTGGCCGTTTTTGTTATTGCTGTTGTTAGCAGTCATAGCGATATTGACTTACAACAGAATCCTATATGACCATTAAGTAACAATCATTTTGTAACCATTATGTGACCATTATAGTAACTACCATTACTTAACTATCATGGTATGTAGTGGATTCCAACCAGATCCTCCCAGACCCAATTTACTGTAACCAACCATTAGGATCAATGGAGGTCCATTCCCTTGCTGACTGAGAAGCACCTGTCTCATTTTCACAGCCTCTCCTGTGATTGCTCTCTGGCGCAAGAGGTAGAAAAATGACCCCTGTTGCAATTTCTCTCTGTGGCAGTCAACATTCCTGCCTGGGCTGGGTGGGAACATCAGGCAGCTTCTTCTTGAGTGACAGGTGAATGGACCCTCTGATCCCAGTAGCTGCTTCCTAGTAGGTGGGGTTTGGGGACTTTCAAGGTCTTTATGTAATTGCTATCCTAGAGGTTATGTATGGATCTGAATACATAGCAGTTGTGAATGCGTAATTGCAGGTTACATATTCAAAACTGCCCAACAGGATTCCGGCCTTTCTATATATACCTCACCTTTTAAACAAAACTGGGGCTCAAGGTGGCTTGCAAAGTCAAAATGAGTAAAATGCGAACCTACAGATGCTTCTCCCAGAATCCTTCACCATTAGCTGTTGGGAATTGGTGTCCAACAACATCTGGAGGACAATTCTTTGCCCAATCTTGGCTTACTCCTGGCAGTGAAGGAAAAAGAAAATAAGAAAGGGAAGAAGATAAAAGAGAAGAAGAGAAGTGAAGGAAGAAGTTCTTTCTAGAAATCTGCCTCAATAACCATGGATCCTGATATTTTGATTTCTGCTCTTGTGCAGCAAAGCCAGACCACCAAAGTTAGATAAAAATTGGACAGGTGCTAATCTTGTCATCAAGAGCCAGCATGGTATAAGTGGTTTGAGCATTGGACTATGACCCTGGAGACCATGGTTTGATTCCCTGCTCAGCCATGGAAACCCAACAGTGTTGGGCACATCATACACCCTTAGCTTCAGATACCGCCAAAATAGGGTTGCCATAAGTCAAAAACTACTTGAAGGCAAACAAACAATGACAACAATATTTTCATCACCTAGGTTCAATAAACTTGATTGGGTAGGCCAGTGATGAGACCTAGTGTGGATTAGTGTTTTTAGTGTTGGATTAGGACTTCAGGATTCAAAACTTTGCTCGGTCATGGAAATCAAGTGAGTGATATTTAGCAAATAACACTCTCTCCCCTTCAGAGGAAGGCAAAGGAAAATCCCTTTGGAGCAAAATTTGCTAAGAAAATGTCATGACTATTTTGTCTTCAGGTCACTATGTGTAAGAAATAACTTGAAGGCACGCAACAAAGGCATGTGAGACCTTTAACTGTGAAATACTTCTGCAACCTTTTTGAAAAGCCAACTCTTGAAAAACCTGTTATACCTGAGGAAGAACACAAAGTATTTTAAAAGGTGTAGGGATATTTTTCTTCAGTAAAAGCATGGATACCAACCTCAGTAGGAACAGCCCAAAATATCTGACATGTTCCCCTTTCCACTGAAAGATGGACAACCCCACCTATTGTGTGAAACATCAACAATGAGGAAGAGAGCTTATGAATAATTGAAACATTCTGTGAAATGAGTTGGGTGTTTCACAGGGGGAACGATGTGTTAGCAATGAATTAGAATCTCATGAAAAATTGCATCATCCTCTTGGGAATGGTATAAAAAGCTGGTGGATGCAAAGCCAGAGCACTAGACTCCCAGGTGTTCCACTCAAGTTTGTTTCCTGGTCAAATCTGGTAAGTTTGGCTGAGGTGGGTACAAAATCTCTTGCTTTGACTACAGTAAAATGATTTGGCTGAACTTTTACAAAGGCTCTTAGGGACTTTTTCTGTCCTCAAGCTTTTCTTTTTTTTTCTTTGCGTTTGGCCCTCTACATTCACTAGGGTTGGAGGCGCACTAGAGTTAGAGACCCTCACAAAATTAGAAAAAAAAAAACTATCAAAATGTTTGTGTCTGTGTCTGTGTCTGTAGGAAGGGAAACAAGACATGGTGGGGAGAACAGGCACCCAGAATCCAATCCAGGTCAAAGAAAGGAGAGGAAAAAGTTGTGAGTCGGAATTGTGTGCCTATACATCCTCCCTCTCACCCATCTCCTTCCTTGGGTGTACATGGAGGGGACCAAGAGATGGTTTGTGTTGCCAAAATTTTGGGTTGTGATCCATTCTTAGTTGCCCAGGCAGCAGCTGTTGGTAGAGGAGCAAGACTAGAGGTGGGTTTCTAACGGGCTTCATGGCCAGATCAGTGCTACCAAGATGGAAGGTTCCCCTGGAATAGAAGTGCCTCAGGTGAGGGGCGGAGGTTGGAGCAACTTGCAAATAAACAAGTTCATTAAAGTCAAACCCACAAATGCAGAGGGATGACTTGTTGTTGAATATTCTATACATCCCTTGTGTGTGATTGTGTCTTCAGGTCATCTTTCAAACCTGGAAATATGAAGGGCTGACAGTACTTTAAAGCTTAAAGAATGAGTTGGAATTCTTCCTCAACCATTTTTTTCTTCTTGCTTTGCCAGTTGATGGAATGTCAATATAGAAAAAGGAATAAAATTGACGGAGTTACAATGAATATCTATATGCATTCAAAAACTGGGTGATTTACTTAGGTCAGGCTTTTTGGCTGGTGATTGGTTGAACCCATCTTTATTACTTCTCCCCTAGTCATATAAAGAATGGATAAATCTCAGGCTTTGGCATCCTGTTGATGACTTACATGCATGTAAAAGCAGCTCACAAGTGATTCAATTCTTCACTAAGGCTATTTCTCCCCTACACTGTTATAGAGGTACTATTCCACTTTCAATATCCTATGGAATCCTGGGGCATTTAGAATTCCCAGCCAGAGAGAACTTTGGCCTCAATGAACTACAAACCCCGGAATTCCACAGGATGTTGAAAGTGGAATAATACCACTATAACAATTTTCTTCCTGCCACAAGAAAGTCTTTCCACCCTACCAAATCTTTGAAGCCTTTTCACAGTTTGGAGCATATTCTGAACAAAATTTACTTCTGATTGTTTTGCAATGTCAAAGAAAAGAACAATTCTGCACAGAAATAATATTATTTCCTAGGCTAGAAAATGTGCTTTACAATGCAAGTCAACCGCATGCAGATTTTGCACAGAACGAATCCCCAATTACAGCCTTTTCTGTGCAGGAAACATCATTTGTTGCATATAAATATAATAACCTAACATTTTTGGCAGAGCAAATGTTCATTCTGCACAGAAAAAAAAAGTTGTTTTCCGTGCAAAACAGCCATCTGCAAATTTTGTGCACAGTAAGTCCTGAATTATGAGCATCTCCAGTCCAGGATTTTTCTCATCAGTGTTTCTCAACACTTGACTGTTTTCTGAATAGTTCCAATATTGTTTCCCTCTCTTTCTCACATATGCATAAATACATGTGTACAGAGGTCTATTCTATTGTCCTTGCTCTCTGTCCAAAACCTTCCACACTTGAGAAGGGCTGCTGCTACTGCTGCTGATACTTCTGGTGGAGAAAGGAAGCATTGGATGGTGATCCAGACTATACAAATTCAGCTGACCTGGGCTCCTGAGGGAAATGCACCCTCTTTTCTTCCCTCCTACTAAGCTAAAACCAGCTGCTTCTCCATGGTCTAAACCAACTCATCCTCCATCGCTTCCCTCCAGTTTGTGGCAGGAGCAAGGGCCTCTCTCAGGACTTGACAGATGTTGGGCAGAGGAAAAATATGGAATGTATAGGTGGAGCCACACACAATTGTAGGATCTCAGCTGGAGACTGAAGTCCTGTTGGTTACTCCCAGTCAGAGCACAACTAAAGAATTAATTGTTCAATGATGACTGCATATATTAGGCAAAGTCGATTGATTCAATGGCTTTATTCTAAATGAAATTAACAGTAGAAGTTAGAGTCATACGTTGATATTCAGTGAATCTGAAGCCATGGCTTGAATGCTATCAGTAGACTTGGGGCCTTTCCACCCTACATTCTTATAGTGCTGTTATTCAACTTTCAACCTCCCATGGAATCCTGGGGTTTGCAGTTTAGGGAGGGCATTTGGAATTCTCAGCCCGAGAGTTCTTTGGTCTAAGGAAACCACAAACCTCAGAATTCCATAGGATACTGAAAGTGGAATAATAGCACTATAACTGTGTAGTGTGGAAAGGCCCTTAATTAGAGTAGACTTAAAAAGAATAGAGTGATGGACCAACCTTTATGAAAATCCTATTGATTCAAAGGACCTAGGCCTACCCATTGGAATCAGACCAAAGATATCTTACTGTGTCCATTTCTGCTATTCAGTGCCATAAGTTCTAAAATCAATTCTGGGGAATAGAATTTGACCACAATGGCATTCATGTCTTTTTGACCATTGTATGTTACTTCTCTTCCATTCTGATGTACCTTTGCAGGTCCACATCTCAGTTTCTCCAAGATGGCTTCTAGAAGCATTTCTTGCTTTGCCAGCTGTCCTCCCACAACTGTGACAATTCAGCCACCACCCTTTGTCCTGAGCATCCCAGGGCCATCTCTTTACTGTCCTGACCAGCCCCTCTGCATTGAACAATCCAACCCTTGTGTTCCAGTCCCATTAAATGAGGGAGGAAGCCGTGTTGGTTATAGCTCATTCTTTGGTGGCTTTGGGGGTCTCAATCCTGCAAGCATTTATTCCCATAAATCACGATCAAGAAATCACAGTGGTTGCAGCCCCTGTCAACGTATCTAAACCTTGAAGCCACAATCCATAGAAACAAAGCTGGTGAAGAATCAAGAAGATTAGATGGCAAGAGATCACAACCAATTCAATTTTTAGACACAGATTTGAGAAATACATGTTCATTCTTGGTGTTATGGGCCGGTGGTTTTCAACCTTCTACAACAGGCCTTGTACTTTTCCATTATCACTTCTAGCATCTACAGAGAAACTGCTGCACATCTGCTGTGAATACCAGTGCATTGCCATGGAAGCTGATATGTGAGGACACATTCAGTTAATATTGGGATTGGGGAAAATTTATTTAGGCTCAAAGCTGCTCTGATTGAGCTGATCTTTTTCCATAGGTTGACCTAAGTGCCTCTCCTTGCATCTAAATTGCAAGGGAAAATGGATGGGCAAATGATCTTTATGGAAAAGTTGTCCACTGCACATATTGTATGCACTTAATTAGCAGTGATGTCTAAATGTTCCTGCTTTGCATTACTTTGAAACTTCCACCTACGGAGACAGGTGTCTCTATTCACTTTCATAATAAAGCTTTTATTGCATCAACAATTCCAGTTTCCTTTGGTTGGCATTTTTGTCTTTCTAGTTCTCATTCACTATGTAATTGCCTGGGGAAAATGAGTTAGACATAGTCATGAAGAATATAAACATGGCATTGCTCAGTTGGGTCAATGCTCATTCTAATTAAACATTATCTGAGTGCAGTTATCAAAAGCATATTCTCTAACTGTCTCACATTGGCAGGGACATTTCCAGGAACAAACTACTTTGCCGACTGCTTTTAAAATGTCCCGGCTTCTCTCTCCTCCTTCTCCTTTCCCCTTTATCCTCAGCTTCCTTCAATTGCTGCAAAATGAGCTCAAAATGCAAAAGTAGTTTGCATGCTGTTAGTGGAGAAGAAAAGAGAAGGAGAAGAATCTTGGTGTCCCAGATTGCTCAAGCAAAAGCAAATTACTACAGCCTCTCTTAGCTTGTATGCTCTCCCTCATAAACAACTTTTGTCCTTTTGACCACATTCTGATGTTGTTTGGCCACACGCCTCCCAGTTTTGATCCATGAAATGCTGAAGGATGCCCATAAGAAATGGCTTAAATGTGTGTATACTGATTGGGAACATTTTTTTTTTTAAAAAAATCATCCATTACTAAAATGGGATGCTTTAAATAGAGGTGAGCAGAGTGAAACCTCTGTATTGCATGCAGTTTTACAGATTGCCAGGGGAGTTCGCCCTGTTATTCCACTGGAAAAACCCTATCCCGGGGTCTACAATTTTGATATTAAAATATGATTCAATGTGCCTGAGAGGGCATCAGATGGGCATGTAGGCAGCAATGGTCAAAGATCGAAAACCAGGTCAGGCCAGTAAAATCCCCCATCACATAGCCCCAGGAAACTTCAAGATGTGTAAACCCAACATAAACAAAGGATCCTCAAGCCCAAGACACTGACTTGAGGGGATTAGCATGTCTGCCCCAAGTTGAGGAAATATACCATCAGGCTAGGACCATTTACATGAAGTCACACCACAAACTAACACAGCCAAAGTTCCTGAGACTTTGACAACACCTTGCATTCCCATCACACAGAGAAAATCATCATGGTGGAGCTTCATTATTGCTCCAACACCCATTGTTCTCCCCGGGAAAGGATTAGTCCTCCAGGTACTTTTTCCCCTACAAATAGTCCCAAATTTGAGCAGTTCTTTGGAGCACCCCCAGTCATCCCAGCAGACCGTTGCTCCATCCGTAGAGTGATCCCCTCAGCCCTCTCCATGCTGAGCCCCGCTTCTCCTCTGTTTTTCCCGGACCAAGGACTTCAGGACAAAGGTACAGGATCACCCCAGCGACACGCCTTCAATATTCCCCTATGCAGTTTCCTCTCTTTTGCTTCTTAATAGGTCTTGAGTGAGTGTGTGAGTGATTGCGTTGGTGCATGAGACTTTCCTTCAATAAAATCATTTATTGGACATTTTTGTTTGGTTTTTGGCTTGGCCTGACCCCGTACAAACTGGGTAAAAGACCCCGCTAGGTAACCCTGCTGCTCTCATTACTATTGCTTGTGCTCTGGCTAGTTTCCATTCCCCATCACGTGGATCACATTGAGGTGTCCCTCAAGGGACCCCAGAAATCAGGGTAACAACCCCACACTTTAAAATTTGAGGGTAGGAGAATGCATCACTGACTGTAGCCCCATATTTCCCCTCAACCTTCCTTGGGGTTACTATTGGCCACTGCACCATGTTTTCAGGATTTCTTTGATGACTTCCAGCTTTCGTAGGTCTTGTTTGAAGAACACTGTACACACCTTTCATCAAAACAGGAAGTGACTGGGTCAGAAAATATAAGCATGTCTGGTTTGGTGGGCAAAAAATGCCTTAGAAAGAGGGGAATGTACACAATTGTTACCCCCAAAAGTGGGGGACTCGATGGTCCACCGCAATGCCAGTGCCTCCATGGAATGATGGAGAATTATTAGCTCAGTAGGGCGGCCTGCAAGGGGGAGGAAGTAAACTTGCAGGATCTTTCCACTTGTGTATACTGGTACTAATGCAAAGACACCAGTTGGAGGTTCAAAGAACATTTTATTGGGGGGAAGTCACAATCACATGCAAGATTCAAGCAGTCTCACAACCACATAAGGCTAGCCAAAGGAAAGGAAGGAAAAATTTGATAGTGAAAAATTTTGAGCAGTGTGGACAATATTTATCTATCCTAAAGATAGATTAATGGTGCAGTGGTAGGAGCCTTGATGGCACAGTGGTTAAATGCTGGTATTGTAGCCACAAGGTTGTGAGTTTGATCCTGCTGGGCCCCAGGTTGACTCAGCCTTCCATCCTTTCATAGGTCAGTAAAATGAGTACCCAGCTTGTTGGGGGCAATTAGCTAACACATTGTAAACTACTTAGACAGCACTTAGCTGATAAGCGATATAGAATACACATGCCATTGCTATTGCTATTGAAGATAAGAGACAATATGCTGTGGCTCAAACTAGAGGTCCGAGGATAGTATAAAATTAAAATCTGAGTAGCAGAGTGACAACCTATGACCAGTGTATCTCAGAGCCAGGGATTAAATACACTTTTTCTGCCCTGAAAGGAAAGGTGTTAATGGATCTCTGGCAGAATAGACAACGGGGTCCAGAATGGGATAATGCCCTTAGCATTGGGTGACAAAGCTGTGCAGGTGAGAAAACAAAGGAATATTTTAGTGGAAAGAGGGAATGGGTTGATGACCATTGGTTGCTCTATTGAGACACTTTTGGGTGCTATTGTGTTTTAAGGGTGAGTCCTTGAAGGGATTATCTCAAGCTCATCAGCACTATAGCTCCCTGACTAATCCCTTGAATTTATGACCGGCCATGCCTAAGGTCACTTCTGACCTGATTTCACGTGTACAGCCAGTCCTCTTACCAGCATGGCTTTTCAGCCATAACAGTATATGATTTATATTTTCTTATGGAATAGGGGTATATGGGGTAACACAATGCCAAAAAATGCAACAAAATAGCAAGTAGCAGCTTCTGCCACTCAAAAACAGAGAGGACACTGTTGACCATTTTGAGACAAAAAAAAAAAAATTCACTCCTCCAACATTTGGGGCAGTTGAAGGAATGAGGAACGACAATGTGTAAACAGTCATTGAAGGTTCCTTGGAGAGAACTGGCTTTACAATTCTTGGCAGTTGCTTCTCTCTGATACAAATGAGTTGATCCATCCAACACAGCATCATCCAGACATCTCTGTTTCACATTTTGGACAAACACCTATGCCATGCTGAAACCCCATATGCATGTACCCATGCTGAGTAAGCATGTGAGAGCATGAGAAAAATCCTGATGGACCACAGCAGAGGACAATTTTTTTCCAAGGTGGTGCCTAGGGGTATAGTTACTAGGGAGCAAAATGAGAGCTTTGCCCTCTTCATAAGGACTCTGCCCCAAAGTGAACTGTCCCTTCAGTTGCTTAATTCCTAACACAGCAGTAACATTTCAGTAGAGCATTTAGAGACATAGTTTAGGCATCCAACAAAAAGGGACAGACAAGATCACCAAGGCAATGCAGACCCAGAAGATGGAAGAATTCTATGTATCATTAATGTTACACTCTCTATAATACTAGAAATGTGGGGGCTGAAGGAAATATCCTTTTGGGAAAGGCAGAATTCTTATTTGGGGAGAACGTTATCATTTCTCTCCCTGGCAGTTGCACTTTTGAAGGTGTCTAAATGACAAGCCCACCACCAGAGCATGAATAGATTAGCATTCCTACTCATGTGACTCAGTAGCTGATGCTCAAAGAGGGTACTGCCTGTGGTCCTGTGGGAAAATATAGCTTCCTTAGTTCCAGACTACGTGGAAGACTATATTTCCCTATGCAAACATGCAAGAGCTTTAAGATCTTCAGGAGAAGGCTTTTGGTCAGTCTCACTGCCATCCCAGGCTCACTTGATAGGACATGGGAGACAGGATCTCCTCAGTAGCTGCTCTCACCCTGTCAGGAGTCCTCCATGTTTGTTGTTTTAGGATAGCAGTAGCCTGGGGAAATATGCAAGTAGGCTGTTAACTTTCCCAGGTGCCAACCTTCCTTCCGGCTGGAATTTCAAAGGAACCATTTGGCATGATGACGTTCGTCCTTTTACAACTATTAGGAGAAACTTGCTGTTTAAGTGTAAGGCGGGGAGCTTCTTTCAGCTTTAACGTCTGATAGACAGTATCATTCACTATGTTTCAATAAATCTTCTACTAAAGTTTATTGCTACGTTTGAGGGTGAATCTGTTCCTGACAAAAGCTAGATGATGCTCCCCTTACACTAAAAGCAAGTCTCCTGAAATAAGGACAACGTATATGCCAAATGGTCTTTGAAATTCCACCAAGGAGGTTGGCACCTGGGAAAGTTAACAGCCTACTATACTATTTCCCCAGGCTACTGCTATCCTAAAACAACAAACATGGAGGCTCTACACACCCTCTGAAACTCCTTTCTATGAGATGCCAGGCTGGCCTCCTCCCTGGTTTCTTTCACTGGCAAGCAAAGCCATTTTTCTTCCAGTAGACTTTTAATTTGTGAGCAGGTGAGCTTCTTATCAGGTTGTTTTATCTTTTTTTTAATCTTTATGTTTTTAAAATGATTTTATACTGTTTTATGTGGTGATTTTAATGACTTTTAAATTTTATTGTAAATTTTTTTAAAAAATGCTCTTCCCTTGGAAGCTGCTTTAGGTCTCACTCTGGGAGAAAGGCAGCTAATAAATGAAATAAACAAGTACCTTGGCTATTAGCTACCTATTGCTCCACTGTCCATGATTTGGTCCAGTCTCCCTTTAATGCCAAGCAAGTCTCTTCTTCTCATGGCAATTAAATTCCCCACTTCATCTATATGTTGTGTGAACAAGTCCCGCTGAATGGACGAGTCTGCCCCACCAGCCTCTGTTCCTCCAATGAAGCTATCTTGAAAGACACACTCTCATTGAGTTTACTACCAGAATACAAGGAAATGGGCTTGGCATCTGCTTTTCCCCCCTATTTTTGTAATGAATGCAACAGAAACAAGGAGTTTGCGATGCAGTAGAAGTTTTTATTTTGAAAGAGAAGTCAAGTTTCAGGTAGCACAGCAGTACAACATCAGATATAGCTATTGAATGGATTCAGAAAACAGAGGGCACCGTATTGCACTGGGAGTGAGGATGACTGCTGTCCCCCTGATGAGTGGAGATGGCTGTGAAATTACAATGAGGATGTATTTGAATGATCTTTTAAGGATATTATTTTTGTCTCTGGGTTTTGGAGCCAAGTGTGGGCTTTTGAACAAGGGAGGACTGCATTCCTGGAAAGCATCTCTGTTCAGCTTAGAAGAATCCCTTTCTCCTTTATACCCACACTATAACTCATTGCATTCTATAGGGTCTCCAACCTTCTGGATAGCATTTTCCAGAAATCAAAGGGATTTTCACAGGAATGAGGGCAGGAGTGTTCACTTGTCCCAGCCCAGTCATCCTTGTCTGAATATAGATACAACCCACAGGAAACAAAATGTAAAGAATTAATTATGTCGCTTCATGTTGACTCCAGCTTAGGGAGCATCTATCCTAGTATTTTCTTGGCTGTATTTATCCAGAGGAAGTTTGTAATTGCCCTTCTTGGCTGAGAGAGTGTGACTTGTACAATGTCATCCTTTTTTTTTTTTTTTTAGATAGCTAAGTAAGGATATGAACCCTGGTCTCCCACAGTCCTAGTGCAACACTCAAACCACTCCACTATGCTGGCTTAGAATGAAATAGGATACAAAAGTGGTTTTCAAATGGCCCTTAGCATCTGCAGAATTGACCATCCCAGTCCTAGAATGAGACTCAGAGTCTCCAGTTCCACACTGGTGTTCCTCTTCTGAAACAGAATTTTTTTTGAGGGGGAAAATATGACCCAAGAGTTGAACACATTAAACATGTATTTCCAAACTCAATGTCTACCAATTGATGTTGATCAGCAGATCCATATTCCGAGCTCTTTTGCTATCTTCATTCAGTGGATGATCACTCATGTGTTTAGCATTTTTGGTGACGGATTTGCTGACTCTTGACCCTGGGCAATGGCCCCTGGGAGGAAACACTAGCAGAGCTGAAGCTACATCTGGAACCATCTGAGACGCCATGGAGTCTACCACAGATTTTTCCTTCACTTTGTTGGATTGGAGCACACGGGTTGTATTGGTCAATGCAAAGTGGTTGATTGGGACAGTAGAGAGCCGGCCCTGGGATGCTGAGGGTGAATGGTGGTGGATGTACCATAACCTTCATGGGAGGGCAGCTGGCATAGCATTTGTTGTTTCCACAAGACATCTTGGCTGAATTGGCTGTGTGGGTCAAAAATAACACATAATAATCGATAATTGAGATAGCATAGAAATTGTAAATCCCAGTGTGTAGCATTCATAGGAGACTTTCCACTTGTGACATGACTAATATTTTTTTGGTTACTAAACACTGATTGAAAAAAAAAATTAACATACATTTCAACCTAATTTCCTTGCTTTTCTATCTCCAACTACCACAATCTCCCCGACCATCACTTACTATATTAAAATGCTTCCATCTTCAATTTTCCAATCACATTTTCAGACTTTGAAACTCAAGAGACAGGTAGAAAGTCCATAGTAATGAATATGGACTCACTTGTACATAGGGATAGGAGATAGTTTAGTTAATTATTAGTTAGTTAATTATTTAGTTTTGGTTCTTTTTTAAAAAACAGGTTTCTTTAAGAATGCATATTGAATATTTTACAAATTTCAGATATGGGAGAAACCAGGAAGTTTTTGAAGTTCTCAGATCTTAAGTTTTGTGAATGATATAATATTCTGCATCAACTCTCCAATTCCAATCTAGACCCAAGGAAGCAAGGGTGATATGGTAAGCCAACATCTGACTAGGTTCCATTGGTTCCATGAATCTAGTTGTGACTAACAATAGGATCTAGGACTATGAAAGCATTTCATCCATCCCTGAACCTGCATCAGTAGAACATTTTAAAAAATTAAGAAACATTTAAGTTACAATTTGCAATATTTTATAGAGTATTTTCATAACTCTTATGGTTTTGAGAGACCTTCTGGCAGGAAATGGTTAATCTGTTTAAGACAACTTAGTACCCAGACCTCTGCAATGAGCCAATTATCTTACATTCCTGACCATTTTCCACTAAGCTGTACACAGTCCCTGGGATCTGTTGTGTCTAAACACTGTCTACAACCCTCTAGTCATGGTTCTACATTGACAATTAATATTCTATAAGTGACCTTTCCCTCAGGTCATTGGAGTGCTCATGGATATTCCATACCACTCTAGTAACTCAGAGGTGGGTGATAAAGCTGAAATTATATATATTGTCAAATTTGGGAAGCATATCCACAACTACAACAATAAGAACAAAAAAGACAAGGACCTTTTCTGCACTACGCAGTTATAGTGCTCTTACTCTACTTTCAACATCCTGTGGTATTCTGGGCTTTGCAGTTTAGGGAGAGACCTTTGGAGTTCTCAACCAGAGAGCACTTTGGCCTAAGTAAAGTACAAACCCCAGAATTCCATAGGATGTTGAAAGTGGAATAATAGCACTGTAACACTGTAGCTCAGAAATGCCCAAAATTTCCCCTCTTCTGGAATCAGACTTTTTAATTCAGACAACCAGCAGCAAAACATCAAAATTCTGATTCAATGAAATTATTAAAAATATATGAGGAAATGATACTTGAAAAAAGAAAATCAAAATCACAGTTAGAAGCATGGAAGAATTACTAAAAGATTTCATCCAAGCTAAAATGTGTCCAGCAAGACTTACCAGATACAGAAGTGGAAAGCACTCAACTGTTGTGTCTCAGTGCCGAAAGAATCTGATGGTGTTGCTCTTCATCCCTGGAGGGTTTTATACCATATTTTGAACAAACTGAGACAATGATACATTTCCGTCTCCTGGGAAGATAATTTAGTGCTAACAAGATTTTTCATTGTGCTGCACCCACTCATTTTAAGGAATGATTTCACTCTGAGCAATTGTCTCCTAACAACATATTTTAATTCTTCGTCGTGCAATGCCCCTGTTGGTTCAAGGAGAGATTTCGCTCTTCTTGATTGTCTTCAGGGGATTGTTTGTCTTCCTTTGGGGGTGAGGACCTGTCTGTGGATATTGCAATGTTTGAAGAGTGCCCAAAGTGATGTCTATTTGAGTCAGAACAACATCATTAACTTAGCAAGTTTAAGCCAAAGTGATGCTGTATCACTTCAGGTGTGCCAAAAAAATGTCAGTGCAGTCTGTTGGGTGAGAACAGTCCTTGCCTCTTGTGTAGCTGTCCAACATAGCTTGAAGCTGTGGCATTGTCTGTGCCCCCTTATTGACATTTTGTGCCACATCAAGGTCAGTGGAAGCTCCGTTCTTGCTTCCTCATGTTTTCCAGGCTGTTGGAGCAGGGAGTGAGGGAATGCATAATCCTTTTCCAGGCAGGGTGGAATCATATCTCTTCTCCCATACCTCCTAATAAGACACTTCTGTGTGAAAACAAGACAGGAGCAGCAAGTGGTTCAGATGTCAGTGTGGTGGGTTTTAGCCCAAACTTTAAAGGAGTTCTCCAAGGAACTTACTTTGGGGGATGAGGTTCAGCACCCCAGAGAGCTATTTTACAAAATCAGGGTTAAAGTCCTTGGAGGGACCTGTTGTAAAACCTGTAGTGGATTTAGCACTCCACCAACATCTAAGTGATGAATGACACTGAATCAACTAGAGTAGGTCTGAGGAGCAGCTTAGGAAGCTGGGGATGTTTAGTCTGCAGAAGAGAAGGTTAAGAAGGGACAGGATAGCCATGTTTAAATATTTGAAGGGATGTCATGTCAAGTAGAGAGCAGGCTTGTTTTTTTGCTGCTCCAGAGACTAGGACAAGGAGCAATGGATTCAAGTTGCAGAAAAAGAGATTTCACTTAAACCTCAGGAAGAACTTCCTGATGATCAGAGCTGTTCAGCAGAAGAATATACTGCCACAGAGTGTGGGGCAGGTAATTATCCACCTCTGTTTTCAAGATGGTAAAAAATGCATGTTCCAGGCTGGGGATAACCTCTCTTTTTCGCAATTTTTCAATCGTGAATTTTCTGAACAGCTCCCATGTCATAGCTGCTTCAATGGGCTCTCCCAAAACTGCTGTTTTCAAGGAAATAATTCTAACTGGTTTGTGATCATATACTGAGGACAACAATACCACAGTGCCATCTATGTAGTCGAACCAGATTTTGCTAATGTAGCATAAAACCAGTTCAGAGAGAAGGTGATGCTTCCTGCCCTACTTCTGAACAGACTTTTTTTTTCAGTGCTAGAGCCAAATGTCCCAAAGGATGTGCACTTTTCAGTGCTGGAGGAACTCAGTTTCATGGCTCATCCCCAGCAGCTGTTGTAAGCCAACTTTACATGTTTAAATTACATGATCAAAGATAAAGCTCAGGCATCTTATCATGTCTCTCCATCATAAATATTACATGTAGCACAACCCCAATTCCTTGGCTTTCACCTTCTTTCCTGTTGGAATTAGTTCCAGGGACCTCCTTTGCTATTCCAGCTTCATCTGTCTTTTCCCCAAGACTATCTATTTCTCATTGCATCATCTGCTGGATTTTTTTTTCATATTAAATGATCTTCTGAAATAGCAGGGGTGGCAAAGATGCTTGATGATATATATCACATTGATTGATATGTTTCAGCATTTCCTAAACTGTGACCAACCCAGCCAAAAATAAAATTAGGGAAAACCCAGTTTTCCATCATGAATTATTACTAGTGAATGATGAAGCTATTGGCCAAGGTCCCAAGGAGAGACATGATGGCATAGGACGCGAGTTGAGAAGGAAGTGTGTGAAATGGGCCTCAATGCACTATTCAAGAATGTGCCACTGGATGGGTGGAATTCTTTTGCTTCATCCCAACGAGAGTTGACACATTGAATGAATTCTTGAATGGTGAGTCAATAGGCAGTCCATGCTATGGGCCTACTCTACAAAGGACTAAAATCAGGATTTTTTTCATTACTTTGACCTGAGCTTTTGATGGTATTTTTGTGGCTATTTTATTATCTCTACCACCATTAGATTTCTTCCCTCACTTACCAGATTTTTTTTTTAAAAAAAAAAATGACAGCCATTGGAAAATCTGTCACTTGAAATTTTCATTCGGTTCACAGGAATTCAATCACACCCAGGCATTGCTTCAGAAGAAGACAATTAAATATGTGTACTGCGGGTTATACTGAAAGAGAAACCACAACATTGCTTTACGACTTGGCTTTCAGTCATTCTGTTGCATTCAGTCAATTGCAATGCAGAGATGAGCACAGCCATGAAATCTGGCTGATAACAATTTCCGAGGAAAAGGAACCCCGCCTATGAGACTAAACTTAAGCAATGAGGAAGAGAATTGTAACATCACTTCCTTCAACTGCTTGGGTGTTCCATAAGGGAAAAGGTTGTGAGCCATTAACTGGAATCTTATGAAAATGAAATGCATCCTCCCATCTTGAGGAATGGTATAAAACCCGAGAAAACAGAAAGCAAAACTATCAGATCAGAGCAGCACTGAGACTCTCCAGTCCAGTTACATTTTCAGGACAGAATAAGGTAAGATGTGTTGGTGTTCACCTTAACTGGTGGTGGCTGGGAGGCCTTCTTGTGATTTTTTAAAAAAAACTTTGCCTCAAGTGTTCCTTTGTTTGTCTTATTTGTTTGTAAAATTGTCTTTCTTATCTTATGCATTTGATGTTTACCAGTGTCTGGCCAGCTAGGGATGGATTGCAGACCAATTTCTCAGTACAACAAACCCTTTCCCAAAGCCCCCCATCACCCAAGGAAGGAGATGGGAGAGAAAAGGAATGTATGGCCACCATGCTGAGAAATCTCCTTTCCTTCTCTTTTCCTTGACCTGGTTGGACACTGGAGCCTGGTCTCCTCACCAAGCCTCAGCCTCCTTCCCCCTCTCCAACACACAAACATTGTGATGTTTGCCATTTTTCCACATTTGCAGGAGATCCCGTGCTCTCAACCCTAGCTAATGCGGAGGGCCAACTGGGATGCTTAATACAGAATTACTGTTTTGATGTCATATTCATCTGCATAAATCTGCTAGGACAGGCATATTCAGATACTAGGCTATTCCCAACCTGGAATTAGAAAATCACAAAACTGGGGAGAATCCCAGAACCGGACCTGTAATTCAATCAGTCATTGTATGGATCCATAGCATGTATGGATCCATAGCTATATTTATTTGATAATTTCCTCATTCATTTATTTATTCAATTTGTACCTCATCTTTTTCCAGCCAAGGTGGTCCACAATAATTTAAGATAAACAAAATGTACAATATCTAAGTTTTAAAACAATCAGACCTCAGTTCCATTAAAAGCACATAGTTAAAGTAGTTTAAGATACATTTTAAAAGACATTTAAAACAAAATTAAAACATACTAAGTAGAAGCTGAAGAAAGTCAAGGCAGAAAGTGCAAAGTCAGGTTTACAGCTTGACATTAAGAAAAATAAAGTAATGACCACAAAGTATTTGTTCAACCTTAAAGTAGACAATGAAGAGGTTGAAGCAGTTCAAGATTTTTCATCCCTTGGCTCAACCACTAATCAGAATGGGGATTGCAGTCAAGAAATCAGAAAGAAGACTACGTCTTGGAAGGAAATCTATGAAGGAACTAGACAAGATCCTGAAGTGTACAGTTTTGTCACTGAATACAAATGTTAGGACTGTCCATGCCATCACATTTCCATTTTCTATGTGTGGTTGTGAAAGTTGGACAGTGAAGAAAGCTAATAGGAAAAAATATATAATCTTTTTCAAAATATGGTGCTAGAAAAGAGTTCCACAGATAACCTGGACTGATAAAAGACAAATGAATGGGTCCTAGGGCAAATCAAGCCTTAACTCTGCCTAGAAGCCAAAATGAACAAACTCAGGCTGTCATACCATGACCATATTGTGTGAAGACCTGACTAGCTAGAAGTGATAATAATGTTTGTTGAGGTAGAAGGAAGTAGAAATAGAGAAAGGCTACGCTACAGCTGGAAAGAATCAAGGAAGATATGTCCCTGAATCTGCAAGATCTGAACACAACCTTTGATGATAGAGTGACTTGGGGCCCCCTCATCCATAAGTTCTCCATAAGTTGAAGTTGACTTGAATCAGTTAACCAACAGAAACACAGCACATCACTTTGAATACCTTTCTGACACATGATTGAAACCAGTCCAACACCTGCCTAAACAAAAAGCTCTTCGCCTGCTGGCAGAGATAGAGCAGAGAGGGGGCTAAGTAGTCTTCTCGAGGGAGGAAGCTCCACAGTCTGATAGCAGTCATTGAGAAGGCTCTCACCCATGTCCTCACCAACCTTGCTTATGGAGGTGGTGGTACTGAGAGAGAGCATTCCTAACAGGTGGACATCCGACTTCTGTTCATAAACCAGTAATGAAGGGAAGTCTTCCTAACATTTAGATGCCTCCCAACTACAGTATATGCTGCATGTCTCCCAAGTCTTGTGAAACCAATGATGGAAGATAGATTCCTATTTTAAAATAGATTCCTATTTTATTAATGCTGGTATACCACAACTTTTTCCTATTCTGGTATCTTCCTTTAGATCCCACACATCAAGTCAGCCAAGATGTCTTTTGGTTACGACCCTTGCTATGCCAGCTGCCCTCCCACCACTGTGACGATTCAGCCTCCACCCTTCGTCCTGAGCATCCCAGGGCCATCTCTCTGCTGTCCTGATCAGCCACTCTCAATTAATCTGTACAACCCTTGTGAAGTTATGATTCCATATCGCGGAGGAAGAAGCCATGGAAGATATGGTTCAGTTTTTGGTGGTGCAACCTCTGGCTTTGGTTCTGCAAGCATTTATTCCCATAAATCACTGTCACAGCAAAACAGTGGTTGCAGTCCCTGTCAATATTACTAAGCCTTCTTCCACAGAATGAAGATGATGAAGATGTTCTGTATACCTGAGTCTCCAAAGTGTACAACTCATCTCTGTTTTATGGGCTAGAAGTTTTCAAATTATCTATCTGCTAAGAAATTCCTTTACTCCTTTCATGAACATCTGTCAGGTCAGCTTTGTCTCTCTGCCATGGAAACGATGTCATACAATGTTCTGCAATGCCATGTGGTGTTTTTGAGGTTTGTTACCCTATAGTGCCCTGTAATCCATATAGCTCATACCATGTTACTTGCTGCTGGATGTCATGTATTGCTTTGCTTTGTACTGTGAGGGAATGATGGGGAAAGGGATGGGGAAATACTGTGTTGGGAAGGAGAGATATGGCACATATACTCTGGGCTGTGAAAACAGGTACAAGCTGGCAGATCTAATTCTAGGTGAAAGCCATCAGAAGGGGAGGAAAAAGTAGCTCCAGAAATGTGTAATGTATAATTGACAGTGGGATCATTACATGGGCTATATCTGAAATGTGTTTCTAGATAATACTGCAAATCCTTCATTCCTCCAGTTCTGGCAACTTTTGCAATATGTATTGCTGTTTCGTCTTCATCTTTGTTACTGAGTAAAAGTTTCAGGGGCGGGGGAAGCACAAACACATTCTGAGCTCTTTTCTTTGAATGGGGTTCAAGCCAGTAGATGACGACATTAAGGACCTTCTGCGGATCCTGAGTAACATTGCAATTGGCCATGCTGGAAACTTTCTGGGCCATCCTCTTCCATGGTGTGAGGAAGCATGGCATGTCCTCTTTTTAGGTGGAAACCTACCCTTCTTCACAAGTATTATACAGTTATGTCTCTACTGTTTTGTCTGATTTTTCCACCTCTGATAACTTGAAACTCTTAATGGCATATTTTCCCTTCTTTCAGAATAAACTATTTCTTGCAGCAAAGATTCCATTTTCTGGTTATATCCATACCCTTTCCTTTGACACCAGAATAGTTATAGAAGGAAATTAGATCATCACCCCCAAAATGTGGTTCTCCTTTCTTTTGACATAATTAGTGGAATCCCTGGCATGTAACAAAAGAAAAGATTTTTAAAAAACAAATTAAGATGGCACTGATCTTAGTAACGTGTCTCATGTAATAACAAAATATATGCATATTATGGCTGGGATTTGCTTGGATTTTAGGTTTTCTTGCATAGTCCTGGTGTAGTGGTTTGAGCATTGGACTAAGACTTGAGAAACTAGGCTTTGATTCCTGGGCTCCAAAACTCACTGGAAGAACTTGGGTGTGCTATACACACTCAGCCTCAGAAAGCCCCATGATAGGTTCTTCTTTGGTCACCATATCTCAGAAACAGCCTGAAGGCACACAACAAGAAATGGACTTGTGTATGTGCAAAATTGAATTGACTAATATTTTGAGTTCAATACTTTCCCAGGAGCTACCATGACACTGTAATGTGAGGTTGTTCATTCTGAAGTGTGGGAATGAAGTGATGTCCCATGGCAAAATGAACCATGGACACTGATTCACATCAGTGTGTTCACCAATCTGTAGTAGGACACCGGTTAGGACATGCCAGGGCACAACAGGAGCACCCAATGTCCATCTCAAGTGCTCATTACATATCAAAAGTGACTGACATGGATTTGAGCATTCTTTCCAGTCTTCAGATGCTCATGTTTGCAATTCATGAACAGAGATTTATTTTTTTTTTGTATTTTCTACCACTTAGTTACATATTGTTAAGTTACAGACAATCATTCAAAATGACCTTGACAGATTGGAAACTGGGCCAAAGCTAACAAAATGAATTTCAACACAGAGAAATGTAAAGTCCTACACCTGGGCAGAAAAAAAGGAATGCAGAAATATAGGATGGGGAACATGTGACTGGATAACAGTACATGTGAAAAGGATGTAGGAGTCTTGTTGGACTACAAGCTGAACATAAGTCATCAGAGTGATGCAGCAGCCAAGAGTGCAAATGTGATTCTTTGTTGCATCAACAGGAGTATGGTGTCTAGATCATGGAAGGTGATGGTACCACTATGTTCTGCATTGATTGGACCTCATTTGAAATACTGTATCCAGTTCTGGGCACCTCATTTCAAAAAAGATACTGACAAGGTGAAGTGTGTCCAGAGAAGGGTGACCAAAATGGTGAATGTCTGGAAGCCATGCCCTCTGAGGCGTGGCTTAGGGAGCTAGATATATTTAGTCTGTAGAAGAGGAGGTTAAGAGGGGACATGATAGCCCTATTTAAATATTTGAATGGATGTCATGTCAAGGATGGAGCCATCTTGTTTTCCACTGATCCTGAGACCAGGTCAAGGAGCAATGGAATCAAGCTGCAGGAAAGAAGATTCCACCTGAACCTTAGGAAGAACTTTCTGCTGGTCAGAGCTGTTCGGCTGTGGAATCTGCCAGCTTAGAGTGTGGCAGAGTCTCCTTCTTTGAAATTTTTTAAACAGAGGCTGGATGGCCATCTGTCCCAGGGAATGCTTTGATGTGGGTTCCTGCATGGCAGGGGGTTGAACTGGATGGCCCCTGGGGTCTCTTCCAGCTCTATGATTCCATGATTCTATATTTTCAATTGTTTTGAATCTTCAAATTCTTTCTATCCAAAATGCAAAGACCTGAAACGTATTGCTTAGAGACAATTAACAACTAAGTGGACAAGTAACTAATTAACCCATTGCTGAATGATGGTTCATAGCCCAGAAAAATCCCATGTATTTTATTAGTTTGAGACAGTGCAGTTTAGTGGTTGGAACAGCATCTGACTATGGGTCAGAGAGCCGGCATGGTGTACTGGTTTAAGCATTGAATTATGATGCTGGAGACCAGGATTCGATTCCCTGCTCAGCATTGGAAAGCCACTGGGTGACCTTGGGTGTGTCACATGCTCTTAGCCCCAGAGAACCCCATAATATCGTCACTTTAGGGTCACTGTAAGTTGGATACAACTTGACGGCACATAAGAACAGCAGCAATTTTATTGGTCTACTCTGGTGTGGAATAACAATGGGACTCAGCTACTGTTTCTGAACGTTCATGAATTCTTCAAAAGGAAAAATAAAACTAAAATGAAATGCTCAGTCATTTGCCCTGGCTCAGTTCAGAAGGCACAGGTATTTCCATCACACAGAGGCCTTGTTGCACCTTCCAGGTATACGTGTATTAAAGATAAGGGTTGTCCCTTCAAAAGGAAGAGGTATAGTAATCCTTTCTGCACTAGCTGTTACAGTGCTATTATTCCATTTTCAACATCCTATGGAATCCTAGGGCTTACAATTTTCTGGTAAGTTTTTTTAAGCAATCCCCACTTCTTCACAATCCCTCATGTCAAAATGGGGATGATGTTAGTAGGACAATTTTACTTTAAAAAGGCTACATAGCAAGGGAGAACTATAGGCCATCACATTTTTCATTTTTTATATATATATATATATATATATATATATACAAGAAGATACTTTTCTTTTTTTTAATGTCACTGCTGGGAAGATTGCTAGAGTGTTTGCTCACTTATCCAATTTTTTTTTTTTTCATATTTCCAGACCTCTTTCTTAAAGGATTATTTCCACAAAATCTTGTTTCTTTATTTGTTTATCTGGGGTGGGTTTTGGGTGCTGAGACCTTGTAGATTTTTTTCACAGACGACCATTCTTCAAGGAAAAAAGAGTTAAATTCTTTTCCACCAAAACATGTTTTTGGCGAAACTTTTCTTTGCCAAAAACGAAAACAGACAAAGAAAACTCCAAAAGTGGGTGGCAGAATGAAAAGCGGTTGACCCTTTTCTTGACAACAT
The DNA here is from genome assembly GCA_948474755.1 of Ctenosaura bakeri. Classification (NCBI taxonomy): domain Eukaryota; kingdom Metazoa; phylum Chordata; class Lepidosauria; order Squamata; family Iguanidae; genus Ctenosaura; species Ctenosaura bakeri. Next base: position 297,829 of record CAOLHI010001104.1, on the reverse strand, counting down.
GTCTTGGTGTTGAGGCCATTTTTTTCCATCAAAGATTCGGGGAAAACTATAATTTGCATGTTACATTCCTAGAAGTCTGATGTATTACATTCCTAGAAGCCTCTATTTTTCCTCTAGTACAAAGGAGAACAAGCATTCACCTTGATCTGACAGTTTTATTTAAGAGAAAGACTTTCTCCATTTACAGATTCAATAGTCAACGGGTTCCATTGTACAAAACATTTGGAGTAGCTGTTTTTCCACAGCTGAACCAAACTCATCCTTGAGCCTGGAAGAGCGTAAATGACCAAGAGCAACCAGATATATACTGCTTTCCCAAACAAGGTGCCTTAGGAAAGAGAGATTCCATTTAATTGATTTTTATTTGCATCGGATTATTTGCATTGATGGTAAATTTCCACACCTTCCTTCAAAAGACCACGACAATTTGCATGCATATATGTTCTGCGTACATCAAAGTAAAAAGCCGTTACAACATTTGAGCTTTTCAAGGAATAGCCATATCTATCCGTCTCCTCTTGGCAAGAGTAGGATAGCTGCATTCATTTATTCCAACTGAAACAACAAGGAGTTTTTTGGCACCTTTGTCGACACAGAAGTTTTCTTTGGCATAAGCTCCCATGGACTCTTCCCCACTCCATTAAATCTGCTGGATGAAGCTGGATGGATTTCAAAAACACTTGTAAAAAAAAATGAACCAAATTTGTCTTCATAGAATCATAGAATCGTAGAGTTGGAAGAGACCCCAGGGGCCATCGAGTCCAACCCCCTGCTATGCAGGAACACCCATGAAAGTACTCCCAATAGATGGCCATCCAGCTTCTGCTTAAAAACTTCCAAAGAAGGAGACTCAACCACACTCCAAGGCAGCAGATTCCACTGTCGGACAGCTCTGACTGTCAGGAAGTTCTACCTGAGGTTCAAGTGGGATCTCCTTTCCTGCAGCTTGAATCCATTGCTCCTTGTCCTAGTCTCTGGAGTGGTAGAGAACAAGCCTGCTCCCTCCTCAACATGACATCCCTTCAAATGTTTAAGCATGGTTATCATGTCCCTTCTTAACCTTCTCTTCTGCAGACTAAACATACCCAGCTCCCTAAGACATTCTTCGTAGGGCATGGCTTCCAGACCCTTCACGAGGGTGCCACAAGATTCTCTGGTGTTTTTAAAAGTATTGTAGGTTTTTATAATGGTATATATTTTTAATGTGTTTTGTTTTAAATGTTTTTTTTATTACTTCTTTTGGAAGTCACCTCATTTCTCACTCTGGAGAAAAAGTGACATATAAATACAATAAATAATAAGATAGACATATAGATACATAGATATTAAAATCAATGCAGGTTGAAAACTATATAAAAACTTCAATGAAGGCACACATATAAAAGTTATTTAAAAGTCAATGAAACAATTTATAAAATTAAAAACATTAAAATGTATAAAAAGACTATATCCCACTCATAAAGCAGCAGAGTACACCATTAAATGCCCATCTCAGTCAGATCCAATCATTGATGAAGATGTTGAATAGTGCTGGGCCCAGAACAGAATCCTGTGGCACCCCACTAGTCACTTCTCTCCAGGATGAAAGGTGGCCATTGGTGAGCATTCTTTGGGTTCAGTTGGTGAAGCAATTATAAATCCACCTGACAGTAGCCCTGTCCAGCCTGTATTTTACTAGCTTCTTTGCAAGAATATCGTGGGAACTTGATCAAAGACCTTATTGAAATCAAGATATGCTACATCCACAGCATTCCTTTCATCTATCAAGCTTGTAACTCTATTGTAAAAAGAGATAAGATGAGTCTGGCATGACTTATTTCTGAGAAATCCATGTAGACTTTTAGTGATTACGGCATTGCTTTCTAAGTAATTACAAAGTGATTGTTTAATTATCTGCTCTAGGTTCTTTCTTGCTATGGATGTCAGGCTGACCAGGTGACAATTATTTGGGAGCTCTTTTTTCCCTTCTTGAAGATAGGGATGACATTTGCCCTCCTCCAGTCTGCTGGGACTTCTCCTGTTCTCCAAGACTTCTCAAAGATTATAGAGAAGGGTCTCTCCAGACATTCTTAGAACTCTAAAAGACTAATAAAATGAGACACGATCCTTCGAATAGCCTGGACCCAAGCCATGTAGGACTTGATAGGTCATCACTAGTAGTTTGAATTGTGCTGGGAAATGAACCAGCAGCGAGTGAAGATGTTGCAGCAAGGGAGTGGTATGCTCCCTGTAGCCAGCCCAGTTTACAGCCTGGCTGCAGTTCTTTGGACTAACTGAAGTTTTTGAGCACTTTTCAAATGTATGTCCATATACAGTACATTATAATATCACAAATTGGATGAAAGAAGGTGTGCATTACTATGGGCAGATCTGACTTCTCCAGGAATGGAAGCAGTTAGTGCACTGGCTTTGACTGTGCAAATGTACTCTTGATCATGTCTGAAACCTGGGCGTCTGGGCTCAAGTTTTGAGTCCAGGAATACATCCAAGTTTCAGACCTCTGTCTTCAAAGGGAGTGGATCCTTATCCAGCACAGGCTGAATCCTTATTCCATGATCTGGCTTTCAACTGACTAGGAGCACATCTGACTAGGAATTTTGTTGATACACATCAGCAAACTAACAGTTTTATTCTGTACTGGGAACAGCTCTTTTGTAAGGTTAACTCTCCTTAGTAGTTCATCCAAAAAAAAAAAAAAGCAATCTTAAAATACTTTGGAGCAGAGTAGAAGGAATTCATCACAATATAATATTGCTTGGAAAATTTATTTTCCACCCAACTAGTATGAAGACCATGAACACGTGATGAGGGAACAGGGGAGACTGGGTGGTAGATGATATTGTTCCTACTCATCAAAAAATCCATACACTTTGATCCTTAGACCCTGGTCAGCTCTGTCAGTGAATGTCAGTAGCATCGCTGGCTATCTGGACCTCAGCAAAAGAGCAACCTCCCTGATGAACACTTCTTCTTTGGATGAGACTACAGTGTACCAGCTAGGAGGTCAAGGTTGCTCCTGCCACAACACAGTGACCAGGAATGTGAAAGGAGATTCAGTCTTTTCACTACTTGTAATAACCTATCTGAAGTCAGCAGATGGCACCAACTGATTGAACTTGAACTGCTCAAGGATTCTCTGCTAGACATGCACATCCTAAATGTATACACTTACACTGCACTGTAATAATTAATACTGGAGAGACAGTGTGGACACTTACCGGGTTTCCATGGGCCCTAGATACTCACTGGGAGCCACACTCTCTCATCCCAGAAGAAGGCAGTGGTGAAGCTTTTCTGAGAAAATATGGCCAAGACAACCTACATAGGTTCTCAGTATGGTCATCATAAGTTATAAAAAATGACTATAAAAATGAGTAGAATGAACACAACAATCGCAATGACAATGAATTGCTGTACTAGCATATCTTTGAGGTATGCAGAAAAGTTCAGTGGCTTTTAAATTCAAAGTCATCAGACCCAGCCATATGAATTTATTTCTGAAGGCTACTAGCTCAAAAAGGCTATAAATGATATCCATAACCCTAAAGAGACTAGGTTGTTCCATAATAGTCCTCTTCCATATTTTAAAATTCACCAGAAGGACATTTCTGACATATAGAGGTGGTGGTGGAGGTGATGATTATGATGATGTTGATGATTTTGTGGGATGTTTCTCCTTTTCACAAGCTTTCAGGATAGGAGCAAGTCAATGGGATATGAGAAGGAAGCCCATCATGTAATCAATGCAAAAGTAGTTTTGTACTTAACTGGTTCTTTACATCTGTTAAAGCAGACAAAAGCCAACACGCAGTGCAACAAAGATAATGACTATAGCCCTAACATTTTTAAACGTAATGCAAAATCATGCCAATTCATTTGGGGCACTTGTTTGGTGAATAAACTACCAAAGAGTTCACTCACTGTTTTTAGTGCAAGAAAAATGCTGAACTTGAAGTGCAGAGATAGGAGTTGTGGGCAACTGTGGGGGGCAGTGCAGAGTGGGCACCTTGATGGTGGCCAGGACAAACCCTCCCCAGACATCCAGTGGATGACATGCACCCCATAGCAAGCCCAAATACACCTGTTTTTCCTCCACAGTCCATCTCAAAATGACAACAGGAAATCATGTCGCCATATCTCCTGTCACTATTTTATAAAGTACTGCAGAGAGAATCAGAGAGACTTGAATGTAATATGAAGATCAACAGTGCTTAGGGAGGTGGCAGTATTTTCACATGTTTTCACCCCTTCTGCTTTGGTGAGACACCACCTAGAATATTGCGTCCAGTTCTGGGCACCACAATTCAGGAAGGATATAGACAAGCTGGAGAGTGTCCAGAGAAGGGTGACCAAAATGGTAGAAGACCTGGAAACCATGACCTATTAGGAATGGCTTAGGAACCTGGATATGTTTAGCCTGGAGGAGAGAAGGTTAAGAGGTTAATCATGATAGCCATGTTTAAATATTTAAAAGGATAGTGGGGCAATCTTGTTTTCTGCTTCTCCAGAGATTAGGACATGGAACTCTGGTTTCAAACTACAGAAAAAGAGATTTGCGAGATAGAATATGTCCCCCCGCTTATCACTTTGGAAGTTGGAATCTGCCTCTCCATTACTATACATGTGGAGAAAACTTTTTCTGCTGTGACACTCCATTTATAGAATGCTTTCCCCTTAGAGGTCAAGTTGGTACCAATGCTAATTTGGTTTTCTTTGCTGTTGTTGTTTGGTGGTATCAGGTAAAAACATGACTCTTTATTAATGCTTTTGACACCAAGTTTACTAGAGGCTATTCCACTGGAACATGGTTTGTGCTGGCTAACGCTGGGAGTTGCAATCAAACAGCTTATGGAAGAACACACATTTTCCAACTTTGCTTTACAACAATGGAGACTAGAATCCTGCTTTTAATTTCTTGGATGGCCCATAGCTCAGTAGTCAAGCAGGCAAAGGGTTTCAAGTGCAGAAGGTTCACAAGCCTTGTTCCCTAACTTTTAATTCAGAACACTGTGATTATTTTGCATTACTCTCCTAGAAGATTTAGAAGTAGCTGGCCACCCTGATTAGCCTAGTCAATTGTGACTAATAATTTGCTACAACTCATGGGATCACAAAGGCCAATGATCCACAGGGCCTGCAGATCCTACTGGCATGATCAAAAGATTAATAAAAGGTTAGTGTTTGCTGAAACCAGGTTCCACCCTGATTAAACTGTTAATTGGATCAATTACATCTCTACAAGAACTTTTCCACATGACATGTTTATTTGTGGGTATTAAATTGCCACCCACATGGTCAATGTCTTCATAGGGAAACCCTCTGTGGCAATAGTTTTTAATGCCCATGAATAAGCAAAATAAACAATTTGTTTCTAACAATTATCCACATAATCTTTAACATAGATCCAAAATATATATTGCAGTCCCCAGAAAACCCTGTGATAAGTTTATTTTAGGGTTACCAGAAACCAGAAATGACTTCAAGGCAAAGAACAGCAAGAATGACACACACACTCACACATATATATATTCTTTTCAAACAATGAACAGATTAAATTCTCACCCAGCTCTGTTTATAGATTGAGCTATAGGGACAAGAATTCTAGCAGAATATGTTTGCATAACATTGTCATGGCAAGAAAGCAAGACCAACAGCTTCAAAAATCTATCGGTAGATTTCAGTTTGTCTCATATTTGAATTTTCTTAATCTCAAATTCTGTCCGTTATATTTTCAAAGGAGTTTTTTTTTTTAACAAAAAAGTGGTAAGATTTTTTTTTTTTAAAGGGAGGACTTTCTGCATTACACTGTTATAGTGCTATTATTCCACTTTCAACCTCTTGTGGAATCCTGGGGTTTGTAGTTTACTGAAGCCAAAGAGCAACCTGGCTGAGAATTCGAGAGGTCCCTCCCTAAACTGCAAACCCCAGGATTCCATAGGATGTTAAAAATGAAATAATAGCACCATAGGAGTGTAGTGCGGAAAGGCCCATAGACATTACTTGAACATTTGACTGAAGGAAGCATGCAACAATTGAGAATAGCAAATGGATTTAGGCTACTGAATTTTGCTTTCTCCTTCTTCAAGTTCCTTCCATCAAATTTCAAAGTAATTTGTAAAATGCAGCAATGATTTTATAAAGCTAAAAAACCATCAGAGAGCAATTGCTTTTGGGAGTAGGTGGCTGGGTTGGACAAAACACACTCCTAATTTAGGCTCAAATTACAACTCCACCTGGCACAAGCTTAACTCTGATGCCTGGGTGTGAGCTATTATTACAATACAGAGAGATGGCAGGTCAGGTTCATACAGATTAGCAATCAAATGTTGCTTGCAAACATCCTTCGAAAGATGTTGTAAGCCAGTCAGACATCAAAGCAATGCTATCTTTCAGAACATATGACAATGGGGATAAACTGTAGGATTGAGAAGGAGCAGTTCAGATAGATTCATAGATAATTGTTTTTGTTTTTTAGTTCATTGCATGGCTTGCGTTGGCAAATTTGCAGAAAAGCTGTTGCTACATTCTCTTTATATGTTACATGAACTAAGCACACTGCAACAAATGAGGATATTACCTTGTTGCCCTAAATGGTGGGGAACTTTGGAGTCCACCCACAATGCCAGTGTCTCTTTAGAATTTGGGGAAAATATAGCTCAGAGGAGACCTGAGAGAGGAAGGTAATGGCAGGATCTTTTCTCCTGTGTATACCAGTACTAACTGCAGAGGGGTCAGAGCAGAGCTTTCCAAACTTTTCATGTTGGTGACACACTTTTCAAACATGCATCATTTTGTGACACAGTAATTCAGTAAGGAATTCAGTAAGTAAGTAAAAGTGGAAGCAGCCCTTCTATCCAAGCCTTGCTGTCGGCCTTGCTGGGGTCTTACTCGGCCAGGGGTGGCAGCAGCAGTGGTGGGAGAGACAGCCTCTCCGCCTATTGCATTCATGCAACACACTTACACACTACAGGTAACACACTAATATGTTGTGCCAAACCGTTTGGAAAGCCCTGAGTTAGAGTTTAAAGAAAAACAATATGCTTTATTGGAAATGACAACACACACACACTCACAAAAAAAACAGACATTCTCAAGAACTGTACAAGGCTATTTGAAAATAAGGCATGAAAGGTTGGATAGAGAGAGATTAGGGATGAAAAAAATGTTACCAATCCTGAAGAGAAGGGTAGAAGCAGAAAGGCCCAGATAATACTTGAGGGTAGCACTTTACCACAGGACTGACCAAAGGGTTCCAGGATAAGTGATTGCTTTGACACAGGCTTGACAAAATGTGTGAGAGCTGTGATAACCTCTAGAAGTTTGGACTGGTAGAGGGGTGTGTAGGAAAGGTCTTTGCAGGGCAAGATCAAAAGGGAAAGTCCAAGGGTAAAATCAGTTGCCCACAATTTCCCTAAAATGCACTTTAAGAGGTGTGAGGAGCATTTTTGACAGATGTTTCTAACCCAGGGACCCATGGAAGCACTTCTTTTAAAAAACAAGAAGTGAACAGATAGTGACTTCTACTCACTTCCTGGTGTTTTTTAATTAAAAAAAGGCCTCTCCTGATTCTTAAATGGAATCTTAAATGGGGAAAAAAAAAGGACAGCAAAAATGTCTCACAGCCCTTACAGCATTTGGGGGGCATTAGAGACATTTTCTTCTGTTTTCATACATGTGCATGGCTGTGGCCCTCTACGCTTTTCTGTGGGTCAAGGTAGTTTCCATACACCAAGGATAGCCATTGACAGGAGTCCATCCTTGGTGTATGGAAACTACTTTCTTGGCTGGGAAACTTGAAATGACAAATACAGTTGGCTGCCCACAGTCACCAGAGCTAGGAGTGCAGGACCTCCACAAAAATGGGGAAAAAAGCACAAATATCAAAATGTGTGGTATGTCTGTGGGATGGGGGCCAAGGCATAGTAGGGGAAATGAGCACCCAGGGTCCAAACCCAGGTCAGGGAGTGGGTCGCCATGGTGAGCCTATACTTCCTCTCTCACCTTCATCTCCTTCCTTGGGTGTGGGGGGCATCAGGGATGGGTTTGTGTTACTGAGAAACTGGGGTGTAAACTATCCTTGGCTGGTCAGGAGTCAGTTTTTGGAAGAAGAGGAGGATCAGAGGCAGGCTTTTAAAGGATGGTACGGCCTGATCGGAGCTGAAAAGAGAGAAGGTTTCCCAGAAAAAGAAGTGCTTGAGGCATGAGGACAGTGGTTGGACAAACTTGCAAATAATCAAATCCATGAAAATTAAACCTGCAAATACAGAAGACGAACTGTATTCTTTCCCATGTTAGCTGGGGTGTTTTTCATAGGAATTTCTCAAGACTGACCTCCTCCAGCTGCTACTAATTGCTCATGAAATTTATTTTATTTATGGTAAATATAGGTTCAGGATCGGGACCTCTATCATGCCAGCAAACGCGCACACACATGCACACGTACACACTCCTACACATGGCAACAGATAAAAAGGCTGGCAAAAAAAAAAAAGTGGGGGAGCAACAACAGCTTAAACTTTGCAGCATATAGAGAACTAATGTATATACCCAGCATTGACTGGGATCTTATTTTCTTATAGGTAATACTTGTTAGAAAGATTTGAAATCCTGTGTCTCTAATTCCCCAAACTGTCTTATTCAGTACCTGTAACTTTTCCCCGTATTCCCCAATCCAATCCTTATTCAGAGTGATTAACCTTGCAAAGGTTGGGTTCCTGAGGGAATACACATCTCTCCTCCTTGCTGCTAGGCCTCATCTCCATTGCAACCGGTTTATTCAAGGCAGACACAGTTGACTAAGGCCCAAGAGCTCTCTGGCTGAGAATTCTAAAGGGCCCTCCCAAATCCACAAACCCCAGGATTCCATAGAATCTTCTTAGGCAGCCAATCATATGAGGTCTTTGCCTGACATGGGCAAGCAGGCAAACTTTGACCTTTATATATAAGATGAGAATCTGGCAAGCCATGGTGTTTATAAATCCTAGGTAACATACTGGGTAGTTGAGTATCGGTAGCTAGGGAATTCTCATAGAATGCATAGGAGAGAAGGCATCAGTTAATTAAATCTTGTGGTTTTCACAGGTTACGCAAGTTGATCCTCGTGGGAGGGATGATAATGAGATGGTTGAATTCCTGGTGTTAAGTTCCTTGGGATATGCTTAATAGATGTCACTGAATTATATTTTCAGAGGCTGGTATTCTGTTAGCATACCTAAGTCATGTGATGCATGTGGGGTGAATTATTCACCAAAGTGCAACTGACATATTCTGCTGATAGTGGAAGAAGTAGATTTGCACATACAGCAAGTTTTTGTGTGTGCGTGAGTGGATGCTTGTCCTTGCACAATGGTTCCCAGTCATCAGCATGCATTGTGTGATGGGGCTTTTCTGCACTGAGTCAGCATAGAGCTGGTGTAGTGCATGTCACCTAGTGGATATTTATGCTATGCTGAAGTGTAGCTGAATTACAACCAGAAAATGTCCCAGTGGTGGTCATTACATCTCCATCCCCGATCTCAAGTATTCTGGTTGCACAGAAGGATCCACAAAGAAAAATAAATCTGATGTAGATCAGTTCATAAAGACCAAGTCCTGGACTGGGGGCGGGGTCTAGCTACTTCAGAGAGAAGAGAAATGAAGGTGGCCACCTCCAAATAAGAAATTCTGTCTCACCAAATTATTTTTGTTTCTCCAATCCCCACATTCTTGAAATTTGGTAATTTCAGCTGAGCAGTTAGAAGCAATGTTTAAGCATCTGAAGGGAAAGAGACAGACTTGGGCCCTTTTCGCACCTTACCTCATTCCGGTGTCATCGCGAGGGGATCATGCGAGAAGCTTCTTGCGAGAGGCACTCACATCCTCTCCGCTTCCCCTCTGCACAGCTCCATGCTGGGCAGAAGGAAGCACAGGGCTCCACCCCTTCCTTCCACAGCACAACTGGGTACTTTCCCAGGCTGTGCTGGGGGAGGAAGCATGATGGCCACACATCTGGAGGCTCGGTACACAAAGTAAGTGCAGGTGGGGCACAGGAGGGACATGTGATCACGCATCATGTACGGCAACAAGGCAAAAATAATATACTGTGCAATTGCAGTGGAATGGCCTCAGGAACGTTGCATGATTGCAAGGACATCATGTGGAACAGTCTCACAGTCCCGCAGCACTCCCAAGGCCATTTCGCAACAGGACTGGCATGTGAAAAGGGCTTAAGAGAATACCAACACAGCAAATAGAAGAGTTCTAAGAGTGACCAAATTTCAATGCCTTACTCTGTGGATAATAAAAATGTGGGAACTGAAGGGGAAAAAAATGGAAGGCAGAATTATTATCTGTCCTCGTTTTGCCCCTCCTCCTATGGTTACACTGCTGGTCTGAACCCTATTGTCAGTCCCAACAAGAGAAAAAACGATTGAATCCATGGTGTATACCCAAGTGATGGCTCAGCATCCAACAATTAATTTGATTTTTTTTTCCTCCTGGAAATTACCAATAGGATTCAGACTCAGGTCTGCTGGCTTTTCTTTTGAAAAGGATTATTTGACATATATTTTATCTTTCTTTAAAAACTTCAGGTGTCAAACAAGAAACTTGACTTAGAAAGGTACAGGATCTCTCACACACAAACACAGAAACTGATGTGCACATCATAATATTAGAGAGCAGCAAAGGAAATTATAACAATATGACCATAATAAAAAAATTTTTTAGAGGCACAGCAATGCAAAGTAAAGCACACTTAAGTTAAAAAACCCTTCTTTGGAAGCCTGTTACAAAATGCTTACTTGAGGGAAAACAAAAACAAAACAAAAAACAGAAAAAAAGTTACCCAGGAATAGTCACCAAGGCAGTTCACACAATTCTACCTCAGAAACAGAGCCATATCGAAGCTCTTGTTCCCCTCTACCACCAAATGAGCCTGTGAAAGCAAGTTTTAAAGATTTGTATGTCTTCAGACCTTGGCCCTTTCTGCAGCTTGCTAGATCCTGGTGGCATCCCACACAGATCTCCGTAGAGCCTCCCCCATAAAAGGATCATGAGAAGAGCGCTCCCCTCTGCACCAGCTGGCTCAGGAATGAAGAAGGTGCAATGGCCATGCCTCTTCCTTCTGCAGGGCAGCTGTGTATGTCCCTGGCTGTACAAGGGCAGAAAGCACAGCCACTGTGCTTCCTGACCCTCCACAGCTCAGGTAAGCGTGGGAAGGTGGCAGGAGAGTGTCACAATCGCTGGTCATTGACGAGGAGAACCTGTCAATGATTTGTGGCACAATTGTACCACTCAGGGGGAGGAGAAATACGGGAGCTAGACTTGCAGAACTGTCATCTGTGTCCTGTACTATTCCTGTCCCCAATGTGGGATGAAGATATCCTGCGGAAAGGACACTTAATGTATGTATGCTTTGAAATAGCTACTGATGTTCCCTTCTGGTCAACTTATTTTGGACGAAATTAATTGTTTCAACAAGGATCTAGCACAAGAGAGTAAGTGTGGCCTGGGGGCTTCATGTTGCCTCCACAACTATTTTTGTCAGCACTGACTTGTCTAAAATTCCCAGACTAAGCATTTTTCTGGCCAAAAATGATTGAATTGTCTCTGGGAGCAGCAATTTACCTTTCTAATAGTGTAGGGCCTCCTACATTCTCTTCTCTCTCTCTCAATATATTCCAAATTAGAAGTAGGGATAGCAAGAGTATTTCAAAGATTATTTGAAGATTTCTTGACCCTCAAAAGTACAAGGAGAATGAGATTTAGATACATGAAATAAAATAAAAATATATAACCAATATGATATATAATATATTGAATAAGTATATAATGATACTCTTCTCAGCAGTAATGTAAGCTTTTTGTGTTGTAATTTTTCTCTTTTTCACACTTATTTATGTGGAGTGTTTGTTGTATTCTGTTATGTATTGTTCCTTTTTCTTTCTAATAATAATAAAAAAATAAAAATTAAAAAAAACATTTTGAAACAAATGATTAAAATATGCTTGTTTTTGTTTGTTTGTTTTTTTGTTTTTTGAGAGTCAAGAAATCTTCATCAGAAGAATTCTGAACTGAAGAGAATCTTTGCAGTTTGAACCTATTCTGTGCAAAATCTAAATGTGGAGATGCAGCCTCCACAAAAACTGGTCACTTTCCAGTTATCTCTTCTTGCATTCTGTTGGCTAATTCCAAATAGAGTGCAGCCAATAAATTAAGTCTTGAATGCTGAGTCAACATGTAGATAATTCCAAGTGACACAATAGCTTGATTTTAATTGGGACCAACAGTAGAATTCAGGATCACATGAAATGATTACAGACATGAATTCCCCATATGCAACTATAATTGAATATGGATGCCACACAACAACCAAAAAAGATTGCAACCCTTTGTGTCAGGGAATTTATAGAGGTATATGACACCAGCAGAGATCCAGCTTTGCCTCCCCTTCCCCACATCTGGTTAGAAATTTTGTGTGTGTGTGCATATGGCTTCAAGTTACCACTCAGCTTATGGTGACCCTATGTATGTCATGGGGTTTTCTTAGACAGGGAAATCTCAGAGGTGGTTTTGCCAGTTCCTTCTTCTGAAATATAGCCTATAGCAACAGGTATTTGTTGGTGGTCTGCTATTCAAATAGTAACCAGAGCTGACCCTGCCTACCTTCCAAAATCAGATGGGATCTGGTGTCTTTAGGATATTTAGTTCATGTGCTTTACCAATTAATGCTACATTAATTGATTTCACATTTTGTTCTAAATATGCCATTCAGCCTGTCTGTCAACCATATTTCATCAAAACACCCAAGTGGTATTCTTGAAATTTGTTGTCGCTGTTTGCCATCATGTTGTCTTTGATCTACATCAAGTCTAGGAATGGAAGACATTCAGGAACCTTGATCATAAACAGCCTTGTTTCGCTCTTGCAAACTCAAGACTGTGGCTTCTTTGATTGTGTTTTTTCATTATTGTGTTCCTTGATATTTATGAACCCTAAGGAGAAGCTATAATGGAGTTCTCTGGGGCTGGGAACATGTGATGCACCCAAGGTGACCTAGTGGGTTTCCATAGATGAACAGGGAATCAAACTCTGCTCTTTAGGGTCATAGTTCAATGCTCAGATCACTGTGTCATGCTGGTCTCTGATTGTACCTATCCACCTTAAGATATTATTCCTTTTTGCCCCTACTGGCTTCCACCTTACGGAGCATTATCACTTTTTTCCCCAATAAGTCATGTCTTCTCATGATATGTCGAAAACATCCTCAGTTTATGGCCCTTTCCACACCCTACCTTCTTGCATGGTCCTCTGGTGGCAATTCCAGCAGCAGCTCTGCTGGGAAGGAAGCACAACAGGAGACCTCCCCTCCTCACTGGACCAACTCCCTACAGAAGGGATCACTATGGACACTTCTCTTCCTTCTGTAGTATAGTCAGGTACTTTCCCAGGCTGTGCTGGGACAGGAAGTCCCACCATCATGCTTCCTGCCCTTCTGCAGGCCAAGTAAGTGTGTGATGGCGGCTTGATTGTGGGTCATTGAAGGGGAAAACCCATCAATGATTTACTCCATGATCTTGGGTATGGGAGAGTAGTGGGATAGCGATTATGTCATTCAGAAGAGTTGTTGTGGTCCCATTCCTCTCCCATCTAAATATGTCTAAACAGCCTCATTTTTGGCCATTCAGGTTTCTAAGGAGGGTTCAGACTTGAGTCTTGAAATAGAGATGGTGGTAGCTTTTAATGCTACTAATGCAGAGTGTGGGGCTGTCTAAACAGCCTCATTTTTGGCCATTCAGGTTTCTAAGGAGGGTTCAGACTTGAGTCTTGAAATAGAGATGGTGGTAGCTTTTAATGCTACCAATGCAGAGTGTGGGGCTGTCTAAAAAGTGAATTGTAAGTCCTGGAGGTTCCCAAGAGAGGAAATCCCCCCATTTGTGTCAGAAAAAAAAAGAGGGGAATAGGTTTGGCCTGGTTGGGAGTCATAATAAAAGCTTTTATGACCCCTACACACTCCATCTTAATCTTAGCTTAGTGATTTTGTTGGAAGAGATATGGGACTTTATTTTTAATCTCCTCTTAGGCAAGCCACAAATCAGTTATGAGTAAGAGATAAACAAAATAATTTGGGGTGTTGCCACAATAAGTAAAACTTCATTAGCAATCAATTACAATGGATTAGAAGGGAAGATACCTGATGCCCTGGGGCTGACTGGGGAACAGTATAAAAAGCCTTGCAGATTTGGGGCTCATCCACCTTCTCCCTTTGTCTCTTGAAGCTCAGCTTTGATTCTTCTGAAAACCCGGTAAGATTCATTTGACTCTTGTCTTCTTTCCATGTCTTTCTTCTACTGGAGAAATTCTCACAACTCTTTGCCATGTAATTCAAAGAAAGGCCTCTCTACTCAGAAGGAAGCTTTATTGACTTAGTGGGACTTACTGATGGCTGAGTGTCTGCATAGTGCTGGGTCCTTAAACAGTGCAAATGCTGGTATGGTGAAAAATTGTATCAAATTAAACTCAGAATTATTTTATGGAAGAATGGTGTCTTTTTCAAAATATTTGTCTGATTAATCCTATCGGAATTCAATTGTTTTTCAATTTTTCAGATGGGAAGAATTTTTCTCTCTCCCCCTCTCTCTCTCTCCCCTTCCCCTCTGGATGAAAATCATGTTTTTCCAATGTTGAGAAACCCTGGGCAGTGGGTAGGTTTGTTCTTGAATACCCTAGAGCATAGGACCAGGTTTAATGGTTTGAAGCTACAGGAAAATAGATTCCAATTGAACATTAGAAAGAATTTCTTGAGAGTATTATCCCAAAGCATGGGTGACTCAGGGGTTCCCCCATGATGCCAGTGCCTCCATGGTAAGTGGAGGATAGTAGCTCAATGGGGAGGCGTGTGAGAGGGGGGTAACTTAACAAGATCTTTTGGCCCTATGTATACCAGTACTATGCAGGAACACCAGCCAAAGATTCAAAATATGCCCATTTTATTAGGGGAATTAACAATCACACACACAAGATCCAAGCAGTTTCCCAATCAAACAAGGATAGCTGAAGGAAAAGGGAGGAAAAGTTTGGATAGTGAGAGTTTATGGTGATATGGATGATATTTACCTATCCAGAAGTGAAGAGAAAAAGGGTCCAAGGGTAGTACCAAATGGGAATCAGAGTGGCAGAGTGATGGCCAGTGTGCCAAAATACTACCGGTTAAATACTCTTTTTCCATTCTAATGGGGAAGGGGTTAATGGCTCTTTGGCAGAGTAGACAATGGAGTCCATAGAGTGAAAAATGAGATCTGGGGTGAACTAATGGTCTTAGCATTAGGTGACAAAGGACAGATGGGAATTGTAGTAGTTCCTTAATGGCAGGACAGATGAAGGGACAAAAAGGAGAGTTTTGGAGGACAAAGGAAAAGGATCGAAGACAGCTGTTCCATGAAGCAGTTTTGGGCACTATTGTTTCTAACGGTCACATCATCAAGGGACATCTGCAAGTCCATTATCTCTGGAGTTTCCCTGACTATGACTTAGACATGCCCTGACTTCCTGATCTGACCTAGTTTTGCAATGCACATGTGCAGCCAGTTCCTCTTTGCCATCAGAAGATAATTTATATTTCATGCCAATTAATATTTCCCAATTAAATCATATCATGGAGTGGAGGTGTACAGCCTGGTAACAGTAGTGAAAGTGTTTTCAGACCTTCAGCCTGCAAAGAATATGTTCCACCATTAATTATATATATTCCATATAAAGTTTCCTTAATATAGGCTACACTATTTCTCCATCTAGCCCAGTAATGTCGATTTTGGCCTAAGTACCCCAGAGGCACCAGATCTTGCCTGTTGTTTGAAGATAAGCAGGGTCAGCCCTGGTTAGTACTTGGGTAGGAGACAGCCATTGAATAACAGGTGCTGTAAGTTGTATTTCAGAGGAAGGAATGGGCAAAACTGCCTCTGAGTGTTCTTTGCCTAAGAATACCCTATGAAATCCATGGGGTTGCTATAAATTGATAGGCAACTTGAAGAAATATGCATGCACATTATGTCTAGTCTGAAGTCGTCTCAAAGAACCCTTCCTAGTTTCAGGACCTTTCATTGCATTGTGTTGCATTTTATGTGTGAATTAAATTACAATAACTTTAATACTGTTTCTTTCAGAATCACAAAGATGTCTTCCTATGGCTACAATTCCTGCTATGCCCAATGCCCAACATCAACTGTGACCATCCAACCTCCACCTTTTGTTCTGAACATCCCAGGACCAGCACTTTACTGTCCTGATCAAGCATTTCGCATTGAACAATTCAATCCTTGTGCTGGGTATGGTGGGATAGGTGTGGGCAGATATCCAGCACTTGCTTCCCCAGAATTTTCCAATGCAGGGTCCAGCTACAATCTACCAGGTCTCTCTAGCCGATCTTACAGCTCCTATGGTTATAGAAGGTATTAGTCTGAAAAGAGCAGTGACCAGAAATACAAAGGGTAAGATACTATTCCATAGTTTTACAGGTAGGGATTTTGGAAGTTCCGAGCATTCGCCTTCTCTGGATGACTTCATGGGATTGTGGATGATTAGTCTTTCTGAAAAATCAGACCAGTATGTCTTTTTGAGAACATTCTTTCCCTGAGATGTATGTCTACTCCACTCACTTCTTCCATGCTTATTTCAACATGAGTCAGCACTGTGATGTGGCAGCCAAGAAAGCCAACACAATTATTGGTTGCACCAATAGGAGTATGGTGTCTACATTGAGGGAAGTAATAGTACCACTCTATTCTGCTTTGGTTAGACCTCATTTGGAATACTGTGTCTAGTTCTGGGCACCTCAGTTCAAGAAGGATATTGACAAGTTGGAGTGTGTCCAGAGGAGGGCGACCAAAATGGTGAAGGGTCTGGAAGCCATACCCTACAAGGAGCGGCTTAGGGAGCTGGGGATGTTTAGTCTGCAGAAGAAAAGGTTAAGAGGGGACATGATAGCCATGTTTAAATATTTGAAGGGATGTCATTTCGAAGAGGAAGCAGGTTTGTTTTCCACTGCTCCAGAGACTAGGACAAGGAGCAATGGATTCAAGCTGCAGGAAATGAGATTTCACCTGAACCTCAGGAAGAACTTCCTGAAGGTGAGAGTTGTCCAGCAGTGGAATTTGCTGCCTAAAAGGAGTGTGGTGGAGTCTCCTTCTTTGGAGGTTTTTAAGCAGAGGCTGGATGGCCATCTGTTGGGAGTTCTTTGATGGGTGTTCCTGCATGGCAGGGGGTTGGACTGGATGACCCCTGTGGTGTCTTCCAACTCTATGATTTCATGATTCTATTCAAAAGATTTCCCAGTAATCTTAGGAAAGAAAACTCTGTGATAGGGTTGCCATAATCCTGTCAACTTGAAGGCAAATAACAAATATTAATATTTTTCCCCGTAAAGAGGGAAGACACAGGTTGACTTCCATTTTTTTTTATTATTTTTTTTTTGCCTCCTCAGCTGGTTCCTAGCCTATTTAACACACAACCAGATAAACACAGCACACCATGACTGATGCATGAGAAAACATATTGGGTATTGGGTTTCATGAGACTATAAAACAGAACACTTTGAATATCTATGAACATCATTCCATATGTCTGTACTGATATCAGTGTCTTCTCTTCTGTGTAGACTTTGGCTGACACCTTGACAACACATCTGTCAAAGTAAATAACACTGAAATCCACAAGATGGAGGCAACATCAACCTGAAGACTTCAGCATCAAAATTTGAGTGAACTAACCCCTATGGATCCATTCATCCAGTCACCAAATACCACCCTGGACTCAAGATTTTTCAGTTTATCTAGTATAACTGGATGGAGTCATGTTAGATGAAGCACATGAGCAGGATTACCACCTCTTACTTCCGACCTGATGGCAGAATCTCAGTGTGATTTCTCTGTTCCAGCTCAAAGTTGTTTCATTGCATTAAACAGAACCTAACATCCTGTCATCGATAGCTATGCAACACCTCTACCCAGACTCAGTACCCACCCAGCATGTAACTTTGGTACGAAAGATGCTTCATGGAAAATCTTCTCTGTTGTTGATGGTACTTCCCCTTCTGCCACGTACCATGTTTCATTGTGTTGGACCTGCCCAATGGTTCATTCTGTTTCTTTATCATATTAAAATATTTCCTTGCAGCATTAAAGTCTCTCATGTTTCTTTATTTTAACTCTTCATCTTGTTCATTTACAAGATTGTGGAATCTGGGGGAAGTCTTATGCCAGTTGGTTCCTCAGAGGAAGGATAGATTTTATTAGTAAGATAATTATGTACGAGTAATGATTGTGGAAACACACACACATATATATATATTCACAATTCTTCCTTACCCCATCTTTGGAACATCTATTTTTCTCCTCTAAATTGGCCCTTTGTGCATTCAACTGAGAGCCAATGTGGTGCAGCTGTCTGATCGCTCGACTATGACCTCGACTATGACCTTGACTATGACCTCAATTTCCTGCTAGGCCATGGAAACTTACTGGTTGACCTTTTGCATGTTGCACACTTTCACCTACAGAAAATCCCATGATAGGGTTGCAGTAGGGTTTCCATAAATCAGAAATGACAAGAAGGTGCACAAGAACCGCAGGAAGGAGGTATGAGGAAAGATGAGGAATGAATAACAGCCAGAACAGTAATGAAAAGTTTTAATCATGAGGACTACCACCTTGATGAGTGACAGTTGGACTACAATCTGGAGACCAGGGTTCAGTTCCTGACTTGACCATGGAAACCCACTGGGTGACTTTGGGCACATAACACTCTCTCAGCTCCTGAAAGTCCCATGATATGTTTGCTTTAGGGTCACCATAACCAACTCTAAGTGGGACTAAACCTGAATCCAACAAAGTGAATGGATGGATAGATAGATAGATAGATAGATAGATAGATAGATAGATAAAAAAAGCGGTGCTGACTCTACCATGAGACAGATCAAGACAGTTGCTTCAGATGATAGATGATGGAATGGCACCAGAAACGAGGTGAAGGAAAGAGCTGTGCCAAATGCAAGTTGCCTTATGGTTGCCTTAAGCTAGCAATCAGGTTGTGATAGAAGATGATCTTCCTGAAACCAACACTGAAGAAAGATTGAACTACCAAGCAAACTGGTTTATGGAAACAGAATGAGAAGAGGGTGCTATCATTTTATTTTATTTTTTTTAGCTCTGGAGGTGAAAAGTCAACACTTACTGAAAACAGCAACTCTTATAAGCTGGTACCATTTTCTGGGAGCAGAATTAAATTAAAAGAGTTTTGTTATATATTTCTGTGCATCCATCAAGACACGGAGAAATTAGTCATATTAGCCTGGAAGGATTCCGCCCCCCTCAATTGTCTGGAATTTGGAGCCTGATTTTAATTCTGACCTCATTGTAAGAAATCCTTCAAGCAAATCTGTCGTCTTATGATTCTATCATTGTTGCAGATCGGTGTTGTTTACAGTGGTGATGATTCCTAGCAAAGAAATGGAAAGAGGAAATACCCAACAGGAATGAACAAATACACATGATACAGGGCTAGAGATGTGAAGCTGATGCTGCATGCTAAAGCTACACAAATAACAAGTATTGTTTTAGATAAGCATAGTAACACATATCTCTAAATCCCATTCCATTTGCTCAATTTGCTCGTCGGTTTTCTAGGATTTACTGAAACAATGGCCATTTCCACACTACACTGTTATAACACTATTATTTCACTTTCAAGATCCTACGGAAGGCTTAAGGCCCCTCCCTAAACTGCAAACCCCATGATTCCATAGGATCATGAAAGCTGAATAATCACACTATAACAGTCTAGTGGCCATAGCTTTTTCAGAGAGTGAGAATAATTTCTGAGACAGATTAGATCACCTTATCTTTTCCTTTTAAACATAGATTGACAGACTCTGAGACTCAAGAAGAATCTGGAAGTTGAAGAGTTGAACCACTGGTTATAATTCATTTGTAGCCATGGTAATGGCCTATGAAGCTTTGTTTGAGTTGGCTCAGGCATCTGAAGAGCTTTGTGCTCTCAGGTACATCTTCTGAGTCTCTGATACCTTCAGAGGAGGATCATCTCCAAGTCTTGTCAGTTTCAAAGGAATACTGCTGAAGATTCAAGGAAGGAACTTCTTGGTGGCTGCTTCCAAGCTGTGAAATTCCCTTCCAAATGGGTTGGCTCTTTCTTTTTTTGTCATTCTACCAGCAGTTGTTTTCACTGAGGTGGGCTTTTGTCAATTGTGAGTGGTACCAAATTGACTATATTATGGATTGCAATCTTAGTGTGAGCATTGGAAACGAAGAGAGTGTAATGTCCTTTTGTGTATTTATGTCCTGGTGAGTATTGACAATGCACGCATCCATGTAATCTATTTCTGCTCTACATTGTTAAAGTGCTATAATTCCACTTTCAACCTCCAATGGAATCTTGTGGTTTGGAGTTTAAGAAGAGACATTGAGAATTCTCAACCAGAAAGCTCTTTGGCCTCAGTAACTAAAACCCCCAGAATTCCACTAGATGTTGAAAGTGGAATAATAGCACTATAACAGTGTAGTGGGGAAATGGCTGTAGATAATATAGAAAGGGAGAAATGGATGTACGTGAACTGAAATGTGTGGAACCATCAATGCTCAAGGTTCTACAATGTTTGGGAATAATGCATTAAAAACACAGAAACTCGAGTGCTTCCTGCTGAACCATTTACACTTTGAAGGTAAAATTGAGGAATTTGGATTCCTCTGGAATTTGAGGAAGAACTCACAAAGCTTGGAGGATTATCCAAAGGCAAATCTCACCCAGATGCAGATTGGACAAACTCCATTTAGGCTAACCTAAATGGAATGTCGACCACATGTGTTCTCTGAAAGCTTTCTGCATGGACCATAGACCTCCAGACACCATCAGACCTCCAGACACCATCATTTTTTAAAAAAATGGTGAAAAAATCCAGAGCTTCAACTCCAGAGGTTCCCAGAGAGTGTGATATTCTTTTTTTTATTGAATTTATGTCCTGATTTTCTCTCAAGTGGGACTCATGGAAGTTCTTAAGAGGCAACCACACTTACGCACAGTTTTGTTGACCTGAAATTTTTACTTTCCAATGGGGGTGGGATCCATTTTAGGAAAATAAATGGGAAGTTGCACCTCACAGAGGTCTGGTGTTTGTGTGGAATATATGATGGATGAGGTCCCTGGAGCACACCCAGTTGCTCATACCTGCTTTAGAGCATGCCTTGGGGTTTGCAGCATTTATTTTTTGCTGCCAAGTCTCCAGGTTCATTTCATTACAAAATTATATGCACTCTGTGGGTGACATCTTGAAGTCATTTTTCAGGGGATGATATAATAACTGCAAAGAAGATACAAGCAGAATTTTAGGGCATTTTTGAAGAGTTATAATTATACGAGTAGATAGTTGTGTGCTCGTGTATTATTACAAGTCTATAAAAGGTGCATCCAGTTTGTACGCACTCAGTATTTTCAAGCAACCAGATGTTCCCGGCTCCACTAGGTAAGACTTGTTTTTCTCTCTATCCTATACAGAAATACAGAAAAACAGAGATGAGATACATTTGATTTATAGATTGTGTTAGCCACAAACAATCTGTGGGTTTATTTCATGTTTGTTCGTTTTTAATTAGAATTCAGGTATCAATAAGAATTAACAGATTGAAGTCAATAAAGTTATAGATGAATTTCAACATTTGCCAATGAAAAGGGGAAACTTCATTACATTTTTTTCATTAAAGTTATTGACTTAATTCGGCTTTGATGTTGCTACAAAAATAAAATACTAATCTACTTATCTTTCGTTTATTGTTTAAATGAGACACAGGGTCTTTCCGCACTACACTATTATAGTGTGATTATTCCAGTGTCAACATCCTGTGGAATCCTGGGGTTTGTAATTTAGGGAGGGGCCTTTAGAATTCTCAGCCAGAGAGCTCTTGGGCCCCAGTAAACTACAAACTTCAGAATTCCACAGGATGTTGAAAGTGGGATAATAGCACTATAACAGTGTAGGGCGAAAGGACTATAGTACTGAAGAGCCAATACATTTTTCCTTTCCTACTCTACCTAAAGTCTAGTACTCTTGGATGATTTTTTCCCCCAAACTACTTCTCATTCCTTTAATTTTCTTTTTGATCTTTCATGGTTTAGGAATTACATAATGGTTGAGTCACACAAAGGCCATGTCTGCACTGGATTGTTATAGTGCTATTATTCCACTTTCAACATCCTATGGGATCCTGAGGTTTTCAGTTTAGACTATGCCTTATTTGCATCCAAATGGTTCTTCTGTATTCTTTACTGCACAACATTAGAAGTTTCTTCATCTGCTCTGGGAAACTGAATTTTGAATATCTTAATCTCAGGAATTCTCTGGGAACCCCCAAGGAATCAGTAAGATAACGAAAAACGGATGCTAAGGGGACAAGATTACAAGAGACAGAGAATGAGAAAGCTACGGAAAAGTTTTTTGGTGGGGGTTGACGAGGAATGAGGCATTTAAAAATTCAAACAGTGGTTCTCCTCCAAACTTAAAACACAGATACAAGCAGAAGAGAAAAACCATGGAAACTATGTTTGGCCATTACTTATAGTTTGGTAATGGTATATGTAGCAATGTAATGTAAATGTAAATATCGATTTAGAAATAGCTTATTTTTAAAAGAATGTGTCCTGTTCAATATCAGTGCTACTAAACAAGTTTCATAAAGGTTAACTTAAAGGTTAATAGGATGGCTAGATATTTGTGAATATGTATTGTGAATTTGTCAATGTGAGTAGAGTAGAATAGATTTATGGAAACAGTAAAATTCATTCATGCATTACAACACCATTCAATTATATATTCAATATGTCTAAACTAGTTGGGACTTAAACACTAGGAATTCAGCTGAAGTGTTAACCTCTGACTTTCCCATCTCTGGACTTGGGGTCACCCTCTGAAAAAGACAGATAGTACATTCAATAAAAAGATTATTTGCAGAACATAGATTTAATTTGTAGAAACCAGTGCTACAAGATACAGTCAATGACTGCAGTGTCCCAGATAGCTTGCATGGGAGAGGGAACAAAATCATGCTCAAACATCAGTCTATCTGTGCCTGAAAGCCATGGTGATTATATAGAATCTTCACATTCCAAGGCAGCTTATATTTCAATAATATCAGACAATGTGGAAACAATAGGAGACGGTTGTGACTCCACCTTATGTTCTGCTTTAGGGGTTTCCCATAGGCAAATGATGTGGTGTTGTTAATTGTTGTTGCATTGATTTCCATTTACAACACCCCTATGAATGAGTCACGCTCTTATCAGCAGCCCTGTTCAAGTCTTGCAAACTCAGGAATGTGTCTTCCTTGATAAAGTCAATCCACCTATAATGTGAGCCCTTTCCATTCCACCCTTCCAACCGGCCATAGGGATGAGAGAAGGATGGGACCATGACAATCATGTCATCATGGTCTCTTCCTTCTCCCATCCTCAGGTGGTGCGAATGCACCACAAAACATTAATGGGTTACCCCATCAATGACTGGCACACTAACATCTCACTGTGCTCCCGCACTCTGCTCTGCAGAGGCCTTGGAAGCACAATGGCTGCACTTCCTGGCCAAGTGTAGCTGGGGACAGTACCCAACTGTACTGTGGCATGAAGAGGCATGGTCATCATGTTTCCTGAATCCCGGAGGCAGCTGGTGTGGAGGAGAGCTCTTCTGTTCCACTCCCCTCCTTGCAGGGCCAATGCTGGAATCCACACTGAATGTCTCCGGGACAAGGTAAGGTACAAAAAGGTCCATGGTCTTCCTCATTTCTTACTTACCTCCACTTTACCATTATTGTTTTTTCCCCTATTTTTCTAATGAGTCATGTCTTCTCCATAGTATGTCCAAAGTATTGTTTCATTTACTTGTCTTGGCTTCTAGGGAGAATTCAGGTTTGGATCCGTTTATATGTCTTTTTGGTAGTCCATGGTATTTATCCTGTTTAAAGAAAAATCATAGAAAACATTCTTTCTGAGGTTTTTTTATTTCTAAAACTTGTATTTTTTTTTATTTAAAACAATATCCTTATCAAATGGAAACCATCTTTGCCCCCTAAATAGTCCATAGAACAACCACAGTACTAACCAAAACAGCAAAGGTGAAAAATACAAATCATTGCTCATTTTAGTTTCTCGCAGAACATGGTGTTTACAAAGTTTTTCTTGGGCGAGAAGATGTAAGTTTTTGTGCATGTTCATTTTTTTTTTTCACATTTTGGGACTTCATTTTTTTATTTTTTTTATTTGCAATTATCCCGTTTCTTAGAAGGACAGTGATTTCTGCCCCAAATTCACTGTTGTTCCAAATACAGAGATTTTCCCATGCAAATTTGTTCTTAAAAGATAAAGCTACTTTATTTTGTGAAACATTTCTTACATTTTTTCCTCAAATGAAGTTCGTACAAGAAAATCATGAACTGTAAAAAAAAAAAAAATGAAATATTGAAAAAAATGTTAGAAAAAAAGAGGGAGGGAGAGAGGGAGAGAGACTATTGGTGGATATTCCTTGCACCCTTCACAATGTCAAGACAAACCCAGCAGAATAATCATGGGCAAAACAGGTTAATGACAGAGTGATATATCAGACAGAGTGATGCCTCTTTTTTATGGCTTTTGTTGCAGACCCTGTGG
The DNA here is from genome assembly GCA_948474755.1 of Ctenosaura bakeri. Taxonomy (NCBI): domain Eukaryota; kingdom Metazoa; phylum Chordata; class Lepidosauria; order Squamata; family Iguanidae; genus Ctenosaura; species Ctenosaura bakeri. Next base: position 273,151 of record CAOLHI010001104.1, on the reverse strand, counting down.
AGCTTTCGCCAAGATGACCCACTATGGAGAGAACCTAAGTCGTATGTCATGTTTCTCACAGCTTCTAGTCTCAGAAGTTGTGTTACAACCATCAGCTGTCCAAGCGATTGTCTTGGGAGTTAGTATCACTGCTTCCAACAAGTCTGTCCATACTGGGTATAAAACTACTTGTGTTTCCCGATATTTTAGAGGATATCCCACACCAAGTAGGCCTGTTTATAGCTGCCTGTCTGCTTCCAAATATTCAAAGGGTCATGGAAGAGGTCCCATCCATGGAGATTCTTACACCCTCCAAAGGACACCACCATGCCGGTCATATAGGTATATCAGATGTTGAATCAGAAGAAACACAACAAGGAAAGGAAGAAAGAAAGGACTGTATTAATTTTGAAGATGTGGGGGTACGAGTTTCAGAAAATCCAAATATCCATGATTAAAAATCAGAAGTTGTCTTCTCTTTGAAATAATGAGGAAGAACAAACTTTCATGTGTGTATCATATAGATCTTTTCTGGTCCCTCTTCTCCTCAGTTGAGGATCAAAAAGTATTTTCATCAGTTAATTGATGGTGGAAGGATATTATTTTGGTGTGGCCATATCTTTTCCAGATCTTACAATGTTTCTTTCTTTTGTACCTAGAGATACAGTGAAAATGAAACAATGAGTGATCTGAGCAATTTTCTTCCTACTGGGAGAAAGTCTTCCAAAGTCACACAATATTTGAAACTTATGCACAATTCCAAGCTTATTTCGCACAACATCTTCTCATGGTTATTTTGCACTGAAAGCATACTTTCTACAAATAGAAATAATATTATTTAGAAATATTATTATAATATTATAATAATGTTAGAGTTTTTATTTTCTGGGCAAAAAATAGCTGTTCCCTAAGCAGAAAATGCTGTTTTCCATGCATATTAATTGTGTGCAGATTGTGAATCAAATGTCTCCAGTTACAGCATTTTCTGTACAAAAAAAAGGTTTTTTTAAGCACAAACATTTTATTTTCTGCTCAGAACACACACACACACACACACACAACACCTTTCCCTGAACAGAACGTGCTGTTTTCTGTGCAAAACAACTATAAGCAAATTTTGCACAGAATAACTCCAAACTGCAACAATTCTCTCAGTCCAGGTTTCTTCTTGTTAGGAGTTCTCAATTCATGAAAATGTTTTGCAACCACTTTTTTTTTTTTTAAAAAAATATGTTCTGATTTCCTTTTGATTCCTACTTGCACCTAAGGATGTTAAAATCTCACATATTTGCTGTCTTTTACATTCATTTTTCTCAAACAAAAATCTTCAGTTCCTTTCTTTCCCGTATATGTGGGCCGGAATCCCATTGGTGTGGGGTTCTGGCCCACATTGATGCTTTATGCATGCCATATGTTCTTATATAGGCTGGGCATTTTTGTCGAATGTGGGACATCTGTGTTCAGTTCAAGGTTGCCAAAGTAACATTGTCCATAAGATACTATTGTGCACATCGATGTCCGTTCAGTTGTGACTTCAGTTAAGAATTCAATTATACACTTAATTGTGCATTTAGATGTTTATGGAGGCCCTTTCCACATGGCACTGTCATCTTGCCACAGCAATGGGTTGTACTTGGTCCAGGGGCCATGCTACTGCAGGACATCGTCACTAACCAGCTGCTGTTGCATCCCCAAATGTTAAAAATCAGCGCTATTTCATTTCCAGGAAAAAAATCCATTAAGAACTTCCTTTTGTACTACATCCCATTAGCTGGGTCAGTGCAGTTCCTCAATAGCACTTGATAATGCTTTCTGTCTCCCTGACCCAGTAGTGGACAAGGTGTGGGCATGCCCAGGTTGTCCCTTCCTCAGCTACTTCTATGATGTGGCAAGTTCTCCATGTTTATCTTAAAGTTTTCCTTTATTTTATTTTTTTACTTTTAACACAATTTTTACCATTATAGCACAAAAATGCAATAGTGTACCAACATGTCATGACATTACAAGGTTGCTGTGCTAGCATGGTTTTTTTTTTTTTTTTTAAATGACCAATCATGAGCTGCAAGCAGGGAAAAGGTGGCAAAAAGATCTTGCCAGTGCATCTGTGATGTGGAGGAAATACCCATGGAAATTAATGCTACTCATTTGCTTAAATCAAAAGTGTGTGGTAGAGAGCATTTCTAACCCAACACCACTACAGAAATGTCAATGCTGGGATTGTAACAGAACAACATGCTATTAAGGAATGGTGTGGAAAAGACTTCCAGAGTTGCCCCATATTTCCATTCAACATAAGATTATCAAAGCATGGCCATCATGTGTCTCTTTATGCAAAAAAATGGTGGCACAGAATCTATGTATTTCATTAAAAGTTCCAAGAATGAAGAGAAATTGAATGAAATGTTCACACATCTTCAGTGGCCAAATGGGCACAGTTATTGATACCATGGACAATACCACAAGGTATTTGTTTGCCATTCAGTTTTCAGAGATGAGGGGCCTCTCAAGGACAGCATGTTGACAACTCTAATCCAGACCTAAAGCAATTGAATATGCAGATATGCCTCAATGTGTTCCTGGGCATGACTCCTTTAACAGAAAATTGCATATCAAAGGCAGAAATAGCACAGAAAGAAGAGGGACTGGTTCCTTCGTCACAAAGATGAAGAGTAAATCAATATGTTTCAGCACACCATTTTTATTTAAAACTAAAGATATGTGCATGAAAAATTAAACAAGCAAGTCAGATAAGCCACAGACCTTGAAGGTTCAAGATACCAGCTAAACACTTTTTTTCTAAAATTCATCCAGGGATACCTCCCCCCAGCAGCCTCCATAGCCTCTGTTTTGGTTTCCAGTATTTGGCCAGACTTAGGCCCTTTCTGTGAAAGCCTTCCATCCTCGCATGGAGACATGGGCCCTTTTTGCACATTACCTTTCTCCTGGAGCCATCGTGTAGCAATCTTGGGAAAGCCTCTCCCGGGAGGGAATCACATCTGCTGTGCTCTCTCTCTGCATCAGCTGCCTGCTGGATGGGAGGAAGCATGATGGCTCAGCTTCTCCCTTCTGCAGTGCAGCTTGGCAGTTTCTCAGGCTGCGCTGGGGAAGGAAGCACAACCATTGTGCTTTATGACATTCTACACAACAGGTAAGAGCAGGAGGGATGCAGAAGTACTCTGCCATTGTGGGTCATGTTCGGGAGAAACCCAAACATGATTTAATCTGTGATTGTGATGGGATGGCCATGGGATGGCCATGGGATTGTGACAAAATCATGCAGAATCATTGTTGTGATCCCATGGCCATTCCGTGGCCATTTAGCATTGAAGGTGGTGTGCAAAAAGGGCCAGGAGAGGAACAAGATCATGACAACACTTCTTCACAATGTTATAATGATCCTGTCCTTCTCCCACGACCAGGCAATGTGATTGCAGATGGGTTTTCCCCAACAATGATTGGTGATTGCACAACCATCCCACACTTACCTGGCCTGCAGAAGTGCTGGAAGTGTGATGGAGGCACTTTCAGCCCCAGCGCAGCCTGGGAAAGTTCCTGGTTGTGCTGTGGAAGGAAGAGGCATGTCCAATGCACTCCCTTCCACAGGGAGCAAGGCCATTTCTGCACTACAGTGTTAAAGTGCTGCTATTCCACTTTCAATGCCCTGTGGAATTATGGGGTTTGTAGTTTACTGAGACCAAAGAGCTCTTTGGCTGAGAATTTGAAGTGCCCTCCTTAAACTACAAACCCCAGAATTCCATAGGAGGTTGATAGTGGAATAACAGCACTTTAACACTGTAGTGCGGAAATGGTCCTTGTTCCATGTGGAGGGGACCACTTGAGAAAAGCTCCCATCTTAGCAGAGACACTTCTGGAATTGGGATTGGGTGACAACATGATAAGGTAAGCTGAAGAAGGAGCTTTAAAGATCAAGCCTTTTTATTAACATGGTGTGAGAAACTGGCAAATCTCTGCCCTCCCCTTTTATGTTCATTCATGCTCTGTCAGGGATTCTGGAGGCAGCTGATGTCTACCCTGCCTGTTATACGTAGGCGTACACAGTTACAGTAGGATAATCTAGGGTAAAACCTTTTTGTCAATAGATTAAGGCCCTTTCCACATGTGGAGGGAGAAACGGAGGAAAACGTGCTGAAACGGAGCTTACTGGCAGCCGGGTAAGTCCGTCGTCATGCGGAGCAGCGCGAGTTTGTTGCTTCACACTCCTGCAGCTTCCTAAATGGCGGCTTCCAGCTGGCAGAGGCTCTCCACCAACCAGAGAAGCTTGCCAGCTGGAAGCCCACCCCCGGCAGATCTGCAGGCATGCACTAGTGCGCGCCTGCAAATCTGCACCGGAGCATGGTGAGGGAGCTGCACGGGGCTGCATGCTCTGTGCTTTTTAAAAACCTCTGAAAAGGGGTTTTGAAAAAAACATGGAGCGCCACCACTTCCAGTCACTTCGGAGAATATTGAGGCGCGGAACTACTCTAAAGTAGTCCACCCGAATCCACTCCACGGTGCAGATGACCTCCGTTCGGAGGTCACTCTGCACTGTTTTATTACCCCGGTGCGGAAAGAGCCTAAGATTTACTTATTCCGTCATTTACTGAAGACAAGCTTTTGCCACCAAAGGTCTACACCATCTCCCAATGCCAATATTAGTAAAAACCTACAGCTGGGCACAAGACAAGGAAGAAATAGGACAGTGAGAAAGCATAAAAGGTCTTTGGACAAAGGACTTCTTTGTCAAAGGCTTTGTTAACTGAGGTACACCTGTACAGGGGTTCAACCCAAAAGTTTAAAAGTTAAATACGGGTGCACCAGTCTGTCAGTTTTGGTTTCTTTCATATCTGATTTTTAACTTCACTTTCAGCTCCAGATACAACAAAAGTGTAAATTTTGAAAAATGAGTGTCAAAATCACACAGTGAGGAAAATCTCCCTCACTCCTAGTCTGGCTATGTTTGCATCCACTGCAGCATTCTGGTTCTTTAAAGTTCATAATAGGTATTGTTCCTCCTGCTGGTCATTTTGATCTTCAGTCCAAAAGTGATTCATGGTTTTGTGGGATGATTCTTTTGTTCCCTGAAATTTAATTTTCTCTTCATACCATGAGGGTCCTAATCTATTTTGAATGTCTTTAGGGTGGCAATCACACAACCCTCCAATGTTGATATACTGAAATTCTCAGCAATCTTCTGGGCTAGATTGTGGGGTTTGGAGAAAAAGAGAAATGCTAAAATTATCCAGTGGGATACATTCCTGGGAGTGTGGTGGACTCTTCTTCTTTGGAGGTTTTTAAACAGAGGTTGGATGGCCATCTGTCAGGAATGCTTTGATGGTGTATTCCTGCATGGCAGAATGGGGTTGGACTTGATGGCCCTTATGGTATCTTCCAGATCTATTAGTCTATGATTCTATCCTGTTCAAAAATTCAAAAATCATACCAATATCATGCCAGTTAGAGTCTGTAGTTAGACTGAAGTCTCTGAATTTTCTCAGTAGGTGAGGAACAACTTGAAGGCACACAACAACATTGATTTAAAACAATAAAAGCAGTACAAATGATTTTATAAGAATAAAAACATATCAAACAATTTATTTAAAAAAGACAAAAGTAGTTAAAATATTTCAGAACAATCAAAATTATATACATGTGTGGGTCTGTGTCAAATCCAACTTATTTCTGATGCATGGAGACCTATCATGGGATAATCTTAGCAGATTTGGCTGGGGGAGGGGGATTGCCTTTGCTTTCTTTTAAGGTTGAGAGAGCATGACTTGTCCAAGGTCAATCAGTAGGTTTCCATGGCTGAGTGAAATTTCACCTGATCTCCCAGCATCCTATTCCAGCGTTCTGGTTGCTACACCATGCTAGCTTCCATAAGAGAACATAAATGAATGTTCTCTTTATCCAGAAGAGGGCAGTATTTTTTCACACTTGCAATCTTGCTTGCAAAGCCTGCCTTTCAAGTCTGGGATTTCATGAGTGGAGATGTTGTCATCATCAACAGTAGAACAATAATAATACCAACAACAGAATCAAAACAGTTTCCCCATTGTGGTATCTCCAAGGTCACTCATGGATAGAAAGAAGAGATTAAAACAATACGAAATAATAAATTCCAGTTATACTAGTTGCTTCTTGTTGTGCGTGTGTGTGTGCTTGTGTGCTTGTGTGTGTGTGTTGGTACACTGTTGCAGAGTGGAGTGGTGATTTAAGTGCCGGATTGTGACTCTGGAGACCAGAGGTTGATTTCTTACTTGGCATGGAAACCTACTAGGTGACCTTGGGCATATGTCATGCATTCTGAGACTCAGAAAAACCCTTAGGGTCATCAAAAATCAGAACCAACTCAAAGTCACAACAGCAACAGCAATAACACATAAAGTAGTCCTTATTTATCCAATTTTTCTGTGCCGTGTCTCATTATTTCATGGTCAACCATTAATTACATGTGAACAGCAGCAAGAACACACAAGCCAGGAAAGGCTTCAGCAGTTTACTTTTGTCTGAGCCTATTGGGAAAGGCAAGATTAGGCTCTTTCCCCTCCTTTCTCTCTGAGCAGTTAACTGAATGTACATTACCTTTGCACCTTGAACTCAGTTTGCAGAAATCAAAGTGAGCTGAGGACCAAGTGGGGAAATGAGAGCAAGAAAGAGCAGCTGGGACATTTTCAAAGCAGCTGAAAAAGTGGGACAATAGACAATGAATCAGAACTGCCAAATGGAACACGACATGTGTCATGTACAGGCTAGCTCTTGGTTCAAAGAAAAATGCTCAGAGTTTTTTCAGAAGCTTTTTTCGGGAACCAAAAGAGAAACAAATGTGCACTTTGCAAAAACCTAGGGGGCCTTTCTGCACTACACTGTTATAATTCTATTATTCCACTTTCTGCATCTTGTGGAATTCTGAGTTTTGTAGTTAACTGAGGCCAAAAAGCTCTCTGGCTGGGAATTCTAAATGCTTCTGCCTAAACTGCAGACCTCAAGATTCCATAGGATGTTGGAAGTGGAATAATAGCACTATAATAGTATAGTACGGAAAGACCCAAAACTGAAGCAGCACTGGATTTGACATGGGCTAGCATTCTAGTATTCTATCTCTTGGCTAATCATAACAATCTCCTTTTTTCAAGTTTTACGGCCTGTCGACCAGTATCCTGGCCTTGTATCTGCCTTTGTTTTCCTCTTTGTCAAGGTTCATTAGAATAGCACACCCTCATTCCCAAAAGATTGGCCTTTACCACACAACACCACAATCACAGCATGGCAGTGTGTTGCTGGTGGTCTGGAACGCATGCCATCACACAATGTTGTGGTCCTGCTGCTATCACATCCAAGATGTGATCGTATGGTATTACCTTTACCGGAAAAAACCCAATAATGGACCTCTTTCTAGTGATGATCCCATCAGCTGTAGGCATGCAGGAAGGTTGGAAGTGCTATCAAACACTTCCTTCTACAGTACAACCCAGGAAGAGGTCAGCTGTACTGCAGAAGGAAGGAGCATGTCCTGAAAACTACCCATTTGCCGGCAGCCGACCCGTGTGGTGGGGAGCGTTCAGGTCCTGATCTGATGCTGCTGATGGCACTGTTGGGATAGGATCGAGACTTCATGCAATTAAGACATTGTGCAATAAAGGCCATTGTTTCCTTATTCAATTTCCATCATCCTCTTCCAGCCTCTGTGTTCCAAGTATTGTATCACTTCAAACAGCAAAGAATTACATGGCAAATAACATAATATGAGAAAGTCTGGTGAACTATACAGCATTTCATGATAATAAAATCAAAACACTACATGCTATTAGAATGGCCCTAGGATAGCATGGCAGGGAAAGCAAAACCAATCTGACACTACGGAACCATCTCCGAGGGCCTTGAGAGCACACTTGTATAAAGTGTTGGGTTTGGGGTGAATGTTGAATTTGAAAGTCCTTCTCCATCTATGAGGTGGTGGACAGTTTGGGTGGATGCTGGAGACTTTTCCAACTTTTACTAGGGACGGAGATGGGCTCACATTAGAATGAAGATGGGGCCCTGGGGTGACCTCTTCATCATTAAACCCCACACAGTTGTGTGCTCTTAATTCAAGATTTTTCACCAATCGCTTGGTAAAATGGTGGCCTCAGTTCACCCAGCTCCTGTGCATCTCTCCTATCTTTCAAGTGGGTGTGAACTTGATACTATGTACCAGGAAGCCAATTAGGGAAGAAAAATAGGCAAGGCAGAGCCTGGAGCTTGTAGGACTGATGTAATTACACGTTAATGAGTGTGTTGGGCTTCTCAAATATGGGAGAGGCAAGTGCGAGATTTTAAGGGAGTTGACTTTAGAGCAGGAGTAGCAGTAGTGATGCCAATACTTTTCAATCTTTTCAAATGCAGCAAACTGTCATAAAGGATGGCCAAGATATTTGCCATGAATGATCTAAGCATTCCTCAAAATGTTCAGTATGTAACAGTGCATGAGAACCAACATGCTTCAGTGGTTTGAATGTTGGACTACTACCCTGGAGACCAGGGTTGGATTCCCTACTTGGCCATTGAAATCCATTGGGTGACCTTGGGGCTGACACCCTCAGCCCCAGAAAAACCTATGATAGGTTCACCTTAGGGTCAACATAAGATGGAAATGACTTGAAGGAACACAACAACAATCGCAAAACTGCATGAAAATACACACTGGCTGAGCTCTTGCATGGCACACCAGAATGTAATCATTGTGGGGGACTAGGCACATCTCTCCTCTTAGCATCATCTGAAAGTTTAGACATTGTGGCTGTTCCATGGCTGATAGAAGAGAGTTGAGGGAGGGGATGAGAGAATTGTCTGGCTATGTCCTTGCAGTCACACACAGAATTATTGCCTTATCTCCTGATACCCACCAGGGTCCACCAGAGGTCTCAGAAGACAATGGAATAGTTCTGTGTCTTGGCTATGGGACACAGCCAGATGCTTGGATCCCCTGGTCTCCATCAGCAACAAAATGGCTCAGGGAGAGGCTGCAGTGGCTAAACAGTGAGTGGAGGTGAAGTAGATCGTAGGTCATTGCAGGTGGAGGAAGTAGGGTTGCCAAACAGAAAACTGAAGGTGACACCTGTAGTTTTAAGGGACTAACAAGGCTTTAAGGGACTAACAAGGTCAATTCATTTCAATGGATCTCTTCTTCTTGGGACTAGCATTGGATTTAGCCATATCTGTCTATCCATTAGTATCTACTTCACTTATATATAGGGTACATATAGGTTATAACTCCCAGCATATCTTACCATTATCTAGAATAGCTGGAAACTACAGTCCAAAAAACATCTGGAGAGCTACATCATTCCCACTCTGATACCAGCTACATCCAATGATAGCTCCAACTAGAGTAAGTTTCTTGAAATCAGTGGGATTAACAAGGTCAATTCATTTCAATGGATCTCTTCTTGATGGGACAAGCACTGGATTTAGCCATATCTGTCTACCCATTAAATTGATACGAACCAACCATATGCTGTCAGACCACTGACCTCTCTCATCATGGACCTATCTATATTGAGTGAGAGCATCTTTCAAGAATCTTACAGCAAGACGATACTAAAACTGTGCAATGGGAGGAAAAAATCACACACATACTTGTGTCAACTTAGGAGGACGGGAAGTGTGTATTAGATACAGTCTATATATAAAAAGATGGCTGGAATCCTGTATGGCAGTTACAAATGCATAACCTAAAACTACACTGTTGTGAATGCTTCATATTCATGATCCCTACATAGCTCCTATTTAAGGGCTATGTAGAGAACTTGAAAGCCCCCCATTGCCATTTACCAGGAAGCAGCTGCTGTAAGCAATGGAGATCTATTTCCAGTCACTCAGGAAGCAATTGGCTGATGGTCCCACCACAAAACTGTTTGTTATGACCTGTTAAGCCCTGTACTGTCTTCCCCCACTTATCTGACAGGTTAGAACAGGAGCCCTCTCAGAAAATGGAATTGTATGAAAATCAGAACCATTGTACTGTCCTGTAGGGAACATGAAGGACTTATTGAGGATCATTTGTTACCAACTAAGTGTGTGCTGCATGAATAGTCTCAGCTGGCTTAGTGCCTCTTCTCTCTCCCACTTTCTCCACTTTGCAAGCAAAGCAAGAGAGAGAGAAAGCTGTTCCAAGCAAGTCTCCGTAGGTAAGAAGAACTGATGAAATAGCAGAAGCCCTGTCGAGTTAATGGAACTTGTCCCTTATTTGGAAGCATCGAAAGAGTGAGTGGTCAGATAACAGGCATCAAAATGTGGGGGCTTCCTGTACAGCTCAGACACAGGTTATCTTGAAGAATCTGTTCTCCCATATGACCCTGTCCATGTTTTCAGAACTTCAAGGGAGGTCCTTTTCTTTACCCTACAACCCTCACAAGTACAACTAGTAGAAATACGGTAGAAGGTCTTCTTGATGGTTTCTCCCAGGATCTGGAATTCTCATTCCTCAAGAGTGTTGTTCCTTCATCGGGAAAATCTTTTTCTGTTTTGGTAGGCCTTTAAGAACTGTCTGCTCAGGGGGAAAGAGCTTTTCAATATTATGCTGATTTTTTTTTAAAAAAATGGTACGCTCTTAAACAAAGAGACAACAATGTGTATTGGTTTGAGCATTGTACTAGAATCCTGGAGAAAAGGGTTCAATTCCTCACCCAGCCACAGAAACCTGGTGAGTTACACTGGGAAATCCCACAGAAAACTCCATGACAAGTCTACCACACGGTTGCTGTAATTCAGAAATGACTTGAAGGGACACAACAACAACATTTTTAATTTGCTTTCAATTCTGTTGATATGCCAATGCGATTTTGATTTTTGTATGCTTTGCTGATGCAAGCTGGACAGCGAAAAAAGGTGAGAGATCAATTTATAAATAAATTTAGGCAGGAGATAAAATCATAATTACTAGAAAGACACCAACAGGATTCAGGCCTTTTGTACTGATTCCATTTTCCAAAGTTGAACTGAAGGATTTCTGTTTTTATATAAAGTCTGTTTTATACAATATGTATTGACGCTGAGCAATTTCTTTAAGATGCGTGGAATGAAGACTACGGTTTAATGTGGTGGGATGTGGGCCTGTGAGCATGGTCATTTCCTGCTTCTGGAAACCATCAGAGCTCTGATCCCCTTGAGTAAGTGTCATAACCAGTGTTTGGTTCTTCTACAAGGCATGCAAAACAGAGCTAATTACACCCTGCAGGCAAGGAGAGGTGATGGGTGGAATCCTTGTAATGGGAAAGAACCTTTGAAGTCGTTGTGCAAGATGGGCTTAATGATTTGTTCTGTATAAAGGGAGATTGAAGACTGTCAGCAAGTCATTTGCCAAACGCTAAAGGACACACGTCAGTCATGCCCAGGTGATGGGGCTTCAAAGAGCCATGAATCAAGCCCATTGTTCCATCAACTAATGATTTGCAACTGAGAGATGAGCTCTGGTGTGGCAGAGATTAAGAACGATGGATCAGACCAGAGGCCCATATAATTTAGCATTTGGGCCAATCAGTTGTTTATGGCAACTACACCATTAAGATATGAGTAGACTCCACTCTTTCTATCTCATGTTCCATACCAACTCGTATATGAGGGCATATTACCTCCAATCCCCTTTTAAAGCCGTGCAGTTGGCAAGAATGGAGGCACTGGCGAATTGGAGCATGTCATTCTTCAGACTTTCCTATTTGACACTGAAGCAGAACAAACACTTTACCATGTACAGTGGTTTTGGAAAGCTGCCCAGCAACAACATGCAACAACATATAATCTATCATTGGAATGCAGTCAATATGTATTAGCCAATCACTAAATAAGTCACAATGGGATATTATAAAGCAAGTATCAAGTTAAAATTATTTATGTTGAATCTTTATCTTATAATTCAGATTATTAATAATAATAAAAAGTGCCATTTTGTCAATAGTGGCGTCAAAATGCCCTTACAAAGTTTAATTTGCTTTCTTGGAGATTTCTAAGAACTTAATAGGAACTTGTAGTAAACCACCTCGGTATTGTAAGATGACTTGGGTCCCATATTGGGAGAAAGTTAGGATCTAAATTAATTAACTAATAAGTTAGTCAAATAAATAACTTTTTCATCTCAAATTTCCCCCAGTGAAGGACACTTTTCCTTCAGCATGGTTCTATCTTGCTTTGGTCTTATGGTTACCCTGTGATTTTTCCCTGCACAGTCATCATTGCATCCTGTGGCACTGAGTTCCACAGTTTATCAATGTATGAAGAAGCATTTTCTTCTGATCTGTTCTAAATTTGCCATGTTTGTCCACCAGTTTTACAGTGTGGAGCCTTTATTCTCTCCCTTACTCACCTTCCATGCAGTTAACCAGTACAGAAAACAGGATCTTCCTTCCTTCCTTCCTTCCTTCCTTTTTCTTTCCTTCCTTCCTTTTTCTTTCCTTCCTTCCCTCCCCTCCCCCCTCCCTCCCTCCCTCCCTTCCTTCTTTCCTTATTAACTGAACCACTTATCTAGATTATGTCTTTTGGTCAAAGAAGATTTGGAGCCAGGTTGCCTGGAAAAAATTCTTTTCACTCATAGGACCATAAAGTAATCTTCTGAGGTCTTCCTCCAGATGACCCTAAAAATAAGACGAGGAAAATGGCTACAAGACAAGGGAGGGTCTTTTCACTGATGGCTCCATCTGTTGTTTCCATAGTAGACAGAAACATTTCTTATCATCCTAGGTATTTAATATTTCTTTGACAGATGACTGTACTTTTTTTTCAATGACCGCAGTCACCTTTCCCTTCTCCCCCTCTCTGTAATGTATCTCTAATTTTCACACCTTGCTGATGATATTTTTCTTGTCCTGTTTTTCCCCTTCCTTGTTGATTTATTGCTACTTTGTAGTTTATGTTTTTAATTTATTCACATTCTATTGTTAGAATTTCTACTAATGGCTAATCCAAAAAATCAAAAGGAGGATTAAAGGTGGGAGTGAGGAAGAGAAAGGAAGGAAGGAAGGAAGGAAGGAAGGAAGGAAGGAAGGAAGGAAGGAAGGAAGGAAGGAAGGAAGGAAGGAAGGAAGGGGCACTTTAGTTTCTCTGTACTGGTAGTTGTTCCGCACTAACTGCATCATACCACATTTATAATATTAAGAAAAAAACACTTCTTCAATAAGGCTGTAATATTGTACTTTTTTTAGGGGGGCACTGAAATGACCCTCCCTATTGTAGCAGCCCTCCTTCACTATCATGGTTCAGAAAGGAATATATTTTAAGAGAGAAGAATTACCAAGATAGTCTTCAGGTCTTGAATAAGGCCTTTCCTCTGGTCAACATTATGAAAGTTATATGTCTTTGGTAAAGAATTCAGGAGTTAAGGTAGTGGATACTGTTTAGCCAGAAGAGAGGAAACCTGGGACAGCTACCTAAGTGTTTGTGGAGCTTCAGTTTCATCTTGTGCTCAGTTTCCTGGGGAAAAGGAGACACTCTTGTAAGTGGAGACTACCTGGATTAAATGAGAGCTGGAGAAACAAGGTAAAGATTGTCCCTCTTTGGTGGCCTGAGTATTTTCAGAATTTGATACTTTCCCCCTAAAGAACAATCCATTTAAAAATAACTCACAAAGATACATCTTGAGTGACTCAAGAGGAAGGTGTGGCTGTTACTTCTCCCTGTATAATACACCACTTTGCATGCATATAACATTAATGAGTGTTTGTGAAGCTCCATGGACTCCTTTGTTGTAAAGAAGAAACAGTTTCAAACCACTCCCAACTGGGGTCATTGTTTCCTGATACTCTCCTGAGGCAAGTCAAGCAAAGTCAGCAATGAAAGGCTTAAGTGTGCAATTTCCAGGCCGAAGGAGAGAAGAGGAACATGGGAACAATTCTAATGGATCAAGTCAAAGGCCTATCTGGGCCAGCATCCTGTTACCCACAGCAGACATCTGGTTGATTATGAGATGTCTTCACCTGGTCATATGGCCTTGAAGGCCAAAACCCTTGTCCTCTGTTGCTCTCCAACAGAAAGCTGGATTTTCCTGGAGGAAGAACATTTTTTCCCCGACAATGTTGGACCATTGACAGCAACCTATAGAATTTCCATTTTTTTATGCCAGAAGTGATGGTAGTAGTAATGGCAGCAGTGGTGGAGAAGAAAAGGAGAAAGACAAGATGGTGGTGATGAGAAGACAAAGCAGAAGGTGATGGGGAGGGCAATGTGGCTGTCTCATGATTCCATTGACTGTGTTCTTCTTTAGGCAAGTAGTAAAAAAGGAACAGTGAGAATGGATCTGAAAATCTGTTCCATGAATTGTTGATTTTTGGGAGTTTCCTCGAAGCCAAAGTACTATGGGAAGGTGATCTTGGAAAATCACCTTTGTCATAGCAAGCCATTCCTCCTATAGTGCCCTGGTTTCAACAACACTTTCAAGAGTCAGGCATAGTGAACCAGGTGATTCAGAGATAACTCTCCTGTCCATTGCTGCTTTCCTACCTACATAAGCATGGTGCTGGACAAGCTCATTGGCAGAGGTATATCTTGGGTGGGGTAAGTACGGCATGTGCCCCAGGCGCCCATGCCAAGGCTGTGCAAAAACCCATGAACATAAGGGCTGGAGTGGCGGTAGGGCTAAGAAGATAGGGCTGCAACTTTTATGCTTGCCCTAGATGCTGTTTATGCTAGATATGCCACTGTTCATTAAAGAATGTTCTCTTCCATGAACAGTTTCTTACTATGGGATCACAGCCAAAGAAAACAAATTTCTGGTTTTAGGTGTCTCTCCCCAGTCCTTCAAGAAGTGAGTAATACCCTTCATTAGCTTGTGAGAAGCCACAAATAGAGACCCAGAGCAGGTATAAATGCCTTTTTTACTCTGACACAGAGACAGGTGCTATTACCAAGTCATAGGGTGAAACTGCTGATTTTGTGAAATTTGCACTGGATTGTATTGAAAGGAAAAACAAGAAAGAGTCAGTTCTAAGAAATAAACAGATAGTTTTAATAACTCTAATTGCAGCGCATCAGCCATAATTGAGGGAATGACAGAAGCCTTCAAAGGAAAGCTGAGATGAGATAATCCAGGTAAATTCCTAAACTGATTTTTTTTTAAAAAAAAATAAAGACAGAACCAGCTTGTTGCGGGAACACCCAACAATGAAACTTAAGGCAGAACAGAGTTTGCCACACATAGTATGTATCTCTCATACATCTTCTAAGTGGAATAGGCAAATCCTAGTGTAATGAGTTCAACTAAGAATGGGAAAATTCCAATTTCACTTCCTTCAATGTTTGATTTTTTTTTTTCTTGTATATCCTGCTAGTCTCAGTGGAACCGGAGGGTGCAGTTGAGCAAATCTGCTTATATAAAAGCAGCATTTTGCTCTTTAAATTATACTACTGTTTGGTCTCCATAGCCAGGAAAGCCAGTTTTAGTGTAGTGGTTTTAAGTGTTGGACAGAAACTCCAGGAGACCTTTACTTGGCCATGGAACTCACTGGGTGAACTTTCACAAGACACACTTTCTCAAGCCCTGGAGGAAGGCAAAAGCAAATTATTGTGAACAAAATTTGCCAAAAAAATTCTGTGACATTATTGCCATAAGTTGAATTCAACCTGAAGGCCCACAACAACAACAACCATCTCTGATTTCACATCTATCATATAATGACAACTGCATGAGTCAGCATGGTTTGAGTATTGGACTATGGGCCTTTCTGTCCTACACTGTTACAGTGCTATTATTCCACTTTCAACCTCTTTGGAATTCTGGGGTTTGTCATTTCCTGAGACCCAAGAGCTCTCCAGCTGAGAAGTCTAAATGCCCCTCCCTAGATTGCAAACCCCAGAATCCCACAGGATGTTGGAAGTGGAATAACAGCACTGTAACAGTGTCGTGTAGAAAGGCCTTATGACTCTGGAGACCAGGGTCTGAATTTCCACTCAGCCACAGGTGTCTTTGGGCAAGCTGGCCTCTCTCAGCCCCAGAGGAGGGCAAGGGAAGCCTCCTGTGAACAAATCTTGCCAAGAAAGTCCTGTGATAGGTTCATGTTAGGGTCACATAAGGCAGAAATTACTTGAAGTCACACAACAGCAACAAAGGGCAACTGCTTTCTGTGTAATTTTGATGAATGGGTTCACCAACTGCACCTGCTGGACTGCTTTCCTTGATGGTGTGACTATGCCTCAAATGATAGACTTGTCTCAAGAAGCAGGTCAACTTAAATTCCTGATTGTTGTTGGGTGTGAGATTGAGGATATGGGTCCCAAAATTGAGGATGTGGGTCCCAAAACTGATGCATCCCCTTCTGTCTTTGAATATGTTATTGGTGGTCCTGTTGTAACTAATAGAAATCCTGGTGGGACATCCAAAAGAAGAGGATGGGATGGCACAATGGATTACTTCCCACCAGCTCTCCCTCTGGTACAGTTTTCTGGGATGGCACCCAGTAATGACAGCTGAGGGGAAAAACTTCCATGGATATTAGCCATGGCTTCACATAATTTGTCCCTTTGCTTATGTCTAGTAAGAAGTTAGAAGCAAAGATCCATTGAGTGAAGCAGGACTTACTCAAAGGTATGTATTGTAGGACTGTGGTCATTGGCTGGAATCTTGTTACTTTCAGCTAAACTAAAACCATTCATCCAACTATTGAATGGTGAGACAACACATAGCCAATTTCCACTGATTCAGTAGACATTCTCTAGTCAGGTGTAACAATAGATTTGACTGTTATCCCACACATCATTGCTGTGCAAAAAGGCCCACCAAACTTATCTGGACTTACTTTTGAGTAAACAGATTTAACATTGCACTGCTAAAAGTGGGTGATCTATATGGATGATTTCTGAACCAAAACCCCACCACAACATGGTAGCACCCAGTTAGTGACAAACACAAATGCATGGATGTGTATGTCTCTTTTTGGATGAGGTACAGAGGCAAGATTCTGGGTCTGCATCCTCAAACTCCTTCTGTTAGCTAGGAAGGCTGAGAAAGGGCAATTGCTGCTTCTGATGCTCCGTGGAAGGACCAGGGGAGACAATTCGAACAATGAAGAAGAGGCTGGTCTGGGCTCCAGGACGAAGGAAAAAGAATGAGTATTCTGTTAGAAGTGAACAACCTTTCCCCTCTCCCTAAGTTGAGGCCATCTGTTTCTTCTTCAACAGAATTGTCTCTTGGGATATTTCTGCACTATGCTGTTATAGTGCTATTATTCCACTTTCGTCATCCTATGGAATCCTGTGATTTGCAGTTTAGGGAGGGGCCTCAAAGGGCCCCTCCCTAAACTGCAAACCCCAGGATTCCATAGGATGTTGAAAGTGGAATAATAGCACTATAACAGTCTAGTGGGGAAATGACTCCAGTCTCCTTTTTACTGCTCATTTGCTATAATGCTTTCCAGTAACTGCTCTTACAATGCAAATGATGCATTGAAGGAAGAGACTGAAAGAGGAGAAGGAAAAAGGAAAGGAAGAAAGAAGATAGAAACTTTTTGGTTCTGAAATGTCTCAGAATTAAAAAAAAAAAACCTATTCATCTTCCAAATGGTTAATAGTCACTGATGTGAGATATCAAAAGTTAACTTTGTTACCCGCATTTATGACTGTATTTCTTATTTTATTGGTCAATGACTGAAAAAAAGTGTCTGTCTGTCTAACCCATTCAAAGGTGGGAATAAAATGTTGCTGCTGTTATCAGACACAGGCAAAAAATAAGCCGGTGCAATGTCTGCATGTATATTTCTATGTATATACACACATGCACTATAATACACAAACATGTACTGTCTAACCCATTAAAAGGTAATAAATGTTGTGCTGTATAATACGGGCAAAAAATAATCCGGTGCAATGTCTGCATGTATATTTCTATGTATATACACACATGCACTCATAGATCACAAACATGTAATAAAGGAAGGAAGGAAGGAGACGGGAAGAAGGGAGAAAGGAGGAAAGAAAAAGAAAGAAAGAAAGAAAGAAAGAAAGAAAGAAAGAAAGAGAGAGAGAGAGGAAGGAAGGAAGGAAGGAAGGAAGGAAGGAAGGAAGGAAGGAAGGAAGGAAGGAAGAAAGAAAGAAAGAAAGAAAGAAAGAAAGAAAGAAAGAAAGAAAGAAAGAAAGAAAGAAAGAAAGAAAGAAAGAAACCATTACTCCAAACTCTCAAACCACTGGTCTAATCTTCAAGAGCCTTAAAAGTGACCGGAGGCTGGAAACATTCAGTCTTCTATTTACCTACATAGAACCTTCAGCTCAGCTTTCAGCAGAATGAAGACATCATGGAGGCAAGCATGGGCTTGCAAGCTCCCAAGTGAAGTAAAGATGGAATTATGGATGTGAAGGAGGAGGAAAAAAGCTTCTCTTACTTAATTTCATTGACTGTCTCTTCAGTCCCACCCCATCCTTTTTTTCTTACAGGTTGAAGAACTTCTTCTCTCTGTCTGAATGGACATGGGTAGACATTCCCCAGGTATGCTTTCCAGATGGTGTTAAGTCACTGGTATGTTTTTCCTAATGGCCACAATTACGTACACTTTTCTTTCACTCATTAAAGTGTATTTATGTTTTTTTCCCCACAACTGTATGTGGTTTTAGCTGAAAGATGGGTGTTCCAAGGCGTGCAGCCAGTGTGTGGCTCTTGAACACAGTGATGTAGGGACGGGGGGGGGCGATGGGGCCAGTGTGCCCCTGGTGGCAATATTTTGGGGTCACTGCCACTCCTTGCCTACTCTTGCCCATGAGCTGAAGCCTGGCCCCCGGGCACCGCAGCCCTGCCCCATCTGCCATAGGCCTGCCCCAGCACAATGTAGCCCCACCCCTGTGCACCATAGCCCACCCCTGCCCCTCCTCCATGCACTCCAAGCTACACCACTGCTTGGACTCCATTTTGTGGCTCCTGAAGTCCCTCATTGCTCTGCCAAAGCCCCCTTGCCACCTCATTTTTAAAAATCAACATGATTTTGGGGCAGCCTTTGCTCTCAAAGCTTGAAGAACCCCCTCAAACTTCTGAAAGCATGTGAAAATGTGCTCACCCAACATCAACAAGCACCCAGAGACTCATAATACCCCCAAATATCTTTGCTTTTCTCTGTAGTCCCTCTCAAACTGGTGGCAGGAAGTGAAGTTACATTTCTTCCTGTTTCTATTTTTGAGAGGGACTACAGTGGGAAATGGAAGCAGTCGGGCTTGATATGTGTGTGTGTTGGAGTGCAGTTTATAGGGACTTACTGTAAAATTGACCCTCTGATCCCCATTCAGTTGCCCACACTTGTTTAAATGTTCATGTCTTTGGAGAATCTATGCCTGGTTTCATGCAGAACTAGGAAATGTGTGCATTTCTGAGACAAGATTAACTTTAAAAAGCATTAGATAGAATGTGTACTGGTTTGAGAATTGGACTGTGACCCTAGAGACAAGGTCCAATTCCTTATTCAGCTGTGGAAACCTGCTGAGTGACCTTGGGTTTGTCATACACTCTTCACCCCAGAAAAACCTGGGTTAGGTTCACCTTAGGATCACCAGAAGTCGTAAACAACTTGAAGGCACGCAAAAACAACATCTTCTAGCATCTCCTTCTGAAATCTGGGTTCTTACCCAGCGACTTGAGTGGGATTTCCTTGGATTACCTTCCAATTTTGCCAGGAAAAGGGCCAACAAATAGCATTTGAATCATCCTTGGTGCTGAGATGTTTCATCCAAGAGAAGGATGAAAAGATAGCCATGGGTGATACCTAGCCTCAGCTTGACACCCGTCAGATTTCTCCCCTTTTTTGCTCCATTTCCAGGCCAACACAATTTAAATAGTTCAAATAAAGTAGCCTTTATTTACCCCAAATTTCCATGTCTGGTCTCATTATTTCATGACTGGTCACCAAAATATGAATAAGTACATACACAGGAACTGTAATGCAATGGATTTTTCTTTTAAAATAGGAATATAGGAATCATTGTTTCCCAAGCAGAAAATGAAGAAGATATATAAGACATATATAAAGAACAAATACAGAGAGAAAGCAGTGGCACTCAAACGTTTAGCCAGTCTCAAATGGAAAGTGCAAAAAGAAAAATATTGAGATTATATATTGATAAGTATTGAGAAACCAAGTATTTGATTTTCATAAGTCATTAATACTCAAAGGTTTTAAAGATATAAAGGAGTCCTATAGCACCATTGAGACTAACTGTTGGGGGGGGAATCTATCATAAGGTTTTGGGGACTCAGAATCATCAAAAGCAAATCTCCAAAGCTTTTGTTTGGGGGAAGAGGAGGAGGGCAACAGTTCAAAGAGGAGGAATAAGCAGTACTTAACACAGAACTGAGAGTGTATCTGCACTGCACACTAATAACAGTTTGATCCCACTTTAACTGTCACGGAGATACTCTGAGGAATACGAGAATTGGCAGTTTCTACGGGTATTTTGAATTCTCTGCTATCTTGCTTGAATGCTGTCCTTTGAATTACAACATTAGAGCTCACTAGAAAAGAAGAATAAGTCCCTCACCAAACTACAATTCCATATGTTGGAGACACAGCAGTCAAACTAGACTCACTATTATTTTGAAATCTTGAGTTTCCTCATTTCTTTTTAATCCCAGTCATTTCTTCTCAGATTAGCAGAGCTGGAACCTGTTGGACACCAACGGATGTTCCTGGTGTATCTCAAAGATAGGAATGGAAAGAATATTCTGGAGTATTCAGTACATATCTTTTTTTCAAAACCATGATCAGCCAGTGTTGTGAAATCCTGATGAGGAGAAATGACCCGGACTGATGAAAATACTATGCAAAATTCAAACCTGTTTGGCAGAAAATTGAACTTTCTCTGCAGAAAATTGTATGTGCTGAAATTCAGTGCAGAAAAGTGTTGTTTTCTGTGTTGAAAACATGGTTTTATGCAGAAAAAAAAATAACTTGGGAACTTAGGCCATTTCCATAGTAGACTGTTATAGTACTCTTATTCCATTTTTAACATCCTATGGAATCCTGGGGTTTGCACTTTATGGAGGGGTCTTTGAGGCCCCTCCCTAAAGTGTGAACTCCAGGATTTCATAAGATTTTGAAAGTGGAATAACAGTACTATAACAGTCTAGTGTGGAAACACCCTTAGTGTTGAGTATGTCTCCAGATACAATAGTTTCTGCACAGAAAAAACATTTTATGCACAACAAACAATTATATCTCTGTGTAGAAAATACTGTTTTCTGCACCAAATAATACCATGTGCAAATTTTGAACAGAGTTAGATACAAACTGTGAATATTCTTCAAAAAAAACAAACAAACTCCCCAGTTCTTGGAGACTTTCTCATAGTTGGAAGAAAATCATTAAATTTACTCATTGTTTCCTTCAAGAAGAAAACTAGAGAAGAAATGCATCTCTGTTTGAGGGGCATGCCAATCTTGAGCCATAGGAGCATGGGGCACTAGAAACAATTGGCTTCAGTAACGGTGTCGGCTTGCATAGTAGGGGTAGAGGCACCTGGGAACACACGGGTCATAGCAGCTTCCAGCAAAACCAGAGATGTAACTATAACCAGGTGGATTGCAGTACCTTCCTCCATATCCAAGGGGATAATTATAACCACATGGATCATAGCCGCACCCACCATAACCAGAAGGATAGCCATAACCACATGGTTCCTTGCAGATCCCACCATAACTGAAAGGATAGCCATAACCACATGGTTCCTTGCAGATCCCACCATAACTGAAAGGATAACCATAACCACATGGTTCCTTACAGATCCCACCATAACTGGAAGGATAGCCATAGCCACACGGCTCCTTGCAGATCCCACCATAACTGGAAGGATAGCCATAACCACATGGTTCCTTGCAGATCCCACCATAACCATAATTGTGCTGGTTGGAGCAGCTATCACTGGAACTATAATCACATGGGTCATAACATCTTCTACCATAACCAGAAAGGAAGCCACGTGGTCTGTAGCTACCCTTCCTGTAACTAGAAGAACAATCATAATCACATAACCCTTGGGATCTTCCACCATCACTTGTGGAGTAAACATAACAACGTGGTTTGTAGCAGCTGCCACTGTCACCAGAATCACATATTTGACGCCCTCCCCTACTGCTACCAGAAAGGTAACTGTAACTATGTGGTTTATAGCAGCTTCCTCCTTGGTTGTTAGAGAGGTAACCAGAACCACATGGCTCACTACCAGAAGAGTAACTGTTACACTGTGGCTGATAACAACTGGTGCCACAGCCAGGAAGGCAGCTGTAGTGGTATGGTTCATAGCAGGTGGGACCAATGTTGGAAGTGTAGCTGTAACCACGTGGCTGATAGCAAATAGGTTCATAACATGGATGAAAGATGCTTTGTGGGCTGTAGATCTTCTGTGGTCCACAAGGCAGATAATCATTCAGTAGAGTGACACCGGCCATCTTTCTTGGAGGGAGGTACACCTGCAATCGAAGATATTAAAGAACTCATTGGTGGAAAACATCAATGTTAGGGAAGAATAGGCAGACCTATAGTACGTTGTTGTGCTGTGATTCCTTGGGTTTCTCTGATCACACCTCCTTATTTCTGCTTCTATTTTTCTCCTTCATATCTGACTTCCTACTCTTCTCAGTCCATATTGGAAATGGTCAGTATAGTTTATCTTCAGAGAGCCAGAACGATATAGTGGTTTGAACATTGGAGTACGACTTTGGAGACCAGGGTTTGAATCCCTGCTTAGCCTTGGAAACCTACTGGATTACTTTTGGCAAGTCATGTTCTCTCAGTCTCAAGGAAGGTGAAGGCAAAGGGAAACCTCCTCTGAGCAAAGCTTGCCAAAAAAAAGCCCATGATGGTTTCACCTTAGGGTCACCATAAATTGGAAACAAATTGAAGGCATACAACAGCAAGAGTTTATCTTCAACCGAAATATGACTTATGCTAGCCTCCTACCTGTCATTTTACACTATAATTGTTTTTCTTTTGCACACCAGTAAGAGTTGTTTGACCATGGAATAACTTACCTTGGAAGGTGAGGGATTCAAAGGTCTTTAAACAGAGGTTGTGTAGCCACCTCTCAGCAGTGATTTAGCTTTGGATTCTTACACTGTCAAGAGATTGGATCAGATGGGCCTTAGGTTCCCGTCCTTGTCTTTGTTTCCTCCCAACTGATTCTTGATGTGCTTTTTTAAACCAGTAGATAATGTGACATGCACAACACTTTATCCCTGAACATTTTGCCATTGGTCCATGTCTCTCTCTTTCGTATTTGCTACCTGAGGCTCACATAGTAGTGGACTCAGCTTTTTAAAAACAATATCCTTTATTGTTCTCCTAATAGAATCCTAGAATTATAGAACCTTATTGCTTGGAAAGTCCAATTCCCATCCATGCAAGATGCACAACTAAAGCACTCCTGAAAGATGGGCAACTTCTGTTTGAAGACTTCCAAAGATGGAGAGTCTCTCTCTCTTTGAGGTGATCTATTCCAGTGTTGAAGAGCTCTCATAGTTTTTTTAAAAAGTTCTTCCTAATGTTTTGATTGAAACTCTTTTCTTGTCCTATATATTTTGTCTTATTCTATATCAAAATATTTAAAGGCATAGCTTTGTTAGTCTGTAGAAGCACACAGAGATCTTGCAAAGCTTTTGACACTAAGGCCATTTTTGCATGGTGTTGCTGTCCCATGATGGGGATGTGCTGGCAGTAATCAGCAAGTTGTGCTTTTGCATGACGTTAATGGAGTCCCACTGTCAATGCATTCCTACCTGTCACAATTATGGGATATTCCATTAACAGAAAAAATACATTAATGGCCCATGATCACATGATGCTCCCGTCACTGGCAGCCATGTGGAACTGGTAGAAGCTCAATCTAGGCACTTCCTTCCCCAGTGTAGCACAGAAAAGAGGCTGGATGCAGTGCGGAAGGAAGGCGCATGTTGCTTGCACTCTCATTCGTAGGCAACAAGCTGGCTGTGGAGGGGAGTACTTGGGAAACACTCCCATCCCAGCAAAGGTGCTGCTGGGATGGTGCTGGTACCACGACAGAAAAGGGTAAGGTGCAGAAATGGCCCTAGACTCAAGTAACTTCTAGAAATGTCTTTGTCTCACTAAGGGCCTTTCAACCCTATACTGTTATGGTGCTGTTATTCCACATTCAACATCCTTTGGAATCCTGGAGTTTGGAATTTAGGGAGCAGCCTTTAGAATTCTCATCCAGAGAGGTCTTTGGCCTCAGGAAACTACAAACCCCAGGATGTTGAAAGTGGAAGAATAGTACTATAACAGTGTAGTGCAGAAAGGCCCTAAGTCACAAAGATGCTCCAACATTCCTTTGTATTTTGTATAGTATATAAAGATACCCCTTTTGATATGAATAGAGACAGATCCACTGATAGACTTTACATGCACTCACACACACAAAGACACACACCATGTGATCACAGAATCAGAAAACAGAGAAATCAATAACTCAAGCATACAGATCTTGCTTTGCATGTGGCTAGTCCAGTTTCTGTCCCTGTCATCTCCAGATACGGCGGAGGTGGTAGGAATCACACAAAAACTTCTGTGTGAAACATTAGAAAGTTGATAATAACTTATTTCAACAATACTGATCTAAAAGAGCTAATGGCCTGATTCAGCATAAGCTACTTTCTGTGCTTTTGACAAATGAAGTTCTTTCATTCTGAGTCTCAATGTCAATTGATATAGTCTGTTTCTGTCTACTCTGAATATAGCTTTCTGGATCCCAATCAGATGTCTTTCCTGGTCACTGATGAGATGTTTTCCTGTCACATGATCTTCTTTCCTTCTGCTAGTCCAAGGACAGAAAGAGGAGTCTTCTACATGCAATGTCTATCCTGAAGGAGGAATTCTTTTTTGTTCTCATTTTAATCCAGACTTAACCAAGTTCACACTTCCCAGATCAATATACAAACTGGAATACAGCAACTATAGGTGGTCACACTTTTCTGAACACTGTGATGCCATTCTTCAGTAAAAAACACAAAGTGTACAAAAATCTGTACATTAGGGGAAAGTTAACACACAAAACAAATTTTATACATAAATGCATGCTGTAATTAAGTTTGAGAGCCAACATGATATAGTGGTTTGGGTGTTGGACGACAACCCTGGAGACCAAGTTTCAATTCTCCACTCAGCCATGGAAACCCACTTGGTAACTGTGGGTGTACAACACACTCTTAGCCCCAGAACATTCCATGATAGATTTACCTTAGATTCACCGTAAGTCAGAAACGACCTGAAGGCATACAACAGGAGTAACTAACATTGCATGCAGATGTATTTATCACATAGAAAAGTGTCTACCAAAAAGCAAAGAAAAGCAAACTTCTATGTTAGAAGAAGACATAGAAAAGTCTGTACTCACAAGTATCCATACAGATGTTTATGAGGACTTAAAAAACAGTAAAAACAGAAAGGGAAATGGAATGAAAGAAAGTTAAAGATTAAAAGAAGAAAGGAATGAAGGAAGGAAACTGGAATTGAGTGATTCATGTATTGTTAGCTGGAGCATGAAGCCATGATTCTTCCTCCTGTTCCAAATATCCTAAACAAAGGCATTTATGAGTTTGAAAAGAGCAAGACAGTTTTGACCTACCTCGGTATCCAAAGATTGATAAATGAAGGTATTTTTTCTCCCCGGAACACAATACTGCAGAGAGTTCTGTTTTTTTTATATGTCTACACACATAGCCTGAAGAACCTACTCAACAAAAGAAAGTTTAATTAGGGGTCCTCCTGAAATATTACGCGATGTACATACTAATTTCATGCTGTCGTTTAATTACTTTGATGCCAGCTGGGTTTATTACATTGCACCAAGCATGTCATGCTTCTTATGACATATAATTTTAAAAGTATCAGCAGTCAAAGGTATGGCAACTGTGCAAACATCCATTAATTGAAGGAGGTGGGGAAACATTTGGTTCCCTAGATGTTTTGTCCTATAATTTCCATCAGCCTCCCTCCAGCATGGCCCACAGGACAGATCTGTAGGAACCACAGGCTAAAGTACCTGAAGAACAAAGTGTCCTCCACACCTGCAATAGAGGGAATTCTAGAAGATGCACCTGTTGAATGGCCACATCTATCATTCATGATGCCTATCATTTATTTTTAGCATTATCATAGTTGTAAACAAGAAGTTACCGTTTTTAGAAGGCATTTATAAGCAGCCCATCAAAACCAGCACTTCTGAAGTCCTACAGCTATTTATGTGTTAGTAAGCCCCACTGGGCACAGTGGGACTTAATCTTGAGTACATATTCATAGAATTGCACTTACTTCAGTGGTCTAAGGCCTATTAATGAGAAGAACTATCAAGTTAATTGTTGAATGGTGAGTCAATAGAGACATATATTGATACAAGGAGTCTACTGTAGTTAGGATTGATGATAGGATTCAAGTCAATCTGTTCTTCCAAGCACTATTTGTATCATGTTGAGTCGGTAGGGTGATGCAGCAATCAAGAAAGCCAGCACAATTCTTGGTTGCATCAATAGGAGTATGGTGTCTAGAGCAAGGGAGGTAATGGTAGCACTCTATTCTGCATTGGTTAGACCTCATTTGGAATACTGTGTCCAGTCCTGAGCACCTCAATTCAAGAAGGACATTGGCAAGCTGGAGTGTGTCCACAGGAGGGCAACTAAAATGGTGAAGGGTCTGAGAGCCATGCCCTATAAGGAGCGGCTTAGGGAGCTGAGGATGTTTAGTCTGCAGAAGAAAAGGTTAAGAGGGGACATGACAACCATGTTTAAATGTTTGAAGGGATGTCATGTCAAGGAGAGAGCAGGCTTGTTTTCTGTTGCTCCAGAGAATAGGATGAGGAGCAGTGGAGTCAAGCTGCACGAAAGGAGATTCCACCTGAACCTGAGAAGAATTTCCTGATGGTCAGAGCTGTTTGGCAGTAGAATATTCTGCCTCCGTGGAGTGTGGTGCAGTCTCTTTGGAGGTTTTTAAGCAGAGGCTGGATAACCATCTGTTGGGAATGCTTTGATGGGTTTTTCTGCATGGCAGGGACTTGGACTGGATGGCCCCTGGGGTATCTTCCAACTCTGTGATTCTATGATTGTATGAAGAAGGCTGGGGTTTCCATTTTTCTAAAGGTATCTCTAGAGGCTGATATTAAAGCAACCTACTAACAACATCCAGATAAAATGGCCACTGGTCCTCCTAAAATTATCCATCTGATCTTAGGTGAAAATCTTACCTAAGACAGAATAGACAAATTGGGCCATTTCCACACAACACCACTATAGTGTAACCGCAGTGGGTTGTTTCTCCTTCAGGAACCTTGCTACCATGCAGCGTTGTCACTATCCAGCTGCTATCCTGTCCCCAAGCATTGCAAAACTACTGTATTATATTTCCGGGGGGGATCCTTTAAGAACCTCCATTAGCACTTCAATCCCATCAGCTACCTTAGTGTGGAACTGTAATAGCAGTTGATAGTGCTTCCTGGTATCATGAACCCAGAAGCGGAACAGCTGTGGGAGTGCCCAGATTGTCTCTCCTTTTGCAACTCCCATGGCATGGCAACATTGAAATCTATCATCCCTCAGTGTTTATCTTAAATTTCTCCTTTAAGTTAAAAAAAATATTTTTTAAAAAAATACACTTTAAAGCATCATAGAGTGAAAATGCAATAGTGTAGTGGTGTGTCCTGCCCTTCTAATGAAAAACATAGGATGTCGAAAGCAGAACAATACCAGTATAACAATGTAGGCCCTTTTCCTACAGCACCTGCCATGTGAAAGAGGGTCTGGAGCCTCACAGGAATGCGAGGAGTGATCTACATGACACCCTTGCAATCTCACAAGGCTCCAGGGGCTGGCAGGTAATGATCGTGCACCTTTGCATTTTTGGCTTTAAGCCGAAAATGCTGCACAATTGTGCATTGCTCCTGGGCCCCATGTGCACTTACCTTGCGTGCGGAGCCTTGGGAGCCAGGCTGGTTGTGCTTCTGCCTCAGTGCAGCCTGGGAAGGTCCTAGGCTGCACTGGAAAAGGAAGAGGCAGGGCTTCCGTGTGAGCAGGAAGCTCATGCAGAGCTGAAGAAGCCTGGATGTGAGGGCCTCTCACAAGAAGCTGCTTGCGTGAGCACTGCATCCCAGCGCCGAGAAGAGGTAGGATGTGGAAAGGGCTGTAGTGTGGAAATTTGGGAGAAAAGGTGGAGTATAAATCAACATGATGACAATTGGGGGGGGCAAGAGGGACATTGACTGTAGCTAGGACTATATCCGATGGAACTGGCACTAGTGTTCACCAGAAAAAAAATCTTCACCTCTCCAAACTCCAAATCCCAGTGTTCAGTAGGGTGTAACCATGGGAGCAATTTAGGATGAAAAGTGGTACGCTTGTGACATGAATACACAGCAACCAAGAAATTTGACTGCTTTAATCATGTGCCTAATTTTGTTAGGTCTAATTTTTAAATAACAAAAGAAATCATGAGCCTGACGCCTACGTATTCCTCTGCACTACTGGTAGCCAAAAGACACAATCAGGCTTTTGCTAATAATCTCCCAGACTAGGAATTGGGTCAGTTCACTGAAATAAAGCACTTGCCAGTATAAACTTATTTTCCATCTCTAGATAATGCTGGTTTAGGGTCCTTTCACATTGCACAGATATAAAACTATGGTGTCATTTTAACTGTCATGTTTCCATTCTATGGAATACTGGGATTTGCAGTAATTACAATTCTCAGCCAGAGAGCTGTAGTGCCCCCTTAGACTACTCTGACTGGGGAATCAAACCCTGGTCTCCAGGATCATGGTCCATATCTCAAACCAGCATGCCACACTGACTTTCTTCCCTCTCAGGTCATTTCCGCCCTACACTGTTATAGTGCTATTCTTCTACTTTCAACATCCTGTGGAATCCTGGGGTTTGCAGTTTAGGGAGGGGCCTTTAGAATTTTTAGCCAGAGAGCTTTTTGACCTCAGTGAACTACAAACCCCAGAATTTCACAGGATATTGAAATTGGAGAAAGTGGAACAGTAGCACTATAACAGTGTAGGGCAGAAATGGCCCTTGACTACAGTCCCCGGAATTTCATAGGATGAAGTTATGGAAATTAAAGTGGAATCAGTGTTATACTTGTGCAGTGTGGAAGGATATTTTGACTCCTGGCAAGGTTGCACGCAACATCAGCACATGAGTAAATTGCACCATCTCAAATGAAAGGAGAAAAATAAACATCTGATCAGCACTTTTGGAGGCCATCAATTTTTGGATGTAATTTTTAACTTTAGCTGAAGCTTAATGAAGCCTCGCAACCTTGGTTAAGCACCCCACAAACAAACAGACTTATCCCCCCCCCATTCTTGTGAGACTTCTTTAGAGGACTAGGAAGACTAATCTGACAGATCTCTGAGTCATGGTTGGATTTGTAGAAGAAAGGACAATTACTGGGGCCTAGTAACCTTTTCATGTTCTGTTATAATGTAATTTGGAAAGGGGTATACCAAAAGCAATACAACCCACTATTTGTGGAATGACAAAGCTCCTTTCAGCTTCCACAATATTAGGAGTTACAACTTCCAACATATGTGATTAAGAGGAATTTTAATATATGTCACCTGCTCAAGCAGCAATTAGTTGATACTCCACAAGGCCATCATGATAAAAATCAAATATTGAGTTCTTTCAGGAGTATAATTTAGAGATTTGACTCTTTCCGGGCGAGTGGATGGTTGTCTCTCTGTTCTAGCCAGCTTAGAAGGCACAGGACCTCATTAAATGCAGCTTTCATCCTTTATTTAAAGCTTCTGCCTGAGGGGTGCCAGACACAGAAGCCCTGCTTTAATTAAAGAATGACGTAGCAAAACATGCATGCAAGTTTTAACCTATGTTTGCAATCCTTCATTAGAGATGCAGATCTGGCACGTAGCTGTCTCTACATAGCAACATCTCCCAGTGCTATTCCTCGGGTTGATGGGGGGGTTCTACCTTTTAATTAACACACCTGTCTCCCATAACCTCATTGGTTTGATGTTGTTGGAGAGAAAGAAGATCAGCAGAGATGCAAGCTATTCTTACATAGCCAGACACCCTCCAACAAGCATGCTCAGGTGATGGGAAAGAATTCTCTCTCTCCCCTTATTCTTTGGAGTTTTTTTTTTTTTTTTAAACAAAGGCTGGATGGTCATCTATTGGGAATGCTTTGAGGGTGTATTCCTGCATGACAGGGGGTTGGACTAAATGGCCCTTGTGTTCTCTTCCAACTCTATGATTGTCTCTCTCTCTCTCACACACACACACACACTCACACACAATCTCCCAAGTCCTCTCTCTCTCAGACCCTGAAGAATGGATGTTAGTCAGAGTAGACAATACTGGGTTAGAGGAACAGAGGCTCTTTCAGCACCACCCTCTCAATAGCCCAACAAGAGTGGGCTTGTTTTCTGCTGCTCCAGAGACCAGGACAAGGAGCAATGGATTCAAGCTGCAGGAAAGGAGATTCCACCTGAACCTCAGGAAGAACTTCCTGATGGTCAGGGCTGTCCAGCAGTGGAATATGCTGCCTCGAAGTGTACTGGAGTCTTCTTCTTTGGAGGTTTTAAAGCAAAGGCTGGCTGGCCATCTGTCAGGGTGTTCTTGCATGGCAAGGAGTTGGACTGGATGGCCCCTGTGGTCTCTTCCAACTCTAAATTTCTATAATTCTATGTTTCTCTCAACCCACCATAGGGATGGGAGGACAGAACTGCAACGGCACTTATGCATGATGTTGTTGCGGTCCCATTCTTACCCATCTCCAGGTGGCACAATTACACCACAAATCATTGACAGGTTTTCTCCATCAATGACTGGCTGTTGCACCATCATCCCACCATGTACCCACACTTACCTTGCTTACAGAGGTCCTGGAGTTGCAATGGCTGTTCTTCTTGCTTCTGTCCCACAGCCTGGGGCAGTACACAGCAGCACTGTGGCAGGAAGAGGTGGGATTATCACGCTTCCTAGGTCACAGAGGCAGCTGATGCAGAGGGAAGCACTCCTATCATGCTCCCCTCCTGGCCAAGATGATACCAGGACCCACACCATATGCCTCCACAATGAGATAAGATGCAAAGAGGGTTAGAGTCTTTCAAGATGATAGAAAACAACTTTCTATATTCCTATAGGTTTGGGGCAGTAGGTAAATATGTCAATGAATGATTTTATTTTATTTTTTTGTAAAGAATGTATGGTGGAAATACCGCTCATAAGAAATGGAACCATGACAGTACCGTGTAGATCACATATGCCTTGGAGTCAACCATCTGTGTTAACTATGGTGCTTGTTCATCATTCTCTGCATGCAACAATCCTTAGAAGGCACACAACCATTAATTCCATGAAATTAAAGAGAGTGCAAGGGTGTGTAGACAAACTCGGTCTACAAAACATTGTTTCTGGTGAAAAATAGGAAATAACTAGAAGCTTTATGAGTAAAAAAAAATAATGGGGTTCTAATCCTGGTCTTCCTGTTCATGAGATGTCTGCCATCCTCTGTGGCCCCAAGAGAGCATAATAAAAAGGCCAGAATCTCAGAGCACAACCAGGAACATCGTCATTTCTGGCATCTGTGATCCAGGTAAGTCCACTTAGTTGCTTTTCTTCTACCAAAGTTCCATGTTCTTTCTAAAAGTCTTGTCTTCCTTCAACATTGCTTGTTTCTTTAAAGAATTTGAGGTTTATATTATTTTATTTATATGACCTTTTTCCAGCTTAGGATGGTTCTCCTTAGAAGTCTTTTCAAATTAAACCTTTTCAAATTAAAGTCAATTATTACACCGAATGTCCAGAACATGGAAAAATTCCCATTTTGGACTGTAGCTTCCAAAATCCTCAGTGGTCATGTTGGTCAAGGAATTCTGGGAACTCCTAAAACTATTTTCCCCCTCCATGTTCTGTTTACTACCACTTTGGATGGTTTTTGGAAAGGATATATCCTATTTCAGGAAAAATAAGGGGATAATTATTCTGGAAAAATAAATGGGAAAATCAGTCTACAGATGCAAATATTTAGAAATTTCATACTTGAAGAAAAGAAGGAAACATCTTATCATTTTTTTTCTTCTTTCTTTTTGAAAGGTTATTCATGGTTCAGTTCAAAACAAGATCACCTTTTTTGTGTGTGCGCAAATATATAGGTGTCCTTTGAAGAAAACAAGTGTAGTTTTCCTTGTTGGGAAATGTTCTTTTCTGTGCAGAAAATGCTGTTTTCTCACCAGCAACCCACAGGTGCATTTGTTTGACACAGAAGAAGTCCTGAATTGTCAAGATTTTCACCCATTTTGGATTCTCTTCATCAGGATTTTCTGACACTCAAAAATAAATAAATAAATTCAGCCATGTTTCTGAAAGACTTTTGACCATTCCTTCTAGCTGATGTTATCACTGAAGCCCACCAGAAGTGGTGGCTGTATATAATTGTCTAGTATCTATAATCTCAGAAACAATAGTCTCTGAATACCAATTATTGGAGAACAGGAGTGTGATTGCCATTGAGTAGCTACTTGGCCACCATGAGAATAGAATGGTTTCCTTATGTGAGAATAATGTTGTGGACTTTCCCAGCTGGTTCTTCAAATATTCTGCTTTTTGTCCATGAAAAAAAGTACAATCTGCATTTCTGCAGGGTTGTTGGCAGGAAAACAAAACAGTGTTGAAAAATAAGGAAGATAGATAGTTGATAGATACATCAATAGATAAGATAGATAGATAGATAGATAGATAGGATAAAGTTATGTAGATTTAGACTGCACTTCTATGGCTGCTTGTAGAGACATTGGTACCACTGAATTTAATAGGGCTTACATTCAAGTCGGTATGCACCAGATACAGAATTAGCCTTAGTGATAACCCTGAATTCCATTTGTAGTCCAACTGGAATAGCTTCATGAATTACTGGGGAGTATCTGTGTGTTTGCTCACCCTCCAGCTATTGATGTAGAAGGTTACTAGTTGGGAATAACCAAGTTAGTTGGGATTAACCAAGAGGATCCGGACCATCATTTTGCTTTGTGAGGAAAATGTAAGGGGCTAATGGAAAACTTCAGCAGAAAAGATGACTTTGGTGAGAGAATTATGTTAGTGATTTCAAGAAATAAATAACAGGAAGTAAGTCTAGGTAGAACTTTCCAAAGACCAGGTAACTTTCAGGTTAATGGAGAAGCAAAGGTCACAGATATAGATGCAATGTTAATCAAATGTAGAATCATAACACCAGACAAGTCTGGGATGAACTTTAAAGGTCAATGTTATATGGCCAATGTCAAAATTACCTCTATCCATGTATGAATTAACTATTTCAAAGATTTTGTATATAAGCTATACAAATTTTCAAAAGCTGCCTCCAGCTTTTCACATATTTGGACAACGATTACTACACAACAGTATGTTTTGCAAATGTACCCCTGCTGAAGTGATGAAAACAGCCTGGAAACTGTTAATTCATACAAAGGTAGAGGTAATTTTGGCATTGGACAGCTGCCAATTAGAGATGGAGTTCTTGTGTCAAGCAAGGATCCTACCAGAAAGGAATGCCACATCTAACATCCTTGTTACATATGCATATGTGATTTTTCATGGAAGACATTTCCTTGGTAGATTAAGTTTAAACAATGAAAGTCTTTACAAGGCAAAAGCAGTATCTGGATTTGTAGCCCAGAGGACAGCCTGTCTCAGGTCTTAGGTTGTTGTGGGGATTTTTTGGGCTATGGGACTGTGTTCTAGTAGTATTTGCTCCTGATGTTTTGCCTGCATTTGTGGCTGGCATCTTCAGAGGATCTGGCGGCATGGAAGTGAGACAGAATATATATACTTGTGTGGTCCCCGGGGTGGAGGGATTTGCATTTGTCTTAGCTGTTGCTGATGTATAATGTGCTCATGCACTGAATGTAAATTTTCCTTCTTGGTGTTGATATCTCACTTTCATGTTTTGTTCAAAAATGCTGGTGAGAGTAAGAATTTTTAGAGGTCTCCACATGGAGGTGCAAATTCAGTGGCAGTCACAAGCATTCAAATTCCCATCTTGCCCTGAAGTTGGAAATTCCATGATCAAGTGAGTAGGTTGCACAGCCACTGAGTTAATAATGATCTGGCTAAAACTCAGTACCACAAAGGGGATTTCAGTCCATCTGCCCACTTAGATTATACTTTGGCATGACTTGAGTGGTGAATCCAGCTCAAAGGAGACTTTGTTGCTCACTTCAATCAAATGAATTATTGGTAAAATGCAAGGCTGCTATAATCACATCAGTTGAAAAATTTGTCTAAGGCCCCTTTCACACCTTACCTTTTCATGGCACTGGGGTGCGAGGATCACACGAGCAGCCTCTTGCAAGAGGCTCTCGCGTTCCTGCTGCTTCAGCTCCGCAGCCACTGCCTGCTAGCAAGCAGGCAGAGTGAGGACTCCTCCTCTTCCTTCCGCAGCACAGTCTGTGATTTTCCCAGGCTGCACTGGGGCAGGAAGCATGAGCACTGCAGCTTCGGAGGCTCCAAAGGCATGGACTCAGGGCCCTGGAGTGATAAGCGATTGTGTACCATTTTCGGCTAGAAGCCGAAAATGAAATAGTGCATGATCGGTGCCTGCTGGCCCCGGCAGCATTGCACAATTGCGAGAATGTCATACGGACAGCTCCTCGTAACTGTGCGATGCTCCAGAGGCCCTTTTGCATTGCAAATGCCATGCAAAAAGGGCCTAAATCAAGAAAGAAACATTATTTGGATTTTCAAAGTGCTGCTGTCTTGCATGTAGCCTTATTAAAAGGACCTGCAAGATGAATTGCTCTGAAATCCATTAATCCAGGCTCAGTGACTGTTAATATCCAATGTTTGGATTACCCAAACAAATTTTTTCCCAGCATCTCTTACAGCAAAGAAAGCAGAGCAAAAAGGTATCATCAAATATTGTTTTGCCTTCCTATTGACATTGAAAACAGTGGAAGAAGAAGAGTCTGGTTTTGCTAAAAACTGATGGGAAACAAATCTTTATTTGAAGATTCTAGAAGACTTATTTTATAAAAAGCAAGGTAAACTATTTTAAAAGTTTTCAGGTTTTTTCAGTACCTTTACACATTATTCAAAAGAGTGATAGAACATTTAAGCTGAAACATTTTTCAGGGATTCCAAAGAAACAGTTTCACATTTGTGGGGAGTAGGATGCCATTCCTTCCCACTTCCATATATAAAATTCATTGAGAATTGTCTTAGTTCTGTTCAATACACTTTGAAACCAAAGGATAAGCAGAAAAATGTAAATAAAATTATTAAAATTGTTTTTTTCCAAAAAGGTCAATGTTAGATAATTGCATCTGAAGGCTTCCATACCACTGAGGAAATCAGAACATATCAGGTTTTAATAAAAAAAATAAAAATAAAGGAGTTATCCAAGGGGTGAAAACACATTAGCACCTTACATGGATTCCTTAAAGTTTGGACTAGAACCTGGTATGGTTTACCACCCTGCTGACATGGAATCTACCAGCCACCAATAGGATTAGGTAGGAAATATTGGACAAACTTGACCTTTCTAGTTGTGGATATAACCTGGTATATCCTATCTTCCTAGACTGAAAGGTTGATTAGGAGTTAGTCACTCAACAATTTCGCCACTTCTCAGATGATTTGACTCAAAACCTGGATCAATTCCTCACCACAACCACCTTCATCATCATCAAAATGTTTATTCTTTATTGTTATTGATATCTATGTTTATCTACCTTTATATTTATTAATATTAATATAGTTTGCAGATTAATATTCTCTACATTTCTAAGTTGTTGTTGTTGTCATTGTTGTTAATAGTAATATTACTATGTTTTCATTTCTATTAATATTGACATAGTAGTAGTATCTATCATCATTGTCACCACAACCAGCAGCAGCAGCAGTAGCATTTGTAGATAAAATATATTTAGAAATTTTCTTTAAATCTTAATATAGATGAGAATGGATGTGGAATAGGACTGTAATTGTTATCCTATAAGGTAGAGGATGTTGGGTAGAGGATGTCCACAATGCTAGCATCTCCTTAGAATTTGAGAGGATTATAGCTCAAAGGAGGCCTGTGAGAAGAGAGGTAATGGCAAGAACTTTTCATCTATGTATACTAACTGTAGAGAATATTCTAGTTTAAAGGTATTTTATTTGCATTTAACCAAAACACAGGCAATCTAACACTCAAAGAACCATACAAGGCTATGGAAAGCATGGCGTGAAAAGTTGGATGGGAGAGCAATTGGGGTGATGAGGTTGATAGCTACCAGTTCGGAAGAAGAAGGTCAAAGCAGAGTAGCTCAGGTAACATCTGAGGGTAGCAAGGATGTATAGCAGTTTGGGTATCACATATTACATCCAAGTATTACAGTTTGCTGGGGCTGAAGCTAGAGTTTATATATTGTATTTCCTACCTTGAGGGAAGTGTTTAGACAGAGTGTCCATGGCTTTCTTACAGGATTGACACAGGGTACTGGCATGGGCTGATTGTCTTAACTCCAGGTGACAAAATATTGACGGGAGTCATGACAATCTCTTAATGTTTTGGTTGGGCAGGGGTATAGAGGAGATTTCTGTAGGAAGAGATAAAGGGATGGTCCCTGATTGCTTCACCTGGACAGTTTTGCCTTCCATTGTTTTTGGGTGTGCATGGAGCCTGAGGTCTTGAAAGGATTAGCAGAGACTCCCTGATGTCTGGATTTCCTGCTAAATCCTCTCTGAGCTTATGACCTCACTGGGGCCCTTTTCTCACAGCATTTCCAAAGCAAAAGGGCCCCTTGAGCGTCCCATAAATGTGAGGAGCAGTCCACACAATGCACTCACATTTGGGCGATGTTCAAGGGCCTAATGTGAACCGCAGATTCATTTTGTCATTTTCAGCTTAAAGCCGAAAATGCTGTGCAGTCGCACATCGCTCCAGGGCCCCATGCGCACTTACCTGGCATGCGGAGCCTTGACAGCTGGGTCGGTCGCATTCCTGTGCAGGGCGGCCTGGGAGGTCCCAGACTGCACTGCGAAAGGAAGAGGCGGGGTGCTTGTGCACCAGGAAGCAGCTGTGGAGCCGAAGCAGCAGGGACGCAAGAGCCTTCCTTCCCAGGCTTCTCACACTAACCCCACACTCCAGCTCCGCGAAAGGGTAAGGTTGACCTATATCTTAGGTCAACTTAACCTGGCAAAATGCTCTTCAGCAAGCATGCCCACAATCATGTTTTTTTGCCCATAAATTTGTCCGGTTATGAAAATAACACATGCTGCAGTATGGAGGGTGTATGGTATGGTAACACAATTCTTTGTTCATTTTCTTCTGAAAAGAACAATGACAAATTACAGCAAGTCTCTTGTGAGAAAGTCTTCAAAAACAATGAAAACTATTTGCAGTTCAAGACTTATTCTGCACAAAACTTGCATATGATTATTTTGCACACAAAAGAGCATTTTATGCATAAGGAACAATATTTTCTATGCAGAAAATAATATTTATGTAGAAGAAAAGTATTTTCTGTACACAAAATCCTATTTTTTGTATGGATAAAATATTTTACAGGCAGAAAATTTTGCTTCTTGTGCAGAAAATGCTGTTTCCTGTGCCAAATGACTACATTGAAATGTCGTATAGAATTAATTTTCAAACTGCAAATTCTGGTCTGTCCAGAATTATTCTCATTACAGTTTTTGAACATGTAAGAAACATGTTTTCAGTTAATTTTGATTTTTTTTAAAAAATATTCTTCTTATCTCTACTGTGCAACTTTAGAAATGCAGACTAGGGGAAGATGGATGAACAGATCTATGGACTAGAAAGGTTGCCTATCTCTATTGCCAAAGTGCCATGACCCATGGTTAATTGTAATCTAGTGATGACTGTGGCTACTCAAAACCTGTGGTCATAGGCCTACACTAACATCAGCCTTATTGACCTGGAACAGAGAAAATGTACCAAGTGAAAATTCTCTTCGCCTATACCTGACTTTCATAGTTCATCTGTACTGCATGAGGTTGGATGATCTTGGAGTGGCTGGTCCTGATGTTCCTTGACCTTGAACGTTCCCAAGCTCATCCTCAGAAGTGCTGTGTTTGAATAAGTGTGCATTTCTTTTCCAAGTGAAGGTGCTTCTTGTCAATCTGCTTTCTCTTCCATTATTTCAGACCCATCACCATCTCTCCAAGATGACTTACTACAGCCTTCTGGGTTACTATGATCCATGCAACTTCACCCTGGGAGAGAACTGGAACACAAGCTATTGTCACCCATATTTGTACCTCTATAGCCTTCCTTCTGGATCTTATTATGGTTATAGTCCTTGCAGTTACACCAATGGTTGCCAAGCTAGGTGCTTCTCCCCTTGCTATAGTTCAAGATCTAGCTGTTGCTCACCTTACTACAGTTACAATCAATGTTCTCCTTCCTATAGCTGTTACCCATCTGGCTACAGCTCAGGATCCAACTACTGCATCCCTAGTTACAGCTATAGCTCCAAGGATTGTTCACCGTGCTACAGCTACAACTGGTCCCCTTGCTATAGCTCCACATCAACCTGTTATTCCCCTTACTACAGTTCCAAGTCAAAAGGATGCTCCTCTTGCTATAGCTACAATCAGTGTTGTCCAGGCTATGGTATTGCATCAGGCTGTTGCTCTCCTTGCTACAGCTCGAAGACCAAAGGATACATTCCTCGCTACAGTAGCAACCAGCGCTCTCCTGGTTATGGTTCTACATCAAATGATTGCTCTCTTTCCTACAGCTTGAAGACCAAAGGATACAACCTTTGCTACAGTAGCAATCAGTGCTCTTCTGGTTATGGTTCTGCATCAAATAATTGTTCCCCTTGTGACAGCTCCAAGACCAAAGGATACAACCCTTGCTACAGCAACAACCAGTGCTCTCCTGGTTATAGTTCTACGTCAAATGATTGTTCCCCTTGTGACAGCTCCAAGACCAAAGGAAACACCCCTTGCTACAGCAACAACCAGTGCTCTCCTGGTTATAGTTCTACGTCAAATGATTGTTCCCCTTGTGACAGCTCCAAGACCAAAGGAAGCACCCCTTGCTACAGCAACAATCAGTGCTCTCCTGGTCATGGTTCTACCTCAAATGATTGCTCCCCTTGTGACAGCTCCAAGACCAAAGAAAGCATCCCTTGCTATAGCAACAACCAGTGCTCTTCTGCTTATGATTCCACATCAAATGATTGTTCCCCTTGCTATAGCCCCACCTTCAAGGCCAAAGGAGGCATCCCTTGCTACAGTAGCAACCAGTACTCCTCTTGTTATGGTTCAACATCAAGTGATTGTTCTCCTTGCTACAGCTCCAGGACCAAAGGATACACCCCTTACTACAGCTCCAAGACCAAAGGATGCACCCCTTTCTACAGTAACAACCAGTACACTCCTTGTTATGATTCCACATCAAGTGGTTCCTCTCCTTGCTACAGCTCCAAGATCAAAGGATACACCCCTGGCTTCAGCTATAGCCAGTGCTCACCTTGCTACAGTTCTAGATGCTATTCCCCTTACTACGCCTCTGGATCTAGACATTGCATTCCTGACTACAGCTATAGCCAGTGTTCTCCTTGCAACAGCTCCAGTTGGAATTCCCCTTACTACACTTCTGGATCCAGCTGTTGCACTCCCAACTGCACCTACAGCCAGTGTTCTCCTTGCTATACTTCCAGATGCTACACTCCTTACTACATCTCTAGATCCAGCTGTGGCACTCCCTACTACACATACAGCCAGTGCTCTCCTTGCTACAGCTCTAGGTGCTACTCCCCTTACTACATCTCTGGATCCAGCTGTCGCATTCCTAGCTACTGCCAGCTCTCCCCCTGCTATAGCAACAGCTCCTGTCACTTCATTCCATGTGGTACACCTTCAGGAAGCTGTTGTTACTCAAATGAATACTGAAGATGTTCTTGCAATTCAGGAAAAAAAAACCTGAATTGTAATGGGAAGAACTAATAAGCCATGATGATGCAAAACCCATGATGACACAAATATCAACATGTGATCATTAATGACTGAATGCATGACTTTCAAATATGCTGGGTTTCCAAAGGATTTCTATTCCAGTCCACAATCTTTTGGAAACTCAGCAGCCCTGAAAGTCAGACTTTTGACTGAAGGATACATTTAAGATTTACACCTGATGTTCTTCACAATATTCCTTAGTGCAAAAAGATCTATTTCAGTTCTTGGATATCCTGAAGATTGGGTGGCTTCCATGTAAGTGGTGGTGAATCTATTCTGTTTTTTAGAGAAAAATTTAGTAGATCTATATCCAAGATACTGATACAGCTTGCTTCAGCAGCTTAGATATCACCTTTCCTTTCAAGATGAAACCTAGAGCTGGCCTACTGACATGGGAGTCACCAGGTGTCATGGCAAAGGATTTCCTTTGCTTAAATCCTGGAGCATAAGGTGGAAGGGTGGGGGAGGGAATGAAAGTAAGCAAGCAAGAAGACAAACCAAGTTTTGCACCGTGGCTTTCCAATTTTGTGTAAGGATCCTTCCCCCACTTTGCAATGGAACATTGTCTTATATCAAAAGTAAAACAAGGAGACATCTCACCAAGGATTAAAAGATGGAAAACATGTCGGTAAAATATATGAACACCACTGGATACATATAGGCCTGGTTCCTTTAGATATTCCCAACTGGGGAAGATCCATTGTATCAGTTGGATGTACTTACGTATTGAGTCACCATGCTACAGTTGGGTCAATGGATCTTCTCCAGTTGGAAATAGCAAGCAGAATTTCCTTGAAAGCAACCGTAGAAGCACTGAATGGAAGGAGGAAGAAAAAGAAGAGGAAGAAGTAGGATGTAACTCCCTCACCCTTCTTCAGAGAATAATCAAGATTTCTCTAGCTTTCTACTGAAGGAAACAACACTGTGGGCCTTTCTGTACTACACTGTTATAGTGCTATTATTCCACTTTCATCATCCTATGGAATCCTGGAATTTTCAGTTTTGGGAGGGGCTTTTAGAAATCTCAGCCAAAGAGCTCTTTTTCCTCAGGAAAATATGAACCCCAGAATTCCACAGCAGGTTGAAAGGGGAATAATAGCACCACAACAGTGTAGTGTGGAAAGCATGGGGCATGTGGAAAGTGCATCAATAGGAGTATGATGTCTAGATCGAGGGAGGTACTGGTACCACTCTATTCTGCTTTGGTTAGACCCCATCTTGAATACTGTGTCCAATTCTGGGCACCCTAATTCAAGAAGGATATTGACAAGCTGGAGCAAGTCCAGAGGAGGGCAACCAAAATGGTGAGAGGCCTGGAAGCCATGAAGCCCTATGAGGATAGACTTAGAGAGCTGGGTATGTTTAGTCTGCAGAAGAGGAGATTAAGAGGGGACATGATAGCCATGTTTAAATATTTGAAGGGATGCCACATAGAGGAGGGAGAAGGCTTGTTTTCTGCTGCTCCAGAGACCAGGACAAGGAGCAATGGATTCAAGCTGCAGGAAAGGAGATTCCACCTGAACCTCAGGAAGGACTTCCTGACAGTCAGGGCTGTCCGGCAGTGGAATCTGTTGCCTCGGAGTGTAGTGGAGCCTCCTTCCTTGGAGGTTTTTAAGCAGAGGCTGGATGGCCATCTGTCGGGATTGATTTGAGGGTGTTCCTGCATGGCAGGGGGTTGGACTGGATGGCCTGTGCGGTCTCTTACAACTCTGAATTTCTATGATTCTATGAAAGGGCCTGTGTTTGCTGATGCTTACTCCTGTTAAAGTGGTAGCCATACATATCTATAGGTGCAGATGTATATCTAGATTGGCATATATGTTGATCAGTAATTGGATATAATTTTGACTTCTTCCTCATATTTTCTATTCACTCTAACTAAAATGATAATATAGGAGTATTTGTCCTATTCTTTGTTTCCAAAAATGACAGCTAAATGTTCCAAAAAAGCACCTGGCATATTTCTAAAAGAATCAAGCCATCACACACACACACACACACACACACTCTTTCTCTCTTTCTCTCTCTCTCTCTCCCATCCCCTCCCCTTCCCTTCAGCTACAGCCCAACCTGAAAAGTAGCTTATCCCTACCAGTATTAATATTCATTTGAAGCGAACAACCTTCAGGAGAATATTCAAGTCTTACAGGCTTAGCCACAATTTCAAGTATGTGTTTTGTAGCAATTCCCTCTGGTCTCTCCCCCACCCTCCCAAAAAAACTTTTGGATGAATCCATAGGAGTGTGAAATTCAAGGTGGGAGGAAAATAGGAATAGAGAAATTTCTCACTCTTATAAAGTTCTTTCTGGTAGAGGCTTGTAAGCCTTGATGTTTTCTTTCTGCACTGAAATTTGCACACTGTTTTAATGCATTCTTTCCTTCATTGGAAATTTATTTGTATCATTTACTAATTTAAGCAGCCAATTTTCCAAGCAGTTTGTCATGGTGCTTTTGTGCATATTTTCTGTTTGAATTTTAGCTGCCCACATTAATAGGTGCATTGGCTTTCCGTGCATTGTTTTGTCTCAGAAATCCCCTGTAAGCCTTAGCAATGGATGGATTCTCAAAATAGAGTGTGCATCTTCTCAGAACCTAGGAACATAAGAAAATACTACCTTTGTTTAGAACCTTTCTGCACTACACTGTTATAGTGCTATTATTCCACTTTCAACATCCTGTGGAATCCTGAGGTTTGATGTTTAGGGAGGGGTATTTCAGGTTTTCAGCCAGAGAGCTCTTGGACCCAGAAAACTACAAACCCCAGATCCCACAGGATGTTGAAAGTGGAATAATAGCATTATAACAGTGTAGTGTGGAAAGATCCTTAGTCTGTTGAGTTCAACAAAATATCTTCCTATCTCTAGGGTCATTTCCACAGTACACCGCCATAGCTCTATTATTCTGCTTTTAACATCCCATGGAATCCTGGGGTTTGCAGTTTAGGGAGGGGCCTCAAAGTGTGGCCCTTTTCACACAGCATTTGCCATGCGAAAGGGCCCCTCGAGCATCGCTCAAATGTAAGGAGCGGTCCACACAATGCACTCACAATCATGTGACACTCCAGGGTCTTGCAGGTGCCACTCACACACTTTTTCATTTTTGGCTTTGAGCCAAAAATGGTGCATGATCGTGCATCGCTCCGGGGCCCCATGTACACTTGCTGTGCATGTGGAGCTCCAGAGCTGCAGCACTTGCACTTCCTGCCCCAGCACAGCCTAGGAAATTCCCAGGTTGCACTGTGGAAGGAAGAGGCAGGGCTTTCACATGAGCAGTTGGCAGCTACAGATCTGAAGGAACCAGGAATCTAGAGCCTCTCACTGGAGGCTGCTCACGCGATCCCCGCACCCCAGCTCCATGAAAAGGTGCATTGCGGAAAGGCCCTGTGTGTGTGTGTGTGTACAGTTCACTGTCCCTTTTTGATCAGAAATTAAACCCAATTGAATTCTGATTGTTTGTACTAAACTAGATGTCTCTAGGGAAAGGGACATTGGAAAACCACTGATTCACATACTGAACAATTACTAGCCGTTGTTGAGATGACAGCTAGCACAGGGATAACTGTTGCCATATTTAACTCATGTGGCATGGATGCTGGCACCACTATGATTGATCTATTCCCAACCAGCAGAGTCTCAGTCTTCAGCCAACATGAATTCTTCATGGCATGCTGGTTCCAAGATTCTCTCACAATGGAAAAGTCATTGCCATAGTGATACATAATCATGCTGTCCTATGCCAAAACCCCATGGATCTGCACACAGTGCTATGGAAAGTTGGATATTGCTTTAGATAAGGGTTTATGTTTAGCTTTGTTAGACATGTCTATTGAGAAACAAGGAATAGT
This sequence comes from Ctenosaura bakeri, assembly GCA_948474755.1. Classification (NCBI taxonomy): domain Eukaryota; kingdom Metazoa; phylum Chordata; class Lepidosauria; order Squamata; family Iguanidae; genus Ctenosaura; species Ctenosaura bakeri. The sequence continues at coordinate 229,406 of CAOLHI010001104.1, read as the reverse complement.
TCCAATGCAAGGCTTTCTTAGTTTAGGAAAGATGGAAACCAGTAGAAAAGACAGACACAAGAGTTAGTGAAAACCATCTTCTTAAATTCTACTTTTTAAAGGAGTTTCCAAACTCAGGAAAAAAAAATGGATTGAACTGTAGTAGTTAAATCCATGGTATATATAATTTGAACCTATGTGTTTGGAGGAACTATATTTGTGAAGATGGAAGTAGAATATGTGCCAACAGCCAGTATTATTGTTGTGTTTGTTCAGATAAGGAGTATGATTTTCTATAGGAGACATGCTGAATCTGATGGGCCTTTGATCTGATCATGAAGGCATGTGCTAAGTAAGTTAGAAAATAAGTAGGTAGGAAGAACTTCCCCTATGGGGATGGCCACTAGATGGCATTTTGAGAAGCTCAGACCAATCCATGGAGAGAGGACTGGCAACAGCTGTTAAGTGTAATAGCAAAGCATTATACCTCTGTGTTTAGGGTTGGTATTGCTGCTCTGACATAGATGAACTAGAAGACCAACAACAGGGCATAGCTGGTATTTCACATGCCATGCTTGTGTTTTTCTGAGGAACAAGTCTGGCTTCTGTAGGACACAGAGCTCTGGATGAAAGAAAGCTCTGAATGAAGATAACCTTTTTGTTCTGATTCAGCTTGACAAGATATATTCTTAAATATCTTTGATTTCTTCTGTAAACCTACTTTATTATCAGTACGCTCATCCCTCCACATCCGCTAGGATTAGGAACATAAGACCTCTGTGAAAGTGAAAAAAGTGAATAACTCTAGGCCCTCCAAAACCATATTTAACACACACAAAAATATGATCACCATATTCAACCCACCATAGATTCCTTTGAGGCATCAGGGTTCCTTCACAAGTGGGTGGCTGATGGACCTTACTGACATCAACCCTGTTGCCCCACACCATTTTTAATAGGGACTTCCTAGCCTCATTTGCAGTCTCTCGGTCTCACGAGGCTTACAGTCCCTATTAAAAATGGCGTAGGGAGGCACCAGAGGTGACAGCAAATAATCTGTGAATAATGAAATCAACCAAAGTAGAACCTGCAGATGTGGAGGGCTGACTGTAGTGCAATCTGTCTAGTAAGCAATGGTAGCAGTAGTAATGGTAGTAAGTAATGATAGTAAGCAATGACAACAGTAGTTCAACTCCCTTATTTTATTTCTCTCTTCAATAAAGCATATTCTTCCTTGAATCATTTGTGTGGTGTTTATTTTTTAGTATGTCACCTACATTAGTATCTCTCCACTGAGAAAGATCTCTCTTGTGTCCTTGCCAAGCAATGCCATCACAGTGGTGAATCCAAGAGAAACTCTCCCTATAGATTCTAAGGCCATTTTGTCACTACACTGTTATAGTGCTATTATTCTACTTTCAACATTGGGCCATAATTCCACTTTCAGCATCAGTCCTTTCTACGCTATACTGTTAAAGAGCCATTATTCCATTTTCAACATCCTAAGGAATGTTGGGGTTTGTAGTTTAAGGAAAGGGCCTTTAGAATTCTCAGCCAGAGAGCTCTTTGGCCTCAGTAAACTACAAACCCCAGAATTGAAATTCCACTGGTTGCCTCTGGGTTCCAGGAAGCACTATGGCCAACTCTTTCCGCTGCAGCGCAGCTGGGTACTGTTCCAGGCTGCACTAGGGAAAGAAGCACAGTCATTGCACTTGAAGGCTCTCTGCAAGCAGCGGAAGTGTGGGTGCATGGTGGGAGGGCTGCACAATTTCCAGTCACTGATGGGGAAAACCTGTCAATGATTTGCAGGATGATCACGCTGCCTGAGGACGGCAGAAGGACAGGAACGGGATGATGTCATGCATAAGTGTTGTCCTGGCCTTGTCCTTCTCCCATTCCCATGGCAGGTTGTGTGCATTGAGCGGAAAGGGCCTAGGGCAGAAATGGTCTTACGGTTATTAATTATGGCCAACCAAGTATCCAAACCAACAATTTATATATGCATTTTTGTTGTCTATAAATAAATCATAGCCCACACAATGACAGAGTAGATCATTGATGGGTTTTCCTTGTCAATGGCCCTTTCCACATGGCATCTGCCATGCGAAAGAGGGCCTGGAGCCTTGTGCGATTGCAAGGAGCGATCTGCATGACGCCCTCGCAGTTGCGCACAGCTCCAGGAGCTGGCAGGCAACAATCACTCACCTTTGCATTTTCGGCCTGAAGCCAAAAATGCTGTGCGATCATGCATTGCTCCCGGGTCCCGTGCACATTTACTTTGCATGCGCAGCCTTGGGAGCTGGGCCAGTCATGCTTCCTGTCTCAGTGCAGCCTGGGAAGGTCCCAGGCTGCACTGCAAAGGAAGAGGTGGGGTTCTTGCCTGAGCAGGAAACTCGTGCAGAGCTGAAGAAACCTGGACACGAGGGCCTCTCACAAGAGGCTGCTTGTGCGAGCACCACACCCAAGCACTGAGAAGAGTTAGGATGCAGAAAGGGCCAATGACTCATGATTGCACCACCATTCAACACTTATCTGGTGTGCAGAGGGTCCAGAAGTACAATGGCTGCACTTCCTGTCCCAGTGCAGCCCAGGACAGTAGCAAACTGTACTGCAGAAGGAAGTGGTGGGGCCATCTCACTTCCTGATCCCAGAGGCAGCCAGTCTGGAGGAAAGCACTCTCATTGCACTCCTGTTCAGGCAGGACACTGCTGGGATCCCCACAGGATGCTGCTGGAATAAGATAAGTTGCAGAAAGGGCCTAGGGTTCCATTACACCAGGAAACATTGAACTTTTGATATCAGAATGAAAGGAAAGATGAACTTTTAGATCAAAACCTAAGCAAACTGGCCACGATTCTATAATATAGCCTGTGTTATGTAGCTGTATACATACTTATCTAAGTATATCTCTTATAGTGCTATTATTCATACATACATACATACAACCGTATACATACTTATTTATGTGCTATGGAGCCCTCCTTGTGAATTGTGAAGATGCACTGGAAGGGCACTGGAAGGAACATCCAGATGTGGATCTAGCTTTACCAATTCACATTCACACTCCCTTGCTGGTGTCCCTGTGCATCAGGAGTATCTGATATGCATTGGTCTCAATGAACAACAATCCAATGTGTATTAGTTCTGATGTTGTGATAATGGGGCTTCCCATTATCTAGACTTGGCTGAAGGGGAATACTTCCTTCTTCAGGTAAACCAAGGGTTAATGGGGTGTTGGGTTTAGGTTACACTTTTTATTGTAGGTCAGCCTCACAGGTCACGGGGAGAGAATTGCCCAATCAAGGGGGAAAAGGTGAGCATCTTCGAGATGCTTCGATGGAGAAGTTATAAAAATCCATGAGAGACCATGTGGCCGAGAGACAACAAAGAAACCTCCTGGAGATGAAATCTGTGCCAGTAGTAGGCTGCAGGCCCTAGGCCTCACCTCCTGGCCTCTCTCTTCTCTTAGACCATCTAAGCCTGTGAACCCCAATGTGAGTAGCTAGAATATTAGGTAGTTAATTGTGTTAGGGCTTTTTATTATTTTCGAGGTTGGCTGGTCTTCAGAATGCAGCTGTTATTATAACTACTTGTAATTTAAGCATACCTGAGAGGGGGGAGACTCTCACGTGTATTATTGTCTTGTTTACTTGCATGCCTCAAAATAAATGCTTTTCTGTAAAACCTCTGTTTCCTCTCCATTCCCATGCCATTCTTCGGCACACACTTAGACCATTTCCGCACTACACTCTTAAAGCATGATTATTCCACTTTCAACCTCCTATGGAATCCTGGGCTTTTCAGTTTTGGGAGGTGCCTTTAGAATTCTCAGCCTTTGGCTTCAGTAAACTACAAACTCCAGAATTCCACAAGATGTTGAAAGTGGAATAATAGCACTATAACAGTGTAGTGCAGAAATGGCCTTAGATAGGACTTTGATCACTCAGAAGGGGGAGATGAAGGAAGGGAAAGGTCCTTAAGCATAGAGATTGTCAATCCACTGAGCAGGGTCCCAATGTACTGTTCAGTTAATTCAGAATTCAGTGGGTGGTGGCAGCATGAGAATTAATGAACACTGGGGAATTTCCTGCTCCTTTTCAAGGGTAGAAGTCAGTCTTGCTGGGCTGGAAGTAAACTCAGTATGACAGATGCACAATGATCAGTTTGTTGCATCCCTGACATAGTAATGTCATGGCAGCTTTATGCTGAATATGGACATTGCAAACCCTCACTGAATATGGACATTGCAAAAATTTCTGTTTCCCACAGGCATAAATCCATTTACATGGACATTGTCCCGATACTGAATTTAATCTCTTTTGTTCATATCTGTTTTAATAGAAATCAGTAGGAGCAGAACAACAAGTTTGTATCCTGAATGCTTTGGGTGACTGTCAACTATACATTAAAATGTATCCATTAGTTTGAGGTAAATAGGAACATCTTCACCCCAAGGGTTAAAGCACCAACATGCTTGGGCAATCACCACAGTGCCCTAGGGAGATTAGGCACTACCTTTTGAGATGAACATAAATGAGTTTTGGTTTTGGTTTACAAGATTGCAATCGGGTATTATGGATGCAAGCTGATGTTTGTGATTGGAAAATATAGACATGCCATGGGGCAATGTCTAGTCACAAGGTCCTACAAAGATGAAAGCACAGTGAAAAGATGAGTCTGCTTGGATGGTAGATTATCTGATCTTCCCTTGTGTGATATTTCTGAATTTTGTTGAGATCTTTGCCTTCAGCTGTTCTTTTCATCACCCTTCTTCCCTCCGTCATGGTTGTCTGGCACCTCCTTCCGTGCTGAAAGCTCCTTCAACAGCACACATTTGATGCTTGCATCCCATATATCTAGTGGAGTTCCTTGATAGACAGAAAGTCTGCAGCTCAATGAGAGAGAACCTGGCTTGCAGGCAGAAGGTGTCAAGTTGAGTCCACATCTTTTCTCCATAGAACTGGGGGGGGGGAATTCCTGTTTGTATGGCTGCACTACTGCTGCCACCTTCTGCAGATATTTCTAACTTAGGCAAACCCAAGACTTGATATGCATAAAATGTCTTCGAAACACCTGTGCTCTTGTGCAGGGATGAGAAGAACATTTGAAAATATTTTTAGCAAATGGTCAAGTCTCAAGAAACTTGGGCTGATGAGCAACTTTGCAGCTTGGGACATAACCTTTCTCCACGAAATGTGCATATAAATGTTTAGAGCAGAAAATAATATTGGCTGTACAGAACTATTATCTTCTGGAAGAATTATTATTTTCTGCACTGAAAATGCTGCTTCCAGTGTGGCAATACAATGCCCAAATTTTGTGCAGAATAAGACCCTCATTGTATGACAGTGCCATCCCAGCATGGAGAAGTGTTGCTGTCAGTCTGTGGTGTCTCTTTCAACTCCATGATTCTATGATTCAACATTAAATCAATGAGCCTACTCCAGTGGGTATTAATCAATAAGATCCAAGATAGAATGTGTTTGATAAGATAGGTCAGCACTTAGTAGGGGCTTCTTCCCTATCCATATTTCAGAGTGAATTTCCATTCAAGAATATTCATATTTCCAACTAATCTTCACAATGAAGTCTGGAAGGAAGAAATCACAGAAGACTAGAAAGATATTTGCCTGTGTCTGGAACCCCAGCATATATCAGGTGCAAAAAGATAGTTGTTACAGTGAGAACTGATTGATATTCAAAGGAGAAGAAGAAGTGCAAACTTTAGATATGCTAAATCGTTGTCCTAAAAAGTGTGTCCTGTACGCAAATCTCATTGTTAGGCATCCACAGAACTATGGAGACCAAACACATAAAATGGGGTAAACTTGGGCCATATCTATTGAACCTAATTGTCTTCTTTGTTACAGAACTTGCAGTGAGGTCCTCCAAGTGAGGAGTAAAGCTGGGGCAGCCCCAGATCTCCTCCCCAGCTACCAGTGTGAACACTGTTTCCGTATGCCATCAGGCCTGTTATTGGCTGGCTGGTCCATTATAATGCCCTGAACTCTGTGACTTAAAGGGGATCCACCCTCGAACTGGTCTCAAATGTTAATTTCCTCTGAGAACTAGAGTTCGACCTAACCCTAGATGGTAGGAACCCTAGGTGCTAAGAATATAATTGTTCACTAGGTTCCTTCTTGAAGGCAGAAATGAGTTAATTTGACAATTTTCTTCTCATTTTGAGAAAGTCTTTAAAAACTGCAGTTTTTGATGGCTGTTCTTAATTTGAGACTTATGCAACATTTGCACACATTTGTTTTGCACAGAAAACAACATTTTCTTTGAGGGAAAGAGAATTTTCTGCATGAGATATATTTCAATGCAGAAATATAAATTTCTGGAGAGAAAACGTAGCCTCCTGTGTTGTTTTCTCTGAAAAAAAGAACAACCATCTACAAATTTTAAGCAGATCAATGCCCCCACTCAAAAAAACAAAACAAAAACCTTGCATTATTTCTGACCATTTTCTGTATATTTTGGAATATTCTTTCCATCCCTAGCTTTCAGTGGCATAAGTCTGAGAGACTCAATGTATTAAAAAACATTATATATATATTTAAAAAGAGCATCTCTATTTGACTAAGTATCTGGAACCCTAAAAATTAAGATTCCATATTCTGCAATATAATATTGAGAGTTGTTGGCTTACCATAGGTGTCATTTTCTTTAAACTTCTGAAAAGTAGACAAAATACATAATCCTCTCATGTTTAAAAATAAGTTAGCAAAATTAGTGTCGGGATTACAATATCCTAATTAGCACTGAATAGATAACTATCATGAGGTACACCCTACCAGAGAGAAAAAGAATATTGAAAAATACTTTTAAAAATACCAAAAAAAAAAAAATCATTTCTTGTTTCTTGAGCGATGAGAAGAATTGTGAACTGTTGAGAACTTTCACAGTTCAGGACCTATTCTACTCAAAATCTTCATGTGGTTATTTTGTGCAGGGGAAAAATAATATCTGTGCAGAAAATTTTTCATATTTGGACCTATTTTGTGCAAAATTCATGGCCCTGTTTTTCACAAGAAAGGACAATTTCTCTGCATGAACCAACCCTGTTTTGTGTGCAAAAATACCAGGTAGAAATTTTGTGCAAACAAGTCCCATAATGTGAACAGTTTTTGAAAGCTATACAGTTTCCAAAGATTTTATCTCAGTGGAAAGAAAATTGTTAAAATTGCTTGTTACAGCCTGCTAGAAGAATATTAATAAAGAATTAGTCCCCAAGAGAAACTTTATCAAGCTCTGATTTTTTTTGTAGAGTTGAAGGCTTTCATGGCCAGAATCCATTGGTTCTTGTGGGCTTTTCAGGCTGTGAGACCATGTTCTGGTTGTATTTTCTCCTGACGTTTCACCTGACGTTCCTCTGAAGATGCCAGCCACAGATGCAGGCGAAACGTCAGGAGAAAATACAACCAGAACACGGTCTCAAAGCCCGAAAAACCCACAAGAACCGATCTGATTTTTTCTTTTCTTAAAAAGCATAACTTCTAGGATCCCTCCTGTCTATGTCAATGAAGAGTGACACTTAGCACACATTTGAGAAATTAAAAGAATAACAAAGTTTGATACAGTGCTATGTATTAGTTTTATTGCATGACACAGGACAGGGACATAGTGGGGTCATTTTTTTTTTAAATTTTAGCTGGACAGTTTAATAAGAGGAAAATCTATCTATCTTCATTTCCAGGAAACTATAATTCTTCCTTCCAGTTGGATTCTTGAGTCAGAGAAGCTAAGGATCTGTTTTATGGGAAGTCTTGAGAAGATGTGATGGCCAATGGTGTAGGGGGGAAATGGATTGTGTCAAGAATGTGTCTACACACATAGACAAAAGAATGTCCCAGCTCACTATTTCTGAAAAGCTGGTTGCCTTCACCTCTCATGAACACTTTATTTATTCATTTATTTAACATACTGCCTTTCTCCCAACACAGGACTTAAGGCAATTTGGAGATGTGATGGCCTCCAACCTTTCCAATGTCCTGGTCCAACCACATTAGCCATTGAATTGATGCACCATCTTCTGTCCTGTGCAGTTCCTAGGGAGATTTAGAAGGGTCCACAATAACCTCCATAACAACCTCCACTGTAGCCTCCATCATACTCAGGTCTTCTCGAAGGGAAACGTCTTCTTGAGCCATACCCACACCGGAAGGCACGGGGATCATAGCAGCCTCCTCTGTTAGTGTAACGGTAACCATAACTGCATGGTGAGAGGCCAGATGAACCGTAACCTGTGCCACAACCATAGTTCAAGGAACCTTGGTTACCATAGCCACAGCTTCCAGAATTGTAACCGTAGCCTCCATAGCCGCTGAAGGGCTCACAGTAGGTCACACCACCGGAGTATCCAGTCTGACGGCCATAGCCATACTGGGGATAGCATGGCTGGTAGCATGGTTGGTAGCATGGTTGGTAGCAGTTTGATTGCCTGTAGAAGTTCATCTTCCTGAAAGAGAAGGGGACCTGAAACAACGGGAAGAAAAGTCAAATAAATTTATGACTACTATGGTCACCCACTTAGTTAAGTATACTAAGTAACTATTGTGTATATGGAACAGATACAGAGAAGTAAATCTAGGTAGCTGTTCTGTGTTTATGGTTATTACTTGGGCCATTTCCGCACTAGCCTGTTATAGCGCGATGATTCCACTTTCAACATCCTCTGGAATCCTGAAGTTTGCAGTTTCAGGAGGGGCCAAGCAGCCCCTCCCAAAACTGCAAACCCCAGGATTCCATAGGAGGTTGAAAGTGGAATCATCGCGCTATAACAGGCTAGTGCGGAAATGGCCTTAGTGCTGTGATATTATATCCACAACCATAACTCTCTGCCAACTTACTTTACTTGCCATTAGCCGCATGAGATGAAGGGGGTCCATTCTGCTATCAGGTTTGAGGGGGCACAGGTCAAGGCAGGAGAGGTTACTTTTTAGTTAAATACTTAACTAAATAGCTGATAGAGAATATTGGTCTAAAAAAAAAAATGTCTCCTCTCTCTCTCTCTCTTTCTCCCTGCTTTTTTTCCCCCAAAGCTGGGATTCAAGGTGGCTTACAAGGTGAAAAGAAACGAAAAGTTAAAATACACGTAGCTAAAAACATACAGAAATTTAAGCCTAAACCAGTATTAAACTGTATATGGAAATTAAAAAACTTTGATGTGAAAGTAAAGAACACAACAGGTACAGAATAAAAAGTAGGGTATCATCTTGTAAAACAATCAGTTCTGAAAAGCTTGCTGGTTTCTGAAAAGCTGTTCAGCTGCTGCTGATAGGAAGGCAAGGAGGATGCCAACGTAGCACCCCTAGGAAGGAAGTTTCAGAACCTAGGAGCAGCCTCTGAGAAATTATTATGTACTAGCATATATACCTGACATTGACTGTGATTTTATTTTCTCATAGGTAATATTTGTCAGAAAGATTTGAGATCCTGTGTGTCAGGAGTCCTCCATGTTTGTTGTTTTAGGATAGCAGTAGCCTGGGGAAATAGTGATAGTAGGCTGTTAACTTTCCCAGGTGCCAACCATTCCTTCCGGCTGGAATTTCAAAGGAACCATTTGGCATGATGACGTTCGTCCTTTTACAACTATCTCAGGAGAAACTTGCTGTTTAAGTGTAAGGCGGGGGAAAGCATTCCATTCTCGAGCTTTAACGTCTGATAGACAGTATCATTCACTATGTTTCAATAAATCTTCTACTAAAGTTTATTGCTACGTTTGAGGGTGAATCTGTTCCTGACAGAAAGCTCGAGAATCTTTTTTTTCCTAAAATGCATCAAGTAGTGGATCAGTTAATTACTGAAGAAGAACGAGGATCTGCAGAATCTGATGGAACTGCAGAGACCGAAGCGTCCATGGATACCAAGGCAAATTTACCGCTGAGCGAGGCTATGAAAACCCCCACAAGCGGCCAAACCTGGGTCTGGGGAGAGAAGCCGCTTATGTCGGTAAGACAACGCAGAAGGGCTGCTAGATGGGACACATCAGCCAAAGACCTTTCCTTTCTGGCGGAAATGGCACGAATGGAAACAGAACTGGAGAGAAAAGATGAGGAGATACTCGAACTCAAGACCATGTTACGTGAGATGAGCATCCGTCCCTCGCAGACATTGAGAACACCAGCACGCGAACCACGAGCGGCTGTGCCAGCGGCAGGCACCCCTGGTCCGCCCCAGCAACCAGCAGGGCAAGCTCCAGCGCCACCGCTACTCAGAAACGTGGGAGACCTGAAAGCGTCCTTCAACGGGAAGGGTGAGAAACTCTCTTTCTTTATGACTATGGCAAATAATTTCATGGTCGATCATGGCCACCTCTTTCGGGATGATGCAGCCCGAATTAGATACCTCAGCCAGAGAATGAAAGGACTGGCAGCTGACTGGGTAGCGAACCTATATGACACCCGCGCCCCCGAAACCAAAAATCTGCAGCTCTTCATGAACCATTTGCGTGAACGGTTTGAAGACCCCCATCTACTAGAAAAAACAAAATATCAACTAAAACAAATGAAACAAGGCAGGAACGACGTGGGAACATATTCGCGTGAATTTAGAAACCTGGCCACCAAAGTGCAGTGGAATGATGAATTTTATCGAGTTATACAAAGATGGACTAGATCCTGATACTTCAGGGTGCCTAATGCAGGCCAACCCACAAACCCTGCTAGGTTGGATCAGACTAGCTACTGAAGGGAGGGTATAACCCACACTGTTCAGTTGAACCGACAACGACAAGACTTAACAAAACGAAACCCCCCGTCCCACCTTCCTCAATGTTGAGGAACGAAAAACGCCTCCTTTTGGGGCATGTGTTTCACCTGTGGGAAACCGGGTCACCTTGCCAACAACTGCACCAGTAACCAAGCCACGGTGGGGATAAAGGAGCACGAGCAGACCCCAGGAATAAAAAATTTACACGTCAGACAACGGCCATCAAACAACCGCTCAGACGCACTCATAAGGACCCTGCAGCAGCGACAGGAGACTCCGCTCCCGAGGTAAACCTCTTCTTCGTATTCCTCGGAAAATGGGGATTCGAACCCGAGGGGGCGGTTTAAAAGCAGCGGGAACAGCTGTAAGACCCCTAAAACCCCCTTTTCAACCACGGTTACGATTACTGGCGGAGATGGGACCTTGCATGTACATAGGGCACTAATTGATTTGGCTGCTCCAGAAGTTTGTTACACCCCAAATTGACCAAGACCCTTAAAACTCTATATGACCCTTTTGGGAAACGCCCCATCAAGTTAACTCAAATGGATGGGACCTCAATGACTGGAGGAGCAAAAAGCAAATCACCATGCCCATCTCATTTCAAATGGACCAAAATAATTATAGCATGCGGTTCCTAGTTCCCAAGGCGGTGCAGTTCGAATTGGTCTTGGGAATCGACTGGGTCCGTAAATATAATCCCCAAAAAGACTGGACCCCTGGGGACTCTATCCTCTTCCGAGGCAAGTTTTCTATTGGCCATGAAGAATTGCAACAAATTCCTTGCACTACCGTATTTTCAGAAGGCCTTTCATGAGAGGGAGGTAAATTGCCCCCCCCCACTGAATTTGACTGTAAATTGGAATTATTGACGGAGCCTCGCTGCCTAAACCAAAAATTACCCCCTGAGCCAGCAAGAACTCCTTGCCCTCAAAAAGTTCCTTAAAAAAATTTGGCCTGGTTTATCAAGCCTTCTACAGCCCCACGGCATCCCGTCTTTTAAAAAGAAAAGATCCCGAAACGGTCCGAGGCTGATAGTTAACTACTCTGCTATTAACCAGGTTATCTCTTCCAATTGTTATCCCATTCCCCTATACACCGTTTTAGACCATCTTGTTCAAGGAAAATATTTCACTAAGCTTGATCTTAAAGAAGCATTTCATAGGATTCGGATACCCAGACTCTGAATGGCTCACCACCTTTGCAAACCCCCCCAAGGGGAAAAAACGGTTCTCCCCTTTGGATTACAATCTGGACCATCTGTGTTTCAGATGTTTTTGAACACCATTTTCCACGACTTATTTTTAGGGGGCTTCCTATTTATTTGGATGACATTTTAATTTATGAAAGACTCCATGGTTTTCTATGTATCATTGGTTGGGGAAAGTGTTTTCCCACGGTGATAAAAAAACCCTTTCTAGTTAATCTGTCTAAGTCCCAAATTTTTTGACACCCAAACCTTTGATTACTTGGGTTATAGGATTCAAGATTGTTCACTTAAAATGGACCCTTCTAAAATTAACTCTATTTTGCAAGGGCCCCCCTAAAACTTTAAAGCAACTGCAGCAATTTCTTGGCTTTGAAACTTTTACCGGAACTTTATCGAGGATTTTGGGGATAGCGCTTCCGCTTACTAACCTGTTCCCAAACCAAAAGGGCCCAATCTACATGTAAGTCGCACAAACTTCGTTGGTCCCCTAATGTCAGTCGGCTTTTAACATTTAAAATTAAATTCACTACAGAGCCATTGCTACTTTTCCCCGACAGTGCTAAAAAATTCATTGTGCAAACAGATGTTTGACTTTGCCATGGCCGCTGTTCTTTTGCAACATGACTCTGGGGGAGACTAAGCCTTGTGCTTTCATTTCAAAGAAATTTTCTTTTTAAACAACCCAATTGGGGTTTTTGGGGAGAAAGAAGCCAAGGCTATTCATTTTGCGCTGACCACTTGGCGACATTTACTTAAGGGGCCCGACTCCCCTTTGAAGTCTGGATTTATCATAGAAATTTGCAAGCCTTGCAGTCGGTTAAGAAACTCTCCCCTAAGCAGGCGAGATGGGCTAAATTTTTTCCCAGGGTTCCCGGGTTTTAAAATTGTTTTCAAAACCCCCCCGTTCCAACCAATTGGCGGACCCTCTATTTTCGCCCTTTCCCCGTTTTGAGGGGCCTTTTGCCACGTCCCCCCCCCCCCAAAGCCTTATTTTCCCGCCTCCTCCCTGGCTTCTCAAGTAACTACTCGCACATTAGCAAAAACAAGGCTTTTTGGGCCCCTCCCTCTTGCTCCGCTCTCCGCGATGCTATCGTTCATGCAGCGCATGCCGACTCATGGCTCCCGGCAAATAAGGACAAAATTGAATGGGTTAAACTCCCTTTCTTTTGGCACCAAGGTTACGTCCCCCCTGGGTGCCCGTGAGCATGTACTTCATCGTCATCACGATTCCAAACCTGCTGGACATTTTGGGTTTTTGAAGACATTGCATGCGATTCGCCGCCTTTTTTGGTGGCCTGGACTAAACTCCTCCGTGCAAACTTACATTAAACAGTGTGCTACTTGCAACGTTTCTAAATCGCCCACATCTAAGCCTCAAGGGCTCCTACAACCTCTGCCTGCTCCTTGTAGCCCCTGGTCGGTTATCGCATGGGATTTTTTTGTCTCTCTCCCCTCTTCACATGGCTTTCATGTTATTTGGGTTGTTACTGATCACTTTTCCAAGCAATGTCATTTTGTTCCTCTAAAGAAAGTACCCAATGCTGAACGACTTGCTACCTATTCGTTCATCATGTATGGAAACTTCACGGACTACCTTCGGTGATCATTTCAAGGGATCCAATTTTCACTTCCAAGTTTTGGACCTGCCTCTTGAAAACCCTGGAATCACTCAGAAACTCAGCAGTGCTTATCACCCCCAAACAGATGGCCAATCTGAGCGTGCTAACAAATCTCTTAAATTTCTTAGGTGCTTTGTTTCTGAAAACCAGAACGATTGGGTTTCGTGTTTTTGCTTAGTTTGCTGTAAACCATGCTGTTCATGTTCTACGGGGAAACCCCCGTTTGAAATAGTTTACGGCTTTTTTCCCTTTCCCCTTTTCCCCCCCCTCACCCTCCCTTCCTCTGCTCCTCCTTCTGTTTCTGCTTGGGTCTCTAAATTTTCGGGCATTTGGCAATCCGTTTCATGCTATAGCGTCTGCAAAAGCTTCTCACAAACGCTTTGCCGACCGCAAACGGCAGCCTAACCCCTCTTACAAACCCGGGATCTGGCTTCTTTTCCTCTAAGCACATTTCGTCTACTTCTCCTTCTAAAAAACTTTCCCCTCCATTCTCGGTCCTTTTCCTGTGAAAAGAGCTATTAACGATGTTTCTTTTGAACTGGATCTCCCTTCTTCCCTCAAGGCAATTCATCCTGTCTTTCATTCCAGTTTGCTGAAGAGAGCCCCTTCGCTGGATCTTTGCCGACTATGTTCTCACGTCTCATCACTTTGTTATTACTGCATGGGTTTCTTGTATTTCTGTTGTTCTGTAATATTTTACTTGTTTTGCGTATCTATATGTATATGAATTTTTTTTTAAAAAAAAAAAGTGGGGCAGGATGTCAGGAGTCCTCCATGTTTGTTGTTTTAGGATAGCAGTAGCCTGGGGAAATAGTGATAGTAGGCTGTTAACTTTCCCAGGTGCCAACCATTCCTTCCGGCTGGAATTTCAAAGGAACCATTTGGCATGATGACGTTCGTCCTTTTACAACTATCTCAGGAGAAACTTGCTGTTTAAGTGTAAGGCGGGGGAAAGCATTCCATTCTCGAGCTTTAACGTCTGATAGACAGTATCATTCACTATGTTTCAATAAATCTTCTACTAAAGTTTATTGCTACGTTTGAGGGTGAATCTGTTCCTGACACTGTGTCTCTAATTCCCCAAACTGTCATGTCCAGTACCTGTAACTTTTCCCTCATATTCCCCAATCCAATCTGTATTCAGAGTTATGAACATACAGAGCTTGGGTTCCTAAGGGAAATACACTGCCCTCCTTCTCACTGCTAGGCCTCAGTTCCATAGCAACCAGCCTATTCAGAGCTCTCTGGCTGAGAATTGTAAAGGCCCCTCCCTGAACTGCAAACACCAGGATTTTGTACAATGTTCTTAGGCAGCCAATCATATGAGCTCTTTGCCTGACACAGACAAACAAATTGTTGACTCTTATATATTAGATTAAGTCCTCATCGTATGTTTTGGGAACTATATTGGGACCAAGAGTAATGCTTCCTCAAATAATCTTAAGAGGTTGGGTAGAACCATGCTGGGAGATATGGTCCTTCATATCTGAAACACATAAGGCCTAAATGCTCTTGGTTAGTCCCAAGTCAACATCATAGTAAATTGCATTTATTCAAAATTGTGGACTTCCTTGGATGGATCATAGGGCTTTTCATCACTACACTGTTATAGGCCATTTCCACACTAGCCTGTTACAGCATTATGATTCCATTTTCAAATCCTATGGAATCCTGGGGTTGGCAGGATTCCATAGGATGTTGAAAGTGGAATCATAGCTCTATAACAGGCTAATGTGGACATGGCCACAGTCTTATTATTCCACTTTCAATATCCTGTGGAATTCTGGGATTTGTAGATGACTGAGGCCAAGGAGCTCTCACTGAGAATCCTAAAGGCCTCTCCCTAAACTTGCAAACCCCAGGATTCCATAGGAGATGAGAAGTGCAATAATGGCACTGTAACACTGTAGTCCAGAAAGGCCCATAGTGCTGTAACTATTCATGGTTCAAGACTTAGACTGAAAAAAAAATCATTTTATTCACAGAAAATAACATTTTCTGCTCAGAAAAAAGGTTTCTTATGCAAAAAACAAAAACAAAAAAAAACCCTTTCTGTGCAGAAAAAAATGACATCTGGAAAGAAAAAAAAACTTTTTCTATACAAAAAAGCTTTTTTTATGTACAGAAGTATTGTTTTCTGCAGACATAATTCTGTTTTCTGTGCAGGAAACTTGTTTTCTGCATATAAATGGGGGGTTTGTGCAGAAAATTCTGTATTCTGCACAAAAAGTCCTGCTCTCCAGACACACACACACACACACACACACTTTTCTTCAGGTAGAATAAGCCCTGAATAACAAAGATCCCTATCCATCTTGCTTTTCTTTCATCAGAGGTTTCTAACACCTAAATATTATTTTTTTTTACCATTTTTGAATATTTTTGAATATTCTTTCCACCTCTAGAAAGAGATCACAAACATGAAAGCTGTAACAGGCTTTAGAGAAAGAGCCTGCTCAGAACTGGGAGAGTGTTTCTGCCTTTCTTCACTTTTGCTGCAGAACTCTGGAAGAAATGGAACTGGTGGTGTAGCACACAAACAGATTCCAGGGGGAAAAACTGCTATAACAGGTTTCTTGATACAGATCTACCTAAGTACATGCATTTTGAGATTCTCTTTGGAGACACAGGTAGGAGTGCTGTCCTGATGAGAACTGCAACATCAGCACTCACGGGATGGGGCTTGACTTCCCTTGTCCTCAATCAACACTAAAGCCCTTTTCGCACGGGCTTTCCCGAGCGAAATAGCCCCGTGAGCCGTGCGGGAGTGGGAGCGCTGCTCCACACGACGCACTCCCACTTCCGGTGCTCTCATGGGGCTGCAGCGGCGCGAACGCGGGGTTTTGATTTCGCTTCCAAGCGAAAATCACCCGCGCTCGTGCAACGCTCCCGGCGCCCACCCGCACTTACCTGTTGTGCGGTGCGTCGGAGAGGCGGCCGGGTAGCGCTTCCTTCCCTCCGCTCCTGCGGAAGGAAGGGGTGGGGCGAGGCGCTGCGTGACGGATGCAATGGCATCCTGCTTCGCGCGGGTGGGGGGCTGCTCGCGACAGCCTCCCGCTTCACGCGCGCGTGCGGGGGGTGGGTGGGCGCGACTGTCGCTCGCTCCTGGCGCGCGCGGGGGGACGGGCGCGACTGTCGCTCGCTTCCCGCGTGCGCGGGGGGCAGCGCGAGAGGCTCCTGCTTCTCGCGCAAGCGGGGGAGGATGGATGCGCGAGCCGCCTCCGCCTCCGGGACGCTGCCGCTTCCCCGCTTGTTCCTTCGCCTTTGGAAGGAACGAGCGGGGAACCGGCAGGCTCTCGGAAGAGGCTTTTCGCGCAAGCCACCCACCCTGGCTCACACAAAAAGCCTCAGTGCGAAAAGGGCCTAAGTATTTAGATCTGTTAGCCATACAGGTATACATTCACAGAATCAAAGAGCAGGAGGAGACGACAGGGACCATTTAGTCCAACCCCACTCTGCCATGCAGGAATACCCAATCCAAGCAATCCAAACAGATGGTCACCCAGCCTCTGCTTAAAAAACCTCTAAAGAAAGTAGACTCTACCATGCTTTGCGGCAACGTAATCCACTGCCAAACAGTTTCTACCCACCTTACCTCTAGTGATTACTATGGACCTGGAGAGGCTGAAGACTCCAGAGAGATGTACTGTTTCAAGAGTTACTGTGTTGTGTTAATCAGATCCAGGCTTGTGGGCCTTCGGATGTTGTTGGAGTTCAGCTCCCTTTGATCCAAGTAACATGGCAGAAACTGAATGTGCTGGATTTTATATGCATGTTGTTCTTTCATTTAATATTGACAATAATAATAATAATAATAATAATAATAATAATAATAATAATTTGTTTCTAATATAGCCCTTGAAGAAAACAAAACTATAGCAAGAGGCCGGAACATGCTGATTTTTTTAGAGAATAAGATTTCTTCCATCTACAAGCACGTGGAGTTTATTCTTCTCCTCTGCTGACAGTGTCCATTTCTGCATGATGGGGCTGTGCAGCTTCAATTTCCGCACTACGGTGTTAAAGTGCTGCTATTCCACTATCAACCTCCTATAGAATTCTGGGGTTTGTAGTTTAGGGAAGGGTACTTTGAATTATCAGCCAAAGAGCTCTTTGGTCTCAGCAAACTACAAACCCCAGAATTCCACAGGGCGTTGAAAGTGGAATAGCAGCAGTTTAACACTGTAGTGCGGAAATGGCCTGGGATGGGATGGAGGCAGTTGTCAGGTCATGCTTTCGCATGACGTTGTCACTGGCCTGCTGCCATCCCATCCCCAAGTGTTGCACTCGTGCAGTTTTCTCAAAATGGAAAAAATCATTTTGCACCTGTGATCGTGTGACATCCCTTTCACTCCCGTAGGTGCGGAAGCCACAGAAGCACAATGGGGATGTTTCCTTCCATAGCACAGCAATGGCAAGTCCCCGGCTGCACTGCGGAAGGAAGAGGTGGCACCTTTGTGGAAGAGCTTCATTGTGCGGAAATATCCATAGTCACTGGAGTTTAACAGATCAGAAAATGAGGGGGAGAACACAATCTACAAATCCCTGTTCAAAAGATTAGTGTTCAATTCTCCATTCACTTAACGTACTGCACTGGATTGTTGTTAAGATAAATGTATCTCTGTATGTGTGTCAGAAAGAAGCAAACTAAGCAGTTTTCCTTCCTCATACATTTAAATTTTATGATTTATAGGAACTATGGTCCACGGATGGAAATAAAAATGTTCACCCCATTATAATAAAAATGGACAAATCTACCAATTTTTCTTCCTCGCATTTGGATGTTACGGATTCTGAGTCACACACTCCTCTCCCTCTCTCTCTACTGTGTGTATGTATGTGTAGGGATGTAAACATATAGAACTCTTGAAAAGTTAGGTGAAATAAATATTAATATTTTTAAAAAGTAACATTTCTGAACTGGCTTTCTATTACAGTACTAGCAAACAACTGTAATTATTTATAATCATTTTCCTGGTGACAATACATGGGAAAGCAATCTCTTGGGCAGCTTGAGAAACTCCTACCTTTATTTCACAATGTCGAAAACAAATAAATAAATAACGAGTTAAGCATTCAAACAACAGTCTTAACAGAAATCAAATACTATTGCATTCAGGGCAATTCGTTCCACAGTTGTGACACCAGCTAAAATCCAATATATGGAGTTCCCTGGAAGTAAGTCCCTTGAATTGAAGGAGTCCCATTTCTGAGTAGACTGGAATAATGCTGTGCTTTGGGTAGCAATGTCAACAGTAAGTTCAGATTATAAAGTAGAAATTGAAATAATATTTTTTTTAAAAAAACGATCAAAATATCTTTCTTCAGTGATGCACCATCTGATGAGAAGAATCCTGCACTAATGAGAATCTTCACAGTTTGGAACTTACTTTGTGCAAAATTCACTTTTCCCCCATAGAATACATAATTGCCTGCTCCCCATGCAGCTTTTTTTCTTTTTTCTTTTTGCACAAAAATAAAAATGGCATTTCCTATGCAGGAATGCTGTTTTCTGCTGAAAAACTGCACATTTTGTGCAGAATAAGATCCCCACATACTCTGATCAGAAAACAGCATTTGATGCACAGAAAATATTTCTGTGCAGGAAAGGAAATAGGCACAATAAGTGTTCTTCTCAACACAAAATAATACATCCATGAGTCCCCCAGAAGGGAATAATTTTTCTCTCAAAGGTGAAAAATAAATTGCCAATATTTCCCATTTGTTCCTTTGAGAACAAATTTAGCAAATTTAGTTTAGTAATTCAATAAAGAATTAAAATTCTTACAATGCAGTGGGGTTTATTTTTGATGAAGCATGCATAAGATTACATAGATGGGATTGTAAATGGTATGAGATGAAAAACAAGTCAATTGTAGCATTTATTTAATTATTATCCACTGGGAAATTTCTAGATAAGTGTCCTTTTTTCTGAAAGTTCAAATCTCTCCCCCTGCCTCTTTCTCTTAGAATCACTCTCCTGACTTTTTATTTTCTTATGCAGCTATTAAGAGAAGCAGCTCATCATGATCCTATTGAATCATATATTACAGTTATAACTTAATACCCCTAACATAGCAATCTTCATCTGTCTACTTTTTAGCAATTTAATAATACCTCCTTTTAAAACCCTCCCTTTGCTATAAAATTGTTGGTTACTGGTGTGCATTAAAGACTTTGGCATGCAATCTGAAATCAGCCCGATCTTATACAAGTCTGCTCAAAAGCAGGGTGGTAATTATTTACTTCATTTCTTCTCAAAGGAAACAATGAGTAATTTTAACATTTTTCTTCCTGCAGTGAGAAAGTCTTTGAAATCTGTTCTGAAACCTATTCATAATTTTGGACGTATTTTGTGCAAAATTCATACATGGGGATTTTATATAGAAAACAGACTTTTCTGCTCAGGAAACAAGCTTTTGTGCCCACAAGAATAACGTATAAAAGTTGTTTTCTGTGCAAATCTACAGCATGTAAATTTAGTGCAGAATACACCTTAAATTACAACTTTTTCTGCACAGGAAACAAACTTTTCTGCCCAGAGTATAATATTCATGAGTTGTTTTCTGTGCAAATCTATAGCATGTAAATTTCGTGCAGAATATGCTCTGAATTACAACTTTTTCTGCACAGAAACAAACTTTTCTTTCCAGAGTATAATATTTATAAGTTGTTTTCTGTGCAAATCTATAGCATGTAAATTTTGTGCAGAATATGCTCTGAATTACAGATTTTTCTGCACAGGAAACAACATTATCTATTTAGCACAATATTTATTTAGTGTTCAAAAATTTTGCTGCTTTACGTGTAAAATAACCATGTGCAAATTAGTCCTGATCTGAGAAGAATTGCATAAAAAACTTGTTTTTTTCCCCACAATCATTTTTCAAATATTTTGAATATGCCTCTCACCCTCAAAAGTAAATCTTACTCCTTAATAATTGGGAATACATGCACTAGCTTTGGAGTAAGACTTATTGAGCTCAATGGGATTGCTTTCTAAGTAGAGACACCTAGGCTTGAAGATACACTGGGGTCAACTACACCCAACAGGAATTCTTTCTCCATGCTTTGAATGGAATTGGTAAAATGAATCTCTACCTGAAATGGAAGCCAAAGGATGCGATTGAGTTTTGACTAAAGTGAAATTCGAAGGAATTGGGATGTGTCCTATTCGGTCCAAAGGAAGCCAAAGGTATTGGTAGGATGATCGAAATGTTTCCCACCAAGTTCTGTAGAACTATAAACTAATACCAGGTTTACTTCTAGCAAAACTGAAGTTCTTTCTTCGGAGGGACACTAGAAAACTTGGCTATAACTCACCAAGACTAGTTCTATGTGTCTGGTGCATTTAACTCATTTCTAATTCATCCTGAATTCATAAGATACTAGAGAGATGTATCATATCTGTATAAAGATATCAAGCTGAATTGTACTTACCAGTTTTCAGCAAATGGATGGAATTCGGAGACGTTGGGGGGGCAGTCAGTGCTAGCACACTTATATGTATTCCTAGGCACCCTTGGGGTAAATGAAACATCTCTTTGTTCTACAGGTTTTAATTAGCTCACAAAAAGTATGCTACGTGTTAACTGCTTCAACTGCTGTAATTACTCATTCTTATTCAGAATTATTAGTTTATCAGCCAAGCGATGCATAGCATAGCATTCTGGCTACACCTCAGAAAGATTTAATGAGAAATAGTGCAAACCTGTTGGGCTTTTTTTTTTTAAATCAACGTCAGATGTTAAAGAATTTGGTAGTTGCTGGAACATGGCAATCTTCCAAATACACCTTATTAAGACACCTGACCACAATGAGCTGTCAGAGACACCAGGGTGAAATGATTTTTTTTTTTTGTCATTTAAATTTTCATGGTAATATTTCAGATGCTCTGTTCAAATAACCCACATCCCCAATGTGAGAAGCTGCCTACAGATCAAATCATGAAGAATGTTAAGAAAAGCTGCCAAGTGTCAGGTAGGAAGGTTGAGAATTTTATTTTTGATAAAAAATTTTTTGCCAGATTTCAAAAATGTGTTCAACTCCAGGACAGAAAGAAATTTCCATTATCCATTATCATCTGAGAAGAAGCCAAGACCTTTCAGATTTGACCAGTTCTAGGCCACTGAATACATTTTTTAAAAAACTAGCTAGGACAGAGTTTTGAACCTGGGACCAGAATTTTGAGAACTTTTAAAACTGCACTACAAGCCAGTACACTATTACAGTTTCATGCTATAATGCGTAAAAATGTTTTTTTTTTTTAAAAAAAAGTTTTAACACAAAGAAGAAATTTAAAATAAGCACAGAGAGGTGATAGATTTTGACGTGAGCGCAACATGGGAGTTGGAGAGGGAGGGACAAATTGGACACACCCACACCCCACCCACTGCTGGATCAGTGGCAATAGGAAGGGCCATCGAGCACTTAGAATCATGGAATCGTAGAGTTGGAAGAGACTCCAGGAGCCATCCAGTCCAACTTCCTGCCATGCAGGAACCCACGTCAAAGCACTCCCAACACATGGCCATTCAGCTTCTGCTTAAAAACCTCCAAAGAAGGAGGAGACTCCACCACACTCCATGGAGGCAGCAGATTCCACTGCTGGACAGCTCTGATTGCCAGGAAGTTCCTCCTGAGGTTCAGGTGGAATCTCCTTTCCTGCAGCTTGAATCCATTGCTCCTTGTCCTGGTCTCTGGAGCAGCAGAAAACAAGCCCACTCCCTCCTCAGCATGACATCCCTTCAAATATTTAAACATGGCTATCATGTCCCCTCTTAACCTTCTCTTCTGCAGACTAAACATACCCAGCAACCTAAGCTGCTTCTAATAGGGCTTCATGGCTTCCAGACCCTTCTCCATCTTGGCCGCCCTCCTCTGGACACGTTCTAGCTTGTCAATTGTCAATACTTCTTGAATTGAGGAACCCAGAACTGGACACAGCATTCCAAATGAAGTCTAACCAAAGCAGAACTGTACTTTTACGAAACCACACTGAGCCGGCTGGTGGGATTGAAATGCTAAAGGAGGCACCTACCCATTTTTTTCTGGAAGTACTATAAGATCCTTTGGCAATGTTTTGGGACAGGATAGCAGCTTGATAGTGATGACGCTGTGTGGTAGCACACCTCCTAGACCAAAAACAACCTGCTGCTGTGGCATTTTAGCAACGTTGTACAGAAATGGCCTCTGTTTCATATTCTACAAACAATTTTCAAATTTATTTGTATGAAATTTATTTATATTGAGTAAGTTTAAAAATTCTAGTGTAAAGGGGAGTGAAATGAAGCTATTTTGATATCCTCAATCTCAGGTATACACAGACTATATAGATGAGCATTGGACTATGACCATGGAGACCAGGGTTTGATTCCTCACTCAGCTAGGAAATCTGCTGGGTGACTTGGGCAAGTCACACACTCTCAGCCCCAGAAAATCTCATGATAGTTTCCCCTTAGGGTCCTCCTAAGTCAGAAATGACTTGAAGGTGCACAACGACAACAAACAACAAGAGAAGTTTCAGGAGACTGTTTCAGACAAAACTTTGCTATTTATTTATTTTATTTTATTCTCCAAATTTTTCACGAATGCTTGTAGGGATATTCTTTTGTTCCCTTTTCAGAAAGTGGTGGATGAATTGACCCTTTCATGACTTTTTCACAAACACACAAATTCCACATCACAAATTGGGATGAAAGTTTTCTTTTACTATGAAACCTCTTTGAACTGTTCTGTCTGCATGGCCTTTTCTGCAATACACTGTTATAGTGCTATCATTCCACTTTCAACCTCCTGTGGAATTCTAAGGTTTGTAGTTTCCTGAGGCCAAAGAGCTCTCCAGCTGAGAATCCTCAATGTCCCTCCCTAAACTGCAAGTCCCAGAATTCCATAGGATCCTGAAAGTGGAATAATAGCACTATAACAGTGTAGTGCAGAAATGGCCCATATCACAAAAAATGCATTATAGTAATGCAGAGTGTGCAATATGGGGCTCTTTCTTGCCTTATCAATCCCGGTTCAGTTTTCTCTGATCGTCTATTATCCTATTTAAATCTTTTTTAGGGCAAACAATGTCTCATAGTAGGTGTTTAGTCATGCAGAATGCATGTATGTGGAGGATATAAATGAACTTGTCAAGCAACTTGCTTTATGTTATTAAAAAAAAAGAAAATAAAAAAAGCTTTGGGAACCAAGTCTGGGCTTGTTTTGTGTTGGAGAATTATGGATATGCCAGCTTGCTTTATGAACCAACTAATTATAAGTTGGCTCATCATATTGTTTAGGTGGGAGAAAAAGAGAATGGCACATTCAGCAGAGACCAACAGCTCATCCAAAAGAATGTTCAAAGCAATGTTAGGAACAGAAAATTATTTAGCAAATTCAGAAAAAGAATTCTGAGGGAAGCACAAACCAAAACATCTAGTGGGGATGTTTATCCCTTTTATGAGTAAATCTCCAGTACATGGACGTTAATGGGTGACAAATCTCTATCACATTCTTTTCTAGTTTGAATGGAAAGGACACATCAGTTCCTCAAAAACTCTTTCTAGTTGGGCACAATCCATTATAACTGTATCACTGCTTCCTTGTTTTATACACTTTTTTCTTTTGTCTGTACAGGTTTTAGTTGGTAACCAATGATTCTAATGCTTCTTCAGCTTTGACTTATGAGGAATACGTTTTTTTGGATGGAAGAAACGGGGACACAATTGAAAATAAGAAACAATTTGTTTAGTGCAAAGGTAGACAAGGAGTGGCCTGTGAACTGTATGTCATTCTCAGCTCTTTCTTCGGTTCTTGTCCATCATGGATAACCTATAAAGCTCCCAGATGCTTTCAACAGTTAATTCATGGAACTTGAAACCACCTTCAGTTTGTCCATAGAACCAGCAATGCACGCCCACCTGTGGTGGTTTGTCCTGATTTGCAACTCACAAACTGTAAACCATCCCTTGACTGAGGCTATTTCCTTATGGCGTCACTTTCCCATGATGGGGATATGTTTGCAGCAATCTGAAAATTGTGCTACCATATGATGCAGTTGAGGTCTCACTGACAATGTGTCCCCACCCATTGCAATCATGGGATATAGCATTAATGGGAAAAATCCATTAATGGCCTGCAATCGTGAGACACTTCTGTTGGCCACTGGCCATGCAGAACAGAAAGAAGCACCATCTATGTGCTTACTTGCTCAGTGTAGCATTGAAAAAAGACCAGGAAGGAACATGTCACTTGCTGTCTCATCCGCAGGCAGGCAGGCAGGCAGGTGCAGAGGGAAGTGTTGGAGACATGCTTTCATCCTAGAAAAATTGCTGATGGAATGACGCTAAGATGACACTGGTAAAGGGTGAGGTGCAGAAACGGCCTAAATAAAGTGGCCAAAGGTACATGTGGACCTGGAGTGAGAAGGCTGTAGGCAAATATAGACTTCCTTAAGTTCCCCCACAGCAAAGTACTCCAGGAAAAAAAAAGTTCTTGAAGTGACAAATTTTAATGACAAAATTTTCTACTGTGATCATCTCTCTAAATGCAATTGGATCGCCTAGGTCTTATTTTGGTATCTAAAAGGACTCTTCTAGAAACTTGAAATGACCAGGAGCTAAAAGAAGTGTTCTTGGGTATGAGACAGAAGGAGAAGAAGAGGGAGACAGAGAGACAGTGGGAGGAGGGAGGGAGGAAAGAAAAGAAAAGAAAGAAAGAGAAGAGAAGAAAAGAGAGAGAAGAGAAGAAAAGAAAAGAAAAAAAAAGGGGTGTGGTTGATTGTAGAATGGTGGTCTCTTATCCATAGGGTGACTATAGGTTAAGGTCGACATGATCGCACTTAACAACAAGTTATGGGGAAAGTGTGTTTGTGTGTGTCCTGAAAACATCCAAGGGAGGGCAAGTTGGTCCCAGGCAAGTTGCCCTTAGCTGACACTGAGAAACACAACAATTTGTGTCACCCAAAATTAGGCAAATTGTTTTCTTTCAAAGCTACTTTTCTATGGCTGTTGTTTCTGTATAGAATCACGAGATTTACACACCCCTATGTCCTCCCAACCAGAATGCTCAGTCGGCAAATTGATTTGAACCTCACTGGTGTGAAGGAGGATCAAATTTCCAACCTTTGTAGCTCCTGTGCCAAATATTTTGTCTTACTGCTGATGTTTTGCAACACTGGAAGTGTACTTAGCCTCTGGCTATAACCCAGAGAAGCAACCGGTTTTAGTTCTAGGGTGTGTCAATTCATCTCCCTTTGAAACCTTGAAACTGACAAATCAAAGATAAGACAAGGTGGGGGCTATAAGATAATCTTGGGGTGTGTGTGTCATGGTTGTTGTGTAAACAACACAATATCTTTTCATGTTATTAGATGGAGAGGATGTTGTTTGAATCTGATTGTCTCTTTCCTTCTTAAAATTGATGTGAGTCATGAAACAATGATTGAGAAGCAACATTATCTCTGGTATCTCCCCATGATGTCCTATTTGAAAATGTAATGCCACTTTTCTCTTCAAATTGCCTTTTTTGGGGGCTGTTGTTGGCTTTCTGGGTTTTAAGTTTCTAACACTGAAGAGTGTTTAGTGTGATTATGCCATATTCATACGTCAGTCTTCTGCAACATTCAAACTGTTGTTTAATTTGCAAAATGACAATGCAGTGGTCACAATCCTATAACTAGTCTTGACATCCATCTGCTTCTTAACAGGAAAACAAAGCTCCATTGCTTATACCAGCTGCTGCCTGGTAAGGCAGGACTGGTGGACTTTAAAGCCCCTACATATTCCCTACACTATGGCCCTGTCTGCTTATTACCTTGTTCCATCATCTTCCAGGTGTCAACCTCGTAGCCCCTCAGCCAGGATGGGTGTGTATCCCCAAAGCTCCCCTCCACATGCATCTGGCTGCCTGCAGAAGGGAGCATGAGGGACAGCTCCATCCTTCCGAACTGCAGTCGGCCTTCTTCCCAGGCTGTAGTAGGGGAGGAAGCAGGCAGCTTGTGCTTCCACCCCTTCCGCATGGCCTCCTGCAACGGGGGGCTGGTGCAATTGAGGGTCATTGATGGAGAAACTCCATTAATGATATAGCTCACAATTGCACTGGCTGGCAATGTGGGAAGGATGGGACCATGACAAAGTCGTGCAGAAGCGTTGTTGCAGTCCCACTCCTCTCACATCACAATGCAGGGATGCTGTCATTGTGCGGAAAGGGCTTCTTACCATGATTATGAATACATAGCGACTGTGAATAAAGATCAGTTATGGATGTGCAACTCTAAGTTAAACCTTCATAACTGTGATTGTGATTGTGCAGCTGGTAGTAGTCTTAGTAGTTAAATGAGTTGAATGAATTTCAACAGAGAGAAATGTAATATCCTATATGTAGGCAGAAAAAAAAAATAGAATGCACACATATAGGATGGGAGACACGTAGATGGATAACAGTACATGTGAAAGGGATCTAGGAGTCTTAGTAGATCGCAAGCTGAATATGAGCCAGAAGTGTGATGTGGCAGCCAAGAAAGCTAATGCGATTCTTGGGTGCATCAATAGGAGTATGGTGTCTAGATCAAAGGAGGTAATGGTGCCACTCTATTCTGCACTGGTCAGACCTCATCTGGAATACTGTGTCCAGTTCTGGGCACCTCATTTCAAGAAGGATATTATAAAACTGGAGCGTGTCCAGAGGAGGGCAACCAAAATGGTGAAGGGTCTGGAAGCCAGGCCTGATGGGAGGCAGCTTAGGAAGTTGGGTATGTTTAGTTTGCCGAAAAGAAGGTTAAGAGGAGACGTGATAGCTATGTTTAAATATTTGAAGGGATGTCATGTTGAGGAGGGAGCGGGCTTGTTTTCTAGGACAAGGAGCAATGGGTTCAAACTGCAGGAGAAAAGATTCCACCAGAACCTCAAGAAGAACTTCCTGGTGGTCAGAACTGTTCAGCAAAGGAATATGCTTCCTCGGAGTGTGATGGAGTCTCCTTCTTTGGAGGTTTTTAAGCAGAGGCTGGATGACCATCTGTTGAGAATGCTTTGATGTGGGTTCCTGTATGGTAGCGGGTTGGACTGAATGACCCCTGGGGTCTCTCCCAACTCTGTGATTCTATGACTCTATCAATCTAGTCCATTTCAATCTTCTGAATGGAAGACAAAGCAGCACAGTTTAAACATGAAATAACTTGTGCACCCTCTATTATACCAGATATGCAAATTATTTTAAATATTACTTATGTTTCATATTACCTACCTTGAGGCTCCTGGAGTAAAGGCACAGCACCGGGGAAACTGAGGAACCAAAAATAGTAATTGAGGTGGATTGTGTTGACCCTGGGTCTTAACACCAAGGTGTTCTGTGGTGGAACACAAAATTTTCCAACTGACGTGGCTCTGATGTATTATGAATCAGAAGCTTCTTTCTCCAAAAGCTCTGCTCATTAAATTTCAGGCTGGACGGGCTCCTTGGCTGTTTTTCCTTCCTTCCTTTGTGTCATTCCTCTCGGGGAAATTACGAGAACTGAGGAAGAGGAGAGATTCCCCTACTGGGCATAAAGAATCGGGAAATAAAGAATATTCACAATTATCCACATTGAGAACGGGTGTTTTATGATAAGATATTTTTATCGATTTACTTTAACATATACAACTTATAAACCGACTTAACTGAAAACAAGAAGGAAAAAGAACAAAAGAACAAGAAAAGGAAGTAAAAAAAAGAGCAACACAAAATAGTAACAAACGAGCCCCTTTATAACAACAACACCAAAAATCACTAAATTTAATCTAATCTCTGAACTCTAATTGAACCTCCCCTCTTAAAAAGTTATTCCTGATTTTTTCAGACGGTAGTTACTAATTTAAAGATAATCGCCTCCTCTCTAATCAAATTAAATTCTGTAATCTGTTTCTCCTTATTATTAAAATGGTTTTGTCTTCACATATCAAAAATCAATATTATTATGTCTCCATTTCTACTCTTTAGGTGGTCCAGAAAACATTTCAAATTTTGAGATAAGATCCTATTCAGTTTTCTTTAATCAGCTTTGCAAATTTATCCCCTTCTTCCAAGTCCATTCTTTCATTTTAGATATTGTTTTTCCAATATTTTATATTGTCTTTCCGTTCTATCATCCTTACCTATCAGGTTCAGGAAGAACAATTCAGGACTAAACAATATTTTATTTTCAATTTTCTTTTTCATCCTTTCACAAAATAATAGCTAATATTTTCTTGCTTTTTTGCATGTTCACCATAAATGATAGAAAGCCCAATATGTTTATTATGCTTCCAACATTTATGGCTTAAACCTTTATACATTTT
Organism: Ctenosaura bakeri; assembly: GCA_948474755.1. Classification (NCBI taxonomy): domain Eukaryota; kingdom Metazoa; phylum Chordata; class Lepidosauria; order Squamata; family Iguanidae; genus Ctenosaura; species Ctenosaura bakeri. The sequence goes on along the minus strand of CAOLHI010001104.1, from coordinate 200,586 downwards.
AGCTAATTTACTGGAGGTCATCTACCATTTATTTTATAGAAATTTTCTTTAAAGTCATTACAACAGGCAAATTTCAGTCCCTTAACCTTGGCCCTTTTCGCATTAGTCTTCTCGCGCTAGCGGGGGAGGGCGGCTTGTGCAAGAAGCCTTCTCCGGGAGGCTGCCGCTTCCCCCTCCTTCCTTCTGCAGGCAAAGGAAGGAGCGGCGAAGCGGCAGCCTCCCGGAGGCGGCGGCGGCTCGTGCATCCGTCCATTTCCCCCCTGCGCACACAGAAAGGAGTCTGTCCCCTCCATCCCCCCCGCGCGCGCGAGAAAGGCGCTCCTCCCGTCCACCCCCCCGCCCGCGAGAGAGAAAGGCGCCTCCTCCGCCGCGCGCACCCCCCCGCGCGCGCGAGAGAGAAAGGCGCTCTCCTCCCGCCCCCGCCCCCCCCGCGCGCGAGAGAGAGAAGGCGCTCCTCCCGTCCGCCCCCCGCGCGCGGAGAGAGAAAGGCGCTCCTCCCGTCCGCCCCCGCGCGCGCGAGAGAAAGGCACTCCTCCCGTCCGCCCCCACGCGTGAGAGAGAAAGGCGCTCTCCGTCCGCCCCCCGCGCGCGCAGAGAGAAAGGCGCTCCTCCCGTCCGCCCCCGCGCGTGAGAGAAAGGCGCTCCTCCGTTCGTAGGGAGAGAGAAAGGCACTCCTCCCGTCCGCCCCCGCACGTGAAGAGAGAAAGGCGCTCCTCCCGTCCGCTCCCCCACGCGCGGAGAGAGAAGGCACTCCTCCTGTACACCCCCCGCGCGCGTGCACGCGAAGCGGGATGTGTCGCGCGAGGCCCCGCCCCGTCCCTTCCTTCCGCAGGGGCGGAAAGGAAGGAAGCGCGACCCAGCTGGCTCCCAGACACTCTGCACGAAAGGTAAGTGCGTGTGGGCGCCGGGAGCATTGCGTGAGCACGGGTGATTTTCGCTTGGAAGCGAAAATCAAAAAACCCGCGCTCGCGCGCTTCAGCCCCGTGAGCCCGGTGGAAGTGGGAGTGCGTCATGCGGAGCGACGCTCCCACTCCCGCGAGGCTCACGGGGCTGTCGCGCGAGAAAAGGCCCAAGTGAAAAGGGCCCTAGATTTCTTCCCATTGATTCAGTTGAATATTATGCATTCTTATGCAGAAACATGAGGAAAACTACGAAGCTAAAATGGTTCAACATGCAGATGGTAAGAATTCGACACTGCTATGATATATCAACCTTGTGTGGAAATGGCCAAAGACTAAGATCCTTTCAGGGGCTTATAGATGATTAAGTTCCCCAACAGAAGCATTTGGATGAATGCAGAAGTCTATATTTGGCTGGAGATTGTGGAAGCAGAATTGCACACATGATTCTATGCGGCGCCCTTGTGCAGGGAATATGCAGAGGCACATTGGATGTTGCAATTGTGTAAATCACCTTTTCACCTTCAGTTATATGGTGTTGCAATTCACTAACGCACAATTGTCATGCAACTGCAGAGTCACCTTCCTTCTCCTTCACAGTAGACAATAAAGACAAACTTGAAGCATAAACATTCCACATGCATAGCTCCTTGGGCCACATTGAGAATAAGACATTAGTGCATAAAGAACAAGTAAGTCACTAACAGGATGTCAATCTATATCTCTTTCTAGTGAATGTTTGCCTAAATGCTTGGGAAGTTCCAACTGAAATAGACACATCAAACAAATGGAACCTCCCTAAGTGTTGTTCAGTCAAGTTCAATGGGTCTTCTCTAGTTGGATTTCAGCCTTTGTATAATAACGCTGCACCCATTTAGAAAAGAATTAATAATAATTGTGACAATTATATCACTGTTTCCTAGTTGACAGATGTGAATGTAGGAATGGGAACTTGATTTTGGACCAAGGCCAGGAATGGCTCATCCACAACACAAAGGAGTTCTCCACCCTGAAAAGTCTCTTGACGCCTGATGGTCTGATTCTAAAGTTTGGGGTGCCCAGGTGGCACAATGCTACAGTCATCATCTTTTTGGGGCTCTTCTATCCTAGCTAGTTTCTGACTCACTGACTCCATTCTGCCCTCTCTCAACCAGCTTTGTAGCTACTGTTCCAGGGGATGTGAGATACTGTGTTCTCCTTCCCTGACATCTTCTGGGTCCAGAGTTCTGTCTATGTGAAGGGATGTCCCTCCAAATAAGAATGTGCCCTGCCCAATGACGTTTCTCTTCAGGTCCCAATTTTAGAGCATTTCAGTAACTTGAACATTCAGTTGAGCATATGGAAATATAGCCTTGGCATCCAAAGAAGGGGGCAGGCCAAGTATCTCAGTGAATGCAAACACAACAAATAGAAAAGATTTCTAGGTGCAAACAAACTTTCGGTGTCTCATTCTTGGGCCATTTCTACACTACAGTTATAGTGCTATTATTCCACTTTCAACATTCTATAGAATCTTGAGGCTTGCAATTTAGGAATGGACATTTCAAATTCTCAGCTAGAGAGTTCTTTGGCCTCAGTGAACTACAAATCCCAGAATTCTACAGGATGTTGAAAGTGGAATAATAGCTCTATAACAGTATAGTGCAGAAATGGTTCTAGTAAAGCTAGAAAATTGAGATAGAAGGAATATTTTAATTTGGGTATGTAGAATACTTATTCTCAGACAATACCTCCATTTCCTCCCACTCCTGCTTCCATAGCTACACCCCTGTCTGGATCCAAAATTCTGTGTGTGTGTGTGTGTGCGTGCGTGTGCATGTGTGTGTTTGGGTGTCACATGGAGTGAGTGAGAATGCACTCCCACCACTGGAATAATGTCTATGAAGAGGCTGAATAGAGGGTAATTGAGTGGATCACTCTTGCTATCTCCAGATTTTTGCTTTGTTGTTGATCCCTTTACCATCTTGGACCCAACTTGGGAGAAAGGTGGGATATAAATTCAATATATAAAATAGACAGATAGATAGATAGATAGATGGATGGATAGATAGATAGATAGATAGATAGATAGATAGATAGATAGATAGATAGACAGATAGACAGATTAAAAGAACAGGGAGCAGCAGATGGGCGCTGCTCTTTCCTAATCACTTTAAGGCAAGGATGGGTTTGTGCCTTCCCAGGAAAGGCATCCTTAGATGAAGACATGGAAGATGATGACAAAGAAAACAGGTTCCAGTCAGAGCAAAGCCTGGAAGCCCTGCCCTAGAATTACTGGAAGCAGAATCTGGACCATCCCATGTAATTCCTGAAAACCAAGAGCCTCTCCTCTGAGTTCTGCTAGCTAAAATGCCAGGTGTGAAATAGAAAGAAAACTTTTGGGCTGGACTTAAAAGGAACTTGGTGAGGCAATTAGGCCAGTTCTCCTGATTTACAACTGGTTGTAAATTAAAAAGGTCAATGACCTTCTGTCATTTCATGCTTAGTTGCTTGCTGGATTTTATTTTCTTTAGTTCCTTATTCTATTCAATACCCCCTGACTACCACTGGACTTTGCTTCATCTCAGAAGGCCTCTCCTGCTTTTATCCCAGACTGCCTTCACCAGGGACCCTTTCACAGTGTACAATAATAACATTAACTGTCAGGACTATGGCCCTTTCTGATGCTTACCAGATCCTGGTGGTACAGCCTCTCCTGGGAGGGGAGTGCAATAGGAACACTCCCCTCCGTACCAGCTGCCTGCAAGAATAGAGGAGGTGTGATGGCCAACCCTCTTCCTTCTTCAGAGCAGCTGGGCCCTTTCTACAAGACATCATCTTCCCACATTGGGGACAGGAGAAGGACAGGACCCAGATGATGGTTCTGGAAACCATTGTGCTTCCAGACCCTCCACACACCAGGTAAGTGTGGGAGGGTGGCAGGAGGGCTGCGCAATGGCTGGTCATTGACAGAGAGGACTCATCAATGATTTGCAGAATGAGTGTGCCACCTGGGGATGGGAGAAGGACAGGACCCAGATGACATCATGCAGAACCATCATCTGGGTCCTGTCCTTCTCCTGTCCCCAATGTGGGACGATGATGTCTTGTAGAAAGGGCCAGTGTCCTAGGGGATCATGGAGTCTGGAATCTGCTGAGTTCTCTGATGCAGAGCTGTCAATGCCCCCCTCTAAGCTATAAATGTCAGGATTCCATAGCATGCAGCCATGGCAGTTAAAGTACAGTCACAGTACAATTGCTACAACCTTTCAAATGCTTCTGTGTTGTTGACCTTCTCCGATTCTGGACTGGCATGGTTTTAGTTCTTGCAGTTCTCTCAGATTCTAGGTGCAGTCCTGTGACCATTTATCCTTAAATAGGGCAGCTGGAAATGTGTGGCTACATACAATACACTCCAGGTCCATTTCTATAGCCCCACACAAAAGACAGAATGACAAAAAGCATTGTGAAATGAAGGCCCTCCATCTATTCCAACTGCCACTATCCTGGCCTTGGAAGGAAAGAAGAGGCAGGAACAGCTCCATCATGCCTGAGCCAAGAAGCAGAAGAAAGGCCCTCCATCCATCCCAACTGCCATTGCCTTGGCCTTGATGGGAGAGAAGAAGAGGAAATGATGATGATGATGATGATGATGATGATGATGATGATGGTGATATGGGCTGATGGGGCAATTTTATCATCATTGTCGTCATCATCATCATCATCATCATCATCATCATCATCATCATCATTTCCTCTTCTCTCCCACCAAGGCCAAGGCAATGGCAGTTGGGATGGATGGAGGGCCTTCATTTCACAATGCTTTTTGTCATTCTGTCTTTTGTGTGGGGCTATAGAAATGGACCTGGCGTGTGCTGTATGTGTGTCAGAGAGTGAGTGAGTAAGTGAGTTTGTGTGTGAGAGAGAAAGAAGCAAATATAGGCTGATGGGGCAATTTTATCATCATCATCATCATCTGCTTCCTTCTCTCTCACACACACTCACTTACTCACTCACTGTCTGACACACACACTGCTTGTTAAATTTCAGAAATAGGATGCCTTTCATTGGGCCTGTTTGGTGAATGGGCTTAACCATTTCTGTTCCCCTACCCCTTCTTTTCTGGTATCTACATCATGGTTCTCCTTGGCCTTGCCTCTTGGCCCCACCCCTGGTGTTTCCTTGAACACTTCCCTTTGCCTCCCTGTCCCTGTCTGGTGACCCCTTTGTGCTGTCTCTGCTGACCCTGTCCTCCAACTCACCATTTCTTAGAGACGTCAGCTGTCCTGATAGAAGAACTCTGGATTCAGAATCCCAGCCTTTCCTACGTTTAATTGAGTGATGTTCTTGAACCAGCCCTATGTCTGTGTCCTAAGCAGGAAATAATTTTTATTCTTGAAGCTCTTCAATATTACTTAAAAATACTTAAGGAACTCCCAGTTGAACTGAGGAAGATCATATTTACACTAATTGTAACATCCCAGATTAAATGTATACACGGAGCAAAATAGACACACACAAATCTTAATAGATACTAATCTGCCTGTTCAGTATTCAAGGAAAACAAATTGTTACAAGCAGAATTTGATGGGACATGCTGTAATGTGAGATACAAGTCTTTACTGTTTCAGTCAGTCAGCCACCCACCCATGCTCTTCTCCTCAATACTGTACTTCATCCGCTTGGTGTTGCCTTTTCCTGTCCACAAGTCAGAATTCCCCTTCCACTAAGAAGAAAGAGGCTGGCTGAGTAAATTGAGAGAATTTCATTTCTATGAAATTGACCAAGGACCTTACACTGTGTGGACTTGAGCTGAAGCCATGGCTGACGTCTTGTTAGTGACATATGCAGAGGTGTGTGTTTGTGTTTGTGGACAATGCACAACACATTCAACCACATGATGGCAGCAGAAGCAGTTACTTCATGTCTGTGCATTGCATTGCAGTTCAGACAAATATGCATTGCGCGAAGAGTTGCACGTGGCTCTCTGCTTGGCACATTGCACAGCAGGATGAGAGCCATATCCTCTGGCTTCCAGTGCATGTTCACTAAACTCTCTTGCTATCTTGTATAGGGATTGACTAATGGATGGCAAAATTAGTTCTGCTATTTACACTTTGTGGCACTGATACAGAATCTTGACCTATGATTCTTCAAGGAGAAGGATGGACAACAAGGGAAGACTAGGGGGCAAAGAGACCTTAAAGCACTGCACCTCCCAATATTCCCCACAAAATGTCTTATTTTACCTCCAAATGTCCCCAAACACCCTCTGGGGGGGCATGGGGGCTTTGTGCCATATTTTGGCCCCTGGGACATTTTAGGCCCAAGAGATGATTTTTTTTAAGCAACAGGAAATGAACAGAAGTCACTTCTTTTTCAGATTCACTTCCTGTTTTATGAGAGGACTCGTCTCAGCCTAGACTCATCCAGAGAACTAGGTCAAAAACTGCTCCCATACCTCAGAGGGCATTCATAAACATTGTGAGGGGGAGAAAGTTAGTTTTTGCATTTTTTTTATTCTCAAGGGCCACAAAAATGGCCCTGGGACCCATGGGCTGCCACAGCAAATAGACTATAACTGATTGGACATCCCATATTGCAGGAGAACCTATGGAATCATCCCCGGCCAAGCCATCAGTCACAATGACTGGAATTGCCCTTGTGTAATGAGCATTTATACTATTCATTTTATACATCTAATTTGTAGTTATAGTTTATAGTAGCCAGACAGTTAACACTGGAATGTCTAGTAAATAGAAAGGCATTTGCCTTTTGGTGGAAGAGAGGGGGCCAAACTAGCTTCCTGCAGAAGGTAATTCCACAATCTGGGAGCAGTCCTTGAGAAAGCTCTCTCCCATGAGCTTTCTAACAGTCTCTGCCATGAGGCAGATGGGTTTTAGAGTCCTTGAACTGCTGCACAGCCAAACATTAACTGTCATCCAGTGGCACTGTGGGCTTTAAAACACTGAACCAAAATGTTTCCATTTCATATGCCTTCCATTATTACTTTGCATCATGTTCTTTTCATGACATCTGCCTGTAAAACACAGATAATGGGACTATGTGGCCACAAGGCTGTATGGAACTGGCTTTGGCTGATTTATGACATAATAAACTCGTTGTCTCAGGCTTAGTTATACAGGTTGTAAATAATAAGCATACACAGTAGTGTTTAAGAATTTTTCCTCTCCTTGGTTTTACCAAAAAGTATATAAGATCTTTGTGAACTCAATAAACTTGTCTCATCCACTCTCTTTCTGCTTGAGGGGCGTCTGAGCCTTTTAATCAAAGACTCTGCATTGCATGTTTTTCTTTTCTGACGAGATTTAGAATTTCCTTTACCCCTCTGTGGCTACTCAAAGTGCAAGTTACTGGTGTTCCAGCAAGAGTCAACCACATGAGAAGGATTATTTGTTTGCTTGGCTTCATAATCTTCTGCTGTGACAACATGGCATGATGTATTTCCTCCCTCTGTTTTTCTTCTGCCACAGAGAGCAAATAGAGTAAGTCAACATACAACCACATTCTACAGTCATCGTTCAGTTTTTATTGGATTGTTTTGGAAGCTTCTCCCACACCCATAGGACTTTCCCCTTTATAATTTTTTTCCCTTGAAAACCTTATTGAAACAGGTTTAAACCTCCCACTCCTTCATGGTTGCTGACATCACTAGACTTCAAAAAGAGAATCATAGACTCATAGAGTTGGAAGAGACCCCAGGGGCCACTGAGCCCAAGCCCCTGCTATGCAGGACACCCATCAAAGCATTCCGAACAGATGGCCATCCAGCCTCTGCTTAAAAACCTCCAAAGAAGGAGACTCAACCACACTCCAAGGCAGCATATTCCACTGCCAGACAACTCTGACCATCAGGAAGATCCTCCTGAGGTTCAAATGGAATTTCCTTTCCTGCAGCTTGAATCCATTGCTCCTTGTCCTAGTCTTTGGAGCGGTAGAGAACAAGCCTGCTCCCTCCTCAACATGACATCACTTCAAATCTTTAAACATGGCTATCATGTCCCCTCTTAACCTTCTCTTCTGTGGACTAAACATCCCCAGCTCCCTAAGGCGTTCTTCATAGGGCTTCATGGCTTCCAGACCTTCACCATTTTGGTCACCCTCCTCTGGACACGTTCCAGCTTGTCAACATCCTTCTTGAATTGAGGTGCCCAGAGCTGGAAACCGTATTTCAAATGAGGCCTAACCAATGCAGAATAGAGTGGTACCATTATCTCCCTTGATGTAGACACCATACAAGGGGAGTTTGAAATATTGCATCTTAACAACCTTGGTGTAGTGGTTTGAGCTTTGGACTATGAACCTAGAGGCCAGGGTTCAATTCACTGGTCAGTATAGAAACCCACTGGGTGATCTTGAGTACATCACGTGTTGCCATAAGTTGAAAACAACTTGAAGGGAAAGAAGAAGAACCAAAACAACTTTTAAAAAATGTCATTATGGAAACATCCTTGAAATATTGTTTCCAGCTTTGTCTGAGACAAATGAGAAACGGAGATGCTAGATGACTGAGGGGTCATAAAAGAGATGATGGATAGAGAGAATAGGATCAGGGGAATGGAATGGCCTTCATATGAGAGTCAGCTATCACACACTTTCACCACAGCTAAAGCCAATGGAGGCCAGCAGATAACAATGTGTGAAAACTCATTTTAGTCCTGACATAAATTCATTCACATCTTATATAAGTAGTGATTAAGTAGCCTACTCATTTCACTGAATCTGTTCTAGGTGTAGCTAAAATTAAATGATGACCAGTTCACCTGCCCTTCTCAAAATAATTGGGTGGTGAAGATTTGACTCATGTAATTGGGATAGTCTACACATTACGTTTTCCATATATACTTAATTTAGAATAATCTCATTTTGAATCATCTCATTATTTCACTAGCTTTCCGGTGGGATGTCTCTTTGTGTTCGTATTTGTTTTGCCTTTAATATTGTTCTTGGTGGGTTGAAAGAAAAGTTCATCTGCTGCTTTGAACTCCTGGATGCAAGTGAATTTCCTTCACAAATTCTGCTAATTGGGATTCTAAGAGTAGGAAGCAACCTGAACCAGACTCCAGAAGGTTGCTCTAAGCACTGTAACATGGAAACTAAGGCCCTTTTCTCACAGCATTTTCCATGTGAAAGGGCCTCTGGAGCATCGCACAATTGTGAGGAGCGATCTGCACGATACACTCACAATCACGCGATGCTCCAGGGGCTGGCAGGTGCCAATTGCGCACCTTTTCATTTTCAGCTAGAAACCACAAATAGTGCATGATCGCACATTGCTCCTGGGCCCCGCGTGCACTGACCTGGCGTGCTGAGCCTCTGGACCCATGTCGGTCATGCTTCCTGCCCCAGCGCAGTCTGGGAAGGTCCCAGGCTGCAATGCAGAAGGAAGAGGCAGGACTCTCGCACAAACAGGCAGTTCGTACGGAGCCGAAGGACCCCATATGCAAGAGCCTCTCGCCAGAGGCTGCTAGCACGATCCCCGCAGCACAGTACCAGAAGAAGGTAAGGTGCAGAAAGGGTCTAAGTTGAATGAAACTATTTTTTTAAAAGAAGAAACAGAAGCCCCGCTCCCCTCTGTCTCTTTCTCACACACATACAGAAATATAAACAGTTGTACTCATACCAGAAATTAAATGATTTCTAATGGAATGAATCTGAATGGCATCTTAGACAAAATAAATCCACAGATCATATGAGTCTATCAACAAAGATTACCTGTAATAAATCAATAGAGTTTCTGTGTACAGTAGCTGTAGACCAAGTCCTAAAAACCTATGATGTTCCCTTCACTAGGTTTTACTATCAGAGATGTTGGGATGGTTTCTATGGGGTACAGAATGATGGTCTGCCTAGGGATAGATCTATTAGGGGTAGATCTGAGTTTTCAGCTTCAGGGATGTTATTTCACTCTTGCCCCCAACCAGTCCTAGGCAGCACAGCCAAAGCTCAGGACTGATGGCAGTTGCAGTCAAGCAATATGTGGAGAGCTGCATGTCCCCTAACCCTGGTGTAGACGAGAGTTTTGGTCTCAGTATGGAAAAACTTTCTCAGTACAGCTGTACTGATTTGTCTCTGAATACATTTCTCCCCAGAGACAATGGAACCCTGTTGGTTAATCCCAAGTAGAGTAAATGCACTGAATCAATTACTGAATGGTGAGTGAGCACATGTGAACGCATTTAATTCAGTGGTTGAGATGTGATACAATAATGCTTCTCAAGTCATCTGATATGGGGGATCAGCAGTTATTTCTTCCTGCAATGTGTGAGAAATCTGTAGTAAATTTGTGTCCATTGGATACAATTGCTTCTTTCCTTCCTGGAAATTTGCTAGGGCTTGGGGGCCAATGACTCAGGAACCAGCACTGATCCAGGGGCCAACACACTGTATCATAATAGTTCTGCTGGTGGAACTATGCTACATACCTGCATTCAATATCCCCCGCCTGGACTCACTGTTTAGCTGAAGCCTCCTCAGTGGCCATTTAGTGACTGTTAGAGAGCAGAGTAAATAGGAGAAGTTTGTGACTAGCTCCCTGTAACCAGACAGTGATGGATACCATCATCCACTGAGATCTACTGGGGACCTTTTTAGATCTTGACAGATGATATAATCATTCTGGATCTGACTAAGACAAAGGGTAGCCACGTGCATTCTTAGGGGCTATTTTAGGGGCAATTTTATGGTCCTTAGAGGTCAAAAATTACATTTTTGGTATTTTCTTCCCCAAATGTCTCTGGGGACAAGAGAACATGTTTGCCATATTTTATTCCTCCCAGCAAAGATTTTTTGCTTGTGGCGGGGATATAGAAGGAAGGTGAATTCCCCTCGGGTCTCCTGGGGAGCTAACATGCATCCCTAGCAGTCAGTTTGTAACAGCCAGTTTGTAATTACCTAGAAAGCAATGCCATAATCACTAAAAGTCAACATGATTTTCTCAGAAATAAGTCATGCCAGACTAATCTTATCTCTTTTTGAAATAGGGTTACAAGCTCAATAGACGAAGGGAACGCTGTAGATGTAGCATATCTTGATTTCAGTAAGGCCTTTGACCAAATTCCCCATGACATTCTTGCAAAGAAGCTTATAAAACAGAGACTGGGCAAGGCTACTGTTAGGTGGATTTGTAATTGGTTGTCTGATCAAACCCAAAGGGTGCTCACCAAGGGATGTTTTTCATCCTGAAGAGAAGTGATTAGTAGGGTGCCACAGGATTCTGTCCTGGGCCCAGGGCTATTCAACACCTTCATCAATGATTTCGATGGAGGAACAGAGGGCATGCTGATCAAATTTGCAGATGACACCAAATTGAGAGGGGTTGCTAATACCACAGAGGACAGGATCAAAATTAAAAATGACCTTAACAGATTGGAGAGCTGGGCCGAGGCTAACAAAATGAATTTCAACAGACAGAAATTTGAGGTCCTACATCTAGGTAGAAAAAAATGAAATGCACAAATATAGGATGGGGGAAACGTGGCTGGACAACAGTATGTGTGAAAGGGATCTAGGAATCTTGGTGGACCATATGCTGAATATTAGTCAGCAGTGTGATGCAGAAAGCCAAGAAACCAACATGATTCTTAGTTGCATCAATAGGAGTATGGTGTCTAGATCGAGGGAGGTAATGGTATGACTCTATTCTGCTTTGGTCAGACCTCATCTGGAATACTGTGTTCAGTTCTGGGCACCTCAATTCAAGAAGGATATCAACAAGCAGGAATGTGTCTAGAGGAGGGCAACCAAAATGGTGAAGGGTATGGAAGCCATGAAGCCCATTGAGGAACAGCTTAGGAAGCTGGGTATGTTTAGTACACAGAAGAGAAGGTTAAGAGGATCCATGATAACCATGTTTAAATATTTGAAGGGATGTCATGTTGAAGAGAGAGCAGGCTTATTTCTGCTGCTCCAGAGACTAAGACAAGGAGCAATGGAGTCAAGCTGCAGTAAAGGAGATTCCACTTGACTCTCAGGAAGAACCTCCTGATGGTCAGAGCTGTCTGGCCATGCAATCTGTTGCCTCAATGGAGTTTGGTGAAGTCTCCTTCTTTGGAGGTTTATAATCAGAGGCTGGATGGCCATCTGTTGGGAATGCAGGGGGTTGAACCGGATAGCCCCTGTGGTCTCTTCCAACTCTATGATTCTATGACCCTATGATTCTAGCTTCCTACAGTTGCCCTCCTGAGGACCAGAGGAAGATAGTAAGCTTTTTTCCCCTCCAGTATCCCTCCCCCATTCTCCATCAGTCACTGAATGGTGGTGGTGAATGACCTGCAGTGGCTAAATAGGAGTGGGCTTGGTCATTGCGGAGGAGAGAAGATAATACCAACCTCTACAATGACTGAAAAAAGACTCAGGGTTTTTCTCATGACAGTGTTATAGTGCTATTATTCCACTTTCAACATCTCATGGAATTCTGGGGTTTGTAGTTTACTAAGGTCAAAGAGCTCTCTGGCCCAGAATTCTAAATGCCCCTCCCTACACTGCAAATCCCAGGATTCAAAAGGATGTTGAAAGTGAAATAATAGCACTATAATAGTGTAGCAAGGAAAGGTCTGTACAGAGGCATAAGGTAGACTTACATCTGTGTGTGTCATGCACAGGATGCCAACCAATATATCTGCTCTAACTGGGGCTACATAGGATTCAGATTAATGTCTGGCATCTTCTGTTCATTTGGTTAGTTTTGTCATCACTTTAGAGAAAAAGAAGTCTAGTTTGCAAAAATGTTCTTCAAATATTCTTTCCCTTGCTGTCTCTGTGTGTGACAGCAGCTTCTTTTCCTCCAGCCATGTCCCTGGGAAGCTAAATCAAAGACAATGTTGATGATACAGAACGGTGGCCAGGCTGGTTCCCTAGCTCCTTACTCACTGAAAGCAAGATGGATTTTTTTTTTAAAAAGGAAGGAAGTGCAAAAAGAAGGCATGCCACTATTTACTGTGAGCACTATTCCAGAGAAAGTGATAAAAGTGTCCTTGCTCCTGGCAAAATTAAATGGAATGGCCCTCATCCATTTAACTACTTGATTTCTCTGTCCACAACATTGTTAAAATACATAGCCATTCTGATCTGATTCAGCATAAAAATGACATATGGGGATCCCATAGCATCTTTGGGACTAACAGAGAAGAAAAGAAACTCCTAGCATAAACTTGGGTGGGTTCCAATCCAGTTCACATCTGATGAACCAGACTGGAGCCCAGAAAAAGCTTATGCTAGAAATTCCTTTTCTTAGTTAGGAAACTACTACATAATTCTGTTGTTGTCATTATGTGCCTTCAAGCTTTTTGTGACTTATGGTGGCCCTCTCATAGGGTGTTCTTGACATGATCTCTTCAGAGGTTTGTCACTGAAGACAATCTTAAGCAAATAGAATGTGACTTGTCCAAACTCAACAAGTGGGTTTCCATGGCTGAGCAGCGATATGAAACCTGGTCTCCCATAGTCTTATCCAACTTTCAGACCACTTGCACCATACCATGGAGAATTTCAAGAGACCATTTATATTCAGCTGTGACTTTTGGGTTCTTAACATTCTTTACTGATGTGCAACGATAAATTCATTCATTTCCAATCTGTAGCTGTTCAGATTTTGCATCTGGATTCTGATTTTCAGTGTCTAAAGAACTTTGAGGAGAGAATCTAGGGCCAACACATTAACTGTGAATAAAATTTTCCTTCATCCCCATATCTCCCTTCTTGGCTGGAGGGAAACTGGTTTAGTTACCTACGCAAGTAACCTTTGTTTGGGAAAAGAAAACATCCAAGCCACGCCAATTAAATTTATATTGCTTTTTTCCAAACTCAAGCGAAAGGTGTGGCGGAGGGGAAATGAAACATCATACATCACCATGCTACAATATGGAAAAAGATCTGAAAAAGATATAGCAGAAATAGCAACGGTATTTAATTGAAAAGGTTCATATGCTGACTTAGACTGATAACATTATAAAGGGGAAAGTGATCCTATAAGCAAAAAATTCCTCCACCTGTGCAATGACGGAAATCCACAGGTTAGAAAATTTTCCCCCAAAGAACTGATCAATCGGCTTCTGTTTCAAATGCTTCAATGAGGAATATCCCACCATTTCCCAAGTCAACTGGCTTTAAAGCTGAATTGTTGGTATCATTAGGATGGCCAGAATCCTCTTGGTGATACACTTTTACATAAACTGAGAATACATAAGAATGTCTCCTTTTAACTTCATTGAAGAGGAAGGTATTCCAAATGTCTTTGTGCAATCCTTCTCTCACATGCAGAGGACACCTTTCCAGTGCCAGTAGACCCAAGTCCAAACCCATTTAGTGACCAGAGACAGTGGGGGCTGACTATTTAGTAACTGGGACAGTAGAGGGGGCACCTGGCCAGTGTACAGCTGCCATTTGGTAACCTAGAGAAAAGGATAGGCATCACTATCCTGGATCTCTACCACACTGCCTGGTGATCTAAGAAAGGGATGATTTCTCTTTCATCCCACTTATAGAACTGCAGTCAAATTCTGCCCTGCTCTCCTCCAGCCTCTAAACAGCATTATGGATATGACACGGGATTGGGAAGCTTTCTTCTTTGGAAGGAGCAAAATAATAGCCTAACAGTACTGCATGACTAGAACATTATGAGATAGAATCTCAACCTCCATCTCACAGAAGATAGAGTTAGAAGTTGTCTTGTAAGTGACTATTCAGCTCAGAAAATCAATAGCTAGAGCTAGAGAATCCCTTAAAACAGGTTAAAATACCCCAGCTTCTGTTTGAGAACCTTCAGTGTGGTTTGTTGTTGTTATTGTTGTAAGCCTTCAAGTTGTTTCTGACTTATGGCAACCTTAAGGTGAACCTGTCACCGGATTTTCTTCATGAGATTTGTTCAGAGGAAGTTTGCCATTATCTTCCTCTGAGGCTGAAAGATTGCAATTTGCCCAAGACCACCCAGTGGGTTTCCATAGCCAAGAAAAGAGACAAACATTGATCTCTCTGGTCCTAGTCTAACACTGCACCACACCATGAACATATAAATAAACCCAACATCCTTGTCCAATTACTTCAGTTGATTGGTTCTGGAGCTGAACTGCTCTTTCCATCAAGATATTTCATCTAAAGTTCAACCAGAATTCTCACTCATTTGGAAGTTCTCATCTGAACCTCTCCCACAACAGAGAACATTTTGTTTTGTTTTCTTTGGTGTAAGAGCTCTTTATGGCTCCTTGAAGGAAATTATTGTGATGCCTTTCAGGTTTCTCTTCTCCAGGCTGATTTCTCAAGTAGACTCAGTGAATATTTTCTTTGGTTTATCTTCCTTCTAGATCATTCTCTTAAGAAATGAGAAAACTCACAGTCTGCTGAAGATGAATTGTGTCAGTTCCACTATCACTTTTGCAAATAATGTTAAATAAATTAATGGCGCTATTTAAAACGTATTATGAAAGTTTTCATCTAGGTGAAATTAGAGAGAGAGAGAGAGGCAGACAGATAGACAGGACATGTGTGTGAGCTTCTTGTAAATAAAGCATAAAGTGCATTTATATTTGTTCTGATTGTCTAGCTTCGCATATCCATGTGTTTGTATCAGAGTAAGCAAACTTACTGTATTGTCTAATACAGGGTGGACAAATGTAGTCTATGTTCACATGTGTCCCCAGAACCATTTTGTGGTCTCTGCTCACCAAGGATTTTTTTTATTTCAAAAAAAGGTCTCCAAATGTCCCTAAACACCCTCCAATGGGGGCGAGACTTATATGTGCCACGATTCCTCCTACAGCCATTTTAGATCCAGGAAACACCCTTTAAAATAGGAAACAAATAGGAAGTGGCTTTGGCCCTTTCCACAGGAGGTCTGTGTCCCAGCATGGATACAAGAGATGAGCAAGATCGTGATGATGCTTCCTCAAGATGTCATCACAGTCCTTCCTCCTCTCACCAGCCGGCATGGTAGCAGGGTAAATCATTGGTGGATTTTCTCTGTCAATGACCTCCCATTTGCACAATGGTCCCACAATTATCTTCCTTGTGGAAGGCCCAGAAGCGTGATGGAGGTGCTTCCTGTCCCAACAAAGCATGGGAAAGAGCCCAACTACTCTGAGGAAGGAAGAGGCATGTCTCTTGTCCTCCATTCCACAGTGAGCTGGTCCAATGCAGAGGGGAACATTCCCACTGTACTCCCTTCCCAGCAAAGGTGCTGCCAGGATTGTGACCAGAAGACTATGGGACAAAGTAGGGCGTGGAAAGGGCCTTTCTTTAGGCTCCCATAAGCCATGTGACTCACTGTTGTTGTTTTTTAAAAAGCTTCTTTGGGCCTAAAACAGCCTCAGGGAGGCTAAAATTCTGATACTTTTGCCCCACGGCCCCAAGAAGGTAATTTGGATTTCCCCCCCCCAGGGATGTGGTATGGCATTTGGCCCTCCAAGGTCTCCTGAGGGAGAATAATTTTACCCCCTAACCTCCAACATTTGAACATCTCTGATACAATTGGAGTACAATGAAGATCATAGTAAAGGCTTGATCATGAAATGCTGCAGGTGCCCCTTGGGCAAGAATGTTGGATTTATTTATATACTCATTTCATTTGCTCTCAGAAGTACAATTTTGAACAGCTTTTGACCATATGTGACAGTTCGAATTAGGCTGTCTCTCTCTCCACACACACAATTGTATAAGTTTAAGACTTCTCTGTTTTGGTTTGTTTTGGTTTGGTTTGGTTAGTGGAGGAATTGCCGTTTTTGTCCATTTTACAGGGATCCAGATGTGACATAAGGTGAAAGATGTGAGACAAATGCCAAGGGAGCTGTATATTTTGCCACTTAAATTAAAGCATTCACATCTTAAGCAAAACTGCTGATATTAGTCTGGGCTATGGTGATGAAATGAAATCCCCTAATTTCATATACATTAACTTCTAAGGACTCTACATAGGTACTTACTCTACTATAGTGCTATTATTCCACTTTCAACATCCTGTGGAATTCTGGGGTTTGTAGTTTACTGAGCCCAAAGACCTCTCTGGTTGAGAATCCTAAATGCCCCTCCCTAAACTACAAACCCCAGGATTCCATAGGAGGTTGGGAGTGGAATAATAGCACTATAACAGAGTTGTTCCGAACGGCCCTTAAATTTACTATTGGAATTAGGTTCTGAGTTACATCTGGAAACCCCTATGCTTACCCTAGAAGAGGCTAGAAGTGTATGGAGGAGTATCACATGATCCATATGGGCTAGGATAATTCTATAGCCTGATATTTACTGAAAGCTCCTACTAAAGTAGACCCTCCATTCAGATACTGATTTAAGGATTGGGACTAATCAATAGGATTCTGGCCTATGTCATCTATCTATCCATCTATCTATCTGTTTAGGTATGAATAGATTATCTGTGAGAGGATCATAGAATCATAGAGTTGGAAGAGACCCCAGATTCCATCCAATCCAACTCCCTGCTATGCAGGAACACACATCAAAGCCAACCCAACAGATGGCCATCCAGGCTCTGCTTAAAAACCTCCAAAGAAGGAGGCTCCACCGCACTCCATGGAGGCAGCAGATTCCACTGTCAGACAGCTCTGACTGTCAGGAAGTTCTTCCTGAGGTTCAGGTGGAATTTCCTTTCTGACAACTAGAATCCATTGTTCTTTGTCCTTTGTCTCTGAAGCAGTGGAAAACAAGCCCACTCCATCCTTGACATGACATCCCTTCAAATGTTTAACCTCTCTTCACCTCTGTTCTGTAGACTAAACATATCCAGCTCCCTAAGCCATTCCTCATAGAGCATGGCTTCCAGACCTTCACCATTTTGATCACCCTCCTCTGGACACATTCCAGCTTTTCGATATCCTTGAAATGAGGTTCCCAGAACTGGATGCAGTATTCCAAATGAGATTAAACCAATGCAGAATAGAGTGATGGAATTAAAAGAAAAGCACCTTCAGACATTTCGAATGTATACTTTTAGTTTTCTGTCCCTTCCAGCTGTTTTCATCCTCTTCCCGCTTTGTGTGTGTGACATGAATCCAGGAACTAGGGACATCACGAAGGCAACAATATTATTGGTTCATAAATTGAATCAACCTTGCCTATCTGATATTAGTGGGAGAAAATGAATGTGCTTTTACTGCCATTTTCTGCTTTCTGTAAGCTTCCTTGAGCCCCACTCTGACAGAAAGGTAGGATTTAAATAAGGTGATGATGGAAGTGATGAGAGGGAGAAGAAGGCATATTAGATGAACCTATATTTGATTCATCCTCACAACCACCATGTGAGGTTGTTTTCAAGTTCCAGAGTTAAGGCTTGCAAAGGGATCAAGCAGAATCAAGATACAGGGACAGATAAGGATGCCAGAGACCTTTAGCAAGACAATGATTTGTAAATGAAGGGTTTGATAGACTCAGAGCTCAACCAATGACCATAGAAGGTACTAACCTCAATCCTGTAAGAGGAGAAACATATGTATTCTAGCCGAAGCCATGCTATTACAAAACACGGTGTCCTTTTATCTAGTGGTGCAATTGAGATCAACCATTTAAGATCAGGTGGACTGCTGGGATCATGTTCTAAGGGTGAAACATAAGCTTAGCCCACAGAAGGCTCAAGGTTCAAATTGTTGCACACCTACAGAGAGTCTTTGCCTCTCAGCAGCCAAGAAAGCAAACAAGATTCTTGGTTGCATCAATAGGAGTATGGTGTCTAGATCAAGAGAGGTAATAAAAAAACTATTCTGCTTTGGTTAGACCTCATCTGGAATACCATGTCCAGTTCTGAGCGCCTCAATTCAAGAAGGATACTGACAAGCTGGAATGTGTCCAGAGGAGGGCAACCAAAATGGTGAAGGGTCTGGAAGCCATGCCCTGTGACGAGTGTCTAAGGGAGCTGGGGATATTTAGTCTGCAGAAGAGAAGTTTAAGAGTGGACATGATAGCCATGTTTAAATATTTGAAAGGATGTCATACTGAGGAAAGAATGGGCTTGTGCCAGAGACTAGGACAAGCAGCAATGGGTTCAAGCTGTAGGAAAAGAGATTTCACTTAAATCTCAGGAAGAACTTCCTGACTGTCAGAGCTGTTCAGCAGTGAAATATGCTGTCTTGGACTGTGGCAGTCTCCTTCTTTGGAGATTTTTAAGCAGAGGCTGGATGGACATCTGTTGGGGGTGCTGGTGTCTTCCTGCATGGCAGAGGGTTGGACTGGATGGCCCCTGGGGTCTCTTCCAACTCTATGATTCTATGGCTCTTCCTAAGGATCCTGTAAAATCACTGCCTAAGAGAGGAAATGATCCTGGGCAAGATGAAGCAACAGCCTGAATCCTTTTCGCTGGTTCCAACTAGAATAGGACCACCAAATCATTATTGAATAGTGAATCAACACATAGACTAACCTTGTCAGTTCAATTGGTCTGTTTTCATTGAGATGAGCAACAAGATTTGAGCCAATATGCTTTATTTCTTGTGCTCCATCTCACAGATCATGTTGGCTCATTCTGTGCATGCAGAAGTTCAGTCTAGCCTGTTAGTTCCCAAGATCAATGTGATGACCCACAGTTGTTAAAATACAGCAGAGATATAGCCAAAAATGCTGTTTACTTTATAGAAAATGTTTTATGTGCAATGTAACCAAGTGGGGCTTTGAAAAAAATATTGTCAAAGTTTTTGTGTATAAAGCTATTTTGTACAGAAAGTAGGAATTTGTGCATAAAAAGTGTGTGTGTGTGTGTGTGCTGGCAAAAGTTTGCATTCTTTCAAAAATCACTATCAACATTTGTGAAAGATTGAGGTTCTTCAATTGGCTTTTTGTATGGAAATAAAATAATAGAATAAAATTTTAACTGTAGGGTTTGATAATTAGTAGAGCCCTTTCTGCAAGACGGTGCCCTCCTGGCATGGAGACGAGAGAGGAGTGTGACCACAACAACGCTTCTACTTCTCTCACTTTTACTTCCACGGGCAGCTGGTCGGATGCAGAAAGGAGTGCTGGGGACATATTTGCATCTCGGCAGAGATGCTTCCAAGGTTGCAACAAGGTGATGTACAAGAGCATCATCCTATGGAAAGGGCCTAGATTCCGTTAAGCAGTGGAAGCATATGAAAGATATTTAAAATCAAAAATGTTATCTTATATAGTTATATATATTTATCTTTAGGAAAGTTGGAAGTCAAATTTATCTTTTTTTTTATCATTCTTCTTTGCTGTTCTTGTCTTTACCTCCCCCCTTTTCTCTTGTTCTTTTGTGTTTATTCGCTTGTAAATTTCTTGTATTTCAAAAAGCTTAATAAAAATTAACCTTTAAAAAGTAAGTCTACATATTTTTTTGCACAAATGAAATTTTCACAAAAATTGTTACAAAATAGTGAAAGAAATGCACAAAAGTTTACCATCTAACACAGGAGGGACAAAACATTTAAGTTCATTCTTATATTCAAGGACAGTTGATTAGTCCCAAGTAATGTAAACCCACTGAAATAATACAATCTACCCACATGTTGACTCACCATTCATCTGTTCTTTCAATGGGGCTAACGTACTTGGAACGACCCAAAAAGATTTAGGCCATGATTCACATCCCCAGACTACAACTCCCAACATCTCTGACAGCTAGCCATATGCAGATGATTGGAGGGGTGCAAGTTTGGAAACCAGTGGACTAGATTCTCCAAGGAAAAGATTCTAGGTGAGAAGAAACAGGTCACCATCACAGATCTTCAAGACCTGTAATTTCTGATTGGAATCAAAGATAGTAGGTTAGATGGAACAATGATCTGGCATCATATGTTCACTTGATGGAGGATTCACCATGCCCAACTGTTCAAATTAAAAACATAGGAAGCTGCATTATGTTGACCATCTAGTCTTCTCCAGAATTTCTTTCTTTTTTCTTTTTATAATTTTATTAACAGTAAAACAAACAAACAGCATTTACATTTATATTGGCTTATACAAAATCAAGTATACATATAAAAACAGATACGTACACATACATACCTCTATCCAACCATCCTGACTTCCTCCCAGATGAGAAGTAATAACATTTCTGAACAGTATGTCGAGTGTCTGTCTCCAGAATTTCAAGTAGGGGTTTATACCTGTGACGGAAGAAAATTGAATTTGAGACCTTCTGTTGGCAAACCATAGAAATTTGGAGTTGGGAGCTATCACCAGGTATCATAAGAACCATCTAATACAACCCTCTGCCAAGCAGGAATGCACAACTAAAGCACTCAAGTAGGTTAAATGTCTGCTTGGAACTGTAGAAGCATTTGCAGTAAGCAATTTCTGCAATATAAATCTGTGCATCTTAACTGGATTCTTTTGGATTCTTTCCAAATTCCAGAGATACTTGAGGTGTTCATTCCTTTGATGGCAACTGAACATGTGTAAACTTGATGCCTTTGTTATTCACATTTGTTTAAGGGAACAACTGTAACATGTACTTTGCAGACTAATATGTAGATAGGAACACAGTTAACCTTTAGATTACTCGCCTCTCCAAATTTTGTGATACAGTTCATAAGTTAAGTGTTTTGGGATGGGGGAATATATTAGGAAACTGAATACAAAATATACCTGTTAGGGAAAAAAATGTCATGCCAAAAAATGTCTAAATATATTTAACCATGGCAATGCATGTTTTAGTTTTATTCTGCTTTGATTACTGTAACATGCTGATCCAAAGTAGAAACGTTTTGTTCTTGGAAAAAACAACAGTTTTAACATTTTTTTCCCCTTGCCGAGACAAAATGTTGAAAATGGCACAGTTTTTGCAAACTATTTTCAGTTTCTGTTTCTCCCTCACTGCCAACCCAAAACCCATATGTAGCTGTTATGCTCAGAAAATGCTGTCCTGTTTTTCTGGAGTGGAGTTTCCTTGCAACTCTTCAGTTTTATGATTCTTTTGGATTCCAGCAGAAAAAGAAAAACCTTATCCAACTGTAGATATATCCATTTCTCCTGAGGAAGGGAAGAATAGCCAGGTACCATTGTGCCTTGGTTTCAGTGGTTGGTGAGAGGCCCTCTCTCCATACCCTGCCAATGTTGTGAGGGAGAGAAGAGCAGCCAATGTTTGCTGGACTTAATTCCCTCTCACACTGTCATCTCTTTTTCCTTGTGTGCCATGACTTTTTAGATAATAAACCTGGGGTCAGGGAACTATGAAATTTTCAGTTTGCAAGCCACTCTGGGAAACTTTTTGGCCAGAGGGCGAGGTATAAATGCTTTAAAGAAATTTAAAAAAAAAAAAGAGTTCTATTAAAATGTGTAGATACTAGGTCCAGAAATAATGGCATGGAGACAATTGTGCAAACATAATTATGGACCATAAGCAGGAAGGCCATTATGAAAGCCCAGGGCAATTTGTTACAAAGCTTAGCAA
The DNA here is from genome assembly GCA_948474755.1 of Ctenosaura bakeri. Taxonomy (NCBI): domain Eukaryota; kingdom Metazoa; phylum Chordata; class Lepidosauria; order Squamata; family Iguanidae; genus Ctenosaura; species Ctenosaura bakeri. The sequence continues at coordinate 178,341 of CAOLHI010001104.1, read as the reverse complement.
CCTTTCCACTTTGTGCAGGATGCCACCACCTTGTGTTAGTCTGTGTCACAAGATATTAAGAAAAATCACTCACATACACAGTTGTAAAACACTTCTTATAGAGATACTTGCAGGACGTCATGTTTCATTACATTCGTGAAGGGTGTTCCCGATTTACCCATGTGCCACATTTGTTTTCTAGATTAGCTACAGTAGATAGCATTTAATCCTATTGCTTAGATCAACAAGAATAGATCTCTTGAATTCCATAACTGAATGGTGAGCTAACACTTATGTAAAACCATTGTACCAACAGGTATGTTTTAGTCAGGGAACAAAAAGCCAGTGCCACTATTCTACTTTCAACCTCCTATGGACTCCTGGGGTTTGGAGTTTGGGGAGGGGCATTTAGAATTTTCAACTGGAGAGCTCTTTAGCCTCAGAAAACTGCAAGCCTCAGAATTCCACAAGGTGTTGAAAGTGGAATAACATTATAACAGTGTAGTGTGGAAAAGGCCTTAGTTAGGGCTATCAAGAGGATTGACACCTTCCCTTCCTTCCTTCCTTCCTTCCTTCCTTCCTTCCTTCCTTCCTTCCTTCCTTCCTTCCTTCTTCATTCTTTCTGTCTTGGAAGGTTGAAGTGAAAAGGGAATTCTACTCTTCACAAATAAGTTCAGCAACTCTTCAGTGGGAGCAGAATGAGCTCAGAAAGCAGCAAAAGAGATCACCCATTCAGAGGGAGGGCTAGGAAACATGGGAGGGGAGAAAGGGGGCGTTATCCTCATTCTTAACTGGCTTTGTTTACCTAGTATGATTGTTTGCATATTCATTTGCAGCTATTGTCCTCAGCACTCAGACCTGGTTGGGATTTATAAGTCAACTGATGTGGAAGTCCTCAGCCACTACTAGATTTACTGGCACATATACTGGTGATTTACACTAGATCAGAATGTGGAATAATGGAATCATAGGGCCTGTCCATTGTTATAGTGCTACTATTCTACTTTCAACATCCTGTGGCATTTTGGGGCTTGTAGTTTGCTGAGGCCAAAGAGCTCTTTGGCTGAGAATTCTAAATGCCTCTCCCTAAACTACAAACCCCAGGATTCCACAAGATGTTGAAAGTGGGATAATAGCACTATTTAGTGTGGAAAGGCCCATAGACTTCACAAGGGATTTATGAGCCATGAAGTCTAACCTCCACTCAGTGCCAGCTAAAACAGCTTTTCTGGTTATTTTTGAAGATGACCAGAAGAACTGATACACCATCTCTCTAGGCAATTGATTCTATTGATGATTCCAATAAGTTCCTTTTAATGTTCAATCAAAGTCTATCCTCTTATAACTTAAAACCATTAGACCTGCTCCTCCTTTTAGGCCAGCAGAGAAAAGACCTGCCCTGTCTTCACTGTGACAACCTCTGAGGTATTTAAAGAGAGAAATCACATCACCCCTCAGTCTTCTCCTCACCTAGCTGAATGAGCCTAGCTTCTTCAACCACTCTTCATGTGTTTATTTCTCCATACCTCTTTCATCCTCATTGCTCTTCTCTGAAACTGTTCCAGCTTGTCTATATTCTTTTTCAAATGAGAAGGACAACATTGAAGGCAGTACTTCAACCAGCACATAATATAGTGTAACTGTTTATCCTCCCAGCTTGGAAACTATGGCCCTTTCTGCACACTATGGTACCCCAGCAGCATCCTTCCACAGCTTCCTTCCACAGTATAGCTGGGTGCTGTTCCAGCCTGTGCTGGGGAAGGAAGTAGAGCCATTACACTTCTGGACTCTCTGCACACGAGGTAGCGTGGGATGGTGGTGGAATCATGGGTCACTGACAGGGAAAACCGATCAATGATTTACTCTGTGATTGCACCACCTGGGGATGGGAGAAGGACAGGAGTGCAACATCTTGCTGAACCATCATCATTACGATTCAGTCTTTCTCCCTTCCCAATGGCAGCTTAGGAGGGTGGAGTAGAAAGAGATTATTATTCTATTAATGGAGTCTCAAAAAGCATTTCCCTTCTTTGCTTCAGCATCACACTGCTGGATCATATTCAATTTTTACTATAAGTGTCATTAAGTATTGCTCTCCAAACAAAATCCTAGGTCAGGAATATTTAAATTGAGCAAAGTGTTGGTTGCATCCATCAGATTCCATTCAGTGGATCTCGGGGAATTTAATACAAATCCAAAATAGATCCTACTTCATCCTTGGAAAATTCATTTCCTACTGCTGTGCTCTTTACTTTCAAGTCAAGCTGTAGGGCTCAGTCAGGCTGATTCTGTTTTGCTTGCTCTAAGCATAAACTGTCAGAGAACCTCTTTTTCCACATAGCCCAGCCCATAAGTTCTTATCTCAAAAGTAAATGCTGCTGAATGCGCTTGAGATTGCAGCTGCTTTGTCCTCAAAGAGATCAGCTGCGAGATTAAGCATCCTAAATATTTCCTTTGCCCCAACACCTTATCATCTGCTTGTGGCTTCATAACTAGTACAACAAGGTTTTTGGAGGGACAACAAAGAAAGGCTGTTGTTAGTATGCCATGTAAACACTTTGAATGAGGGAGTTTTCCACATGGATTCTGAGGACCAACTGTTTCCAGTCTGAGACAACAGCTTCATTTGATGGGAAATGGCAAGACAGTTGTTGTTGTTGTTGTTGTTGTTGTTGTTGTTGTGTGCCCTCAAGTCATTTAAAACTGATGGTGACCCTAAGGAAAACCTATCATGGGATATTCTGAACTTGAGACTGTGTGATGCATCCATGTCCACCAAGTGGGTTTTTCATGGCCAAGAAGGGACTCAAACCCTGATATCAGGCTTGTTGTCCAGTGCTCAAACCACGACACCAAGCAGGCTCTCAAGACAGATGGGCAGCCTGTAATTGTTTCTCTTGAATCCTTCGCGGTCATTCCCCTTTGTTGGAGGATGTTGGAGGATGTGTCTCACAGCCTACTTTGTGCATCCTAAACTAACCTATTGCGCTCAGGATTGGTGGAGGATTCAAAAGTTAAGCCCTGGATTCAGAGTTGTGGTTATGGTCTATAAAACCCTTTATCTCTCAGATTCAGACTAGCTGAAGGACTGTATCTTTCCATTTGTTCTTGCCTAGGCTTTAATATTTTCAGCTGAGGGCCATCTCTCACCATCTTCATATGTATGGTTGGTGGCAGTGTGAGAAAGAGTCTTTCCTCTGGCTGTTCCCAGGTTTTGGATAGTCCTCCCTATGGAATGTCTCTAGGATGTCCCTTTCTTTGCTCTTCTTCCATCAGCAGGTGAGAACATCTCTACTCTGACCAGCATTTAGGAACTGATTTGCAAGGACTTTTAACAAAGCGCTGTTTCATTGACTTTAATTAAAATTAACAAAATGAATTTCAACAGGGAGAAATGTCAGGTACTACAGTTAGAGAGAGAAAAAATGAAATGTACATGTATGAGATGGGTGGCAACTGGCTTGACAACAGTACATGTAAAGGGGATCTAGGAGTCTCAGTAGACCACAAACTGAACATAAATGCACAGTGTGATGCTCAACTCAAAAGCCAATGCAATTCTAGGCTGCATCAATAGGAGTATAGTGTCTAGGTCAAAAGAAATAATAGTACCATTCTATTACATTTTCGTCAGACCCCATTTGGCGTACTCTGTCCAGTTCTGGGCACCACAATTCAAGAAGGATATTGACAGACTGGGATGTGTCCAGTGGGGAGAGCAATCAAAATGTTAAAAGGACTGGAAACTGTGCCTTATGAGGAGTGGCTTAGGGAGCTTGTTATGTTTAACCTGGAGAAGAAAAGGTTAAGAGGTGACATGATAGCTATGTTTAAATATTTGAAAGGATGCCATACAGAAGATGGAACAACTTTGTGTTGTGCTGTTCCCACTGCCTAGGACATACAGCAATAGATTAGGAAGCACTTACTGATGGTGTTAGCAGTAAAAGAGGACAGACAAAATGGTTAGTGTTTCCCATCTTTGTCCTCAGTCTACTCTATTAGGAGATTTAGCACCCTGGACAGTTTAACTCACAGAGTGTATTGTCTGCTTAAACGTCTCACCCAAAGAAATTCTCTGTCTCTTTGTATCTGCTTAGCTAAAGTTCCTCTGTTTTCAATTTGAATCAACTTTAAAGTTTGCTCCTATGGTCAGCCTCTTGCCCTGCTTAAGTTTATGCTAACATTAATTGTCAAAGTTCAATGCCTAGGTTCACAGTCTGAGTTCCTACAGCTCATTGTAGCAACATTCCTTACACATGCTGAGCAAATGCATGTTGATACAGGGTCCATTGTTCATTGCTAACCAGAAGTTATTGTCAATCATGTGTCAAAATTCTAGTCCTGGGAAAGCAAATATTCTTAATATTCTTTCACATATGCTGTATGCTTTATGAGATCATTGTTCACCAATTTATAAAAAAAACTCTCCTTTCTTCAATAAAGTGTCTTTCTTTCCCTGCTCATGAAAGATGTAGTTTTGGCTGCATTCTTACTGAAAGGGGTGGTGAAGTCCCTTTGGCCAAAGTTGAGAATCTTTCTGGGCTGGCTCAGAGTTCACCCGCAATCACATGGACTACTCGGAGTGGTCTGTGCGGACTTAACATTTTGGGTTTGTTTCCGTGTGTGTGTGTGTGTGTGTTTTGTAATTTTTATTTTTTATTCAAGGGTGACCGTTGACTGTGGTTTCAAGTCCCACCAGAGTCATCCCAGTGTTTGGATTCAAGGGTGACCATTTACTGTGGGTTCAAGTCCCACTAGAGTCACCCGGGCAACTACCAACTGTGGGTTCAAGTCCCACCTGCATCACTGGAAATTATAATAATTTTTTGAGTGTAGGTTCAAGTCCCACTTGTTTTCATGCCAATAATAGTTAGAGCAGTTTGACAGCAGCTTGATACACCGCCTTGAAATTTCATGGGATTTCCTTTTTTGGAGGTTTTTATGCCAAGCCTAGATGGCCATCTGTCAGGAATGCTTTCATTGTGCATTCATTTCATTGTCTATAGCAGGAGTTTGGGCTTGATAGCTCTTGTAATCTCTTCCAACTCTATGATTCTATGGTTCTAATCTTCTGTCTTCTTAATGGATGCATTTTAAATGGTTCAAATTTTATAGATCATGACATTTTATTTTAACAACAAAGTTTTGCATTTTTTTATTTATGTTTGAAAGAGCTTTTAGTTGCTGTTGTTGTTGTTTTTAAGCTGCCTTGTCTCCAAATTTTGGAGAAAAGGCAAAATAAAAATAAATTTAAACAACAATAACAACAAGATCCTACATCACAGTCTAGGTTTTGCAATTTTACAAATCCATAACTACTTTGCAGAAACATGATCATTTTTTCTAAAAAATACCCTTATATATTAATTTTAACATACAAAATAATATAGATTCAGAAGAAAAAAGGAAGAAAAAAGAAAATAAAAAAACTAAAATTTAATTAAAACTAAAACACTAAAACACACACTTACTTACTCAAGCAGAAAACGGTTCTGATACACCAAACCAAACCATACTACAATAAAAATCTTGTCAATTAATTGTGAAGATGTGCGTCCAGGTACCAATGAGAGTGCTCCAATGTGCGTTGAACACCTCTGTTGTGTATTGGGTGCTCCCATTGTTCTCTGGCACTTCCTGACTGGTGCGTTGGATGTGCATTGGGAAGTCCCCCATTGTCTACCATTGCATGATGGATACACCTTTACCACAACTTCATGGTGGCCCCGAGATGAATACAAACATTGCAAAATTTCTCAGTTCAATTGTGTGTCCAAACAAGGACATTTACAAAGATTTAAGTTCCTCAGTTATGATCATCATCATCATCATCATCATCATCATCATGCCATCCCAATCAACTTCTATACACAGCATAGAGGCAAGCCCCATTGTGTCCTAGGGCTCAAAAAAACAAACAAAAAAACAAAACAAAACATCAGAACACATTTTGTGGTAGTCACAGACCCTTCTGAGACTGAAATAAGTTAAAATGTATACTTACATCATCTTCCAGCACTGTTCTGGAAAGGATCTCTTTTACCGTCACTGTCCCCTTTATGCACATACCTTGAAACTGGGAGTACAGATAGGGGGGAAAATGAAACTATTGCAACAACAACAACAAAGGTCAAATACAGTGTTCTTGAGCATCGAGAAACCCTGGTGAGAAGATTCATGACAATAATACTGACAGTAAGAACAGAAGCCTTGTAAGCACCCCAGAATGTCATTGTTTTCATCTGTGACATACTGGAATTATGATATGTTACAGTCAGCCCTCTACATTTGTGGGTTTCACTTTTGCAGAATTGATTATTCATGGATTATTTGCTGTCACCTCTGCTGCCTCTCTCTGCCATTTTTAATAGGGACTGCAAGCCTTGTAAGACTGAGAAACTGAAAAAGAAGTTTGTAAGTCCCTCTTAATAACAGTGTGGGGCAGCCATGGAGGTGGCAGTAGGGCCCACCACCCACCCACTTCAGCCTTGTGAAGAAACCCTGATGTCTTAAAGGAATCCATGGTGGGCTGAATATGGTGATCATACTTTTTTTGTGTTAAATATAGTTTGGGACGGCCTAGAGTTATTCACATATTTTCCACTTTCATGGAGGTCCTGCATCCCTAACCCTAGTGACTGTGGATGGATGGCTATATTTTATTATTATGAGAGCCTATATGATGTAGTTGTTTGAGTGTCGGACTGTGGCCCTGGAGAAAAGACTTCAATTCACTGCTCAGCCATGGAAACCCACTGAGTCACCTTAGGCATCTCACCCACTCTTAGCCCCAGAAAATCTTATGATATGTTCACCTCAGGGTCACTATAAATTTGGAAACACTTTGAAAGCACACACAATGACATTTGATCATTCCTTCCTCCTATCTCTAGCTGTGTCAGCAATGAGGCATCGCCACTTTGATCGCTCATCTCCACGTGCCTCAGAAGATTTAGATGATAGAGATAACCTGACCCGAAAGGGTGTGACACCAGGGCATCTTCAGAACAAAGGAGTCCACCGCGGCACAAGTCACATTACACCTGAAGTCCTACTAATGCAAAACATTATATTAACCAGAGCTTATCATTAATTGGATTTGTAAACTCCAAGACAAAATAACAGCATGGCCTTCCTAAAGTGTTTTGCCCTAGTGTCTCATATCCGTCCAAAAATAGGCCGCGTGTTATAGCAACGATCGATGACTGGTGGCTTGTGACTCAGGTGAAGTTTTGTCTGCCTTCATGGTTGACATTTAAGATTTCAAATAGAGATAGCACACAATCTGATGAGAATGTCCAGTTTTTGTTTTGTTTTTTGTAGGGGGCAGCAAAATATGTTGTAGGTCTATATCCCATTGTTACTCCCAGCTGGAGTAGACCCAGTGGATCAACTGGATTTGTCAATGTATTGACTTGTCAGTCAACAAATGATTCAATGGACATATTTTAGCTGAAGAGAATGTTCAAAAATATTTGAGAAAAGATTGAAAAATGGGTTTCTTGAGTGTCAGAAAACCTTGACAGAGAGAATCTTAGATGGACAAGAATCTTAGAATCTTCACATTAGAGGACAATGTGTTTGGAAAATCCATGCTGATGTGTTTGTGTATAGAGAGCATGTACAGGGAAAAAAAAAAAAAACAGAAAATGATGTTTTGTCTGCAAGAAACTTGTTTCCTACACAGAAAATGCCATTTATGCACATTTTTTTCTGATTTTGCACAAAAGCGTTTTATAATTCCTGAGCTGCAAAAAATTTTAAAAATCTTTTCCACGGGGAGGAGATAGGTGGTAGACTGGTCTGCAAAACTGAATATGTATGAAGACTGAGACAATCAACATGATTCTAGTCAATGATATATGCATGCATGTGAGCACACACACATAAACAAATAGATATATATGGGGGAGCAATAATTGTCCTCGTCATATTGTTTTCCTTACAAATCACATTCTCTGTGTTCTTTTCAATGATGATGATTATGATAAATGAAAGAGAGACTCCATTCACTTGTTAATGTAAGATAAAAATATAAGAATCAAGGTGAGAATTGCATATCCCTTTAGATGTTGTTGTACTGAGAACCTCAGTAGTCTCTATAGCATAGCCAATAACGAGAGAGGCTTTAGTTGAAAAACAACTAGTCAGAAGGCTACTACTGGATCTTAAGAAAATAACATTCTAACATGTCTTGCATAAGGGAGCTATTAGCACTGGTGAAGCGGACAATACAGTCAGCCCTCCGCATTTGTGGGTTTAACTATTCATCAGTGCTAATAGCCCCCTCATGCAAGACCCATAATATATCAGTGGTGGTTTTATACAAGCCCACATGCTTTGAGCTTTGGACTATGACCCTGGGTTTGATTCCCTACTCAGTCATGGAAACCCACTTGGTGACTCTGGGTGCATCACACACTCTCAGCTGATAGGTTCACCTTAGAGTTGTCATAAATTAGAAATGGCTTGAAGGCACACAGAAACAACAACAACAATGAGTTTCATGCACGAAAAATTGATATGGAAAGTAATGTATAATGTGAATGATGCCTAATCTACTCTACCAAAAGCCACCTATAACTAACTGATATTTGTTAACGAAAGTTTCTTCGGATGTTGGGCTCAGGTAATTGAACAGGATGAATGACCACTGAGGATGTGGAAAGAGCCACCCAAACATGGAATTAAATCCATTCCCAACCCTTGTTCATATCAAAGAGAATGAAAGGGTGTCAACGGGCATTAAGTGCTGAGTTGATACTCAGATGCCTTTGATAAACTAATGGCCCCAAAGAAAGGAGGGGGGGAAAAAAAACCTCAAAGCAATTAGAACGTTACATACAAGTGAGTGAGCATGACCTAACTGGAATGATAATTAATTGGATTTTAAAATCTCGTACACAATGGATGTCTCATAATCAAAAGACAGCCCTAGCAATGGTATAAAAGGACTGTCCCTTCAGCATTGATCCAGCATCTTCACTTGATTCCACACCTTCAGAAACCTGGTAAGTGCTGTTGGGATCAAGTCTGGAAAGGTCTCTTTGATTATTCTTTTCTCCTCTGTGACTATCATAGCTGAATCTTCAAAGAATATGCTTGAATTTGAATTGTGTTTTTCTTTGAAATATTTTGGTTTCTGATCCTTGTTCATTTGAGTGTTTGTAGGCTGTAGGCCTGGGGGAAATCTCACAGCTTGCACAGTAGGATTTATCTAAGACATTCCATTCTCTTTGATGTTCTTACTCTTTCTAAATACTAAATACTTGGACTTTAGGCAGATAATATCCTAAATTTTGGGACATTGGTTCAAATATGTGATTCAGAATTTGAATTGCAAGGCCTAAGCTCAATTGCTAGTCCTGACTAGAGTAGACCTATTGAACCATAAACAGACAAATTAAATTACTAAATCAACACTTACTCGAGTTTTGTTGTTCCAATGTGTCTGTTCTGGTTGAGATTAACAACTGAATTCAGGGCCAAATCTTTTGCTGTGTCTACCTGGAAGATTTCTCCATGATTCCTCTCAGTTAGTCCCAAGTAGAAGAGACCCATTGAATCAATTCTTGATAGATGGTCAAAATGTAGGTCCATCTCGTTGGGTCTACTTTATTTAGAAGAACGGAAAAGATTCAGGCTTATGACATTAGAGGAAGACATGATAGATGTCTTCAAAAATCTGAAGTACAGTTCCACAGAAGATAAAAGAGATTTGTTCTGTATTGCTTCATAAACTAGAAGACTATGAGCAGAACTTGTATCCAAGGTGACATTACCTGAAAATTAAGACAAGAGTCCCATTGTTGACATTTGTCCAACAGCGTAAAAGATTGCCTTGAACTGGTTGAGTGCAGCTTTACTTGCATAGGATGGACTTCCCACATGCATGGTATGTGACTGTAAGGCTGCCATTATAGACAAACTAGCAGGTTGAGTTTCACAGTATTAACTTCCAAGTCAGCATACATATTCCCGGGCTGTAAGGCCACAGCTCTAGGTATACCTGCATGAAAATAAGTCCTGTTGAAATCTATGCAATATGCTTTATTAAATGAAACACTAGTGAAATCAAAGGAGTCTGCTTTTGGGAAAATATTTGCAAAGTTATTCAAGAGCAAAATCACCAGAAACTAGCAGGACCTAAAAGTCTTTAGTCAAGCAAGAATTAAAAGTTTTTGTTTTTTTTGTAATGAAAAAGCTACCTGTACAGGTTTGCAAGCATCTGTGGATAACATGTTATTAAAGCTAAAAGACAAAAGTCCAAGATCGTGCATTGCTCACCTAGTTACAAATGCAATGGAAGTCTGTTTTGCTGGTTGTCAAGATGCTACTGGATGATGTTTCAAGCACCCTTCTTCAGTGATCTGTGATGCAACAAGGAATTATGGCAAAGATCCTGCTTTTGATTGTCACAGCCCCATTCTGTGTAGGAAGGAGCTGGAAACATCATCCTGCTGATCCCTGATCACAAGCAGAATAGATCTCCATTGCCCAGGATGGCTCCCTGAAGCTCATGGTGGGATGGCGGGGAGTGTTTACAACCTTTTCAGTAGTACCACAATTTTGAATGTGCAGTATATCTGAATAAGAAGCAGTTATGAATCTGCAAATCCAGGTCATGAATCTATAACTACAATGCAAGGTGCCAGCCAAAGCTATTTTCATGAGATATCAGGAGAATAAGGATGCCCAATAATGCCCAAAAGTGAACTGGGGTGAAAATTTTGGTGTTCTCTTTGAGACATCAGATAAATCTGGAATGCAGTATTGAAGTCCACATTGATATTATCTACCTCATTGGCATCTTCCTCCTTCTTTCAAATGTTTGCCAGGGCATTATGTCTAGATTGTTTCCCAATATGTTTTTGAGGTGAATTTCAAAGCGAAACAGATTAGGATTCCTGAAAAATTCCTGAAACATTTCAAGGGAAGCCAGGAGATCTTTGACAGTAAGACTAGGGGTCCTTTTGTAGACACAGCTATTGCATTATGATTCCATTTAGCTGTGAGGGCATCTTAGGAAATCCTGGAATTTGCAAGATAGAGAAAGATATTTCGAATTCTCAGCAAGAAAGCTTTATTGCCTCATCAAACTACAGATTCCAGATACCATAGGATGTAGTCACAGTAGCAGAAGGACAATTAAAGTACTTCATTTGTGCAGTGTGCTAGGACACTTGCAAAGTTTTCCCACAAATTATATTCACTTTTTTTTAATGAACATCAAAAAGGGATATCTTCACTCATGTGAACTACCCAGAGTGAAGCTGGGAAGAAAATGATGCAACAGTTGAAGTCAAGGAGACAAATGAAAGAAAAGTAAAACTGAACCTTCAGTCATGTGCTCACTTACTTGAGAAAGCCTGAATTCCAAGGTTTGCCTCCAATAAGATTGTCCCATTCAATCAATTGTTGAATGGTAAGCCAAGGCCTATGAAAATCCAATGGTTTCAATGCTGTACCCTACTCAGAATTTACAGTAGGATTGAGGCCAAGATGACTTAAGTCAGAGAACTCTATTGAACTCTACAGCCTTACTTGTTATAAAGGCCTACAGTGGTTTCTGTACTGTAAGAACCTATTATTATTATTGTTATTGTTATTACCAATCTTTTGGTTAAAAGAGCAATGCCCAAGAACACACTCAGTCCATGAACTGAGGTATATATATATGGCACTTGCAGGAAGCACATTGGGAGAAAATATGCCAGCTGTAAAAAAAAATATATAGAAGCTAATTTGAGCATTGCAAAATAGGATTGAATTGTGTTTTATTCCTGTTACTCTATCTCAGCTTCCCTCCTTGTCAGAATAAGATGCTCTTTCAGGTTGTCTGGATTCCATGTTGTGTCATTTCAGATCCAAGCCCTATATCTTTCAACAAGATGACCCACTACAGATATCAGAACACCTGCGACCCAGGCTATTACAAGGGTTTCTCTTCTGGAAGCTGTTCTGGAGGCTACAGACGACGGTATAGCAGTAGCAGCTGCTCTGGAGGTTATGGACGACGCATCAGCTATGCACCCATTGGTGGCTACGGTTATGGCTGCGGGTATGGCTACCAAGGTGGACGCATATGCTACCAGCCAGTACGTTATGGGTATGGTAGTGGCTGCTACCAGCCACTAAGCTATTCTTATGGAAGCGGTTGCTACCAGCCTCTGAGTTATGGTGGATATGGATATGGCTGCTATGGTGGCTACGGCAGTGGTGGATATGGTTACGGCAGCAGTTGTGGTTTGGGTGGCCTCTATGGCCGTCGTTCTAGCTGGTACCAGCCATGCTATAGCTATGGAAGGAGACGTGCCAGCATCTGTTATTACCCCTGCAACTAGAGCTTTACATCCACCTGCACCTTTATCAAAAGGAAATGCTGCTAATCAGATCCAGCTAAACCAAGGAGAAGACCCTAGAAGAAATACAACTGCCCCCTAAAAAAGGAAAAGCTGACACAGACACAACAAGTTATCATGGAGTTTGCCTGGTACAATGGTATAGAAATGCTGAGCCTTCATGAATTCCTGAGCCTTCAGGAATTGGTGGATGCTTAGGACTTCTTTCAACCAGGTCGGCACACAGGTTGATTTAAATTGTTCTTTATGGGGAATGACCTGCGGAGAATGACTTGTCTATTCACCAACCTTCTACTGCAATGGCCTTTAACAACGGAAAGATCCCTCAGGCCTTTGCTTGTTGTGATATTCAGACTGAAGCCTATAGTTCTGTAATCTGGTTTTTCAGCTCCCAATGTAATAAAAACAATAAAGCTTGCTTTGCATCACAACTTCAGTCTCCTGGTTTTACATTATTGTTTGTCCTTAAGGGGATTCTTACTCCTCTAATGTAATGTGTTGAAAGGTATCCTTGCTCCTCTTTTTAAAGGCAGAGAATGATCTGAACAAATCCTACTGTTAGTACCAACTAGATCCTCTTAATCACTGTGAATTCATTATGTGCTGAATCTCCATCCAACAATTGATTCAATAGATCTACTCTAGGTAGGATTCACCAACAGAATTCCAATGAGAATCATTTTAAATGTAGGACCAACCCTGCGTAATGTCAAGCTATGATACAGAAATAAAACCGAGATAGGTAGAACCCCAAAAAGAATGACTTCCTATTGTAGAGCAGAGATTTGTACATATGAGATTGAGGTGGAAAAGAATTATAATTGTTGTTGTGTACATTTAAGTGGCTTCCAAATTTTGATGACCTTAAGCCAAACCTGTTAGGGAGTTTTCTTAGCAAGGTTTATTCCAGCGAGTTTTTCTCTTAGAGTAAGAGGATCATCCAATGTGTTTCCATGGCTCAGCAGGAATTAGAAACCAGGTCCCCTTGAACCCTTGTCCAAAACTCAAGCCACAACACTATGCTGGCTTTAATGTCATATTAAAGAAGGAAAATGTACTGGCACCACTCTACTCTGCTTTGGTTAGACCCCATCTTGAATACTGTGTCCAGTTCTGGGCACCCCAATTCAAGAAGGATATTGACAAGCTGGAGCAGGTCCAGAGGAGGGCGACCAAAATGGTGAGAGGCCTGGAAGCTATGCACTATGAGGATAGACTTAGAGAGCTGGGCGTGTTTAGTCTGCAGAAGAGAAGGTTAAGAGGGGACATGATAGCCATGTTTAAATATTTGAAGGGATGCCACATAGAGGAAGGAGAGGGCTTGTTTTCTGCTGCTCCAGAGAACAGGACAAGGAGCAATGGATTCAAGCTTCAGGAAAGGAGATTCCACCTGAACCTCAGGAAGAACTTCCTGACAGTCAGGGCTGTCCGGCAGTGGAATCTGCTGCCTCGGAGTGTAGTGGAGTCTCCTTCCTTGGAGGTTTTTAAGCAGAGGCTGGAGTGCTTTGAGGGTGTTCCTGCATGGCAGGGGGTTGGACTGGATGGCCCCTGTGGTCTCTTCCAACTCTACATTTCTATGATTCTATGTCCATGTAAGGTTCAGGTTGAAAATTTTCTGCCTCAGTTACCCAAGTACTTGAGAAAGTGGCTGTTTTTTGGACTATACCACCCAAAAGTTAGAATCCTGTTGCTTTCTGCAATGTAACTGCAGGAGTTGGGGGATTGATGTCATTACTCACACTCATAAGAATTTTCGTTTCGAATAACATTCCCTGAAGTCTTTAAATTTCCGGCATTGTGGAGAGCTGATGAAAACCATTGCCACCTAGAGATCTTCTATTTGCTGTCTTAACTTTCTCTAAGTCATTTTGCCTGTCTCTTTTCTCTGAATGACTGAATGCCACTTCTAACTGATCAACTGAAGTTTTGAACTACTATAGCACTAGAATTTGGGGGAATGCAGGGAAATTTCATGGGAGAGAGATTTCCTATTGATGGTTAAAATTAATTTATTGTTCCTCTAAAAAATCTACACCCTTGGTCTTGCATATGCCTAAGTTTCCCTAATAAAGCAGTTGGGTATAATCAAGATTCTATAATCCAGTCTTTGCACTGAATAACATTGTTGAGCCACTGAAAGTTCATCTGAAGACGGAGTTGACTGACCAAGTGAATATCCAACTCAATGCACAACTCAGTGATCATCTCTATGCTGGGGATGGAGGGAATGTTCAAAAAGCTTTGTAAAAAAAAAAAGTTTGAAACACATGTTGAGAAACCATGATGAGAAGAACCATGGGCTGGTGAGAATCTTTGGGACTTATTCTGGGCAAAATCTGCACACTATTTTGTGCATAAAACACCATTTTCTTCAAGAAAATAGTATTTTCTGTGCTTGGAATAATGTTTCTGAAACAAAATCTATTTTCTGCCCAGGAAATGCTGTTTTCTGTGCAAAACAACCAAGTGCAAATAATGTTCAAAACAAGTCCCAGATTGAGAATGGCCTTTGAAAACTGGGTGGTCTTCAAAGACTGTTTTGCAACAGTAAGAAAATTGTGAAAATTACTCATTGCTTTCTTTGAGAAAAAGAAAAAAATGGTGAAAAATTATATCCCTGCTCCAGGCACAGTGACAACCCATGTGCAACTCTATTTCCACAATTTTGAACTGAATGCAGACATTCTGCACCAGAGTAATGCATCTAATAACTTCCCTTGGGAAACTCTGGCCCTTTCCAGATGACATCCTCATCCTGCCACAGCAACAGGTTTTTCCCAGTCCAGGAGCTGTTCTAGCGCACGACGTCATCACTATCCAGCTGCTATCCCATTTCCAAGTGTTGAAAATCAGCCCTATTTCATTTCCAGAAAAAAAAAAAATCCATTTAAAAGCCTCATGTAACACTAAAATCTTGTCAACTGGGTCAGTGCGATTCTGTAATTGTGCTTGATAGTGCTTCCTGTCGTCGTGGATCAAGGAGTGGGTGGGATGTTGGTGTGCCCAGCTTGTTCCTTCTGCAGCAACTCCCATGGTGGAGCAAGTTTGGAATCTACCACCTCTCCATGTTTATTTTAAATTTCTCCTTTGAGGTTTTATTTATTTATTTATTTATTTAAATACATTTTTTGGCATTAGAGCACAAAAATGGAGTAACGTACTGGCATGTCATGAGGTTACAGCTGGGCTGCACTAGTATGGCTTATCAAAAAAAGCCCTGGCCAATCAGGAGCTGTAAGGTAGGGGAAAAGGCAGGAAAGGAATGGCCAATGATGCTCCAGTGTGAAGGGAACACCAGTGGCAATAATGCTACTCATCCGCTTAAGGTGAGAGGGTGCAGTAGACATTTTTCCTAACCCAAGACCATCATGGAAATGGCAATGCTGGGATTATTACTGACCAATCCATTATTGAGGTATGGTACAGAAAGGGTCTAAAGCATGCACTAGATTGAAGTCAGAATATCCAGCCTGCATGACCAACAGCCCTGCTGGATGGTGATTTCAGCCAGTTACAGTCCAAAAAGGTAACTTTTCCAGCCTTAATCTCTGTGCAGGTTTGGAAGCTATGAGAATGTAGGAAATAATATTCCCAAATCCCATTGTTTATTATTTATTTTCTTATATCTCGCCTTTCTCCCAGCATAGGATTCACAACCAGAAACAAAGCACCCTCTCCATTAGAAGCTGCATCTTCTGCAACAAATTAAAAACCAAAAGCCTGCCTGAATCAAAAGGTCTTTGCCTGCCAGCAGAAGCACATCAGGGAAGGAACCAGTAGGACCTACCCTTAAAAGAAGTTCCACAGCTTGGGAGCAGCCACCAAGAATAGTATCTCCCATGTCCTCACCAAAGAACTCTGTGATGGTGGTTGGACTGAAAGAAAGTCCTCCCCTGGAAATCCAAAAGTAGGAGCAATCTCGTGTAAGAAGATAAAGTCTATCAGACAATTTGAAAGCATCAGATTCGAGGCAGTGTTGTTGCTGTTGGTGCTTCTAAGTCATTTCTGATGTACAGTGATCCTAAGGAAAGTCTATCACAGAATTTTCTTGGGCTGAAACTGTGTGATGAACCCAAGGTCACCCAGTGTGTTGCCCTGGTAGAGTAGAGAGTTGAAACCTGGCCTCCAAGGTTATAGTCTACCATTCAAATCTCTATGGCCATTTTTGCACTAGACTGTTATAGTGCTATTATTCCACTTTCAACATCCTATGGAATCCTGGGGTTTTCAGTTTAGGGAGGGGCCTATATCAATTCAATTAATTAATTAATCAATCAACTATTTTGCATCCCATTTTCTCCAAAGGACACCCTGAGGCACCTTAAAGTATAATACCAAAAGAAAACGTAGTTAAAACAATACAAAATGAGTAAAGAATTTACAAAAACCATTTAATAGGCAATCATACCTAAACATATTAGAAACAATTTAAATACACACAAAACATAAAGGAGCAACATACCTCTTTAAAAAGTTGTTCTACCTACCATTGGTAAGAATATTTGAACATGATGAAAAAGCATGTTACTTGAGTTTAGTGAAACACTAATAAACAGAACCCTGAACTGAAAATCTTTGCAGTTTGCAGTTTATTCTATGCGAAATCTGTAATTCCCGAATCCCACCAGGTCATTCCTTTTCATTGGAGGATGTGTCCTGTTACCCACAATGCTACCTGCGATGCCTCTTACCCACAATGCTACCCGCGATGCCAGTGCTTCCATGTGACAATGGGTAATTAATTAGCCCAACTGGGAGGCCTGTGAGAGTGGGGTAACCTAACAAGATCAACAAGCATTCGTCATCAAGGTTGAGTCGTGGCATGAATCATGGCATGGAGCAAAGCTGATGTGACAGCTTTGAGCTATAATTTCCCAAATCTTAATTAAATGCTGGCATTGTGGGTGGACTTCAAAGATCCCTACCTCTTTGGATAGTAACTTTCTGCAGGGTTTCTTGTGGTAGGGATTCTGTGGTCTCCATCACTGAGAAGAAGTCAGATTTCAGTCATTGAGAAGCCATAGCTCATGTGTTGGATACAGAGGTCTTGGGTTCAGTCCTTAGTGTTTCCAGGTCGGTACTGGAAAAATTCCTTTCCGAGAGCTTGGATAGTAACTGCTTATCAGTGTAGCCAAAAGTGGACAGCACAGGGTCCTCCAGATGATATTGGTCCACAGCAGTTGCCATTCTTCCCTATTGACGATGCTGGATAAGTCTCATGAGAACTGAACTCTTTCCACAACTGGAGAGACACAAGTTGATGCTAGGATAGACGGAGCTTAGGAAGCAATATGAAACAACTTGTTTTATATTTGTAGGAAAAACAGTGTACTGGATGTGGCCTTCATCTCCAGGCAAAAGAGTGCTGGAGACCTTGTCAGTAGAATGGTCACTGTTGTCCAGTAGGGCTTCCAGATCAAAACTTTCCCAGGGCCTGAGATTTCAAGGCAAAAAATAAGAGACCAAGAGATGATTCCTTTTGATGTCATGGGGACTGGCCTCTGGTAATGTTAAAAGGGTGAGATTACAAGTGACATCAAGAAGCATACTTTAGGCACCAGCTACAGTTACACAGTTTGTCATTCAAATTAAAAACATGAAGTACAGAGTCTAATAAATGAGGATCACACACAAACACACAAACCTTTCAAGGCAGCAGTCTTATGCTGAGAGTCATCCCTTTGCCCTCAGGTCTAGAAAAGATGGCCCAGGCTCTGGGACAAAAGCTCAGGTTATGAGATTTGGTAACCCTATTGTTCAGGAACATGAAAAAAAAATTATCTTGTGTTTGAAAGGTCCTGCTACATACTGTGCTTTCATAGAAGCACAGAATAATAGAATCATAGAGCAAGAGAAGACCACAAAGACCATTGAGTCCTATTTCTTTCCATGCAGTAATACACAATCAAAGCATTCCTGACAATGGCCATCCATCTCTCTTCCTGAAGCCTAAAGGCATTGTTCTAGCGTCCTACTCTGGAGCAGCAGAAAGCAAGCTTGCTCCATTTTCCACGTGATATCCCTTCAAATATTTAAACACAGCAATTATGTCGACTCTTAATGTTCTCTTCTCCAGGCTAAATATATCCAGCGCTCTAATTCATTTGTTACAGGGCATAGTTTCCAGGCTTTTATAATTTTAGTTGTCCTCCTTTGCACACTTTCCAGCTTGTCAATATTCTTCCTGAACTGTGGTGCCCAGAACTAGATACAGTATTTGATGTGGGGTTTGACCAAATCTGATAGATTACAACTGTATCAAAGAGAGGGAGGCAGGAGAGAGAGAGAGAGAGAGAGAGAGAGAGAGAGGACATTAGTCTGACTTGACTTGATTTTGAGAAGCCCAAGTTGACTTTTGATGATCATGGTATTCTTTTCTAAGTGCTTTCAAACTTCCTGTTTGATGATTTGCTCTGTAATTTTTCCCATCATTGATGTCAGGCTGACTGGGGAGTAATTCTTTGGGGCCTCTTTTTTCCTCTTTTTGAAGATGGGGACAATATTTCCGTCCTCCAAGCTGCTGGGATTTGTCCTGTTCTTCTGTTCTCTTGTTAGAGAACAGAAGAACAGGAGATTTGAGATTACTTCTTCCTCTTCTTTTAATACCCTCAGATGTAGTTCTTCCTGCTCTGGAGACTTGAACTTGTTTAGCATAGGCAGGTATTCATGTGCTACCTCCTTACCTATACTGTGCTGCATTTGAAGTAGAAGAGGTTTACAGAGGAAGTAAAATTTCTTCTCAGCAACTTTGTTTGTACTGTTCTCATGTCTATTGAGACTTGAGATGGGTCACACCAACAGAATCCAGTTTTCTTTCATTCTGCTCTATAACAATCCAGAATGTTGTTATATGACACTCCTTGGTTGATGTGAGAAATCAGAAGTTAACTTTGCTACTCACTTTTATGACTGTACTCATTATTTTTATTGGTCAATGATTGAAATAAAGTGCCTGTCTACAAGATAGTGACATTTTTCCCCCCATCCCTGGAATTACAGGAATTTTTTAATGTTATTTTCTTATTCCTTCTTCCTAACTCCACCTGTGTCATCAATGAGGCATCACCACTTTGAGCACTCATCTCCACATGCTTCAGGAAATTTAGATGATAGAGATAACCAGACCCTAAAGGGTGTGGTACCCTGGCATCTTCAGAACAAAGGAGTCTACCGCTCTACAGGTCATATTATACCCAAAGTCCTACCAGTGCAAAATATTGTATTAACCAGAGTTTGTAATTAACTGGATTTGGAAACTCCAATACAAAATACAAAATAACAGCACAATACTCCTAAAGTGTTTGCCCTTGTGTCTCATATCCGTCCGAAAATAGACTGTGTGTTATTCAATGACTGATGGCTTATGACTCAGGTTTCATAGTTTCATAGTTTACCTTTAAGTTTTCAGATAGGAACAACACACAATCAGATGAGAATTCTCAGGGTTCTTTTTTATTTTATCTTTTTTTGGGGGGGGAGAGGGAATATATCATTGCCCTAAATCCTATTGTTACTTCCAAGTAGATTAGACCCAATGAATCAACTTTATTTATCTATGTGTGGACTTGCTCTTCAACAATTGATCAACAATTGATTAAATGAACCTACTTTTCACCTAGGGGTGAAAAGAATGTTCAAAAATGTTTGAGAAATGGCTGAACAATGGATTTCTTGAGTGACAGAAAACCCAGGGAAGGAAAATCCTAGATGGCCAAAAAACTTAGAATCTTCACCGTGTGGGACATCTGCTTGAAAAAAAAAATGGATGAGGATGTTTTTGTATGTAGAGAACATATTTTGTGTACAGAAGAAAAAGCAGAAAGTGATGTTTACCCTGGAATTAATTTCTTTTCTAGAAATAAAATACCATAAATGTTTATTTCTTTGTTTGTTTTGTTTTTGGCAAAGAATAATTCCCTAACAGCAAAAACTTGCTGAAATCATTCTCACAGCAAGGAGAAAAGTGGTAAATGCATTAATTCTTGTCTGACAGAAATTTATGGAGACTGACATTTTGGACTAATCAACATGATTCTAGTCATTAAGATGTGTATATCTACGTGTGTGCACCCAGCCACAAGTGTGTTTGTATGTGTGTAGATAGATAGATAGATAGATAGATAGATAGATAGATAGATAGATAGAGATATGGAGAAAGGAAGGAAAATGATTGTCCCCTTTTCTATATTCTCTACCTTATCATTCATGTTCACCTTGTTCTTTTCAAAATATGTATCAATCATCTTAATAATAATAACAAAAAGAAAAAGAAAGAGAGAATCCATTCACTTGTTGATGTAAGATAAGAATGTAAGAATCAGGGCTGGAATTGTGTGCCCCCCTAGATGTTATCGCCCGGTCAGCCTGACATCAGTACCCGGAAAGATCCTGGAGCAGATCATTAAGCAGTCAGTTTCTAATCATTTAGAAAGCAAGACAGTAATCACGAGAAGTCAACATGGATTTCTCAAAAATAAGTCATGCCAGACTAATCTTATCTCTTTTTATGATAGAGTTACTAGCTTGATAGATGAAGGGAATGCTGTGGATGTAGCATATCCCGATTTCAGTAAGACCTTCAACAAAGTTCCCCATGACATTCTTGCAACAAAGCTAGTAAAATGTGGGCTGGACAGGGCTACTGTTAGTTGGATTTGTAATTGGTTGACCGACCGAACCCAAAGGGTGATCACGAATGGCTGCTTTTCATCCTGGAGAGAAGTGACTAGTGGGGTGCCACAGGGTTCTGTTCTGGACCCAGTGCTGTTCAATATTTTTTATCAATGACTTGGATGAAGGAATAGAGGGCATGCTCATCAAATTTGCAGATGATACCAAATTGGGAGGGGTTGCTAATACACCAGAGGACAGGATCAAAATTCAAAATGACCTGGATAGATTGGAGAGCTGGGCCAAGGCGAACAAAATGAAATTCAACAGAGAGAAGTGTAAGGTCCTACACTTAGGTAGAAAAAATGGAATACAGAAATATAGGATGGGGGACACGTGGCTGGATAGCAGTACGTGTGAAAGGGACCTAGGAGTCTTCATAGATCACAAGCTGAACATGAGTCAGCAGTGTGATGTGGCAGCCAAGAAAGCCAATGCAATTCTCAACTGCATCAATAGGAGTATGGTGTCTAGATCGAGAGAGGTACTGGTACCACTCTACTCTGCTTTGGTTAGACCCCATCTTGAATCCTGTGTCCAGTTCTGGGCACCCCAATTCAAGAAGATATTGACAAGCTGGAGCAAGTCCAGAGGAGGGCAACCAAAATGGTGAGAGGCCTGGAAACCATGCCCTATGAGGATAGACTTAGAGAGCTGGGTATGTTTAGTCTACAGAAGAGAAGGTTAAGAGGGGACATGATAGCCATGTTTAAATATTTGAAGGGATGCCACGTAGAGGAGGGAGAGGGCTTGTTTTCTGCTGCTCCAGAGACCAGGACAAGGAGCAATGGATTCAAGCTGCAGGAAAGGAGATTCCACCTGAACTTCAGGAAGAACTTCCTGACAGTCAGGGCTGTCTGGCAGTGGAATGTGCTGCCTCGGGGTGTAGTGGAGTCTCCTTCCTTGGAGGTTTTTAAGCAGGGACTGGAGTGCTTTGAGGGTGTTCCTGCATGGCAGGGGGTTGGACTGGAGGCCCCTGTGGTCTCTTCCAACTCTACATTTCTATGATTCTATTATTCTATGATTTGACTGAGAACCTCAGCAGCCCCTACAGCATCGACAATGAAGAGTGATGCTGGGAGTTGATGTTGAACAATAGAGGGTATATCAGTTTTCCTCCCTGGCTGGAATGCAATCCTTAATTCCAAACAGAATATGTCCATTGCATCAATGAGAACTGGGGAAATCGACCTTTATGGTGTTCCACTTTCATGAACCAGAAGTAAGGAACACTCAATAAATTCCAGGAAGCCCACAAAGATGGAGTGATGGCCATGATACAATGGCTAAAGATGCAAAATAATTTTTATTAATCATTTTTTTTTAAAACTACACCCCTAATTTATCCCATTAATGATCTACAAGACTTTCAACGTAAAATACAGGTATAGCATTTGATCTCCCCTCTTTAGGAAGAAATGTGAAAGTCCTCTATTTTTTTTGACCACTCCAAAATAGGAATCAATAAATACACAATCTGTAGAAGAGGCATCTTTGAAAGATGTGCACAACCAAGCTTAATGCAATGGGGAAAATACGCACAAAGATGAGTAATGTCAGAAAAAATATGCTCAGTAGATGGATAACTTAAAAAAAAATGGCTGGAACTTTGTTAGGCAATTATGGTGTTGTGAGCTAGAATTATGGCCTTGTAACTTTTTCATACTCACCTTTGTGTTCATGGAACTGTTGCTGCAACCACAAATTCCCCTTAAACTTTTATTTAAATCTAAATTTACATATATTGTCACCTTGACCAGTGCAAATATCTCCCACATCCAAAACACATAATACATTAATGGTAGTTTTATGCAAGTCTGTGTGGAACAGTGCTTTGAGCTTTGACCCTGGAGACCAGCGATTGATTTCCTGGTAGTCCATGGAAAATTTTGGATGACCTTGGGTGCATCACACATTCTCAGTCCCAGAAAACCCCATGATAGGTTCTAGTTAGCATTACCATAAGTCAGAAATGACTTGGAGGCAAAGAACAGCAACAACAAGTTTTATGCACCAGAAAATTCAAAGTGGGAAGTGATGTGTAGTGTGAATGCTGTCTAGTCTGCTCTACAGAAAGCCATCTGTAACCCACTGGTATTTGTCAACTCTCCTCCAAAGTTTCTCTGGATGTTGGCCTCCTTAAGATCTTACCACAAATGCTATATGAAAGATAAGTGTGTGTGTTTAACAATGTTGTGGTTCTAGAATCTGTTCAAACAAAGTTTTTGAGAATGATTCTTTGCCTCTCAAGCTGTGTGTCCAATGTACTCATATGGCTAGGGACTAGTCTTTCTATTGAGTCTCAGATCTGGATTTACAAGTTAATTTTTTGGCTAGAAATGCTATTAATGCCAAAAGGCCTGTCCCTCTGACCCTTAGCAATATTTTTCAATCTAGGTGGAAAAAGACAGTTGATGAGCAAGAGTTAAGGCTAGGGGTCTTTCCACACAACACTGTTATAATGCTATTATTCCACTTTCAACATCCTGTGGAACTCTGGGATTTGTAGTTTACTGAGGCCAAAGAAGTCTTTGGCTGAGAATTCTAAAGGCCCCTCCCTAAACTGCAAACTCCAGGATTCCATAGGATGCTGAAAGTGGAATAAGAGCACTATAACAGTTTAGTGCAGAAAGACCCTAGGATTCACACAAAATGCCATTCTTGCTATGGGTTATATGAAAGCAAAAGAAATTATATTTCAGTGTATTTGAGATATTGAGTTGAAAAATTATAGAAGTACAGTGTTTATTTTTCCAGCTTTTAAAGCTAGAGTGTGGGTCATTCCTTCTTTCACTATTCCAAAATACAGGAAAGCATTTACCCGGGCTAAGTTCAATGTCCTTCCATCTGTTCTATTGAAGGGATGATATAATAAACGTACCATATAGTGATCGCCTGCATCTTTGCGAGGTAGAGAAAGTAGAAACTGTGGGGCATGTTTTTAATTTTTACATAATCTTCAATGCCGCTTTATTAATCTAATTTTACAAAGTACACCAGCAAGGTCCAATGTGTTCTACATGGATTACCTTTTGGTAGTCCAGTTTCCCGAGATTAGAGGCAAGGTAGCTAGTTTTTGTGTGGCAGGAATAGCTTGTCAGAGCAGGATGTTGTCCTAGTATTAAAGATATTATCATACTATATGGAATTTTTATCAAATTATTGCAATTCAAATATTTTATAATGCTCTTTTAAATTTTCTATTTAGTATTTTATTCTAAATGTATCCCATTAGGTTCTATCTTCTATTCTGTTCCTTGTTTTCTTGTTTGTTTTGCTGGTCACTGCCCAAAGTAAATACATATAGCTGTTGGGCTCATGCAGTTGAACAGGATGAATGACCACTGAAGATGTGCAAATAACCACGTAAACATGGAATTAAATCCATTCCCAAGCGTTGTTAATATACGAGAGGGTGTCAACGGGCATCATGCGCTGAGTTGACACAGATGCTTTTGATAAACTAATAGCCTTGAAGAAAGGAGGGGAAAAAATACCTCAATTAAAGCAATTAGGAGGTTATATACAGATGAGTGAGTGAGTGAGTATGACCTAACTGGGATAATAATTAATTGGATTCTAAAATCTTGTATGTGAAGGATGTCTCGTAGTCAAAAAAAAAAAAAGCCCGAGAAATGGTATAAAAGGGTTGTCCATCCAGCCTTAGTCCAGCATCTTCACTTGATTCCACTCCTTCAGAAACCTGGTAAGTGTTTTTATGATCAAGTCTTGAGAGGTCTATCTGACTGTTCTTCTCTCCACTCTGACTATGGTAGCTGAACCTTCGAAGAATATGCTTGAATTGGGATAGCATTTTTCTTTAAAATATTTTGGTTTCTGAATTTTGTTCGTCTGAGTGATTATAGGCTGTAGACCTGGGTAAAAAACATGTCTAAAATCTCACAGCTTGTGCAGTAGGATTTATCTTAGATATATTCAGTACCAAGTGATGTCCCATTCTCTTTGATGCTTTTACTTTTTCTAAATACTAAATACTTGGACTTTAGCTTAGGCAGAAAATATGCTACATTTTGGGATGTCAGTTCAAAGACGTGATTCAGAGTTTGAAACATGAGGCCTAAGCTCAATTGCTGGTCCTGACTAGAGTAGACCTCTTGAACCATAAGTAAAGACACTGAATTTGTAAGTCAACATTACAACAAGTTTCATTGTTCCAATGTGTCTACTGCAGTAGGGACCATTTTAATTTTGGCCTAAATCTTCCTGTAAGGAAAAAAATCAATAAGCTTTGCTGTGTCTACCTGGAAAATGTAGTCCCTGAATCCTCTTGGCTAGTTCCAACTAGTTCTGGACCCATTGAATCAATTGCTAATAGATGGTCAAAATGTGAGTACACTCCATTGAGTCTATCCTGTAAGAACAACTAAGAAGATTCAAGTGTATAACATTAACTGAAGGCATGATAGATGTCTTCAAAAAACTGAAGAGCAGTTACACAGAAGATGGGGAAAAAATCTAAATTGCTTCAGAAGGTAGAGACTACTAGCAGAAGTAGGCAAGGTGATATTCCATAAACATTAAGACAAATGTCCCATTAATGATATAAAGGGTTTTTTTGGGTTAAGCTATCTCTATGAATTAGTGAACATCCATGGATAACAACAGGGCATCAAAGCTAAAAGATAAAGTCCAAGATCCTACATTGCTCACTTAGGCCATTTCTACCCGACACTGTTATAGTGCTATCATTCCACTCTCAACCTCCTATGGGATTTTGGGGTTTGTAGTTTACCGTGGCCAAAGAGCTCTAAGTGCCCCTTCCTAAAACTACAAACTCCAAGATTCCACAGGATGCTGAAAGTGGAATAATAGCACTATAATAGTGTAGTATGGAAAGGCCCTCAGTTACAAATGCAATAGAGGTTGGTTCTGCTAGGCGGTCAAAAGGCTGCTGGGTGATGTTTCTAGCACCCTTCTTTCAGTGATCTGTGATGTGATGAGGAATTATGACAAAGATCCTGCATTTCATTGTCATGCCACATTCTATGGTAGGAAGGGGCTGGAAACATCATCCTGCTGGTCTCTGATCACCAGGCAAAAGGATCTCCATTCTCCAGGATGACTTTCTGGAGTCCATGGTCAGATGGGGGAGGGCATTTACAATCTTTTCAATAGTGCCACAGTAGTAAATACACAGAATAGAGAAATATATTTAGAATCCTCAGTCAGAAAGCTTTACGGTCTCACCAAACTACGCATCCCAAGATTCCATAAGATGGAAGCTGAAGGGCAATTACAATGTTTCACTTGTGCAATGTGAAAGGACACTCATAAAATTTTCCTACAGATTACGTTCACTTATTTTTAATGAATGTCAAAAGGGATATCTTCACTCATGGTAATAACTCAGAGGCTTTTTGCACCTTACCCATGTGACTGGGTAAAAGCCTCATACGGGACGCTGCTGCTCCCCCGCTCCTTCGTCCCGCAGGTTGATTCCTGGTAGCGCGACCATCACCCTAGCGCCCTGCCCCTTCCTTCCACAGCGCAGTCTGGGAGCTGTAGGCTGTGCTGGGGGAGGAAGCGCGACTGGGCCGGCTTGTTCAGTGCACCGCACGCAGGTAAGTGCGCAAGGGCCCTGCAGCATTGCACGACCGTGCAGTATTTTCAGTTTAGAGCCAAAAATAAGAAAATGAGCACGCGTCCTGCTTTAGTCTCCTGAGTGTCACGTGAATGGGAGTGTGTCGTATGGACCGACGCTCCCATTTATGCGAGGCTCAAAGGGCCCTCGCGCAAAAAAACTGCTTGAGAAAAGGCCCTCAGAGTGAAGCTGGGGAAAAAACTGATGCAACAGTTGAAGCCAAGGATATAAATGGGAAATAAAGCAAAACTGAACCTTCAGTTCTCTTACTTGAGAAAGGCCAAATTTCATGGTTTGCCCTCAATAAAGTAGACCCATTCAATCCATTGTTGAATGTCAAGCCATGACCTAGGAAAATCCAATGGTTTAAATGGCTTTATTCTAGCCAGAACTTAACAGTAGGATGGAGGCCAATATGACTTAACCCAGAAAACTCTACCGAACTCTACAGATTTACTTGTTGTAAGGCCTGTAGTGGTTTTTGTAGTGTAAGAATAGAGCCCTATTCTATGTTGTTTCTGCTCCTGTTACCAGCCTTTCTGTTAAAGAAGCAATGCCCAGAAACACATTGACTTCATGAATTGAGGTATATATGTGCAGCACATGTATCAAGCACATTGTGAGAAAATACGCCAGCTGCAGAAAATACAGCAGCTAGTATGAGAAGCACTGTCAAATATCCCAGCTTCCCTCCTTGTCAGAATAAGATGCTCATTCAAGTTGTCTGGATTCCATGTTGTGTCATTTCAGATCGAAGCCCTCTATCTTTCAACAAGATGACCCACTGCAGATATCAGAACACCTGCGATCCAGGCTCTTTCAAGGACTCACTAGGCTCTCATAAGGGCTTCTCTTCCGGAAGCTGTTCTGGAGGCTACAAACGGCAGTTTAGCAGTAGCAGCTGCTCTGGAGGTTATGGAAAAGGCATCCACTGTGCACCCATTGGAGGCATTGGTTATGGCTGTGGTTATGGCTACCAAGGTGGACGCACATGCTACCAGCCAGTACGTTATGGTTATGGTAGCGGCTGCTACCAGCCACTAAGTTATACTTATGGAAGTGGTTGCTACCAGCCACTAAGTTATGGTGGATATAATTTTGGCAGTAGTTGCTATCGGCCTCTAAGTTTGGGTGGATATGGATATGGATGCTATGGTGGTTACGGCAGTGGTGGATATGGTTATGGCAGCAGTTGTGGTTTGGGTGGCCTCTATGGCCGTCGTGCTAGCTGCTACCAGCCATGCTATAGCTATGGAGTTAGGCGTACCAGCATCTGTTGTGACCCCTGCAACTAGAGCTCTACTTCTCTCCACACCTTGATCAGAAGGAAATTCTGCTAATCAGATGCAGCTAAGCCAAGGAGAAGACCCTTGAAGAAATACAACCTCCCCCTAAAAAAAGAAAAGCTGACACAGACACAACAAGTTATCATGGTTTTTGCCTGGTACAATGGTGTAGAAATGCTGAGCCTTCATGAATTCCCAAAGGAAGTGATGGATGCTTAGGACTTCTTTCAACCAAGCCAGCACAAGTCGATTCAAATTGTTCTCTAAGTGTAAGGAATGACCTGCAGAAAATGACTTGTCCTCTCACCGACCATCTACTGCAATGGCCTTTGACAATGGAAACATCCCTCAGGCCTTCATTTGTGTTGTGTTATTCAGACTGAAGCCTGCACTTGTATAATCTGGTTGTCCTCCTCCCAAAGTAATTAAAAACAGAAAAGCTTACCTTGCATCACAACTCTGGTCTCCTGGTTTTGTGTTGTTGTTTGTCCTTAATGGGATTCTTACTCCTTAATGCAATCTGCTCCATTTTTAAAGGCAGGCAATGGTCTAAAATAAATCCTATTGTTAGTCACAAACGGAGTCACTAAATCAGTGTGACTTCTCTATAGAATCATAGAATCATAGAAATGTAGAGTTGGAAGAGACCACAGGGGCCATCCAGACCAACCCCCTGCCATGCAGGAACACGCTCAAAGCACTCCCGACAGATGGCCATCAAGCCTCTGCTTAAAAACCTCCAAGGAAGGAGACTCCACTACACTCCGAGGCAGCAGATTCCACTGCCGGACAGCCCTGACTGTCAGGAAGTTCTTCCTGAGGTTCAGGAGGAATCTCCTTTCCTGCAGCTTGAATCCATTGCTCCTTGTCCCGGTCTCTGGAGCAGCAGAAAACAAACCCTCTCCCTCCTCTACGTGGCATCCCTTCAAATATTTAAACATGGCTATCATGTCCCCTCTTAACCTTCTCTTCTGTAGACTAAACATACCCAGCTCTCTAAGTCTATCCTCATAGGGCATGGCTTCCAGGCCTCTCACCATTTTGGTTGCCCTCCTCTGGACTTGCTCCAGCTTGTCAATATTCTTCTTGAATTGGGGTGCCCAGAACTAGACACAGTATTCAAGATGGGGTCTAACCAAAGCAGAGTAGAGTGGTGCCAGTACCTCTCTCGATCTAGACACCATACTCCTATTGATGCAGCCAACAATTGCATTGGCTTTCTTGGCTGCCGCATCACACTGCTGACTCATGTTCAGCTTGTGGTCTAGGAAGACTCCTAGGTCCCTTTCACACGTACTGCTATCCAGCCACGTGTCCCCCATTCTATATTTCTGTATTCCATTCTTTCTACCTAAGTGTAGGACCTTACACTTCTCTCTGTTGAATTTCATTTTGATCACCTTGGCCCAGCTCTCCAATCTATCCAGGTCATTTTGAATTTTGATCCTGTCCTCTGGCGTATTAGCAACCCCCCCCCCAATTTGGTATCATCTGCAAATTTGATGAGCATGCCCTCTATTCCTTCATCCATTCCTCTATGTTTTGACTGTCCATCCAACAATTGATTCAATAGATCTCCACTAGGTAGGATTAATCAATGGGATTCCAGCCAGAATGATGTTAGATATGGGAATGACCTTGCATAGTGTCAAGTTATAACATGGAACTAGAATCCAGATGAAGTGGGTGAGGTATATTCAAGTCAATGAGCCACAACTGCTGTGATCCATCAACATTGCCTTGGCGGAACTTGGGTTCAAAGCCACTGAAGGAATACAGGTTCTCCTGTACAGACTATAATACCTGTAAGGTGGCCAAGTGGGCAATTCCATAGAAGACGTTCTTCTGCTTTGGGTTGGGGCACTTACGCCCCTCTAGAAGTTTTAGTGACTACACTCATCCACCATCCATGCTAACCAACATCACCAGTGGTGAGACAAGGTGGAAGCTGAAACTCAATGGCTGGGAGGCTGCAAGTTGCTTGTTCCAAATCCCACTGTAGTTTTAACAAATTCACTAAACTCCCCATAGCAGATAATAGATATGAGCTGTAATTGGCAACACATTTGTGGGGAATCAGAACCTCCCATGAAGCATTTTAACTTCTTTGCTGAAGATGATATCTGAGATCATCAGTTCATTTCAGAGGGGGGACAATTAAGGTACTGGAGCTTTGAAAGGATACTTTCATTGCCTTTAACCTCTCCTATCAGGGCCACATTAAGGTTTGCATTGGCCTTAGGCACTCTTGTGTTCAACTCTCCATCTCACCTTGACATACCACTAGGGATTTTCATAGGCTTTAAAATTTAGGCCCTTTCTGTACCTTAACGTCTCCTGGCACTGGGGTGCAGGGATCGCGCAAGCTGCCTCTGGCGAGAGGCTCTCGCGTCCAGGGTCCTTCGACTCCCCACGAGCTGCCTGCTCATGCGAGGGCCCCACCTCTTCCTTCCACAGTGCAGCCTGGGAGTTTCCCAGGCTGCGATGGGGCAGGAAGCACGACCAGTGTGGCTCCGGAGGCTCTGCACACCAGGTAAGTGTGTACAGGGCCCGGGAACAATGCGCAATCATGAACCATTTTCGGCTTCTAGCCAAAAACGAAAAGGCACGTGATCAGCACCTGCCGGCCCCTGGAGCGTCACATGATTGTGAGTGCTTCGTGTGGATCACCCCTCACAATCGTGTGATGCTCCAGTCCCTCTTTCGCATGGAAAATGCCATGTAAAAAGGGCCATAGTCTCTAGTACTGTGCCCAAAGTACCTAATGGCTAAGGCAGGCCATCTCCCCACACTATTTTTCTAGCCTGAAAAGGAGTGATTTCCCCATTAATAGCTGCATCAGCTGCAACCAATTGAAAACCAAATTCCATTTTGAATTCAAAAATCTTTGGCTGCTAGTAGAAAGACAGCAGGGAAGGGACCAAGCAGACCTTCTGTGGAAGGGATTTCCATAACTTGGAAGCAGCAGTGGAGAAAGTTCTCCCATGTCCTCACCAAACAAGCCTGTGATGGTGGTGAGACTGATTGAAAGCCCTTCCCAGAAAATCTGAAAGCTGTGGCAGAATCACATAGGGAAATAAGGTCTCAGACAGAATGAAAGCATGGGATTGACATTCCTGCCTTGTGGCAACCCTAAGGAAAGTCCATCACATGGTTTTCTGGGGCTGAGAGTTTGTGACTTGCCTAAGGTCACCCAATGGGTTTCCATGTCCCAGCTGCGGAACTGAACCCTGGTACACAGGGTCATAGTCCAATCTCAAACCACTGCACCATGCTGGATTTCTTCAAGGATGAATTTCCTGATGGTCAGAGCTGTCCGACAGTGGAATATGTTGCCATGGAGTCTGGTGGTGTCTCCTTCTTTGGGGGTTTTTATGCAGAGGCTGGATGGCCATCTACTGGGAGTGCTTTGATGAGTTTTGCTGCATGGCAGGGGGTTGGACTGGGTGGCCCCTGCAGCCTCTTCGAATTCTATTATCTATGATTCTAAAGCAGTGTGTAACTTCTTAAAACATGCAAAACAAATAAGAAAACCTTTATCATACATATGTTAAAAGAAAATTAAACTAATGTCTGTTTTAAAAAGTACTCAAGTTAAAAACACAAGGTGAAAGTAATTTGAAAAATACATTTAAAACATTGTTGTGAAACACCTTCAAGTCAATCTGATGTTAAAGGGTTTCTTGTCTTGTCTTTCTTGTCAAGGTTTCTTATCTTGTCAAGTGGTTTCTTTTAAGGTTTGTTCAGAGAGGGTTTGCTTTGTCGTCCTATGAATTTCAGAGAGTGTGATTTGACCAAGGTCACTTGTCCAGTTTCCATGTCTGAGTGAGGATTTGAACACTCGTCTTCAGAACTGCAGTCCAGCATTCAACCACTACACTACTCTGGCTCTTATTCAAAACACACTAAATTAGGGACACAACACCCATTCCCTTTAAAGTTGTATCTTATGCGAATGTCTATCTGAGGCCCATTTCTGCACTACACTGTTATAGTGCTATTATTTGACTTTCAACATCCTGTGGAATTCTGCAGTTTGTAGTTTACTGAGGTCAAAAAGCTCTCTGACTGAGAATTCTATAGGCCCATCCCTAAAATTTCAAGTCCCAGGATTCCACAGGATGTTGAAAGTCAGATAACAGCATTATAACAGTGTAGGATGGAAATCGGATTAAAAAAATGACCTTCACCTGACAACAGAAAGGTGACCAAAATGAACTCCAGGAGAAGGTAGTTCCAGAACTTTGGAGTAGCCACCAAGAAAGCTCTCTATGTTTTCATCACCTTTGCCTATAATATTGGTGAGACTGAGGCCCTTTCCACACAGCATTTGCCATGAGAAAGGGCACCTGGAGTGTTGCAGAATTGTGAGGAGCAATCATGCGATACTCCAGGTGCTGGCAGGTGCCGATTGCACACCTTTTCATTTTCAGCTGGAAGTGAAAATGGTGTGTGATTGTGCATTGCTCCCAGGCCCTGCGTGCACATACCTGGCATGTGGAGCCTCCGGAATCGTGCTGTTCGTGCTTCCTGCCCCAGCACAGCCTGGGAAACTCCTAGGCTGCACTGCGGAAGAAAGAGGTGGGGCTCTCGTGGGAGCAGGCGGCTAGTGTGAAGCTGAAGCAGCAGGGAATCGAGAACCTCTTGCTGGAGGCTGCTCACACGATCCCCGCACCCCACCGCTGGAAAAAGGTAAGGTGCAGAAAGGGTCTGAGAAAAAGCCTTCCCCTGCAGATCTTAAAGGATGGGTAGGCTTCTATAATGAGTTAGATTATTTCAAACAGAATGGATCCAAGTTATGTAGGGCTTCAATGGAAATAACCAACACTTTGAATTTTGTCTGGAAATAGGCTTGCAGCCTGTGGAGCTATTTCAGCAAAGAAATTGGGTGCTTCTTGTAGCCAGACCCAGTCAGAAGCTTGGCCACATCATTTTAGATGCACACTGATGTTTCCAAACAGTTTCCAAATGCACCCCACAGACAGTTATCCAATTTGCATTAAATCAAGGCATGTGTCACCATAACTACACCTGACAGTTGATAGTAATTTGAGCTGACCCATTGAATCAAGAGTAGATGGGCAAGCTGATATGTTGGTAAATCCCCATGTTTCAGTGACTCTACTCTAGTTGGGATTAGTAATAGGATAAAGGCCAAAATGGAGAGGGACAGTGGTTTTACACACTGTCTTAAACTGATTTAGGCCCCAGCCCAGTACTTAGAGTGACTATTTATGCACCAATGGAGAAAGAGTAGAGTAGAATAGAACAGAACACAAAATATGGATATAAGAATTTCCACGTATAAATTTAATTAATTAATTCATTACTTTGTATCCCGTCTTTCTCCTACATGGGACCCAAGGCAGCTTACAATATAAGATTAAAACAAAATACAGTTAAAACAATAGAAGAGAAAACAAAACAAAAAGCTAAAGAAATATGGAATCAACAGTCATACAAAAATATATTTAATCCCATTTTTAATATACATAAAAGATAAGATAGTGGAACATAAATGCCACATTAAAAGTTTCTTCTTTGTAAGGTTTTGAAAGAATATTTGAAAATGATCAAAAGGTGTGATTTTTGAGTGTCGCAACATACTAATGAGAAAAATCCTGGAATGGAAATCTTTGCAGTTTATTCTCTGAAGAAAAAAAATGTTCTTTTTCTTTTTTTTTCTTTTTTTTCTTTTCTTGCACAGAAAATGCTTTTTTCTGCATAGTAAACAGTCTTTTCTGCAGACAAAACAAGAGTTCTGCACCACAATATTATGTTCTCTTTAGAAAAAGCTGTTTCTTGCGCACAAAATTTTATAATTGGACATAAATATTGGGCAAAATTAATTTCAACAGAAAACAGCATTTTTTAAAAAAAAATGGTGAAATGGCAATTTTCACAAAGTGCTTATTAGTGTGCAAACTTTTCTTGTGTGCACATAAAATATCCTAAAATGTGATAAATCACAGAAAATGGGCAAAAGCTCCAATTCTTTCTCTGTAATATGGAAAAAAACAACTTATCCTCCTCTCCCGTTCCCTTCCTCTTTCTCCTCCTCCTCCTTCCATTTTCCTGCCACATGGCTGAAGTTCAAGCAAAGATTTATGCCCTTAGCTGCACTTGTATTTTTCAAGAGAAGCTTAATCTGGATAAGAAGGAAGATTCACTTCGACTTGCCCTTCCAGGAAAAGAAGGTGAGGCCCAATTTATAAGACTTGGATGTAGGAGGGAGGTGTACCAAAAGATTACTGACTATGTGGAACAACCCAGGGTGAGGTCAGGTGGTGTTAAGCAATGTAGGATGGAAGCACAATAGAGAATCAGCATCCTAAAGCCCGACGCCTGTTGGAAGCCAATGCTGGTGTCATGGATGGCTCTAAACATCCTCCATTGAGAACACTCAGAAACATGGAAACACACGTAAACAGAAATGTCCTTTAATTGGAAATATGGTTGAAATCCAAACCTTACTTAAAGTAGCAGAAACTAACCAACCTTATCCCAAAGAATATATAGGCCCAAGCAATAGTTATTCAGCTTGTCTTACACTGATTGGTTGAATCTACATGTCTCATTAATTCGAAGGTCTCCGATGTTATCCAAATCCAGCATCCTCTGCCCACCACTTGCTCTCTCTTTTATTACACCCCATGTCTGGCCTGTCTAAGGCTAAATCTCTCAGCCCATCCTCATGTTTCCCTTTGATCCCATCTGTATCCCAGCCTTGCTGTCTAGAGCTAGATCATAAAACAACTTTCAAAGGCCCATTTGGGCATTGGGCTCCATGTAACACCCCAATGAACTACTCTCTATTACCTTTAGTTTCCCAACTTATCAAGCTATATACTATCCCCATTAACCAAGATTAATATCAAGTGCTAATCATGCCTTTTCAATATATAGCCATGCTTACTACAGTAACAGAAGATTAACATTTACACCTACTTTCTAGGCAATACATGTACTATTGTATCTATATTCAAGCAAACAAAGCACACAATAATCCTTCCAAATATGATTAACAGCAGTTACTGACTATTTACTAAGCAATTGTCATTACAATTCATGTCATGAGGAATTCTGACATGATAGCTAGCAAATGATGACTGTGGTGGCAACCTCCTGGCCTCACTGCCATCATAAGTGCAACACCTATGAAAGAAATAAGAGCTTGGAGAAATATTGATTTATTTAAAGTGGCTATTTCTTGACTTCTCTGCTTTAATCATTGATTTCATATGGCAGTTAGAGTGCTTTAATTATGGAGTGAGGATACACCCATAGAGGCTACAAATTCACTGAACAACTATAATTAGCTGATACTCATTTCTCAGACTTCCAAGTGTTATTGACTGGAATTTGGACTTATAAATTATTTGAGTTATTTGGATTCTATCCAACAATCTAGGAACCAGTAAGGTATTAATGGACCATATGCTACATGCCTATCTATTGTATTAATTTATTATGAAGATACCTATTTGGTATATGTATCTACACTTATTTACATAGATTTCCTTTTATTTTTATTTCTATTCTTTTTTTTATGCATTCACTTTTTGACCGTCTGTCGTATTACATTTTCTATATCAACATTACTATCAACTTTTAACAATTGTCTTTTTTTAAAAAAAATATTCTAATAAAAAGATTTTTTTTAAAAAAACAGGAAACTTTTCTCTGGGCATCAGAAGGAGAAAAAGAAGGGATCCATTATAACCACTACAGTGTGGGAGTTTGAAGGTTTGGGAACAGTAGCCGAGAAGGCCCTCTCCCGTGTGCTACCAACCATGTTTGGGTAGGCAGTGGGACTGAAGGAAAGGTCTCTTCCGAAGACCTTAGACCTTAGTCAGGCTCATAAAGTCCTTTAGATATCCAAAACCCAACTTGTGTGCATCTTTATAGTAAGGACGTGATTCTTCACTAAGGCCTTTTCCGCATGTTACCTTATCGCGGAGGTGGGGGGTGCCGTTCGCACAAGCAGGTTCTTGCGTGAGGTGATCTCTTCATTGCTCCTTCGTCCCGCAGCTGGCTTCCTGTTCGTGTGACCACCCTGCCCCTTCCTTCCGCAGTGCAGCCTGAGAGATGTAGGCTGTGCTGTGGAGGAAGCATGACCGGCGCGCCTGGGACAACGTACCGCAGTGCAAGTAAGTGTGTGTGGGCTCCGGGAGCCTTGCGCAACTGCGCACCATTTTTGGCTTGAAACCAAAAATGAAAAGGTGTGTGCGCGATTTGCGTTAGGCTTGTGAGCACCGCGTAAATGGGAGTGCATCATACGGACCACCGCCCCCATTTACGCGATACTCAAGGGGCCCTCTTGCAAAAGAAACTGTGTGCGAAAAGGGCCTAAGTATATTCTCCAAGGTAGCAACGTGTAAGTTCTGAAATTTTCTTCCTGCAGTGAAAAACCAGTTTTCAAAGGCTTTTCTCAATTCAAGACTTCTTCTGTGAAAAATTCATGTGTCGTGACTTTGTGCAGAAAGAAGTGTTTCCTGTGTTAAAAATATTTCAGTGCAGAAATATATATTTGCATGCAGAAAATGCTGTTTTCAAGGTAAATTAAATGTATGTGAATTTTAAGCAGAACAAACCCATTATTATAGTATTTTCTGTGCAGGAAACAGCATGTTTCCACATTGCAATCTCAATTTCCATGCAGAAGTGCTATTTTCTGAGCAGAAAGGTCTGTTTTCTATGCAGAAGGAACACTTGTGATTTTTTTGTCACAGAACAAAACCTGGACTATGATGGTTTTCATCAATTATAAAGGAATTCTCTTGTCAGGGTTTCTTGACACTTGATTTTTTCTTTGAAAAATTAAAATATTCTTTTGATTCCTACTTTGTAGATCATCACTAACATTTTAAATTATGCCTAGAAACAGATTGGCAACCAATGGGGATATTTTAATTAAATGTAACCCTCCTGGGGCCCTGTATTAGGAGAAAGACAGGGTAAAAATAAATGGATAGGATTTAGCCACTTGTTCACCTTTCCAAGTCATTGAATGTGTTACCCAGGAACCAGCACAATATCCATGCAGAGTTGTTACTATGGTTCAGGCCTACCCAGTGATAGCACTAGATATCTCTTTTGATATCAAATTCATTCGGCCTTCCTCTGCCACCCCGCTCCACGTGTTTGCGAGGCCTCCGGACAAGCACGTACACAGGTGCGGCCGGTAAGTGTTGGACATTCCATTCTCCACCTAGGCAGGCAGAACAGAGCCACTCTGTTGCTTCAGGGACCTCCCTGCAAATACCTCTTGCTTAAGCATGACTCTAAACAAAGACACCCGGCCTCATGCCAATAGTATGACAATGCAAAGCTATTTGCATACTGTCTATACTATCGATAAACCTGTGCTAAGGTCATCATGTTAAACTTGACCTTTACCAAAGCTTTGTCCCACTCCAAACTCGCGTTGTTCTCACCGAGTATGGCATGGCCTGCAGGCACAACTCACCCTATAAAAACTCCCTGATTCCGAGACCACCTTGGATAGCTCCTCAGTTCCATCTAGCCTTGCTGTCGTTTTGTCCAGAGAGCTCCCCTCGGCCTCCATGCTGAGTTTCTTCCTGACCAACTTCAGTTTCTCCAGGACTACGAGAAAAGGTGTCGTAACACCCATTTCCCCCGAAAACTCTTATTTCTAATTCCTAGTTAGCTGTGTCCTTGTGGTGTCTCTTCTGTTGTTCATCCTTTAATAAAGATATCATTTTGCTATTTTAAAACTGTCTGACTACTTGACTGACCTGACCCCGTAGACATTGGGTTGCAAGATCCCTGCTAAGTTACCCTGCCTCTCGCTAGCTTAAGAGAGCTCCAGTTAATTCCCCCAACTTTGTGTTTGTGTTTGGTTATTTGGGTGCCCCTCCCAGCATCCCCAGAGAACAGGGTAACAGTGTTCTCATTTAAAAGACATCTGGCTTTGGCCAGGATCCTAACTCACGGTCTATGATTCTATCTTTATAAGCCTGTGGTGACGCTAAAGACACACAATGGAACACTGTTAGTGCTTTGTACTGATGTGCATCCAGGCATTGTCAAAATTGCTCCAAACCACACAAGACACTTCTTATGTGAACCAGGAACTTCTGACTCATTGAGTGCACCTGCTGGGCTCTAGCACTTTCTCGCTATTATCTGAATGCACATTGGGGAATATTCCAGTGCCCATCGTTGCCCATGAAACATCAAGCCATAATGCATCAGTCACTCCACCATTGCACAATGGGTGCCTGTATCTTGCAATATCACAACAACTCTTAGGTGAATATGAATGTTGCAAAATTTGCTGTGCTATGGTTGTTGTCGGGAGTCCTCCATGTTTTATTGTTTTAGGATAGCAGTAGACTGAGGAAATAGTGATAGTAGGCTGTTAGCTATTCCCAGGCGCCAACCATTCCTTCTGGCTGGAATTTCAAAGGAACCGTTTGGCATGATGACGTTCGTTCTTTTACAACTATCTTAGGAGAAACTGTCTGTTAAAGTGTAAGGTGGGGGGAAAACGTTAATTATCGAGCTTTAACGTCTGAAGACAGCATCCCTTACTATGTTACAATAAATCTTCTATTAAGTTTGTTGATCCGTGTAAGAGTGAATCTGTTCCTGACAGAAAGCTCGAGAATCCTTTCAAAAAATGCACCAATTGATGGACCAGTCGATTACTGAAGAAGAGCAAGGATCTGCAGAATCTGATGGAGCTACAGAAACTGAAGTGCCCCTGGATCCCCAAGACAAAATTGCGCCTGACCGAGGCTATGGAAACCCCCACAAGCGGCCAAACCTGGGTCTGGGGAGAAAAGCCACATACGTCGTTGAGACAACGCAGAAGGGCTGCTAGATGGGATACATCAGCAAAAGACCTATCCCTTTTGGAGGAGATAAAGCAAATGGAAACCGAACTGGAAAGAAAAGATGAGGAGATACTCGAACTCAAGACCATGCTACGCGAGATGCGCATCCGTCCCTCGCAGACAGGGAGATCACCAGGAGGAGAACCACGAGCGGCTGTCTCGGCGGCAGGCACCCCTGGTCCGCCCCAGCAACCAACAGGGCACACGCCAGCGCCACTGTTACTCAGAAATGTGGGAGACCTGAAAGCGACCTTCAACGGGAAGGGGGAGAAACTCTCCTTTTTTTTGACTATGGCAAACAATTTCATGATTGATCACGGCCATCTATTTCGGGATGATGCGGCCCGAATTCGATACCTAAGCCAGAGGATGAAAGGACTGGCAGCAGACTGGGTAGCGAACCTATATGACTCCCGCGCCCCCGAAACTGAAAATCTGCAGCTCTTCATGAACCATCTGCGGGAACGCTTGAAGACCCCCATTTATTGGAAAACACCAAATATCAACTGAAACGAATGAAACAAGGCAGGAACGATGTGGGGACGTATTCCCGTGAATTTAGAAACCTGGCCACCAAAGTCCCGTGGAGTGATGAAATTCTAATTGAGTTATACAAAGATGGACTAAATCCTGATATTCTACACGGGTGCTTAATGCAGGCCAATCCACAGACCCTGCTAGGTTGGGTCAGACTAGCTACTGAAATGGAAGGCATAACCCAGACTGTTCAGCTGAACCGACAAAGACAAGACGTGCCAAAACGACAACCTCGCGGTCCCACCGTCCTCAATGCTGAGGAACGGAACAAACGTCTCCGTTTGGGCATGTGCTTTAACTGTGGAAAACCGGGCCACCTCGCCAACACCTGCCGCGGAAACCAAGCTCCGACTGGGACTAAGGGAGCACGAGCAGACCCAAAGAATATAGAATTCACACATCAGACAGCGGCCGCCAAACAACCACTTAGACGCACTTCTAAGGACCCTGCAGCGGCGACAGGAGACTCCGATCCCGATGATGAAACCACCTCTTCGTCCTCATCTGACATAGATGGAGATTCTAAACCTGACTGCGATGACTGGCAAGCGGCGGGAACATCTGTAAGTACTCCTTTTTCCCGACAGTACGAAGCAATTCATTGTGCAAACGGATGCTTCGGACTTTGCCATGGCAGCCGTTCTTTACAACATGACACCACAGGAGCACTCAGGCCTTGTGCTTTCATTTCAAAGAAATTTTCCCCTCAACAAGCTAATTGGCCTATTTGGGAGAAAGAAGCCAAGGCTATCCATTTTGCGCTGTCCTCTTGGCGTCATTTGCTTGAAGGGGCTCGACTCCCCTTTGAAGTTTGGACTGATCATAGGAATTTGCAAGCCTTACAGTCTGCTAAGAAACTCTCCCCTAAGCAGGCGAGATGGGCTAAATTTTTTCCAGAGATTCCGATTTAAAATTGTTTTCAAACCTGGCCGAACTAACCAACTGGCGGACCCTCTCTCTCGACTTCCCTGTTTTGCGGAATCCCCTGCTACGTCCTCCCACTCCAATACCTTGTTTCCTGCCTCCTCTCTGGCTTCTCAAGTGACTACTCGTGCATTAGCAAAGACAAGGCTTTCTGCCTCCTCTCTTTGTGACTCCGCTCTCCGCGATGCTATCATTCATGCAGCGCATGCAGACTCCTGGCTACCGGCAAACAAGGATAAAATAGAATGGGTTGACAATCTCCCCTTTTATGGCACCAAGGTCTACGTTCCCCCTGCTGCCCGCGAGCAGGTACTTCATCGTTATCATGATTCCAAACCCGCTGGACATTTTGGGTTTTTGAAGACATTGCATGCGATTCGCCGCCTTTTTTGGTGGCCTGGATTAAACCCCTCCGTGCAAACTTACATTAAGCAGTGTGCCACTTGCAACGTTTCTAAGTCGCCCACATCTAAACCTCAAGGGCTCCTGCAACCTCTGCCTGCGCCTGCTAGCCCCTGGTCGGTCATCGCATGGGATTACTCGTGTCTCTTCCCTCTTCACACGGCTTTCATGTTATTTGGGTTGTTACTGATCACTTTTCCAAGCAATGTCATTTTGTGCCTCTAAAGAAACTACCCCGTGCTGACCAGCTGGCTGACCTGTTCGTTAATCATGTATGGAAACTCACGGACTACCTTCGGTGATCATTTCGGACAGGGATCCAATTTTCACTTCCAAGTTTTGGACTTGTCTACTGAAAACCCTGGGAGTCACTCAGAAACTCAGCAGTGCTTATCACCCTCAAACAGATGGCCAATCTGAGCGTGTTAACAAATCTCTTGAACAATTTCTTAGGTGTTTTGTTTCTGAGAACCAGAATGATTGGGCTCCGCTCCTTCCGTTCGCTGAGTTTGCCATCAATTCTGCGGTTCATACCTCTACTGGGAAACCCCCCTTTGAAATAGTTTACGGCTTCCTTCCTTCTCCTTTCCCCCCCTCTCCCTCTCTTCCTCCGCTCCTCCTTCTGTTTCTGCTTGGGTCTCTAAATTTTCTGGCATTTGGCAATCCGTCTCAGATGCTATAGCATCCGCTAAAGCTTCCCACAAACGTTTCGCTGACCGTAAACGGCAGCCTAATCCCCTTTACCAGCCCGGGGATTTGGTTTTCCTTTCTTCTAAGAACATTTCCTCTCCTTCTCCGTCTAAAAAACTTTCCCCTCGTTTTCTCGGACCTTTTCCTGTGAAAAGGGCTATTAATGATGTCTCTTTTGAACTAGATCTCCCTTCTTCCCTCAAGGCTATTCATCCTGTTTTTCATTCCAGTTTGCTGAAGAGGGCACCTTCGCTGACTTCTTCGCCGGCTGATGTTCCTCAACGCCCCGACTGACTTGCTACTGCATTCATATTACTTATTTAGTTTTCTTGTCTTTCTACTGTTCCGTGATATTTTCTATATTTTGTGTATCTTTATGTATATATTTTTTTAAAAAAAGTGGGGCAGGATGTCGGGAGTCCTCCATGTTTTATTGTTTTAGGATAGCAGTAGACTGAGGAAATAGTGATAGTAGGCTGTTAGCTATTCCCAGGCGCCAACCATTCCTTCTGGCTGGAATTTCAAAGGAACCGTTTGGCATGATGACGTTCGTTCTTTTACAACTATCTTAGGAGAAACTGTCTGTTAAAGTGTAAGGTGGGGGGAAAACGTTCATTCTCGAGCTTTAACGTCTGAAGACAGCATCCCTTACTATGTTACAATAAATCTTCTATTAAGTTTGTTGATCCGTGTAAGAGTGAATCTGTTCCTGACAGTTGTGGTCCTTCAAGTTTTTATCAACTTAAGGTGACATTAAGGTGAACCTATCACTGGGTTTTCTTGGACTGTGAGTGTGATACACTCAATATCTCCCAGTGGGTTTTGATGGCCGAGTGGAGAATCAAGCCCTAGCTTTCAGCATTGTAGTCCAAATTCAAACAAACACTACACCAAGCTGGCTTTTTTTATTATAGTATATAACAATTGAAATTGTACAAATCAACATTTTGCAAACCAAAAGAAACAGAATTTCATACAAGAGATTTTTTTTATTACAGATAATCAATGCATCGTTACAAAATAAGACAAGCACACCAGTCAAACCAACAATGAAACAAAATAAAATACAAAACTGAACAAAATACTTCTATATAACACTAAACTGCTAAGACTAAACTACAAAGGAAATTACACATAATTAAAAATTAGTTCTTGCATTTATTGAAACAGCTCCTAGCATCTTAATTGTACTTAACTTTCCTTGAAAAAGTACATTTCACCTTAAAACATTGTTACTCTTGTATTTATTCTAAACATTTAAGTTAAGCTATGTACACTCAACAAATCTTACTTCTTATTTAATGACATCATATATTTAATGTTTCATAAAATAACTAAATCCATCAATGTTATCAAATCCTTATCTGTGTAATCCTAAGAAAACAAAGTTATAAAGTCATAGATCATATATCATCCAATGTATATTATGATTTTTTTTAAAAATATTAGTTATTAAAAAATTTAAAGTCCTATTCAATTTAAACATAAACTGTAACCATACATAACTACTTTTATAAAAGAAAAAGAGTAACAGTCAAAGATAATCTCATATTTCATATCATACTTATTCTACCTAAAACTAAATAATTTTATAACCGTTTAACATGCTAAAAACCTAAATTTATCACTTCACCCTGGTTTTTTCTCTCCAGATAATCAATCAATGGTATCCAATCAGATAAAAAAAAAATCTCATGTGTTCATCCCTTTAATCTAGTTGACAATTTATCCATTTCTGCTGTTTCCATCAATCTGTTGAGCCATTCACATGTCGATGGAATTTCTAATTTCTTCCAGTATTTTGAATAGTGCAATCTTGCTGCAAGTAACATATGCTGAGTAATTTTCTGCTGATTCTTCTTGACACTACTATCTTCATCTCAAAAATCTAACAAAAATGTTTCTGGTTTCTTAGAAATTGAACATTTCATACTAAAGAAGTTGTTCCTTTTATCTTTTTTTTTTTTTAAAGAGAATTTACTTAGTAATGACAATTTTCCGCAGATTGAGGTATGCTTTCGGAGGACATAATGATTTGATGTAATCAATAAAGGCAAACAAATTTTGTAAAAGCCCGTGCCTGTTTGTGTGTGCCTCCGTTAATGTTATTGTCAAAAGTTTCTTAATCTAGTTTTCCATTATGTAATCATGGCCGTCATCTTATTAGTATTGCTCATTTGTACAGTCAGTCTTCCATATTCATTGAGGTTAAAGACTCAGGACCCACACAAAAGTGGAAAAACTGCATATATTAAAATCTATGGGTGTCTTTGGGAAGGGCGTTGAGGCATGTTGGGGAGAACAAGAACCCAGGATCCAAACCAGGTGTTACTGTGGTAGATAACCCTATCCCGGGGTCTACAATTTAATATTAAATATATCTCCACGTGCTTGAGAGGTCCCCCGAACAAGCATGTGGGCAGGTGCAGTCAAATGGCTGAAAACAAGGAAAAC
Organism: Ctenosaura bakeri; assembly: GCA_948474755.1. NCBI lineage: Eukaryota > Metazoa > Chordata > Lepidosauria > Squamata > Iguanidae > Ctenosaura > Ctenosaura bakeri. The sequence goes on along the minus strand of CAOLHI010001104.1, from coordinate 134,570 downwards.
CGGGTCAGGCCAGTAAATCCATAGTCATGTAGCCCCAGGAGACCTCCAGACATGTAAAACATAAAATATACGAAGGGTCCTCAGCCCCGAGAAGCTGGCTTCAAGGGATTAACACATCTGACAAACAGCCCATCAAGCAAGGATGATTTGCATACAGCCGAGGCTTTGACAACCCTGGCAAATTCAATCATCCAAAGGACGTTGACATTTTGGAGCTTTGTTCTAGCTCCTCCGCCTATTGTCCTCTCCGGGAAAGATTAGCCCTCCAGGTACTTTTTCCCCTATAAGTACCCCCAGCTTTTGAGCATCTCTTTGGATCACTCCCAGCTTCCCAGCAGACTGTCACTCCACCAGTTGAGCTGTCCCCTCAGCCCTCCATACAGCTGTCTCTCCGCTGCTGTCTTGGCAGACTTCAGGACCAGGTGCGGTATTCCCCAGCTGTAACCCTCCAAAGCCCCCTATCCAATTTCCTCTCTTTTTATTCTTCCCTAGGTCTTGAGTGAGTGAGTGCATAAGTGCATACGTGCACAAGCCTTTATATTTAATAAAATCATGTATTAGACAATTTCACTTGGTTTTTGGCTTGGTCTGATCCTGTAAATACTGGGTAAAAAGACCCCACTAGGTTGCCCTGCCTCTCGCATTGCTATTACTTGTGTTCTGGCTTGTTTCCATTCCCCATCATGTGGAGCAGATTGAGGTATCCCCATAGGGACCCCAGAAATCAGGGTAACACAGGTCAGGGAAAGGACTGGGGAGAGGAATGGGTTGGCATGGTGGCCCTATAATTCCTCTCTTTCACCCACCTCTTTCCTTGGTTGTGCATGTGGGGCATCAAGAATGGGTTTGTGGTGCTGAGAAATAGGGGTCTGAGGTGTGCTTAGCTGGCCAGGTAGCAGCTGGTGAAGAAGGGGAGATCAGAGGTGTGTATTTAAAGGACTGCACTACCTGATCAGAGGTGCTGAGAAGGAAGGTTCTCCTGGAAAAGAGGCACTTGGAGTGGCAGTCAGGGCTTGGAGAAACTCACAGATGATCAAATCAGTGAAGGTTAAACCCATGAATGTAGAGAGCCAACTTTATTCTGATTTGCCAACAGGATACTATCGCCACTACCAAATAGACCCAGAAACCCACTTTAAAAGCCAGTCAGCCATTCATGAAATGGAAATCTGTTCTGTTGTCAATCAGGGTACTGCTGGAGGATAAAACAACCCTTTCCCAGTGACCTACAAAGGGCAGAAGCAATGACCCCTGCTGGGACCTATTACCACTCTTCATCACAGCCTTTATTGATCATGAGAAATGAGGAGTTAACATATAGCTATGACATTGTGGCTATGTATTTGAGCAGGATCCTGGTACATATTTCTTACTGTTAAAATAGACTCTCCAATCTAGGTGCAATACAACAGAAGGCAATCAGTTTTTAAGTCAAGGGTCGTCAACTTTGTGGGTGAGAGATTTTTTTTTGGGGGGAGGCGAAATTCACAAAATGAAGTGGATGTAAGGTGAAATTCTCTTGCACTTGAGGAAATGAAAAATTTAGCAAAATCAAAGCTCATGAATTTGCTTGTCTGTAGTTGAACCGTTTCACAAAAGAACAATTTCTCACTGTTTTCAGATGAGACTTTTTCAAGCTTAGGGACTTCCATATGTTCTTATTCATGCTGTGGTATCACATTCCTTGAGGGATTAGCAAGGAGTTGCTGTCGTAAGAAATGAAGGCCTATGGCCTCCTGGAGAAATCAAAACAAGAAGAAATCAAAACAGCTCCTGCAGGACAGGTAAGTCCGGGATGATGGTGAAATCATGTCATTGAAGGGAAAAACCCATCAATGATTTAATTCACAATTCTGTTGCCTGGGGACTGGAGAAGGAGGGGACCACGACAACATCATGCAGAAGTGTGTCACTGTTACCCTGAGAATTGGGGGGTCCCGTGAGGGCCCCCCGGGTTGCCAATCAAAATACCGAATTGGGAAAATTAGCTTGAACACTGTTTTGGCTAGCAAGAGGCAGGGTAACATTGCGAGATCTTTAACCCAATGTCTACGGCTTCAGGTCAGGGAGAAGGCACACAAGTTTGAAAGTGACCAAAATAACAATTTTATTAAACAGCAACAGCAAATAATAACACACACGCACACACAGGCTAACTGGAAAAGGGGTTGGGGAGCTTAAGGATAGGCAATACGGCAACTGGTCCCGTTGTCTGAAGGAACGAAGAGATGGGGTTCAGAAGGAAGAGGGTCAGCATGGAAGACTGAGGGGAGTTTCCTTAGAAGGCCAGCAGCAGGGCAGGATAGCAATCCAAGGTAGTCCAAAGACCTTTTGAAAGTGAGGGGTATATATAGGGAGTTTGTTCCTGCTGGCAATGGCGAGCCCGGTGAGGACAAAAGGAGTTTTGGTGCCGGACAAAGGATTTGGAAAGGTCAAGTTTAACATGATGGGATTATCTCTTGATGACAATAGTATTTACCGGGCTGGCTTTGGCTGAGAGCCGCACAGCTTATTGTGAAAACATACACTTGGGAAGTTCCCTGAAGTGGGGAGCAAAGCTAAGTTGCTGGCCTGAAAAGAAATTGGAATGTGAGTAATTAGCGGCCGCACTCATGTCCGTGCTTGTCCGGAGAACTCACAAACACGTGGAGTGAGGTAACTGAGAGCAAGTCCAGCCAGGGCCAAATTAAATATCAAAGCGATATCTAGGAGCCCCCACCCTGGGAACCATACCAGAAGTAACATCGCAGTCCCATCCTTCTCCCGTCCCCATTGTGGGATAGAAGGGTGCTGTGGAAAGTGCCATAGTACTCTTCACAGCCATTGACAAATGTATGCATAACATTTGCTCCTTCAGCTGTTAAGATACATTCCTGAACGTAATCTCTTCAAGGGAAACTTCACCAGCAGAATTTGAAACAATTCTTCTTCTTCTTTTTTTTAAAGCATGCCTGTCATACATATTAAGAATATACGGTGGGAGTTTTTTATGACTTTATCCAGCCCACTCTTTCTGGACTCAAATGCAGAAATGGACACATTTGATGATCAGAAATGCAATTCTGAATTTGCAGTGGATTCCATGGAAGGAAAAAAAAAGTGTTCAAGAACACTCAACACCTTTAAAAACATGCAAATAAATATGGATAGAGCTCTAAATTGTACACAAACATGTTAGCCAATGAGTAAATGCAAACCAAAAAAAAAAAGTGTGGATTTGCAACAATTGTACATATTTGGGGAAATTGTGTGCAAATTAGATATACACAGCAGTGGAAAATGCCAGTGCACAGAACTGGGACAGAATGAGCTTTGTAGTGGGTATTATTAACTACAGGTGGATATAATTAACTCCCTTTTGCTCATCTGCATGCCTATAATAGACATTTAGCACCGATTTCTTCTTTTAACTGTTAATTTGAGCTGCTTCTTTCAGAACTTCTAATGAAATGTCAGCCTGACACCTAGTGGCATAACTGCAGACTGTCTGCTGTGTAATTTCTATGTCTAGTGATTTTTTTTTTAAAGTTAAATTCCCTGGTTTGTTGTACTCAAGTATCACCATCAGGGGGCAGCAAATACTAAGAATTCAGAGGTTTTTCTGCTTTAAAACCAGGTGATTTTTTAGCGAGTTTAGGTATGATTTGCAGTATCATGACTCCCTCTCTGTATAGCACAATTCTAATCATGTTTACTCAGGCACAAATCCCACTTTAAGTGCGACTTATTTAATCATATTAGCCTTCATCACACCTTTCTACCTGGGTTAAACATTTTAACCTCTGCCTTTAAAAAAGATGTTTCGAGACCCATTTCCTCCTTCCTCTACCGCCTCCATATCTGCTGTGTTGCTTTTGAGATTAAGCAGTCAACGCTATCCACAGACTGTACTATGTTGATGTGTATCTTCAAGTCATTTCTAACTTATGATGATCGCAAGGTGAACTTATCATGGGGTACTCTGGTGATAGGAGTGTGTGTAGTGCCCAGGATTACCCAAGGGGTCTCCATGGTTGAGCCGGGAATCGAACTCTGATCTCCAGGGTTGTAGTTAGACTTGTACACCATGCTGGCTCTCAGGTTACAAACCCTAGCTAATAATCAAGAAGTTCCAGAGGATAATGTAAGATTTTCTTGCTGTAGCGTGCCTTCAAGTTGTTCTTGACTTATGATAACCGTAAGGAGACCCTACCACAAGGTTTTAAAGAGCTGAGAGTGTGTGACACACTCAAAGTCACTTACTGGGTTTCCATGGTTGAATGAAGAATAGAACCCTGGCCTTCAGGGTTGTAGTCCAATGCTCAAACCACTATATCTCTCTGGATCAATAGATATACTACTTACTTATCCTTGGATCTGATGCTATTTGATTCTTTAGTGCCCAAGACCTGCAGTGTCACTTGGGAAATTTAAAGAATGATAAAAGCAGCCTTGGAGATCAACTAGTCTGTACGTGGTGTCCGGTATCTAAGTGTATATCTGAAGAAAAAGAAAGTCCAGACCCTGAAGAAAAAGAAAGCCCAATGCATTCCATCCCACTGGACCATATCATGCAGAAATTTATTCTATGGTTTAACTGAAATCTGCTTCTCTTCAACTCCCAGTCAACACAGATACGTAGAGTTGGACGAGGCCACAAGGACCATCTAATGCGAAAAGTTTTCCACACAGAGAACATGATTTGTGAATTTTCTGCATAGAAATGTCATTCTAGAAAATGTTTCTAAAATACTTTTTGCTTTGCCTGTGTAGAAACAAACAAAAATGCATTTTTACACAGTAAATTCTGAACCTCAAACACTCTTGTTTACCTAGGAGTCTTCTCACCAAGGTTTCCTAACCCTTGAAAAATAATGATTATTTTCAAACGTGAGAATTTTGCACAGAATCAGTCCTGAATTGTGAATAGGATTCAAAAGCCATACCCTTTTCAAAGACTTTCTCACAGCAAGAAGGCTAACATTACTTCTTGCTTTCGTTGAGGGAAAAAATAATGAAGCACTCTATCCCTAGGCAAGGAATTACAGCCAGACATAGCTTGTTGTGCTTTCCAATTATTCTGTGATTCCATGAGTACCTTTTGTTGGGAAATTCAAGCAGGACTGTGCCATTACATTCACATTCTGCCTATAGGCTTTCAGTTGAGCCATTGGTTCATCACTTTAGGAACAGAACACTGGACTAAGGCCATTTCCATACTACACTATTATAATGCTGTTATGCTACTTTCAACATGCTATGGAATTCTGGGTTTGCAGTTTTCTGAGGCCAGAGAGCTGTTACTTCAGCCCAGACCTACTCGGTGATAGCACTAGATATCTCTTTTGGTATCAAATCATTCAGCCTTCCTCTGCCACCCCGCTCCACGTGTTTGCGAGGCCTCCGGACAAGCACGTACACAGGTGCAGCTGGTAATTGTTGGACATTTCATTGTCCACCTAGGCAGGCAGAACAGAGCCACTCTGTTGCTTCAGGGACCTCTCCTGCAAACACCTTCTTGCTTAGGCGTGACTCTAAACAAAGGTGCCTGGCTCTGAGCTGATAGTCTTACAAAGCCGGACTAAGCACCTTGCATTTGCATACTGGCTACACTATTGTTGATTCAGCGCTAAGCCGATCATGTTAAACTTGACCTTTTCCAAAGCTTTGTCCCGCTCCAAACTCACATTGTTCTCACCAAGTAAGGCATGGCCTACAGTCACAATTCACCCTATATAAACCCCCCAATTCCGAGACCACCTCGGATTGCTTGCCCCATTTGGATCGCTCTGGACTTCCATCTCACCTTTCTGTCGCTTTGTCTGGAGAGCTCCCCTCAGCAAACCGCGCTGAGCTTTCTTCCCTGCACCCCAACGAACTCAATCTCCAACTTCTTCAGGACTATGAGAAAGGTGTCGTATCACCAATTTCCCCCGAAAATCCTTATTTCCAATTCTTTCATTAGCTGTGTGATTGTGGTGTCTTCAATGTTTGTTTGTCTTTTAATAAAACATCATTTTTGCTATTTTAAAGCTGTCTGACTGTTTGACTGACCTGACCCCGTAAACATTGGGTTACAAGATCTCTGCTAAGTTACCCTGCCTCTCGCTAGCTTTAGTGAGTGCTCCAGCTGATTCTCCCCAGAATTGTGTTTGTATTTTGGTTATTTGGGTGCCCCTCCCGGTACCCCCAGAGAACAGGGTAACAGAGCTCTCAGGCTGAGAATTCTAAAGGCCCCTCCTTAAGCTGCAAACCCCAGGATTCCATAGGAGGTTGAAAGTGGAATAATAGCACTATAACAGTGTAGTGCAGAAATGGCCTAAGAGGTTTTTGGTCTAATCAGCGGGACTCCTCTACTACTATAGTAGAAATTTCTACTATTTCTCATAGTAGAAATAGTAGAATTTCCAATAGTAATGGAAATTCATATGTAAAGAAATACTGTTTGGAGGAAGAAAGGAGTGGTGGTGCTATTGTACTGATGTTCCAAATATGGGCCATCTGGTTGCCCATTGTGTGGGAATGCAGCGACGAATGAGAGAAGTCTTTCATCTCGATCTCTTACTATTCTTCATGTGCTCTTACGGATCCCACCTATTGTTGTTGCTTTTGCTGTTGTTTTCGAAGAACAACATTGCCTGACAGTCAAGCACACACCAATTAACATTCAACCAAATTGGATTGTTTTCTGCAAGATTTTCTTTCTTCTTTCTTCATTTTTTAAAAAAGCAACTCATTCTGAGGAAGAGAATGTACCTTCTGAATCAAACAACAATTCACATCCGAACTCATCACATCCAATTGGGGAGGAAATTTTATAGTCTTCCAGCTGCTTTTGAACTGCAGCTCCTAGCATTCCTCACCACTGGGTATGCTGGCTAAAGATGCTGGGAGCTGGAGTTCACTATTGTCTGAAGGCCATTCGGTTTCCAATTTTGTCTTTGATTGCTCTGAAAAGAGGTAATGGGACAGCTCACTCACATACAGGTGTGTAATAATGGGCTCTCCATTACCTAGAAAACATAGCTAGGGGTATAGTCTCTCCTCCAGGTAAAGAAATAGTTAAGGATGTGTTGGTATTGAGTTGGTTTATTTATGGGATTGTGAAGGAGAAGTGCCAGGCGTCCCCTCCCTAAACTGCAAACCCCAGGATTCCATAGGATGTTGAAAGCTGAAAGTGGAACAATCACACTATAAGAGCGTAGTGCAGAAATGGCCAATGTCATGGAATGGTGAATGCCATGTTCTGAGTTCCAAGATAAAGCAGGGCCCATCATTCTCAAAAGGGAGAGGTATGAGTAAGACTCCAAATTCATTTCATTAAAAGAATAAGAATCTTTCAAAACCAATGAAGTTTTATTAGCATTTGGAACAGAAACAAGTTGAAAGTGTTTTATATATATTTATATATATATATAATTGATAATGGGAGTCCCTGTGGATTCAACCATGATATCTCTCTTGAGTCAGCGTGGTGAAATGCCTTGTGTCTAGGACTACACCTTGAGTCTTGAGTCAGGGACTGGAGATCAGGGTTCAAATCCTCAATTAGCCATGGAAACCCACTGGATAACCTTGGACAAGTCACATTCTCTCAGCCTCAGAGGAAGGCAAAGGCAAAACCTCTCTGAACAAATATTGCCAAGATAGCTTTACCTTAGTGTCATTATAAGTCAGATATGATTTCAGGGCACACAACAACAACATCAACAATCTCTCTTTTCTTCCCAAGGGGAATACTCATCTTTGACATTTACATTGATGGCAGGGACAATATGAGTTACTATTTGTTGAAATGCAAATTGCTTCACCTGTAGAATGAAAAGTACGAAGAGTAAAACAAATTAAATGAAAAACTAGCCAAAAGAGACAGGTTTGTTCAACCAAGCATCCAGCTTTGAGAGAGATGTAGTCCGCCTTGTCTATATCTTTCTTGAATTGTGGTGCCCAGAATTGGACACAGGATTCCAGGTAAACAAAGTAGAACAAAGTGGCACTATAACTTCCCTTAGTCTGGACACTATAATGCTGTTGATGCAACACTGTGATGATTGCCTTGAGGGGTGACTACCTCACAGAGTTGACTCATGTTTAGCTTGTGTCCTACTAAGACCCTTAGATCCTTTTCTACTCATAGATGTGAAAACTGGACAGTAAAGGAAGTTGGAGGGGATGGAATCCATATTATGGTATATGAGGAGAATTTTATGGATTTAGCAAGCCTGAACTCTTGTGAAAAGCCAGAATAACTAAGCTGAGGTTATTGTACTTCATACACATCATGAGACAACATCACTTTTTGAAACAGAAATGCTGGGTAAGTTGGACAGCAGTAAGAAAAGAGGAAGACCCCACTGCAAGTACATGATTCAATAAAGGAAGCCATAGTCCTGTCTCAGCAAGACCTGAGCATGGTTCGTGACAACTAGGGCTCTTGGGGGCCTCAGATTCATAGATTTGTCATAAGTCTATGCTGACTTGACAGTGAAGAACAGTGTGCAACCATTTTATTGATGGATTTTGCCTGGCTACTCACTGTGGTGTGATTTAAGTGTTGGCTATCACATGGGAGACCAGGGCTCCGTTTCCTGCTTGAACATGGAAACTCAGAAGGTAACCTTGGGTGAATCTTCACTCTCAGCTCCAGACAACCCCATGATAGGTCCATCTCAGGGTCCTCATAGTTCAGAAATGCCTTGAAAGCACAAAACAACAAGACAATGAACTCGCCTCCCCTGAGAGGCTCCTGCTTCATTAATACCAGCATCACAAGTTAAGACAACATGGTCCTCCTCTTGCTGGAAATAGACGTCCTGACCAAAGTCAGCCAAGACCGAAGGATGGAAAGGCTCACTTCAGTTCCCTTTTCAAAAATAATGTAATCAAATTTGTGACCCCTCGCCTTTTTTGAGGGAAATTGAAAGAACCCTGAAATTTGTTTTTAAAAAATCAGGAGTGTTTTCCTGTAACAGAGTTCTGTCAGTTTCATTTCACGTTGAGCTGTAGTTTGGTGAAGGACTTAGAATTCTCTGCCACAGAGCTTTAGCCCACCCTCTCTGACATTACAGGAGAGAGAATTGTAAGTCTTTCTCACCAACGTATCAATCTCAGGAATCCATTAGAATGGAGTCATGGCTGTGGAAGTAGGATCAAACTGCTGTGATTGTGCTACATAGCTATATCCCAGATAGGGGATAAAGTGAAGGAGGGAAATTCCCTCATCCACAGTAGAGGGCAACATTTTCCCAAGAAATTTTGATTCAAGGTGTACACATGGTGAACATGGTAAAGGAACTGACAACCAAGGAATACTAGGAGCAATCCATTTTTGTTAGTTGATCCCTCAAGGTCAGATTTTACATCTTTTTTTCCTGGAAGATTCTGGGAAGAAAGTGTTAAAAAAATACAGAGAGACTTGGCCACCCAAACAGATTCCCAAGATGTATATGCAAGCTATAGCTTGAGTTGTTTTGAGATCTGCATTGTATCAACAACCAAACAGTTATGAAATTTCGACATCTGTTTATCATTGTGGTGTCAAATAGCCAACACCTCCTCAGCTTATGTTCTAACATTGCCAATGATTGCTTGAACAACAGAGAATATCTTGTCATCCTTTAGTGAAGCAGCATGTAATGCGGAGATAACAACAGATCCGAGGGCGGTGGTTGTGTGCCTTTCTCTCAGAACAAACAGTATCAAAGGGATTAATACAAGACTGTGATCAACATATGTAAAGAATATATAACTATTACTCATTCAATGAGCAGCTGAACCTGTCATTATGATTTCCCAATGTTTCCCTCTATGAGAAGTCTTCTCTCTGGTTTCTATCTTTTTTTTTTCTTTCCCTTCCACTTCTCCTATCTTTTCCTTCTCTTCTTGCTCCCTCCTCTTCCTCCTCCCTCCTCCTCTCTCTCTTCCCCTTCCTGCCTTCCTCCTCTTTCCTCCTCTTCCTCTCTCATTTTCTTTTCTTTTCTTTTTTCTTTGTGCTTTCTCTTTCTGTGCGCATCTTTCGTCTTCAAACAAGATCAAACTTTGATAGCTCTGCTGGGCAAGGTCTCGTATCGTCCTTTCCTTGATGAGAAGAACACTAACTATCAGTCCAGTCCAGATGGGTGGTGAATTTAATTTGGTTATTTTTTGATATACAGTGACCTCTCCATATTCACAAGCATTCAGGGTACAGAACCCTCGTGAAAGTAGGAAAACTGTGAATAATTCCCCTTTATGATCCCCCTCTCATTCACTTCTAGATTTTTCCCCTCCCATTCCCTTGCCTTTGACCATAGCACTCTAGGGAAGAAGAAAAAAGACAAGGTAAAGGACTTACTGATACTTTCCCCTCAGATGGAGAAGATTGGAACACTGAATTTTGGCATTCTAGCTACTTCTGGTCACCATCTTAAGAAAGAAGATTTTCCCCAGAGTGGAGAGATAGGAGCAAAGAGAGCACCTGATCAATCAGTAGTCATTACACAGCAGAATGTGCAGCCTCATGCCAGAGAGGACAAACCTCCTACAATGGGGTGAGGGGAAGCTTTGCCCATCCAAAAGGAAAAGCATTCGTTTTCAAACACAAGCCTTACAAACCTGGGGTGGGGAATGGAAGGGAATGGAAGGAGGAAAATTGGGAAAAGCAAGCATGTGTCTCATAAGTAATCATATTTGAAGCTCAAACCTGCAAATGTGGAGGGAGAATGGTAAACATGTGAGAAGTCCACAGGGGAAAACTGACTTTAAGAAACAAAGAAGCAAATGCCAATGAATATGAAATAAATCAGAAATGTCAGATTTGACTATTTATATGTGTAATGAGCATAGCTAAAAACTGGCGAAACAAACCTTTTGTTCTTTTGCATTAATTTCCTTGATTCCCCCATTAAACTCCCATCTGCACCAGCAGTTCCCACCACATCTTGTGACAGATAATGCCTTAATTTAACCATTATGCACCAGGAGGCAGACAGATATAGATAACAATAGATTAAATAATAGAATCATAGAGTTGGAATAGACCACAAGGGCCATCCAGTCCAACTCCTTCCATACAAGAATAAATATTCAAAGTACTCCAAACAGAAGACCAACCAGCCTTCTCTTTAGAAACACCCAAAGGAGATTCCACACCACGAGGCAGCCTACTCCACTGTTAAACTGCCCTTACACTCAGGAAGTCCTTTATAATATTTTGGTGGAATCTCTTTTCTAGTAGTTTGAATCCATTGCTTCGTCTCCTAGTCTTTAGAGCAGCAGCAAACAAGCTTGTTCCAACTATCATCCATCTATCATATGACATCTCTCCAAATATTTAAGCATGGCTATCGTGTCACCTCTTAACATCCTTTTCTTCAGACTAAACATACCCAGCTCCATAAACCGCTCCTCCAAGAGCATGATTTCCAGGCCTGTTATCATTTTGGTCACCCTCCTCTGAAAATGTTCTAGTTTGTCAATATCCTTCTTGAACTGTGGTGCCCAGAACTGGACACAGTACTTCAGGTGAGATCCAATGAAAGTAGAATAGAAATTTAAAGAATTTAAAGTATAATTTTTATATTTATGAAATCAACCGTTACGGTTGCAAAAAAACACATATTGTGTAAAAGTTAAGCATATAATAGGTGAGCAATGGTTTGCATCTTGTTGGTTAGCCCAAGAAAGTAGACAAAGTTAATGCACAGTTGAATGGTGAATCAACACATGAGTGAATTCCAATGATCCAATAGATATGACATTAGTTTTAAAACATTCAACTGTATATACGTGTGTTTGAGCAATCTCTCTCTCTGTCTCCATCTGTCCATCCATTAACCTACCCGGTAGCTTGGCATCTATGTCAGTAAGGTGATGCATGTGCTAAGATTTTAGTCTTAACTTTTTTAAAAAAATATATACAAGGGGCTGAATTCCACACAAGTTCAGTGTGTTGGACAAGTCTTTCAAAGACCAGATTAAAAACCAACCATCTCATCTATCCATCTATCTATCTATCTATCTATCTATCTATCTATCTATCTATCTATCTATTCATCCATCCATCCTTCCATCCATCCATCTACTTATTTATCTTTGTCTCTGATTTTCACCTAAAACTATTGTAAAGTTCTAAAGACATACAAAAATCAAAGGATAATGTTACTATTCTGGCATTAATCCAGGAGAAGTGAATCACTTTGGTTAGCTAACAAATGCAAGATTATCAGAATCTTCCATCATTCCCAAGCAGAGAACATGTTCAGAAGAATGGCAGAGGCATTAATGCAATAAACCAAATATGGTGTGTTTTTGCTTATTATTTCTAGTGTGACCTCATTAAAAGCTAAGCATGGCATATAAAACAAAATGGGAAAAGGGTGCATCTTATCTTTTCTGTATTGGTAATCACTATTGCTGCTCTCCTCTGATACCATAGAACTGTCTCCCAACCCAGCCCAAAAAAAGTTACCTTCCAGATGGTTTGAGGTTTCAACTGTTATAGAAGTAGAGCAAATATTAGAAGAACATCTTGTCTTTAGAAATATTGGCCAAGATACTACATCAAAGAGAGGAATGTAAATTTAGATACGCTGTAGTTGCACAACACTGCATCATTAGTGAACTGTGATACTGCGCGACTGAATGTTGTTGCATGTCTCTGCCATCCGCAATGCATCACGTGCATCTATATGGAGCATACTAGCACATCCATGTGTAATATGAAATCATAGACAGGGGTGAAACATGACATTTCATTTTCGCAAAACTGAACTGAATGTAGATGTGCCATGTCGGGCAACATGTCTACCTGCTTCCATAAAGGAATAGACACCCGTGTAAGGCACCTATAGGTCATCACTTTTTTCACTGGGCAATGTGTGCACCTTTTGACACATTCAGCTAGATAAGCGAGCTTCCAACAGCCATACCATAGAAAGGGGTTGGGAAGTGAGTCCAATTCTGTGAGCCCTGGATGCTGAAGTAAACCACTGGATCTTGATGTTAAGCCATTTCTGCACTAGCCTGTTATAGTGTTATTATTCCATTTTCAACGTTCTATGGAATCCTGGACTTTGCAGTTCAGGCCCGTCCCGAAACTGCAAACCCCAGGATTCCATAGGATGATGAAAGTGGAATCATAGCATTATAACAGTCTAGTGTGGAAATAGCCTTAGTCTCCTCTTCTCCAGGCTAAATATATCCAGCTTCCTAAGCTGTTCCTCATAAGGCTTCATGCTTCCAGGCCTACTACTCTATTGGTCACCCTTCTCTGGGCATGTTCCAGCTTGTCAATATCCTTGCTGAACTGTGGTACCCAGAACTGGACAACTGGGGTCTGACTTTCCCCTTCCAATTGCTCCTGAAAATCCAGCTTTTTGGGGAAAAAATGCCCCAGTTTTCATACGAGTTTAACCTCCTTAATTGAACCAGCAAACCTTGGCTTGAATCTTGTTCTTTGGCCCCAGCCAGGGCAGACCAATCAATCAATTGTTGAATGATGAATCAGCCCATAGGTAAATCCAATTGATTCCTTTGGAATGGGAAAATAACCTTACCTTAGTAGTTCATGTAGTAGTAATCTCCCAATTAGACTACTGTAATCCACTTTACGTGGGGCTGCCCTTAAATAGCAGAAGCTGAAGCTAGCAGCAGAATTCCACTGGTTGCTCCGCTTGTGGTGACATTTAGAACCCTAAATGGTGTGAGACCTTTGATAGTTTAGGAACATCTTTTCCTATATATGCTTTCCAGGGGATTTAGATCTGCTGGTTTAGGGCGGGGAGGAAGCTCCTTTATGTCGCATGAATCAGGTCAACACACTATATTGGGACATGGGAGATGGTTGTGGCACCCCAGTAATGGAATGGACTCCCCTCTGAGGCTCAAAGCTTTGCTGTTCATCAAGTCCTCTGGGCCTCCTTAATTTGTCCCAAATTCTTTTTGAAAACTTTTAAATCTTTTAAATTATTTTAACTCGTTATTATGTTCAATATGTTTTTTTAGGACATTTAAATTATTTGTATTGTTTTAAATTGTCTATAACTTCTTGTGTTAACTTGATTTGTAAGCCTCTCTGAGATTTTATACATATACATAGACATATACGAGCATAGGACAGGGTAGAAATATTTCAATAAAATAAATAATGGAATAGGCCCCAAAATCTTGAGCTGGCCTTGACAAAGACATTATATATATATATATATATATATATATATATATATATATATAGTCCAGCAGTTTCTCACGCAAATGGGTTGGCACTCAATTCAGGACAACACATTTGAACATGGTGCTTTAAAACATATTACTTACAACACAGTGAGTGATTGCACCACAAAACCATAACACATTCCATGAAGCCTTAGAAGATGCAATACGAGAAGGAAACTCCCAGGTAATAAAGCTTCTTTGGGGAATGACATTAGGTCCCCCTTTTTTAAAAATGTGACAGCAATTATTACAACAGCAATGTCGTGATATTCCTCCATCTTCATCCGTAACATGTAGCCTTTTACAATGCCTCTTGGGTGTAATGAAATTGTTCTGTTTTTTTCTTTTTCTTTTTTTGCAATGGGGTTAGGCTAATATTATAGTAAGCAGCAGTTTTGGTGTAATTTGAAGACTTGCAAAGAAAGCAGTTTTGAAATTAGTCATTAATTATGGGGGCACCTCATTAGTAAGAGATCACGTGGGCCACAGAAACAGTATAAATTGACTTCAAAATGAGGACCTTTCCCACAGCTTCATCCAGCTTTTCAACAGCTCACAACGTACCTTCTGACAGAAGCTTCAGGTAAGCCCATTTGAATTCACTTGGGAATCGGGTTTCAAGGAGTACCCTAAGATACCTTGTTTCTTGCGAAGAAGATCCATAATGGTGGGCATATTTTCCAATCAAAGATGGGTGGTTCACTATTTTTTACATTCTCTCAAAAGATATTGCCAGGAGAGAGTGTTGTGTACATATTGGGCCTGCTGGCCAGTTCCTTTTTCTAGTCTAAGGTTGTCCAAAGCTTATGGCCAAGTTCTTGTGGCACACTTCAGCTAGATAAGAGAGCTTCCAACAGGGTTGGTGACTTCCCTCCCTCCAGAAACCTCCCATGAACTCTGCCAAAACTGTCCAGCAGTCTTAAAAACCTTCTCAAGTAGGTTTGTTTTGATACCATAGAAAAGGGTTGGGAAGTGTGTCCCAATTCTGTGAGCCCTGGATACTGAAGTAAACCACTGGATCTTGATTTTAGGCCATTTCTGCATGAGTCTGTTATAGTGCTATTATTCCACTTTCAACCTCCTATGGAATCCTGGGGTTTGCAGTTCAGGCCCCTCCCTCAACTGCAAACCCCAGAATTCCAGAGGATGTTGAAAGGGGAATAATAGCACTATGACAGTCTAGTTCGGAAATGGCCTAAATTGTCTATGTGCCAAAATGAGGAAGTTATTGAATATTTACTAATGCTTCCCAAACAAATTGATATGCAATCCTCAATTTGCACCAAATTCAGCTATTTTCAGAACAGCAAGGTCCACGATGTACCTTCCTGCTGTACAGAAGTTTAAAAGAAAGAACTACTTGAGGAAAAAAATGGAACAGTAACACTTATTCTTCACTATTATCATGAAAATGTTACTTTTTTCTTTAACCTGCTTAGTCTCTTCTACCACTCTTTATTTGCATAATTGCTAAGAGAAGAAGTCAATAAAAAATTCTTAGATACCTATAATCAATTAATCTGTCTGTCTGTCATTTATCAATCGTCAATGTGTTTTCCCCTTTTATAGATATTTGTCACACAAACACACATAGCCTCAAAAACAAGTACTTCTTATAATTGTCTTCCAGTACTCTCATTTTTTGTGTTGCTTGGAAAAGTTACTACGTTGATTCTACAATGGTTTAGGGTGACACTAGAATTGGAATGTTGCGGAGAAGATGCAAGATGGTGACTAGGCTGATGCTACAAGAGGTCCTACTGCCAGGAACAACTATAGAGATGGAGACTTTGAACAAAATTTGTAAACTTCCCTTATTCTAGATGATGTGAAATTTCCGTCAGTGAGATTGTGGTGGTGGTGGTGGTGGTGGTGAAAGTAGTGGTTGGAGAATGAAATTTTAAGTAAAAACTAACCATGCAACTCCATGTTTTATTGCAGGTCCTTTTTCCTTATCTCAAGATGGCCCTTTGTGAGTACAACTGCTACAACCCCAGCCTGTGTGGAATCAACCCAGATTGTGCTACACAACTCCCAGGTTCAGAGTTGGTGATACAGCCTTCACCAGTTAGTGTGACCATGCCTGGAGTCATAGTGTCTACTGGCCCTGAGCCTGCCGCAGTGGTTCAATACAATCCATGTGCTTCTGGCTATGGAGGTTATTATCCCCCAGGTTATGGATGTGGTTATGGGCTTGGATATGGAAGAAAATACCGTTATGGGTCTTCATATCCTTGTTCCTACCCTGGATATTCCCAAAGGGGCAGCTACAGCAGCTGTGGACCATGTTAATTGTGTAGGAACCCAGGAAGACCTTCAAGTGATGGCACAAACATAAGGATCTGCTCCTTAACATCTGCAGAAGATTTCTGAAAATGTTCATCATCTTTCTGTTTTCTGAAACTTCCTTTGTCTTCCAAAATGTCTCCACTTTGTTGTCATTTAAACATATATGTTCCATGCCCAGGCTTGAAACTGTATAGTCAAAGTTTCTGTAATCCTGTGACACATGGGTCTACCACCAGCTATGCTTCTGGGACAAAGGAAACAGTATAATAAGAACTCACTACTTACTCTGTAATTATTCTTGATGAAGTCTGTCAATTGCCTTATCTGTCAATTGCCTTATTATTACCTATTAAAACTTAACCTTTGCATCATAATGTCTGTCTTCTGGAATTCTTGTTGCATTGGTTCCTTTCATATCCTCCCATACTGTTAACGCAAGAGACAAAGAGAGAAGCAAAACTTTGAAAGATAGTGTTAGAAGGACTTTGGAGATAATTTAAATAAAATCTCTAAATGGAGGATCAGCAGCATAGGTTGCATGTCAGTGAATCTGCTCTGAGCTTTAGTCTCCACCTCTTTATCTGTCCTAGCTGTCTAAGACTTTCTCAAAGCAGTGAAGGAAGAAAAAGATTGGTATATGGCCTGTTTTGCTGTGGCAACCTGTTTGTGGAATGCCTGGTCCTTTAAGACCTGATGGATGTTATAATTGACTTTTTTTTTTCCTGTCCCCAGGTAAAAAATATTACTTTCTCAGAACAGGAAGGAAAATCATACAAGTATTTCTTTCTTGCCTATAGGCATGAAATTTATGAAGATAAGCATCCTTATAATTTGTCAATGGACTAACAATTCCACCTGAAAGCTATAAAGGCTTCACCCAATATTAGTTTGTCCTAATCATGCAATTGTTTGATATCTTTTAGACAATTTAAATCATGATGAGCAATTGTTCAGGGGCAATTTTTCACCTCTCTCCTCCCACAGACCTCTCTCCATCCACCAGTGCACTGAAATACCTTCATTGGAGTTCTTCTCAATATGGCAGCTGGAAAAGATATCACATCACTTCCTGCCACCATTTTGAGAAGGACAAAAAGCTTTCCCAGAACCCTAATACATTGATTTTCATCAAATAGAAGTACTGGGGTCCAGGGGGGCTTTTTGTCTGGGATTAGGGGTGTTTTCCATATTTTGAGGGGGACTTTAATGTTTCCCAGGCAAAATATACCCCAAATCATGCCATATTTGAAAATAAAATAAGGAACAGGGGCTTTGTTGGGCTTCCAGGGAACTTTGGGGACTCAAAATGTGTGATCCAAAGACAACATGCAGTCCCTGAGCTGCATATTGCCCAGTCCTGCTTTAAATTACTCCTTATTTTAAACTTTAATAACTTTCCCTCTGCTTTCAGTTGCTATTGTCTACGCAGCACTCTTGCAATACAGAACAGGATATAGATATTTTAATACTGTGGCACCTGATTTCCAGAAAGTGATGAAAAAGTTAATTGCATTGTTATAATATATAGTTTTTCTCTTAAAATTTTCTCTGGCTTGTAAAACCTAGGCCCTTTCAGCACCTTACCCACTTCCAGCAGTGGGGTGCAGGGATCGCGCAAGCAGCCTCTGACGAGAGGCTCTCGCATCCAGGGTCCTTCGGCTCCGCACGAGCTGCCTCCTCACGCGAGAGCCCTGTCTCTTCCTTCCTCAGTGCAGTCTGGGAGTTTCCCAGGATGCGCTGGGGCAGGAAGCATGACCGACGCAGCTCCGGAGGCTCTGCATGCCAGGTAAGTGCATGTGGGGCCTGGGAGCAATGCATGATCGCACACCATTTTCGGCTTCTAGCCGAAAATGAAAAGGTGCACAATCAGTACCTGCTCGCCCCTGGAGCGTTGCGTAATTGTGAGTGCACCATGCAGATTACTCCTCACAATTATTCAATGGTCCAGGGCCTCTTTTGCGTGGAAAATGCCATGCAAAAAGGGCCCTAGATTCAGTAGTGCAGTTCCTGAGATGGTGATGGTGGGGGCTGTATTTCTTCGAATCATTTTTGACTTATGGCATTACTAACAGACAGATATATAAGCCAAAAGCTGTTGTCACAGGTGGATGATGTGGATGTCTTCTGCTCAACTGGCAAAAGATGAATCTGAATTACTTTAGGGGCATATCTTCCATTGGACTATGAGGACCATTACCCTAGGGTCTTCAGTCAATGAGATCCTGTCAGCCCCACCTGCCCCTCACTCAGTTCCTGTCCTCACACACAAAATGGCTACTATTGATACTTTTTGTCCATGATACTAAGCTAGGCCCCTGTTACTGTATGTGTGATTTCTTATTGATTTCACATTGTTTCTATCACAGAATCTATCATCTGCAGTCTATCATAAAATCATAGAGTTGGAAGAGACCGCAGGGGTCATCCAGCCCCTGCCATGCAGGAATACACAATGAAAGTGCTCCCAAGAGATGGCCATCAAGACTGTTTTTACAAACCTCCAAAGAAGGAGGCTCCACCACATTCCCAAGAAGCATATTCCACTTCAGAACAGCTCTTCCTGTCAGGAAGGTCTTCTTAATGCATAGGAGGAATCTCGTTTCCTATAGTTTGAAGCTGTTGCCCTAGTCTCTGAAAAGCAGAAAAAAAGTTTGCCATATCTACCATGCAACATCCCTTCAAATATTTCAATATAGTAGCATGCTACCTCTTAGACCCTTTTCGCATGGCATTTTCCATGCAAAAGGGCCCCTGGAGCTTCATGAAAATGTGAGGAGTGGTCTACATGATGCACTCATATTTACGTGACACTCTAGGTCCTGGCAGGCACCGCTCATGCCCTTTTTCATTTTCAGCTTTAAGATGAAAATGGTGTGTGGTCGCGCATCGCTCCGGGACCCCATGCACACTTACCTCGGGAGCCGGGCTGGTTGCACTTCCTGTCTCAGTGCGGCCTGGGAAGGTCCCAGGCTGCACTGCAAAGGGAAGAGACAGGGCTCTCACATGAGCAGGAAGCTCATGCAGAGCTGAAGAAACCCGGGTGCGAGGGTTTCTCACAAGAGGCTGCTCACGTGAACACCGCACCCCGGCGCCAAGAAAAGATGAGTTGCAGAAAGGGTCTTAAGCTTCTCTTCTCCAGATTAAACATACCCAGGTCGCTAAGACGCTCCTCTTCATCATGGATTCAGGCCTTTTACCATTTTGGTCACACTCATCTGGACATATTTCAGCTTGTCAATATCCTTCTTCAACTGTGATGCTTGGAACTGGACACAGTATTCCAGGTGAGGTTTGACCAAAGGAGAATAGAGTCATACTATTACTTCCATACATCCAGACACTATACTCCTATTGATACAGATCAAAATTCTGTTGGCTTTTTTAGCTGCCCCTTCACACTGCTGACTCATCTTCAGCTTGTGTTCTAGAAGACTCTTAGATCCAAAGTTGAAGGCTTTCACAGCTGGAATCCATAGGTTGTTGTGTGTTTTCCGGGTTTTGAGGTTGTATTCTATTAGTATTTTCTCCTGATATTTCTCCTGCATCTGTGGCTGGCATCTTCAAGGGATATGAAGATATCCTCTGAAGATATCCTCTGAAGATTCCAGCCACAGATGCAGGTGAAACGTCTGGAGAAAATACTAATAGAAGAAGGCCCCAAAACCTGGAAAACTCACAACAACTTTAGATCCCTTTCACAGGCACTATGGTGAAGCCAGCTGTCACTCATTGTATATCTGTGCATTTCATGTTATTTATTTTTTTCTGCTTGAGAGAAGTACATTACATTTCTCTGTGTTAAAATTCATTTTGTTAATTTTGGCCCAGCTCTCTAATCTTTTAAGGTCATTGTGAATTCTGATCCTGTCCCCTGGGGTATTAGTTCCCCCCCATAATTTGGTATCACCTGAAATTTTTATAAGCATTCATTTTACTTCATCATGAAAATTGTTTATGGTGACTTATGATGCCTTAAGGCTTATGGTGACCCTAAAGTAAACCTATCACAGACCATGAGCTTCTTGGGTCCATTTTTCCAAGAAAGCAATCCAAATCTTTGTATCTCTGAGCTCCGACCAGAGATAAGTCATTTTCCCTTGGAAACTGAGAAATTTTCAGATGCGGCCTGACAGCACTGGCATTGTGGTAAATCTGTGGCCACAGTGTTTGGCAATAGAAAGTTTTCCTTAATGACTCAAGCAGCCTGGAGGCTATGGGATGAACTCTTAATGAAATTCCAGCTGTTGTTCTGCCCACATGAACAAGCCTTTGCGCTATTCTTTCCCACAGTGTTCTACAATAATCTCTTGTAATCCTTTTTTAATCACCAGTGTTACGCCCTGCAAATAAGCCCTGTCATTAGCCAGAATTTTAAATGGTCTTTGCAGTGGACATTTTTATTTGATGGCTCTCTCAGAACCATGGAAACAAAGAGCCTGGTTATTCCCCATTCAAAGAGAAGAAATGTATCAGGGCTGAGGGCAAATTTTACACCTTCTTGGGAGGGAACCAACTGCCTAGAGAGGTGATAGGGTCTCCTTCCCTGAATGTCTCCAAAAAGAAGCTGTACAACTATTCCTTGGGTTTGTTTTATCTGGAAATCCAGCAATGAGCAGGAATTGGACTTCATAGCCTATAAGATACCTTCCTACTCTATGTTTCTATGACTCTAGAAGGATTTTGAACTATGACATTACTTACCACTCCTAGGAGCTTTTCTGTTCATGCTCAGGTAGCTACAATCATCAGATGAGCCTGAATTGTGGGAAGAGGTCCACCATAAACAATGTGTTGTTGTGATTCATCTATTCCATTATCTATCTACTTTAACCTCAGGAAGAACTTCCTGATGGTCAGACCTCTCCAGCAGTGGAATATGCTGCTGGGGAGTGTGGTGGAGTCTCCTTCTTTGGAGGTTTTTAAGCAGAGGCTGGATGGCCATCTGTTGGGAATGCTTTGATGAGTGTTCCTGCATGGCAGGGGGTTGGACTGGATGGCCCCTGGGGTCTCTTCCAACTCTATGATTCTATGTATACACAAAAGGAACCACTGTTGCACAGCTGTAGTGGTATGACCACTGGAGTAGGATTTCTGGAGACCAGGGTTCAAACCTTGCCCAGCCCTGGAAACGCACAGGTTTACTGTGGGTGAGTCGCATATCTCAGCCTCAGAGGAAGGCAATCAGAAGGGATCTCACCAAGAAAACTCTAGGATAACAGGGGCACTCATATGTCAGAGTCAATCTGAAGGCATACAACAGCAACAACAGTTCCAGGTACCACAATTCAGGAAGGATACTGACAAGCTGGAACGTGTCCAAGGGAAGGTGACCAAAATGGTAAAAGGCCTGGAAACCATGAAGTCCTATGAGAAGCGGCTTACGGAGCTGGATATGTTTATCCTGGAGAGGAGAAGGTTAAGAGGTGACATGATAGCCATGTTCAAATATTTGAAAGGATGTCATGTTGAAGAGTGGGCTAGTTTGTTCTCTGCTGCTTCAGAGAATAGGACACAGAGCAATGACTTCAAACGACAGGAAAAGAAATTAATTAGGAATAACATTAGGAAGAACTTCCCAATGGTAAGAGCAGTTCGGCAGTTGAAAACACTGCCTCTGTGGAGTGTGATGGAGTTTTCTTCTTTGAAGGTTTTAAGCAGAGGCTGGATGGCTATCTGTTGGGAATGCTTTGACGTGGGTTCCTGCATGGCAGGGGGTTGGACTGGATGGTCCCTGGCGTCTCTTCCAACTCTATGACTCTATTCTAATGCAGAATCTTTTATTGCTGTCTTGTTTTTCAGTGGACAATCAAGACCCATTGACTTTACAAAAGTCCTGTTCCTGGTTGAATGAAAGCACCTAAAACTTCTTTGCTTGATACAAATGTAGATACCAACATTTCTTTTTACCTTCCTTGGGGACCTGGCTGTTACCCCTATGCCATGTGTATATCCCAAAATAAATTTCTGTGTTCTGATGTCATGGAACAGAAGTGTATGGGGAGAAATGCAAGTGGTGTCAATGGGTATGGTTTCAATATGCATGGAGTGCAAGGCTTACATTATATCATCATAATGAAGTGACCATCTTTGAACAACATTCACATGGAAATCAAGAGGATGATGGATCTTGTGCACAAAAGCTATAGCAGTTCAGGGTTGTGAAGTGGGGAATGGGGAATCATGCTTAGATGCATGTTCCTGCATAGCAGGTGGTTGGACTCAATGGCCCCTGTGGTCTCTTCCAACTCTATGATTCTGTGATTCTAACTCTGAGGACTGGTACAACTTCAAGGGTTTGCAAACATATTTCAGGGGACAATCCTTCAGCACAACCCCCGGGGGATTTCAAAAGCTTAAAGAGGACTCTAAAACTTTTGTGCAAATAAATTCAATGTCTCTTCCAAGTATCTCTGCAGACAGGGGAGGGATCTTAGCTGTGTGAACAAAGAGAAGTTCTCTCTACACCTTATCTCTACACCTAAGATAAGGTTAAGAGGAGACATGATAAGGTTAAGAGGGGACATGATAGCCATGTTTAAATATTTGAAGGGATGTCATGTTGAGGAGAGAGCAAGCTTGTTCTCTACCACTCCGGAGACTAGGACAAGAAGCAATGAATTCAAGCTGCAGGAAAGCAGATTCCACTTGAACCTCAGGAAGAACTTCCTGATGGTCAGAGCTGTCTGGCAGTGGAATATGGTGCCTCAGAGTGTGATGGAATCTCCTTCTTTGGAGGTTTTTAGGCAGAGGTTGGATGGTCGTCTGTTGGAAATGCTTTTATAGGTGTTCCTGCATAGCAGGGGGTTGGATTCGATGGCCCCGGGTCTCTTCCAGCTCTATGATTCTATGATTCTAAGTGGTAGGAGGGTCAGAACTAAGCCCAGCAAATTGGGATTAGACTAATAGAGGTCTAGATACTGAAAACATGGAAGAGTATACTGCACAGACATTTTTGAAACTCAATGCAAGGCTCTGGAGGCAGCAGTGTTGATGCAGCATTAAGCTTTATTAAGGAAGAAGGAAGAGGAAAAACAATACCATGAAGAGGCAGTGAGTAACATCCAACATGTGATGGCTATGCATACATATATCCAGAAAAAAATATAGTGTTTTTTTTTTCACATTACACAAGAAATGTATACTTTAGCAGCCTTACAAAATGTATGCAAAAGATGAAGGTGACATATTAAGAACATTGAAAGAAAAAAAAGAGAAAATACAAG
This sequence comes from Ctenosaura bakeri, assembly GCA_948474755.1. Classification (NCBI taxonomy): domain Eukaryota; kingdom Metazoa; phylum Chordata; class Lepidosauria; order Squamata; family Iguanidae; genus Ctenosaura; species Ctenosaura bakeri. The sequence goes on along the minus strand of CAOLHI010001104.1, from coordinate 110,886 downwards.
GGCAAATAGATAGGAATATGACTAACCAGCTATGATATACAAATAGGGCTCAGCTCCCAAATATCATTCCTTGGTTTTAGCTGGAAAATATGGGCATTCTGCATTTCTGAAACACATTCCTTCCACTTTTGATTACCAACTTGTCTTCATATCCACATCATTCTTTCCAGGGAGTCATCAGGATCTAACAAGGTCCACAGCTTCCAGAACTGTAGTAAGGCAGGCATCTCCGGGAATATCTTCTCCAGCCACCATATCCTCCATAGCATCCACTACCATATCCGTAGCCTAATCTGCCATATCCCCCAGAGAGTGATCCACCATAAAACCCACCACTGGCACCCAGGGCTGGATAGCCATAACCACTGCAAGGATTGACAGACACAACAGCTGCCTCACCAGTAGAGGAGAGAATTGGTCCTGGTATGGACACTACTGAGGCAGGGGGCTGGACCACAACTTCAGACCCTGCCACCTGGGTGCTGCAGGAGTAAGGGCCATAGCCAACTCCAGAGAGGGCACCACCGACTCCATAGCCAACCCCAGACAGGGCACCCCCCACTCCGTATGCTGGGACCAATCCACAGGAGCCAACTCCACCATAGCCGTAGCCAATGCCACCATAGCCGTAGCCAATGCCATAAGGTGCACTGCATACAGTTTCACACTGGACCATCTTGATGTGATGGGGTAAGACCTGTGAAGCAGGAAAAAAAGTAACTGAATAAGGCAAACCAAGGCAAAAGCAGAGAGTTCCTGCAATTTTAAATGCCGGCTTGGGAAAGTATTGCATCTTTGGTGGTAGAGGATGCAGTTTTCATACCAAAATTGGTAGGCTCTGTTATTATTTCCAGGTTTACATATCTCAGAATGGTCAACTGGGGAAGATCCCTTTCTTCTCTAAAATATGAAGATGTTCTACCCTGAAGAGTAGAAATATTTCCAGCTGGTGACTCAATCTATGCTAGTTTCTTCTACTTTCCTCTTTAAAGCTAGACATGTTTAGCAACACTTCGTGAATACTGTCAAGGAAAATGGCAAGAACAACTTACCAAATGCAGTATTGTCATGCCCTTTTCATTTATGCAAAACCACTGGTTAATTGCTAAAACCACTGGTTCCTGTGTTCTTAAGGGTGTTCCTCTCTCTCTATATGCCTACTTGGGAATAGAGATCTATTGGAGAGGCCTTCTCTGTTTCACCAGTAGGGGAAGTCTATTATTGAAGGACACCGGAGAGGGACTTTTTGGTGATGGAACCCCAGTTGTAAAATTACCTTCTCTTGAAGGCCCAATTGATATTAATGTTGGTACTGCTTCAATGCCTTAATTTTTTCTTAAAATCTGTTTTTATCTAGGCTGCACATGTACTATTGTTTCACCATTTTAAATTGTTTTAACAAGTTTTAAATTGTCTGATTTTTCAATGATGCATGCTTTAATATATATTTTAGTATTTTTTAAAATGTAAGTATATTTATTGTAAGCTGCCCTGAGATCTTTCGATATAGGACACAGTATCGGTATTTAATGAAATAAATAAGCATATGCATAAATAGATTTAACTGCTAACATTCTGAAAAGTTTAAGTACAATAGATTTTTTTAAAAAAAAGACAAAACTGGATTTCTTGCACTGAGTTAATGGGCATATGTGTGTGGACTTCTGATCACTTGAGACCCCATTGCATCACAATTTTGTCTAATCACAGAAAGCACATGTTCACAACCTGCTTGTATCTTCTGCCTTCAGAAAAACAAGGAAAAAAGAAGCATTTTTTTGCTACCCATGGGCTAGAACTTCCAGACAGTATGGAGATTTCTTCCAGTCCAGATGGAAGCTCCTAGTGTTCTTTCATAGGTTACATTAAGTTACCATAACTCCATGGACCTATAGAAAGGAGTTATAAAGTGGGCAAAAGATCTAGATGTCTAAATTTCAATGGAAACATACATAGATATATCTGTATAATATGTCCAAGCAGTAGCCCAGAGATGAATATTTCAATCAGTTACGATGAGGTGGCATCAAATACAACTTACCTGGTTTGTCAAAGAGAAGAGCTGAGAAAGTGATAGGAAGGAGAGAAGAGCTGCCTTTGGATGTCTCCATGGTTGAGAGGGCTTTTATACCATTCCCTTGGCATAATTGAAGAGGGGTGTACCACTCATTCCCATGCTGGTTGTCCTACTTAGCTTGGAAAAGAGGTGTGTTGAATGTGCTGACGCTTCACTTATCCAATTATCCCCCAATTTTACTTACCTCTCTTTCATTTTTGCACCCATCAGATTATCTCCAGCCCATTTCATCAGCCCGGGAACGTGAACACCCTACCTAGCTTGATGATGGCTTGTTCTTGCATCAACCCAAAAGGAGAAACCACAAGGAGAAGTCAAGGGCTGTGTCCAAAACTCCATCTGTGGTGCAAGAGCTCTTTAGAAGTTTCTAAAATGATCCCATGATATATGAGATGCACAGGTCATGTAATATATTTCTGAGTATTAATCAACTCTCTCTGAAATTCCATTGAAGATTTTTTTGACCTGAGGATTTGATCTCTTATTGTTGGTACTAAAGACAATATTAAAAGCCCTTCTGCTCTACACTGTTATGGTGCTATTATTCCACTTTCAACTTCCTGTGGAATTCTGGGGTTGGCAGTTTACTGAAATTGAAGAGCTCTCTGGCTAAAATTTCTAAATGCCCCATATATAAACAGCAAACCCCAGGATTCCACAGAGAGGTGAAAGTGGAATAATAGCACTAGAACAGTGTAGTGCAGAAATGGTCTAAGTGTGTTTATACCAACAGATACATAATATAACATGACATATCGGGCTGCTAAATATGTTAAATGAATCTTAAAGAAAAGTTTTTATTCTTTCTTGAAAGAGTGGTTCCAATTTGTAATCACACACCTAAATAATCATCTTCCATAGCATTCGGTATACGTTGTATATTTGATGAATCATGTCTACTGCTTTTAATTTGTTCATTTACCTCACTTTTTCTGGACTTCACAACAAAAGGACTGGTTGGCTGTTGCAAAATAAATGATTGTATTCATAGTTTGAATAAGCTCTTTGTTATACCTTCCAAGTCTATGAGCCTTGAGTTCTGAGGGTAAAAATTAGAATATACAATAAATTGAATGAAGTATGTTCTAGAAGCACGCAGTATACAGCTGAATTCTGGCACACAAATCCAAACACAAGTTAAGAATTGTTGGCAGAAACCCTATTTGAATCTTAAGCATGTGTCAATTCCCCTATAGAAGTGGTTGGACATTTTTGTCTGATCTGCAACAATATTTTTAAGATCTGTTGGAGGACTCCCTCTTCTGTGTCCCACCACTCAGAGCAATATGCTGTGAGAGGACATGGGAAAGGATTTGTCTGATGTCCAGAGCAGGGTGACCAAAATGGTAGAAGACCTGGAAATTATGTCCTATGAGGATTGGCCCAGAGAGCTGGATGTATTTAATCTGGAGAAGAGGGTTCAGAGGGAACATGCTAGCTCTGTTTCAATATTTGACGGGATGTCATATGGAGAACGGAGCAAACCTGTTTTCTCCTGCTTGAGACTAGAACATGGAACAATGGCTTCAAACTTCAGGAGAAGAGATTCCACCTAAATATTTGGAAGGACTTCCCAGTGGTAAGAGCAGTTTGACTGCCAAATATGCTGCCTTGGAGTGGGGTGGAATCTCCTTCTTTGGAGGTTTTTAAACAGAAACTGGAGGGCCATCTGTTGGGAATGCTTTGATGGTGTATTCCCACCTGGCAGCTTTTGATTTTACAAAATCTTCTCATTCATTCATTCATTTATTTATATATCCCATCTTCTCCCAACACAGAGTCCAAAGCAGTGTGCAACATTTTAAAAGCACAATGCAATAAGAACCTGTTAATACAAAAGTTAAAACACAATTATACTGAACATCTATTTTTTTAAAAAAAAAACAACAAAAACAAAAACACAAGGTTAAAAACATTGTTAAAACACGCTTGGAAATAATGAAATTGAAACACTACTCCCTCCATTAAAAAATGTATCTGCCATGTACATTTAAAAGAAAAGAAAAAACTCTGAAAGATAGCAGGGAAGGGGCCAACAGGACCTTCCAGGGAAGGAAGTTCCATAACTTTGGATGTTCTAGCAATTTAATTAAGGTAGCTCCAATAAAGGTTTTCTTGTATGATGATACCACAAGGCAGTGAGGAAGAAGATAGGTCATTAGTTCACAAGGGCACATGCAATCAAAGAACAGCATTTTCCAAAATCTTCCCTCTAGCACGGGAGAGGGAAGGAAATTGAAATATACAACTTTGAAAGCTCTTTGAGGGTTAATCAGGGAGTGCCAAATTATAGTTAGTTGGTTTATACTCAAGAGTTATTCTATTAGTTAGCCCGTTTCTGCCCTACACTGTTATAGTGCTATTATTCCACTTTCAACATCCTATGGAATCTGGGGTTTGCAGTTTAGGCCATTTCCACACTACACTGTTATAGCACTATTATTCCACTTTCAACATCCTGTGGAATTCTGAGGTTTGTAGTTAGTAAACTACAAAGATCTCTCTGGCTGAGAATTCTAAATGGTCCTCCCTAAACTGCAAACCCCAGAATTCCATAGGATGTTGAAAGTGGAATAAAAGCACTATTACAGTGCGGAAATGTCCTAAGAGGCGTTGGGCCTCAGGAAACTGCAAACCCCAGAATTCCATAGCATGTTGAAAGTGGAATAACAGCACTATAACACTGTAGTGCAGAAATGGACTTAGGATGAAATTAGTAGATTGATCAAGCTTGTGTTGATCTTCAGCATCTGGGATGTACTGCTTATGTGTTGCTTTTGCTCCTCCAAAACCCTATGGGAATGAAATATCCCTTGGGAAAACCAGAAAGCTGGAGCTTTTGGAAGATCTTTAGAATCCACATTGGTTTAAAATTGTCCCATAGGACAAATGAGGCTAAACCACTGGGAGAAAAAAAACAAAACAAAAAACAACTTCACCCAAAAGTTTAATAGGACAAAACAGACTCTGGTTTCTCTTCAGATCGCAGAGATATCTATTCTTCATTGAATGGGAGGAGACACATGTTATTCTTTGCCTCACTCAGCAAAATGTTGTGCTCGGGCCCTGTGTAGGCCTACCACAAACCCCAAATTTTACAGTGTTGCAGCGGTTTGCTCAAAGGTTTGTTCAGAGGTTGATGAGGCACAGATCTTTTGAATTTGCTGTCAGCATTCCTGGCCTCTGTTAGTGGGTGTCCGATCCCATTTACAAGCCTTTAAAACAGTAACATTTAATTTTGCATAATGAGCGCTGATGGGGAAACTTTAAAGTCTCTTTTCCTCTTTGTTTTTGTTTTCTGTTCCAAGTAAAACCTCCGTTTGCAACCTCCTCCCTCAAGAGTGTGATTTCAGGTGTTACCTCTCTCTTGCTTTCATAAGCTGCCAACAGGTATCTGAAAGTGAAGAAGAAAACACCCAAAGATCTTGATAACTTCTCACCAACTTCTTACCACAAGTATTTTTTTTCAAAAAAAGAATGACGCGAGTGTTTCAGGCAATGGAGTTTTCTAACATGGAAAATTCCCTAACAAAGGCCCTTTCTGCATGTGGGGGGGGACACCCGAAAACTGAGCTTACCGGCTTTGTTTTCTGGCCAGCCGAGTCCGTCACCACGAGGAGCAGCACGAGTTTGCTGCTCCGCAGTCCTCCGGCATCCCAAATGGTGGCTTCTGGTTGGCGGAGGGTCTCCACCAACTGGAGAAGCTCACCAGCCGAAAGCCTGCCCCCGGAAGATCTGCAGGCATGCACTTGCACGCTCCTACAAATCTGCTTCGGAGCTGGGTGACGAAGCTACACGGCTTTGCTCACTCTGTGCATTTTAAACATCTCAAAAAAGAGGTTTTTAAAAACCATGCTGCATGACCAGTTCTGGTCCTGCAGAACTGGATTGAGGTGTGGATCTCCAGAAAGTAGTCCACCCCAGTCCACTCTATGGTGCAGAAGACCTCCATTGGAGGTCGCTGTGCACCATTTTAAATTCCCAGTGCAGAAATGGCCAAAGATAACCCTAAGGTTAAGTTGAATTCTTCCAGCACTTCTGATCAAATGTTAGTGATGAATTAGCTCACGGAAAATATTTTACAGGCCCAGGTCAAACTTTATACCTGGATAGTTTCTAATTTAGGGAAAGGGGCAGTAGCGTCTTGTGCATCTCCAGTCAGTGGGGCAGTAAATCCACTCCGAGTCTTAGGTCATTTCCACACTACACTGTTATAGTATTATTATTCCGATTCAACATCCTGTGGAATTCTGGAGTTTGTAGTTTACAGAGGCCAAATTGCTCTCTGGCTGAGAATTGTTGTTGTTGTTGCTGTTGTTGTTGTTGTTGTTGTTATTATTTTGTTACCCACCTCTCCTCAAATCTTGAGATGGGGTACACCAAAGGCCAAAATACAATTAAAACCAGCATACCAATTAAAACCACATTATGATTTAAATATCCTGAAAGCAAAAAGAAAAAAGCATAAAACCATTCCAATACCATAAGTAAAATCATAGTTAAAAATAAAATCATAGTTAACAGTCTTGATGGTGTGGAACCAGGGATGTAGCTAATTTAAAGCAGTTTAAAAAGGATACGGAAGATAAAATCACATTAAAAGACTCTTCTAAAGCAGCTCGTTAACTGCCAGTGGCCTGCCTAAATACAAAGTTTTTTCTCATTTTCTTACATTCTATTTTTTTAAAAAAAAAAACCTTAATATCCCAACATTATTCATCCCAAATGTGAAGAAATGGATAATTTCTCTGAAAACTGAACTAGAGTTTGCTCCCACTTGTTTATCTTTATTTTATTTTATAATTTTGAGCAGGTGAAAGTGCAAACACAGTCCACCGTGACCACAGATTATGTGTCGAATTTCCTGCATTTGAGGAAATCGGAGGGGTCAGCACTCTGAGAGTGCAGCGGATGAGCCTTGGAAAAACTCCTGTGTAATCAAGATATTGCCTTGCTAGGTAAGTACAAAGCAGCCAAATTGAATAGGACACAGGGATTCTTACCATTGAGTGAAACTTGATGCATGCCTCTGTCCTACTGGTGTCAATCTGAAATGAAATACTCACTCATTCCTACAAGGAGCAGGTGCAAACTGAGTACTCTTGTGGTTCAGTGTGGATGAACAACTCTCCTTCCATTTCAATTGCCACTGCCCTGCAGTGGCAGAGCTTGGAGCACGTGGAGGGGGCTGGGAGAAGGAGGGGCTATGGCATGAAGGCTATGGCCACTGTTTGTGGGGGCATGACCAGGGTGCGTGAGGGCATAGCTATGGGCTGGGATGCCCAGAAAACATTGTCGCCCAGGGCAAACCGCTCCCCCCGTCCCTACACAACTGCTGCCCTGACATCAGAAGGAGAGAAGAAGATGCAGACCTAGAAACAGATCAGAGACCTTCCCACCATTCCAACCACCACTGCTCTGGCCTCAGGGAAGAAGAAGAAGGTACACCTCCATCATGCCTAGGCCCAGAAGGAGGTGAAAGGCCCTTCCTTCATCCACTGCCTTGGTCCACCATACCTAGGCCCAGAAGCAGGTGAAAGGTGCGCCTTCCATCCCAACCACCACTGCCCTGGCCTTGGAGGGAGAGAAAAAGAGGCAGTTGTCATTTGGGCTTAACTCCTCCCTCTCACATTGAGATCTCCATTTCCTTTCATGTCCTGTCTTAATCAGATTATAAGAGAGGCCAGGAAACTGTTTCGTTGGTCTTATACAGCCAAAGTGCCATATACAGGGATGGTGCTATATAAAATGATGATGATGATGATGATGATGATGATGATAGCATACATTAACATCTCTAAATGTTCAGAACCATCTCTAAAACTACTATCTCTCTAGTGAGTGAACTTTCACTTTTGAAGTCATACAAATTTCTATATATTTGAAAAAAAGAACAGATATCCTGAATTGGATGGTTCTTCTCTCATGCATATGATTCTCATACTGCGGCAAGTGAGATGCATTTGCGATATAGCAAGTTTGTGTGTGTTTCTGTTGGTACTGGAGAGATTTGGCAAGGGACCTAGACATAGGAGGCCTTAAAATGCAGGCATTGTCCTCCAACAGGAATTCTGCCTCCCTCATAAAATTTCCACCCAGTTCCCAAATAACTAGTATTATAGTAGCTTAAAACCTGAGATGAACATTTAGAGATAGAGTTAAGCTTTCAGAGAAAAAGGGCACAACTCTCAAAGGAATAGAAACACAACACATAGAAGAGTTCTAAGTATGAATGGTTTTGAGAGTCTTCCTTCTCTAGTAGAAAATCAGAATTGTTCCCCCCAAACTTCTGTGTACATAGGTCAGCTCAGACTGAAAATCACAGTAAATATACCACTGTGTTAATACTGGGAGAGGCTTCAGTACCTTGGAGATGTTTATGAAGTTCTGAATAAAACCTTGCCTGGATTCATTGCTCCACTGACACTGTAACCTCAGTCTACCATCTGAGTCCACTTCAAATGTCAGATCTATGCTTTCTTAACCATTTAGGAGAGGCTCCTACATGCCAGGCAGGAGCTGCTAGAAAACAGCAGACATCACTTTCTGGGATCTGGAGAGGAATAACTACTGTTTTCTTTCCAGCTACATCCTCCTCCTCAAGCCATTAAATGTCCAGGGGGACACATTCCATTACTGGGAAGATGCCCTCCAAGGAAGTGGTAGCACATTAAAACTATGCTAGCACTATATTACACTCTGCCAACACAATGCAGGACCTTGGCTTTTACGTGTTGCTCAACTCCTAAATGCAAGGACGCTTGCATGAACAACTACTGTTTGTTAATGACCGTCATGGAGGTAATGAGCAGTGCTTGTCCTTTTCTTGGACTCAGTTCCCTCTGATCCTCATCAGTTTTTATCGCCAAGACACACACCCGAACGTATAAATGGGACACGTGAGGCAAGACTTGATGAATCTGATGACATTGCTCATAGCTTACGTCAAATAACATTATTAAGGCTCATTAGAAAAACATCCTTTCATTTTCAAAATGCTGGCCCTTTTCGCACAGCATTTGCCTTTCGAAAGAGGACCTGAAGCGTCGCGCGATTGCAAGGAGTGATCTGCACAATGCACTAACAATTGTGAGATGCTCCAGAGGCCAGCAGGTGCCAATCGTGCACCTTTTCATTTTTGACTTAAAGCTGAAAATGGTACGCGATCACACATTGCTCCCAGCCCCCACATGCACTTACCTGGTGTGTGGAACTTCAGAAGCCGGGATGGTCCCACTTCCTGCCCTAGTGCAGCCTGGAATGGTCCCAGGCTGCACTATGGAAGGAAGAGGCAGGGCTCTCACGTGAGCAAGCAGCTCGTGCAGAGCTGAAGCAGAAGGGAAGGGAGAGCCTTTTGGCAGAGGCTGCTCGCACGATCCCCTCACCCCAGCGCCGGAACAAGGTAAGGTGTGGAAAGGGCCACTGTTTTCTCATACATTTCCCATCAGCCCCTTCCAGGTCCCTTTGTTCCAAGTGTTACATGATATCCAACAGCAAAGCACTACATGGCATAAATGATTGAATGAATGAATGAATGAATGAATGAATGAATGAATAAATAAATAAACAAATAAATAAAGGTATGAATGCCTGGTGAATTACATGCCATTGTATGATACCAAACATCAAAACACTACAGGTTATTGGAATGTCATTGGAATAGCATGGCAGGGAATTGATGCCAACCTGACAGAATTTCATGACAGGAAGAAGTATTCAGTAGACTGCCCCCAAAAGTGGTAAATTCTCCTTTGAAGGTAATAAAAAAGAGTTTGGATGGCCAACTGTCAGGAATGCATTAGCTGATAATTCCAACATGGTAGAGAGATAAAGTAGACAGACCTTGTGGATATGTTCACTTCTAAAATTCCATAATTTCATATCTCAGGAGGTTCCTTGCCTCAGTTCAGTTTACTGATGACACATAACTTTATCCTTAATGTATCTCCATGTAACTGCTCATGAAAACCAAAGCTACACCCAAAAAGTAGGTGTCAGGCACAAACCCATTATAATGAGTCCTGTAAACATCTTTTATCATCGTTGCACATAGAAAACAAAAATACAGATCTCATTAAGGTCAACAGTTTCTTTTCCCTGGAGTTATACCCCTTGTGTTGTCAGAGGGTGGCACCCTTTCAATTAAAGGCTCTTACATCCTGTCCCTTGATTGCTTTGACATTAAAATCCCTTTTATGATTAACAGCCTCAGAATCTGAAGCCTTCTGAAGCTATGTCATTTGGCAGGCCTTATAATTGCATATTTGTTTTATTATCTTAAATCAATTTGCCTGAGTTCCATTGGTTAATCCCAGCTAGAGTAGACCCATAGAATGATTGATTCCATGGGCCTAACTCTTGCCTGGACTAGCAATAAGATTTAAGTCATCATTTTGTTTGTTGATAACAACCTTCCAGATCTACTTGGTTTCCAGCTCCTATAAGCCTCAATTAGCACACTAAATAGCCAAGAATGATGGGAAATGGTGTATCAACATCTAGAGACCTTAGCCATCATGCTCTGTTTTTATGACAATGGTCAACATTTCAGTTGGATTGAGCTGACTTACTTCAATAATTATCTGGTCAAAGGTGGAGACTTATTGTCTTGGGAAACTTGGTCTATTTTTTTCTTAAGGAAGTTCAATGCAACATCAAAGACGTTGATCTCTCCCAGCTGTGTCCACCTGGATACTCAATGAAACACCAACCTAGATTGGAGGGCTGGTAGGGAGGAGTTGCCATTATCCATAAGAATCCCATCCTTCTCATAAGGAAATCCATCTACCAAGACAACAGTTTTGAAGGCTTGTACCTTTTGTTGTGCCAGAACATGCATTTCCTGGTGTACCACCCACCTGCCTTTCTACCAGTTTCCTTTTTCTGAGGTTGTGTTGAAAATCCTAGGACTGTGGTTTGGGGGATTTCAACATACATGCCAAGGTTGTTCTGGCGGGGCTGGCTTAAGCCTTCATGGCTACCATGCCTACCATGGGACTGTCCCCGCACATCCTTGGCTTAACACATGAGGCAGAATGTACCCTTGATCTGGTTTTTGTTGTTGGGTGCATGGAGGATGATCTGATTTTAGAGGGGATTTCAACAACCCTGTTGTCATGGTCTGATTTCCTTGTGAAGTTTGATTTGGTGGTAGCTGATCCTCACTGCAGGGGAGAGGGGATCGATTAAGATGATCTGCCTGGGGAGACTTACAGAAGGATTCCTGAAAACTCTGAGGGATTTTCCCAATAACAGGACTAGACATTCCGCTGAAGTCTTAGTTTCACTTTGGAATGGAGAGATAGCAAGAGTTATACATAAAGTAGCTACTAATAGTCCAGTCCAGTGTAGCTGAGCCCATAGTTCACCCTGGTTTACAAATGAATTGTGGACAATGAATCAGGTTGGATGACAGCTAGATCGCGGGTGGTGATCAGAAGTCAGCAAAGACTGGTCATTTTGCCTACCATGCAGCAGTGAGGAAAACAAAATAATCATGATCATAATTTCATCATCATCATCACCACCACCACCACCACCACCATAAATCATCATCCCAGAATAGAATCTCAACCTCCCTCCCTGTATGACTTTTTCAGGTGATGAGGAGTCTTTGGGGTACAGGCCCAGAGAGCTCATCTGTGCTACCCAAGGCTACCTGCTGTGAAAAATTTTCTAGGTATTTTTAGGAAAAAGTTGTTTGAACATTACACAACACTTATTACAGAGCAAAGAAAGGTGTCCACTGCACTGTCTGGTCAGTTTTTATGGGATCAGTTTTAATTATTGGAACCTGATAATATGGACCAGACATTTAAAGCAGTACACATAAGCTTGACCTTTGCTCTTCTAGCCTGATAAAAATCTAGCAGGGCAGATTGACCGGATGAGTCTAGAAAATGGCGAAGGCTTCACTATGTCAGGGAAAAGTGTCTGCTGTCTTGAAGTAGGTAGTGGTATGTCGTATCCTGAAGAAACTCCCCCTGGACTCAGAGGTAGAATCATAGAATCATAGAGTTGGAAGAGATCCTGAGGGTCATCCAGTCCAACCCCCGTCATACAGGAACATATATCAACACATTCCCAACAGATGGCCATCCTGCCTCTGCTTAAAAACCCCCAAAGAAGGAGACTCCACCACACTCCGGGGCAGCAGATTCCACTGCCAGACACCTCTGACCATCAGGAAGTTCCTCCTGAGGTTCAGGTGGAATCTTGTTTCCTGCAGCTTGAATCCATTGCTCCTTGTCTTAGGCCCTTTTCGCACGGGCTTTCCCGGGCGAAATAGCCCCGTGAGCCGTGCGGGAGTGGGAGCGTCGCTCCGCACGACGCACTCCCACTTCCGGCGCTCTCACGGGGCTGCAGCGGCGCGAGCGCGGGGTTTTTGATTTTCGCTTTCAAGCGAAAATCACCCCGCGCTCGCGCTACGCTCCCGGCGCCCACACGCACTCACCTGTAGTGCGGTGCGTCGGGGAGGCGGCCGGGTCGCGCCTCCTTCCCTCCGCCCGTGCGGAAGGAAGGGGCGGGGCGGGGAGCTAGCGTGGCGGATGCGACGGCACCCTGCTTCGCACGGGCGGGGGGCTGCTCGCGACAGCCTCCCGCTCGCGCACGCGCGCGCGGGGGGCGGGCGCGACTGTCGCTCGCGCCAGGTGGGAGGGACAGTCGCGCCCGCCCCCCGTGTGCGTGCGCGGATCGGGAGGCTGTCGCGAGCAGCCCCCCCCCGCGTGCGCCAGGAGCGAGCGACAGTCGCGCCTGCCCCCCGCGCGCGCCAGGAGCGACGGGCTCCTTTCTTGCGCGCGCGGGGGGGGGATGGACTCGCGAGCCGCCGCCGCCTCCGGGACGGTGCCGTTTCCCAGCTGGTTCCTTCGGCTGCGGAAGGAACCAGCGGGGAACCGGCAGGCTCCCGAACTAGGCTTTTCCCGCAAGTCGCCCACCCCCGCTCGCACAAAAAGCCTAGTGCGAAAAGGGCCTTAGTCTCTGGAGCAGCAGAAAACAAGCCCGCTCCCTCCTCAGCATGACATCCCTCCAAATATCTAAACATGGCTATCACAGCCCCTCTTAACCTTCCCTTCTGCAGACTAAACATCCCCAGCCCCCTAAGCTGCTCCTCATAGGACATGGCTTCCAGACCCTTCACCACTTTGGTCACCCTCCTCTAGACATACTCCAACTTGTTGACATCCTTCTTGAAATGAGGTGCTCAGAACTGGACACAGTATTCCAGATGAGGTCTTAGTAACGCAGAATAGAGTGGTATCATGACTTCCCTCGATCTAGACACCACACTCCTATTGATGTACCCAAGAATTGCATTAGCTTTCTTTGCTGCCACATCTCAATGCTGGCTATGTTCAGCTTGTGATCTACCAAGATATATAGGAACTATGTCTCTATTGCAAACACAGTCAGCTGTCTGTGTCCACAGATTGTGCATCCATGGAGTCAACCAACCATGGCTTGAAAAACATTTTTAAAAATCCAAAAAGCAAACCTTTGAGTTGTTCAAAATTTTATATAAGGAATACCATTTTACTACACTGTTATATATAACGAGACTTGAACATCTACAGATTTTTATATCCATGGGCAATCCTGGAATCAAATCCTGGTGGATACTGAGGGCCCACTTTTTGGGACAAGGTGCTTGGTGTGTTGTGACTGGGCAACTTCAGGTGTTCTTGGAGGAAATAAATTATTTGGACCCATTTCAGTCTGGTTTCAGGTCAGGTTATGGTACAGAGGTGGACTTAGTAGCTCTGATTGGTGGACAGACAGGTGGAATTCTATCTTGGATCTCTCAGAAGTTCTCAATATTATAGATCATGGTATCCTACTGGATCAGATGTGTGGAGTGGAAGTAGGAGGCATGGTTCTGTAGTGGTTATGCTCCTAACTGGTTCCAAAGTTCCAAAGTAGGAGTTCCAAAGATTAGCACTGGGAGATTCTTGTTCAGCTCCGTGGAGATTAAAATTAACCGTCTACCAGTATGCTTTCAGTCTGAATTCAAGGTGTTGTAGTGACCTTTAAACACCCAGTGATCATGATTCTTGAGGAAGCACCTTTCCCTATAGGTATCAGCCCAAATATTAGAATACAGTGTGAGGCCCCTCTCTGTATCCCAACAGTGAGGTCAGTACAATATGTCAGGACATGGGAGCGGGCCTTCTTATCTGTGGCACCCTGATCATGTAATGCTTTCCCCTAGGAAGCCTGTTTGGCACCAATTCACTTTTTATTTAGGTGGCAAGTTAAAAGGACTGTTCACCAAATCCTTTGGGCCTCATTAATTCAACCCAAAGACTGTTATTTATAGTTTTTTAAAAAATAAAAAACCTCTTTTTAACTGATTATATTGCGTAATATACTTTAGCTTATTGAAACAATCTCACTGTTTTTAGCCGGTTTAACATGTATTAACACTACTGTGAGCCATCCTGAGATCTCTTGATATAGAACAAGGTATGAGTCTTTTAGTAAAATATATACATAAATAAAAATTTGCCTGAAGTTAGACCTTATCCTTGGTCTGCCTAGATTAATACTAGGAACTTTGACGGGCAACTGCTGGCCAGGATCTGATCAAGAAATACATGTTTCCAGTCACCCACTCTCTGACTCTTTTAATGAAAGATGCCAATGATCATGTGTGGTGGGACCTGTGACATGCAAAGCATACCCTTATTCATTCAGCATTTTCTCCCATATACTACATTCCTTCCCTTCCAGGATGGATATAAAAGTGAGCAATACATCTCAGAAATGGAGTGCAACCACCCATGCACAAATGACTATGTGTCTCCAAGGGTTAAGAGTGATAGTGATGGTCAGATGGAATCATCTTCTAAGTCCCCTTTTTCTCTTGTCTGATCTGTCCCTCATGTACAAACTGGTACTTCCTTTGGAATTTCCACAGATTATCAAAGTGACTGTAAGTATATACACAACACACACACTCTCACTCCCTAACTCTGTTGTTTTGTTATATTTCCTAATATATTATACTCCATTGTTGGACCTCCATGAACTGAGATACTTCTGGAAACATCAAGGCACTCTTCCACAAACTGGACATCAAATCTGAAATAGCAATAAACTTGGTTGCTACTTTCTTCTGACGCAAGAATAACCCATCCTTGTGACATCTGGAAACTGATGTAATGTACAGGAAGTAATCTGATGGGTACAGAAATGACAAGGAGATAAACACACTCACTGTCAATATTATACTTGATGAATCAGTACGCTTTGAGATCTCCTTCCAAGGTATAATTAAGATGTTTTCTGTGGGGTACACACCCCCTCAACAAAGCCAGGAGTAGAGTATAAAAGCACTTGCAAGTAGGGACACTTCCAAAGGCAACTTCTCTCCTTCCTTCTCCTTCCTAAGCTCTTCTCTTTGAACACCCAGGTAAGTCTTCTTTGATGTCACCTTGTGGAAGTTGGTTGAATGATTCATCTCTGAGATTCTGACTAGTCTCCCTCCTTCCTTTTTCCATTGAAATGTTGAGATTTATATGTTTCTTTTACTTTGTGATTCTTTTCCATACCTGTGGATTTCTTGTATGTTAATGATTCCTGCTGAATTGCATCGCATTCCATACAGTCTGGAATTCGTTGTCCATATTTAACAGCACAGGACTTTGGAAAGCTAAATTTACAATCAGGTAATGCATTGGGGATTTTGAGGATCAAATGAAATCATATGCCATTGGAGTGTTGTGTGCTAGGGGATTCACATGCACATATTTATTAACTCAATGGGGAAAAAATCTAGTTTCTTTCTCAGTTTCTCTTTGATTTTTACTGAAAGTTTTCAAGATGCTAGGGTAGGAAATAATGTTTGAATTTTTTTAAAAAAAGAAATAGATGAATATTATACTTCCCAAGTGTCATGGAATACTGAAAAAGGGAATCCTGCACTGATGAGAAATTTTGCACTTTGGGACTTATTCTCCAGAAAAATTGGCACATTTTTTTCTCATTCAGAAGAAGAAGAAACAAGAAACAACATTTTCTGGTCAGAAAAAACTGTGTGTAAGAATAAGATTTTCCTTATTGAAAATGCTGTTTTCTGTACAATTGCACACATAAAAATCAATATCGTACAAAATTTGCAGAGAATGAATCCCACTGTGAATTGTCTTTGGAAACAGCGTAATTTTTGAAGATTTTCTCACAGCAGGGGAAAAAATACTAAAATTACTTGTTCTTTCTTAAATGAAAATAGTGAAGAAATATACATAAAATGTGCAGGCATTTAATTGGGAAAGACATAGAAATGCTGTATTCCCCAGTGGATTCTTGTAATATTTATTAAGAGTACTAATGGAACAGCTATGTTGAAACAAGCTTTAAAAGAGGGTGGGGGGAGTGGAAGAAGGACCATAGACTAAGTCAGGCAACTGGCAGTGGTTCCTTTTGAGTTATAGAAAATTTCTATTTTTTCAAATAAAAAGTTTTTTTTTTCCTCACTTGAACTCTTGAAATCTTTATGCCTGGAAATATTAACAGAACCTACGACATTGGTTATGTAAAGTTTTTTTCCTCTACCACTGAGTGTGCAGAAGCTCCTGGTTTTTTCCCCTCCAATTTGACATTTGTTTTTGCAATAAATCCCAGGAACCCTTTCCTTTTGCCTTGGTTTGCCTTAATCAGTTTGGTCTTTTCTTCTTCACAGGTCTTACCGCATCACAGCAAGATGGTCCACTGTGAAACTGTGTGCAATACACCTTGTGGCGTTGGCTATGGCTATGGTGGCATTGGCTACGGCTATGGTGGAGTTGGCTCCTGTGGATTGGTCCCAGCATACGGAGTCGGGGGTGCCCTGTCTGGGGTTGGCTATGGGGTTGGTGGTGCCCTCTCTGGAGTTGGCTATGGCCCTTACTCCTGCAGCACCCAGGTGGCAGGGTCTGAAGTTGTGGTCCAGCCCCCTGCCTCGGTAGTGTCCATACCAGGACCAATTCTCTCCTCCACTGGTGAGGCAGCTGTTGTGTCCTACAGTCCTTGCAGTGGTTATGGCTATCCAGCCCTGGGTGCCAGTGGTGGGTTTTATGGTGGATCACTCTCTGGGGGATATGGCAGGTTAGGCTACGGATATGGTAGTGGATGCTATGGAGGATATGGTGGCTGGAGAAGATATTCCCGGAGATATAGCACTGGAAATTGTGGACCTTGTTAAATGCAGATATCTCCCCGGAAGGAATAATATGGATATGGAAACAAGATGCCGATCTAGGACTTGAAGGGTGTGATGCATTGCTGGTTTTCAGAGATGAAGAGTGCCCTTTCTTTCCAGTTCCAACTATGGACAAAAATGTGAGCACTCAGCTCTACTTCTCTGTCACAGCTGGATAGTCATCTTCCTGTCTGTTTGTCCTTGTCTTTTCTCTTCTTTCTATGTTCTTAATATGTCACCACCATCTTTTTGCGTACTTTTTGTAAGGCCACTGTAGAATAGCTTCATGAGCAGGCAAGAAAAAAGTCACTCTATTGCTTTGCTGTATGTATTTTGTACTGTCACTGCATGTGGATGTTATTCTTTGTCACCTCATGGCCATGTTTTAATCCTGTTCCCTTCTCCCTCTTCTTTAATAAAGCTCAACTCTGCATCAACACTATTGCCTCCAATGTCTTGTGTTGAGGTCTAAGAACTTTGGGGCATCATAGACCTATTTGTGTTCAATATCTGAACCTCCATTTATGAAGACTCAATTCCATGAATCTGGCTCTGTACCTCTAGATATTGAGGCATAGAAACAGTGTTCCTTTCCTTTGCAGCAGACATCTTTTGGCCTCTTCCAGGAGATGTTCGAGAAGGAGTCTATCTATGCAATTATTTCTAAAACTTCTTTCAACTCTAAAAAGGCACCTACAACAGGGTAAAATCCAAAACTACATGAAAAAAATTGTTCAAAAATCTGGAGCTTCACACTTAGCAACGTTAAAAGCAGGAGAAAAACTTTAAAATTGAGAGCTGAGCTAGTAGGATGCTTTAAATCACATAAAACAGCACCCTTAAAAGAAAAAGGGGTTAGATCAGCCTCATGAAAATATCAATGGAATTGCTACTGTTGATGTTCAACTTCCTCTACATTTATTTTTCTTAATTTATTAAGAAGATATCTTGTTACCAAATGTTGTGTATGTCTGCTTGTAACCTCTGCTGTGTTGATTGCTACATTTTGGGGCAGTTGCCAGGAGAATCACATATCCCATCTACCTTATAGGAATTTCCATTTTTGCAAACTCCAAATTATGATTTTATCATCTGCTTCTTTGTTGTAAGAAAATTATTGAAAATCAAAGATGATTTGCATTCTAAGATGTATTCCAAGCCCCACCCAAAAAAGACTTTTTTTCCAATCAAAAATGATATTTTACATTCAGGAAAACAAGAGCTTGCTGTGATGTTCTGCATAGAAAACAGTGGCTGAAATCCTACTTTGGAGATACACTGTACAACTTTACAATTGTAGAGCTAAACCACTGTCATGATACCCAACCATGCTAGTGAATTGTGTTGGTGCACAGTGGAGTATCATCTCAGATGACCCATTGAGCAGCAGGCTGTCCCATTGGGCAGTGCGACATGTTGCATTTTGGGACACCCTGAACTGTGAGACACATCTTTTTTGTACAATGGTACCAATGATGTAGCTGTGTCTCTGCAATCATCTTGAGAATACACATGTTATATGATGCCACACTTTAACTTTATTCATTTGCCAACCTACATGGAAAACAAATGTCATGTGTACAAATGCACAAAAATTGTTGTTTTCTGTACAGACATTTTCTTCACAGAAGTATTATTTTCTGTGCAAAAAAAAAAAAAAAGGATTTTATGTGCAAAAAAATGGAGTTTTATCTCCAAAAACACCACACACATTTTCCACACAGAATAACTCTGATAAAGTAAATACTCTTAACTATCTATGGCCCTTTCCACACGGGGAAGTTAAGATGGGCCAAGGCATCCTGTCACGGAGGTCGTCTGCACCTTGGATCGGACTAGGTTCGGACTATTTACCTTAGTTCTGCATTTAGGTCCGATCCAAAACGTCCCCAAGTGGTCCGCCAGCTTGCTATGCGAAGACCGGAAAAAATCGGTCTTTCAATTTTCTGGAGTGTGCCCTTTTGTTCTTGCTCAGTTGTGCAGATGTGCAGATTCGCACCAATGCGAGCCTGCAATCAGTGGAGGGCGGGCTGTGGGCGTGGCCAGCTTCAGAGGTTGGTCCAGACCCACAAACAACCGGAAGCTGCCATTTTGTAAGCCTCACCAGTGCGGATCTGAAGACCTCATACTGCTCCGCATCTCCCTGGAACAAACATAGGAGCCCTGTGGAAGGGCTTAAGAGAGAGTCTACATTGCTTCAAGCCAAGAAGAAGCGATGAGTAATGGCACAGAGCGATTCACTCGCCTCGTGTGGAAAGGGCCTATGATTCTCTTCATCAGGTTTTCCCACCCAACACTTAAGAATACTATGGCCCTTTTTGCAGGGCGTTGTGTTCCTGCAATGGGAACAGGAGAAGGATGGGACCACAACAAGGGTTTGCAATGATGTTGTCATTATCCTGTACTTCTCCAGTCCCCAGGTGGCACAATCATGGAGTAATTGACATTCTCCCCTCCCAGCAGAGCTGCTGTCAGAATTCCCACAGAACACTGCCAGGATATGGTAGGTTGCAGAAAGGGCCTATGTTTTGAATGTTTCACTTTTTTTAAAAAAAATATTCTTTCTACTAGCAATACCTAACTTCAGTGAGTGCTCGGACATACAGAAGAGTCCTTGAAATTTAGCATAAGTCAAGAGGAAGCTGATGGACTTGGAGGTGAATTTATTTCATAATGTAGCTTCAGACGATTCCGGTCTTTATAGGGTAAGCAACAGGATTTTGAATGATGCCTAGAAGCAAATTGGCGAATTGGCATATTACACTCAGAGAAGCATGTGCCACTCTGTGGTATGGCAGCCACATTTTGTAGTAGCTGCAGTTTCTGAACACTCCCTGAGCATTGCAATATATGATCATGGTATACTAACACAAATAGGAGGAAATTAAAAATTATGTATTTATAAAGAGACACAACGCTCTTTAACAATTGCATCTGGGGAAAAGCCCACCTGTTCACAGTGGCCAACTGGCTGTCTAGAGATGAAAGGAAACCGATATCAAGAAAAACATCTATGTTGGCAATCTAAACCTTCAGAGGGGATGGAGTCTCATGAAAAACAGACTGAGATTTTAGATCTCTACCGCAAATGATCACTATCTGCATTTAGGGATGTGATTCTGTGTGAATGTTCTTCCTGATGGAAGGAAAGAGCAATTTCTACTTTTCTTCTCACTGTGAGAAAGCCATTTAACACTATACAATTTTTGAAAACTATCTGCAGTTCTGGACTTCTGCAGAAAATTATTTTTACATAGAAAACAGCGTTCTCTGCAAAGAAAGCATTCTCTATGCAAAAATATTTTCTGCAGAAAAAATGCTATTTGCTATAGAAAACAATCACATGAGAATTTTGGACAGAAGAAGTCCTGAAAGGGAAAAATTCTTGTCATTCCAGAATTGTTCTCGTCAGGGTTTCTTGGAACTCAAGAAACACATTTTTGACCATAGTTATTTTCAGGTATTTCCAGACTAGCTTGCCCTCTGTCCTGTTCCAGATGAACCTAGCTTCATGGAATGGATGGAGGAAAGGTCAAAATGTAGGCAAAAACTGACACAGAAATGGACTTAGTTGCTCTGATTAGTGTCATACTCCAGGGGAAAGACAGTTGGAATGATACTTGTTTATCTTCCTGGATCTCTCAGAAGCTTTTAATATCATTGATCATCAGGACTTCAATTACAGAAAATTAACCCATGGCTGTTTTCCACAGAAAAGAGCATTTTCTAAGCAGAAATACTATGCTCTGCACAGAAATAATGGCTGATATTCAGCTTGGGACTTAGTCTTACTAAATGGCCTTGCATGCAAGCAAAACTGAATTAGGTATTTTCACAATATCCCTTCTCATATCCCGCTGCTCTGTGCCTCTCAAGAAAACACATGGACATCTTCTGTGACATTTATTGGAAAACACAGGATGCTGTCCACAATCGTTGCTGGAGTTAATATTTGGTATCATCCAGATTCTAGTTATAGAGTATGATACAATACTTCATGACGACCCATGTTGTATGCCCATTGTTAGATTCTTCATGTGCACGCCCCTGCCCCTTTCCAGGTTGTTTTCTTTAGCCAAAATACCCCTACTTATTTCATTCATTTTGATTCTTTGAATTTCCTGCCATGCCTTTTGATATCCTATCCTAACTGTCCCCCTATCGAGTAACCTACAAGCTAATCCCTGTAAATCTCTCATCATTTACTGACACTCTAACACAAGTTGAAAACAACCAGCACATTCTGGATACCTTTGTTTGTCCTGTAGAAAAGCCATGACGGCTTTGTCAATGCACCCCTTCAGGTGCTAGGATATAAAAGCTAGGATATGAAAATCCTAGCTTTGACCCTAGTCAACTGTAGCTTGTAGAACTTAGAAATGTACTATGCAGTTCTCTGTTCTCTGCTGTTCCTCTGTGCTTCCCTCAGACACTGTCTCAACCACTCTGCTGTGACCTCTTTATCACGGTTTCCACCTCAATCTCTTTTTATCCAACCTTCCTTGCTTCAATTTCCAATAGCTGAGTACATTGTTAAGGGTACCTGATTTCTCCAGTGTTTTCAATTCATATAAAATTCTTTGTTTAATTTTAATTGGAGTCCTCTCTACAGTTAGTACTGGTATACCTAGGTGAAAAAACCCCAGTGTCACCCTTCTCTTGCAGGCCTCATTTGGGCTTTAATTCTCCCAAATTCTAAGGAGATGCTAGCATTGTGGGTGGACTCCAATGTCTCTTAACTATTAGAGCACCACAGTGATAAGCTGAATTATGGCCCGGATCTTCCTTGTTTGTTTCAACCCTGTTAAATCAATTATTGAACAATGAATCTGTATCAAGGTGACCCCCACTAATGCAATTTGTCCATGAACAGTAAGATTGTAGACCTTAATGCTACACGTGCATGTGCTCATGCACACACACACACACACACACACTGCACTTGAACTTTTTTTGAAAAAAAATATCATTTGTGATTTATCACTATTTGAACTTCTGAAAATTGGAACTCTCATTCACCAAAAGTGAATGAAATTGTAAATTGGATGCCCCCCTCTCAGAGATGCTTTTCCTAAGTATTTCTGAACTGACTGAGCTCAAGAGAAGATGGTCTTTGAGAGCCCTTCCAGCTCTATGTCATATCAGATTCACTTCTTAGATCACTTGATTGGGAGGACTGGTAATTACATTTTTTTCCCCAATGTGCCAAGGACTTTCACCATACTTGTGCTCATGAGACACAATTCTTTCTTTCTTTCTTTGGCCCTTATCACACTACTGCCCAACAGCATTTCGTCCCAACCACATTCCTCTCATGCCATTGCCCAGATGAGATTGGGACCTGAATGCTCCCCACCTCATCTGATTGGCTGCTGGCCAATGGGCAGCATTAGAGATAGTCATCTTCTTCTGCAGTACAGCATCAATGGTGGGTACCTTTCCCCACATTTACTACACTGTACTGAGGAAGGGAATGTTATGCTTCTGCTCTTCCCATATGCCCACAGCTGATGGGATGATCGTGGGAATGGGGGCCGTTGCCAGATTTTTTTTCCTATAATGGTATATGGAGCACCTGCAACAGATGGCAATCTGACAGCAGTGGAACCACAATAATGTGCGATGTCATGAGTTCCAGACTGGCAGTGGTGCATTGTCATGCTGAGATGGCAACGTTCTGCAATAAAGACCTGTCCTTCCTTTGTTCGTTCATTCCTTCCTTCCTTCCTTCCTCTCTTTCTTCTTTCCATGGAAACTTAAGACCAGAAAACCCACATGCCTTGTACTATGACAAATAGAAAATAATATTTATTCTTGGTTACATTCCTCATGGAAATATTCTCTTTTAGTAGTACCTGTAGCCCTTGGTTAACAAGCCCACACTAGACCAAAGATCAGAAGGAAATCCCCAACTGCATCCCTAACCAGGATCTCAAGAGGAATACATTGTCCTTACCCCTGCTTCTTTTATCCTCACTAGGTTAAGGATCAGATAGAGAATGTTTAAAGAGACTTTGTATCCAATGTAATAGGTTGCCCTATGCTCTAAGCCAGATCAGGACTCCATGTGCTTTAAAAAGGCAGTGAAGAGTTGTCAAGGTCTAAGTCAGCCCTTTCTCCAATGGGAATGGAATTCACTAACTTAGCATTTCAAGATTCTGACTATATCATGGAGGGGTTGAGCATCATGAGACCTTCCAGAGGCCATTGATGTGAAGATCCCAGCAGGCTCAGTCACTATAGCCAATGCTGATGAGTGTTGGGAGTTGTAGTAAAACATCTAGAAAACCACAGAAATACTGCATTCTTGTATCCTTTATCTTTCAAACATCACACCTGAACAAGGTAAGTGAATAGCATGAGCCATTTAGGAACTACAAGCATGTTAAAGCAAAGTCCCCATTTCTGATACTTGTTTGTACTTGCACACCACTGGTGCTTTGTTATTTCTTTTTCTTTTAAATTATGGAAGAGAAAGGAGACACAGTGGACTTTTTAGCTATCAAACACAGTGGACTCAATCCTCTATAGCAGTTAAAAAAGAGTAACTAGAGTTCCACATTCATGATTGCTATGTTTTCATGATCTCTCTGTACACCACAGTCTAAGGGATACCTAGGGATGGAGAAAGGCCACCAATCTTCTCCTACCAGGAAGTGGCCTCATGATTGATGGGAGTTCATTCCCCTGTCCATTCCAAAGATGTGGGCTGATGGCCCAACCCTTCCTTGTGTGAACAACTTCCAGAATCAGGGAAAATTGCAACGGGGTCCTGTTTACCCCTATCTCAGAAGAAATTGCTCATAGAAGGGGATGTGGAGCTTAGATAGATGCCTCCTGAGTGACAGGGAAACAGACTTCTGTCAGTCTCAGTGCTGTCTGACTAGTAAGCAGAGATTTGAGTACGGGGCTTTACTTGGATTCACTAAATAACTATCACAGTGACATAGCAACATAGGGTATACAGGATTCCAGCTGAAATTTTTCATCATCTCTTGGTATGCATACATTTTCTCTCAAAGGCCGTTTCCACACAGGGTTTTTAACATGGGGCAGAGTGTCCTCCCGGGAGGACTTCTGCACCTGGGAGTAGACTGGGTTGGACCTACTTAATGTAGCTCCGCATCTCAGCCTGTTCCGGAACGACCCCAAGTGGTCGTCCAGCATGCTTTTGAAAGACCACTAAAAACAGGTCTTCCAAAAGCATGGAGCGTGCCATGGCGAGCCTGCTCCCCTATGCAGATTCGCAGGCTCACTTTGGTGCGAACCTGTGATCTGCCGGGGGTTTGCTTTAGGCTGGAGAGCTTCTGCAGTTGGGCAAGACCCTCAACCAACCAGAAGCTGCCATTTTTGTCCTCGGAGCAGTGCGGAGTGGCGGCCATGCATTGCTCCAGAGAAGTGTGGACCAGATTGGGGAGCCCAAAAGTCCGGTGAGTAGCGTTACGGGGCAATTCCCTCACCCCATGTGGAAATGGCCAAAGGCCTTTCAAATGGTCACTTTACTTCCTTGTTTTCTTCCAATAAGCAGTGTGACTAGAGGAGGCTTCCCTTGCATCTCACTAGGACTAGTTTCTAAAAGCTCAGCCATACTGGCTTTTCATAGCAGCAGAAAATTCTCACTTGGATGGCCAGAGAGGTGTTTGATTCCACTGCATCCTTCCTTGTACACCAATATCCAAACTTGATTTATGGTGGAAGAGGACAACCATTTCAAGTAGCAGGAATCTATAGTTCTAGACAATAGCTATACTTCCCTGATATGACCAGGGATGCTTTGCTATAGTTACTACTGTTTAAATAAATGTTCTATTATAAACTGATGGTTTTGCAACTTAAGCATAAATAGCAGCAATGCAGAAGAGGGGAGGTGGGACAGAAGGAACCACAAGCTGTGGAAAACTGCTTATTATTTCAGGTTAGGAATTCAGCAAAAACAGTGAGACTAAATGAACTCTCTCATCATTCAGAAGATGTGCTTTCCATGTGGATGAAAACACAGGAATCCAAACCAGTAGGCTGAGACAGGAAGATGGGAAACAAGGTGTCCCAGATATTTAGAAGATAATATTAAGGCTGCAACTGCATTAATCATTGTACGTGACTCCTCAAGATGTTATGTATAAAACAGCAGATTGCCTTCCGGTAGCGCTGACACAGCAGCACATTATGGTGACCAGTATCAAGCAGTCTAAAAATCAGACAAGCTTTACTTTGTTTTCATCTGATGAGTTTACCCAACATAAGTTGTGTTGTACCAAGATTCTCTTGTGTCAAAGCAATCAGGAGAAAAAACAAAATAAAAGAAATTTGACAATTTAGATGTAGTTGCCCTCAATTCCTTCTTATAATGCATCTCAGCTGTCAGTTGTGAATTCCAGACAAAGATGGTATTGAACCGCCAGTGGTATCAACATTTGAATGTCACAACACTATATTGAGTCGAGAAAAGGAAGTGGGAACTGGGCTTACCACCAAATCGGTCCGTTTCAATTTTGGTTCATACAACCTTGTGTCACCAGCAAGGGAAGCCAGGCATAGTCTCTCCATCCTAGATACAATATCATCCCTTTCTATCCACTGGTGAAACATACTCCCATGAAACCCTTTCCTAGAGACCAAGTATATCTGCAGCTCAGTGTGGCCAACTGACATTGTTTGTACTTCCAAAACAATCAGTCTCCAATTAACTGTCTAAACTGAAAGGCTTTCATCTGTTTGTGGAAAGGCAGTTAGGGAGGGTGTCGTCATCACGAGGGGATCACGCGAGAAGCCTCTTGCAAGAGGCACTGGCATCCCCTCCACTTTCCCTCAACACCAGCTCTGCGCTGGCCGGAAGGAAGAAGGAGCACTCCATCTCTTTCTTCTGAAGCACAGCCGGGTACTTTCCCAGGTTGCTCTGGGGAGGAAGTGTGACGGCCACGCATCTGGAGCCTCTGCACACAAGGTAAGTGTGGGTGGGGCATGGGAGGGATGCATAATTGTGTATCATTTTTGACAATGAGCCAAAAATGATATAATGTCCTAGGGCCACCTAATGGCCTCAGGAATGTCATGCAATTGTGAAGACATCATGTGAAATGGTCCTCGCAATTGCACAATGCTCCCAGGGCCATTTCGCAATAGGACTCATGTGTGAAAAGGGCCTGAGATTTCCATAAACTAGAAACTAACTCAGACCAGTTGAACAGTTATTATTTGTTAGAAATTTTCCCAAGAAGAAGATTATTTAGTTACATTCATTGAATAAATCAATTTGAAAGTAAGTTCACTTAGGTCATTTCCGCACTGCACTTTTATAGTTCTACTATTCTGTTTCCAACCTCCTGTGGAATCCTGGAGTTTGCTGTTTCAGGAGGGGCCTTTAGAATTCTCACCCAGAGAGCTCTTTGGCCTCAGGAAACTACAAAGCCCAGATTTCCACAGGATGTTGAAATGGGAATAATAGCACTACAATAATATATTGCAGAAATTGCTTTAGTTAACTTACTTTGGACTTGATTCCAACAATGGACTTCTTTTGGAGAGAGAGAGAGCAATCAAAGGGGGACACAAAGGCTTGCTTGAATGACGTCAACACTTTATTAAATCCAAAGGGAACAATCAGAAAGAGGAACTGAAGTACAGTGGCAACCTACTCCAAGGTAAAGGCCTAAAACCTGACAGGTTAGTCTCAATACTCCTGGGTTAAGGAAAGCGTGAAGCAACACTTCCATTCCTCTCTTCTAGCCATACCATAAAGGCTGGAAAATAGTCTTTCAAGAAGGAACCCCTTCAATGCCTCACAGATGGAGATTGCAATTAATGGTTGAGCATAAAGATCCAGCCATATTGTGCCAGGGATCCATTATTCCATGCATTTTTTGGCCATGAAGATGTCAATGGCTTAATTGCAGCTAGAAGATGTACCTAACTCAAAGCTGATTCAAATGGAGGACAACCATGGAGGTATTGCTGGAATAAAGGCAGTCACAACCCTATGTTTGTAAGATCTGAAAAGGATTGTTTGGTGGTCTCTCATCTACAAGACAACCAGTAGTCAAAGCTGTTGAATGGCACATAACAAGACAAAAAACCAATGAGAACATTCCCCCAAGAAAATGGACTCACCTGTTCCTTAAAAAAGATGCGGAGGTGATAGAAGAGTTGGCAGAAGGTGCTGGAATTGCAGAAAGATGGATGAGTGTTATACAATTCAGTGGGTGTCTCCAGTGGGTAAAGCATCTCCTCCTTCAGATAAAATCCTGCTTATTCTCAACAATTTTCTTTCAATGTGCAGAGTGCACAAACTGAGCACATGTGAGAACACAAAATTAATTTGTCGCAATCGTCCCGCAGAGTTGCATCTCTCTTTCTCTCTCTTCCTTTGATTATTGCTAACATCAAGTCAAATTACCTGACTTTATCTGATGTTGGAAAGTAGAAACACCCGGAGGATGGTGATGGTGATAACAAAGCTCTCTGATGTTGATACTGATGCCATTCCTTTCAAGGCTTCATGTTATCTCACATCAGGACCCTGTTCCACTGTGTGCCACATAGATGTTAAAAAGGAGTAGCATCAATTGTTTTAAAAAAATGCACTAGCAATTCAGGTGAGATATCACCTCTCTCTCTGGCCATTTCCGCACTACGCTGTTATAGTGCTATTATTCCACCTTCAATATACTGTGGAATTCTGTAGTTTGTAGTTTCCTGAGGCCCAGAATCTCTCTGACTGAGAAATCTAAAGGCCTGTCCCTAAACTGCAAACCCCAGGATTCCACAGGATGTTGAAAATGGAATAATAGCACTGTAACAGTGTAGTGCGGAAAGTCTCTCTCTCTCTCTTAATTTTATTTAACAAAAAGTAAAAAAGAAATAGCAACACTATACATCAATACTTAAAACTAAAAATACATTGCAACACAATTTAAATTTAAAAAAAAATACAAGACTACAAGTGGCAAAAAGAACTACAAATAACTAAAAATGGGTTGCCGCCCTTGTTGCAAAGAGTATGTGTTAATCAAGGAGTTACACTGAATATTTACCCTTGAATTTAAACTTAAAATTAATGCTTGCTGCTAATCATTCCTATCATCTTGAATATATACCTACAAAATTATGCACATCACTTATAAGCAATTAGAATAACCTGTCAAATCATTCTATGTTTGTTTAAGCTAACTTCAAGTAAATATCAATCATCAAAGAATAATGAGAGTTACAACAACAGTGATAGCTCTAAAAATGTTAATAAGCCTAAAATTATTTACTTAGTAACTTCAAACAAAAATATATAGGTCAATCCTGACTTGTTATATATGGATTGTTCCTAGCTTAGTACTATACAATATACTATGCTATTTTAAACTCCCAATATAACTTAAAATGGTAATAAACTTCCCTAGAAGTTTAGAAAAACATCTAAACGCAGCAAATGAAGACTACAAATCCAGTTACACTTATCCTATAGTACAAATAAAGTTAAATACAGAGTAGAAATGGCCTATGAATAAATCCCAGTGATCAATATTAATAAATCCACTTTGCCCAATGTCCTTAAAATCTTCTCCTTGATCCTACCATCTTTCTTCATCCAGATCACCCCTTTTCTTTTTTTCTTTGATTCTTTCCAAGGCTCAGTATTTTTAAAATAGTCCTAAAAAACATTTATCAGAGCAATCGTGCTAAGCCCGTGCCTTTAATTCCTACAAGTAAAAATTAGCTTTTCAAGTTGATCCCGGCTGGAGGAATAATCTTTCTGAGAAGTTTAGCCACTACGGACATGTAATTTCCCCTTTTCCTGAGATCTTTTAGAAGTTCAAGCAAGTTGTCATAAATTGTTCATAATATATTATGGGAAAGCTCTAATTTTTGTTTGTTTGTTTCTTTTAGAAAAATCTCTTTTTAAGCTCTTTATATTGTTTAGTATATTTTTAGCTTATTGAAATTATCTTATTGCTTTTAGCCTGTTTAACCTGTGTTAGCAATATTGTAAGCTGCTCTGAAAGCTCTTGATATAGAATGAGGTATAAATATTGTAATTAAGTTAATAAAAAAAATATTACCTGAGGTTAGACCTTATCCTTGGTCTCCCTAGAATAATAATTGGAATTTTGACTGGCAACTGTTGGCCAGGATCTGACCAAGAAAGTAATGTTTCCAGTCACCCAATTTTTGACTTTCTTAATGAAAGATGCCAATGATCATGTGTGGTGGGATCTGCAACATGAAAAGCATATTCCTATTCATTCAGCATTTTCTCCCATATACTACTTTCCTTTCCCTTCCAGGATGGGTATACAAGTGAGCAATGCCTCTCAAAAGTGGAATGCAGCCACCCATGCATAAAAACTATGTGTCTCCAAGGGTGAAGATTGATAGTGATGGACAGTTGGAATGATCTGTTACGTCTCCTTCTCATCTTGTCTGATCTGTCCCTCTTGTGTATAAACTGATACTTCATTAGGAATTTCCACAAATTATAGAAGTGACTATGAGTACACACATACACACACATTTACTCTGTGTCTCCATTGGTTTGCTATTTCTTCTAGTGCATTATATTTCATTGTTGGGCTCCCGGACACCATTTCCAATTTTACTTTAAAAACAATTTTGTAGCTACTCAGAAAGAGTTCAAGTGTTTCAGTGGAAAAAGAGAAAGGCACTTGTCAGGTACCTAGTTAAGTGTAAAATTTCCGGGCCATAACCCTCCCCCCACCCCCCACAACCTGATGGAAACCTCATCTACCTACCCTCCAATAACTTGCAGAATGGAACTAAGTAGCTAACCAGCAGTTATGACTATGATGCTGTTATAGATGAATAATTCTAAGTAACTGTTCCATATTCTCAATTGCTTGGCTGTTGTGTGCATTCAAGTCATGTCCAACTTTGGGCAATCCTAAGGTGAACCTATCACAGGGGTTTCCGAGGCTGAGATTGTGTGATGCCTTCAAGGTCACCCGGTGAGTTTCCATGACCAAGCAGGGACTTGAACTCTCATCTCCAGGGTCGTAGGCCAATGCTCAAACAACTACACCATACTGGCTTAGTCACAATTTTGATTCTCCTGCCGTGATCACACCTGTCTCAACCTAGCACCTTTTTGCACTTTTTTTTTGCGCGAGCGCCCCTTGAGCACTGCGCAAATGGGAGCACCGCTGCACACAACACATTCCCACTTGCGTGGCACTCACAAGGCTGAAGCAGGGCCTGGGAGTATTTTTTTATTTTTGGCTTGAAGCCGAAAATAGCTCGCAGTCACGCAATGCTCGCACCGCCCTCACGCACTTACCTCCATGTGGTGCATCGGCGAGCCGGGCGGGAAGCACTTCCTTTCCCAGCGGAGCCTACAGCTCCCACAGTGCCCTGCGGAAGGAAGGGGAGGGGGGAAGCAGCAGCCTCACAAAGGAGGCTTCTCGTGTGAGATGCCCTCTCCCGTCGCGGAAAAAGGTAAGATGCAAAAAGGGCCCTACTTTAGTAGGCATTGTCTGCATGGGGAGAAGGGGATCCTTTCTGCTGGTGAATGATGAATGATGTTTGCATCGGGTTAGGGCTGGCATAGAGCAGAAGAGGTTAATTAAATATACTCAGGTAGCACTAAGTACCAGATATAGGATTTCAGCCAGACTTTTTAAAGCTTCCTTTGACATCGCTAACTGCTATCTTCCCTTCTTTTTCTCCTCCTGTTTCTGTTCTGTTTTATTCATTGCCTGAGCTGACTCTTTAAGGTCTTCTTAAATTTGGTTTGGGAAAAATCAGTGGCCGTCTTGAGCTAATCCCTACTCAGAACATGGACCTTCATGACCTGGGATACTTCCTGAAACATCAAGGCACTCTTCCCCAAGCTGGACATGATATTTGACAAAGCAGTAAACATAGTTGCTACTTTCTGGTGATGCAAGAGTAACCCATCTTTAAACTGCAGGGTGTAACACCAAAAAGCTGATGCAATGGATTGGAGATAATCTAATGGATGCAAAAATGACAAGGAGATAAGGAAACTTACTGTCAATTTTACAATTGATTCATCAGTGTATTTTGAGAGCTGCTTCCAAAATATAATTAAGATGTACACACCCCCTCGACAAAGCCAGAAGTAGAGTATAAAAGCACTTGCAACCAGGGACACTTCCAAAGGCAGTTCTTCTCTCTTTCCTTCTGTATCCTAAGTTCTTCTTCTTGACCAACCAGGTAAGTAGTAGTAGTAGTAGTATTTCAATTGAAATGTTGATGCTTGTATGTTCTGTTCATCTTGTTTTGTTCCCCCCCACATATAAGTGGAATTCTTATGTATTAGTGATCCCTGCTGAATTGGATAGAATTTCCCATACAGTCTGGCATTTTTTGCCCATATTTAGCTGCAAAATACTTTGGGAAAGAAAATTTATACTCAAGCAATGCACAGGGGATATCCAAGATCAAATGAAGTTATATGCCACTGGATTCTCACATGGTAGGGAGTCCACCTGCACCATTAACTGAGTGGGGAAAAAACTACTTTCTACCTCAATTTTTCTTTAATTTTCATTGAAAGTTTTCAAGATGTTAGGGAAGGAAATAATGTTTGATTTGAAAAAGGGAATGGGAGAAAATTATGTTCCCCAAACATAATTGCATACGGATGAAGTGAATCCGACACCGACACTTTGCACTTTGGCATTTATTCTACAGAAAAATTGTCACATTTTTCTCTAATGTAGAAAACAACATTTTCCATACAATAAACATAATTTTCTGGATAGAAAAAAAATATTGTGTGGGTTCAACTGTCATTTTCCTTACAGATAATGCTGTTTTTTTGAACACCTACACACACAAAACCCCACAAAACCTAATGAAAATTTGGACAAAATAAATTCCAGGCTGTAAATTCTCTTTGAAAATTGCCCAATATTTGAAGACTTTCTCAGGGCACAAATAAAACTGCTAAAATTACTTGTTCTTCTTTGTCAAATGAAAACAGTGAAGAAACATACCTAAAATGTGCAGGCATTTAATTGGGAAAAACATAGAAATGTCTATATCACTGAATGTGCAGAAGCACCATGATTTTATTCTCCAATTTGATGTTCACTTGTGCAAGAAATCCTAGGAACCCGTTCCTTTTTCCTTGGTTTGCCTTATTCAGTTTCTTTTTTTCCTGCTTCACAGGTCTTACCACATTGCATCAAGATGGTCAACTGTGAAACTGTGTGCAATGCACCTTGTGGCGTTGGCTACGGCTATGGTGGCATTGGCTACGGCTATGGTGGAGTTGGCTCCTGTGGATTGGTCCCAGCATACGGAGTGGGGGGTGCCCTGTCTGGGGTTGGCTATGGGGTCGGTGGTGCCCTCTCTGGAGTTGGCTATGGCCCTTACTCCTGCAGCACCCAGGTGGCAGGGTCTGAAGTTGTGGTCCAGCCCCCTGCCTCGGTAGTGTCCATACCAGGACCAATTCTCTCCTCCACTGGTGAGGCAGCTGTTGTGTCCATCAATCCTTGCAGTGGTTATGGCTATCCAGCCCTGGGTGCCAGTGGTGGGTTTTATGGTGGATCACTCTCTGGGGGATATGGCAGGTTAGGCTACGGATATGGTAGTGGATGCTATGGAGGATATGGAGGATATGGTGGCTGGAGAAGATATTCCAGGAGATACAGCACTGGAAATTGTGGACCTTGTTAAATCCAGATATCTCCCTGGAAGGAAAAATATGGATATGGAAGCAAGATGCTGACCTTGAAGAGTGTGATGTCTTGCTGGTTTCCAGCCCTATGGACAAAAATTGTGGGCACTTAGCTCTATTTGTCTGTCATAGCTGGTTAATCATCTTCCTGTCTGTTTATCTCTGTCTCTTCCATGTTCTTAACATGTCACCATTATCTTTTGCATTCTTTTTGTAAGGCTGTTGTGGAATAGGTTCCTGTGTAGGCAAGAAAAAATGACTCTTCATTGTTTTGCTGGATGTATTTTGTACTGTCACCACATGTGGATGTTATTCCTTGTCACCTCATGACCTTGCTTTTCTCCTGTTCCCTTCCTTTTTCTTAATAAAATTCAACACTGCATCAATACTTTTGCCTCCAATGTCTTGTGTTGGGCTCTAAAAATTTGGGGACATAACAGACCTATTTGTTTTCTATATTTGAACCTCCATTTACCTAGACTCAGTTCTCTGGTTTGCAAACATGTCTCTGAGCCTTCAGATTTTGAATCACAGATAAATTTTTCTTTCCCTATACAGTGGATTATCTTTTGGCCTCTTCCAGGAGATGTTTGAGAAGGAGTCCATCCATGCAATGATTTCTAAATCATCTTTCAACCCTAAAAAGGCACCCAGGGTAGGGTAAAATTGAAAACCTTGGAATAATTTTTCAAAATTCTGGAGCTCCACAACTTTAGAAGCAGAGAAAAAACTTTAAACTGAGAGCAGAGCTAGGATGCTTTAAATCATGCAAAAGGGCACTCTTAAGAAAAAAGAAAAAAAAAAGAGTGAGATCAGGAAGAAAGGAACAGAAGGTGAGCAGGAAGAGGAAAATGAAGGGAGGAAGAGGAGGAATAGAGGAGAAGATGTTAGATGGAGGGCAGGAAAAGGAGAGCAACAGCCAGAGGAGGAGGGTAGGAGAAAGAAGGAGAGAAAAGGAAGATGAAAGAGTACGAGTAGTTGGCAGCCTTATTTTTACCATCACCGGATCTCAAAGGACAGGATCTCAAAGCCAAGTTTTTGTGAGTGAAACACTCAGAATGACTCAAAATGTTCTCTTGGGATGGAATGTTAAGCTTGTAACTTGCCAGAACACTATGTCAGAGTCACTCAGATTTTATGGGTGGAAGTAGACGTCAAAAAGGCCATGGGCACAGAAGCAATGGAGGGACACTGGCAAATGTGCCTCTTAGCAATTCAGAAGAATAAACGTTACATCTGACCTTCAAAAAAAAGTGCAAAATTTAACCACTGACAGGTTCTTCAGGTAGTCTGTTGATTGAAAAGACCCTACATAGTGAATATTCATTGCACTAGGGGAGCAGGATACATAAGGGCATGAGTGCAGATCGCAAAAAGCACTAGCTAGTACATGGCTGGTACATGTACTGGGGTGGAACTGCACCATAAAAAAGGTGGGTTTGGGTGGATGAGAGCAGAGGTAAAGTGCAATTCCACATGGTTCCACTTTACACCACATCTCCTTGACCCAGGATTTCAGTCCTGATTCAGCTGTGACAAAACATTTGAAACGTGTTCTGGTTAATCAAGATATCTATCTCCCAGTGCTCTACTGTTCACCTGTCTGAATAAAGTATACAAGTATCAGTTTCCCCACTGGAATGGCTAAAGAGAAAAGCTAAATGAGTTTGAATCCAGGATGGAATTATCTGTCCTTTCCTCTTTCTGTTACATTCAACTTTAAAATAAAACAAGAAGTTTACAAAATGTATTTATCTGAATTGTATATCCCTATATCAGCATTAAATGGATAGTGCTTCTCTTTCTCTCTCGCCCTCTCTTTCTTTCTTTGACATACCCCCCCAAAAAACAGTTTCATGAAATGAAATTGCTTACAATTTTGTTTGCTGTTTCTCTTAATATATGCATTTTTGTATGTTTTTTTTAAAGAACTGCACAACAATTTTCAAAAAAGTGTGAAAAACAGTTTGCAAATTAGATAAGGAAGTGAAAATGAGGTTAGCTCATATGAAAATTCTAGCTAATCCATTTTTGCTTCCATCTCTAGTTTGAATGAGACTAACAACTGCTCAATTAATAGTTTTCACATATCTTACAGTTACCCTTGAATTTTGCCTAAAGTGTAGGTTAAATCACATCTGGTTGCTCATTAGTTTATTATATTTATCTTAACAGATGAGACTAGACCAAAACTAATAAAGGCAGGGAGAAATGCAAGGTACTACATTTAGGCAGAAAAAACAAATGAAATGTGTATGTATAGGATGGGTGACATCTGGCTTGACCAAAGAGATCAGGAAGTCTTAGCAGACCACAAGCTGAACACAAATCAGCAATGTGATATGATGTCTAAAAAGCCAGTGCAATTGTAGGCTGCATGAATAGAAGTATAATATTTAGATCTATTGAAGCCAAAGTACCTTTCTATTCTGGTGGATGTGCTCAGGCGAATGTTCTGCTTTGGCTCTTACTAAGCACCAATGAAATTGCCTTTTCTGATCCCACACCTGATAACAAGATCTTTGCAGTCAAATATTGTCAGACACCCAACTTTCTTGTGTATAATTTCATCAGTTAAGAACAGTTCAGATAACCAAACCTTGCCTCTTCTCTCAGTGAGGACTCCTACTTTTGAAAAAATACATGTTGCCCTTTTTCTTGTTTTCTGTTCTGCATTTTAATATTGTAATGTAAATTGGAAATGGTACCAAACCAAGGCCCTTTTCGCATTGAGGCTTCTCGCGCGAGCGGGGGAGGGCGGCTCGCACGAGAAGGCTCCTCTGGGAGGCTGCCGTTTCCCCGCTCCTTCCTTCCACAGTTGAAGGAACGATCGGGGAAGCGGCAGTCTCCCAGAGGAGGCGGCGGCTTGCGCATCCGCCCCCCCGTGCGAAGCAGGAGGCTCATGCGTCCGCCTCCCCGCGAAGCAGGAGGCTGTCACGTCTGCCCTCCCTGCGAAGCAGGAGGCTCGCATGTCCGCCGCCCCGCATGAAGCAGGAGGCTGTTGCGTCCGTCGCGCTAGCGCCCCACCCTGCGCCTTCCTTCCGCAGGGGCGGAGGGAAGGAAGCGCGACCCAGTTGCCTCCCCGATGCTCCGCACAGGAGGTAAGTGCGCGTGGGCGCTAGGAGCGTTGTGCGAGCGCAGGTGATTTTCGCTTTGAGGCAAAAATAAAAAAACTTGCGATCGTGCCGCTACAGCCCCGTGAGCGCGGCAGAAGTGGGAGTGCGTCGTGCAGAGCGACGCCCCCCACTCCCGCGAGGCTCAGGGGGCTCTTGCACGACAGAAACCCATGCGAAAAGGGCCCAAGTTTGTGTTCTTTTAAAAAGTTTAATTCTGGAAATTGATTTTAAGGTTTTGATGATATGAAAAGGAGAGTTATCTATTTATGCTCTCTAGCTACGGCTAATGTTTATTTCAGCAATTCTTACATGCCGTCGCCAGTGCTTTCCATCTTTCTGTGCCCGGCAGTCTGCTCTTTTGTTTTCTGATAGCTAGCTGGATCTGTGCAAAAGATGAAATAATTAAAGTAACTCTGTTACACTGAGTAAAGACTGCTTTGCAGAAAGAAAGGAGGCAGGGTATGGAGGGTTTTAATGCTGCTATGAACTAGTTAATATTTTTTTGCACCTGTTCATGGATGCACAGCACTGGGCCTGGTTCTGTAACCTTGACATTGGATGTAAATCCAGAAGCTGCATAGGCTGTGTCTGCAAACCTTTCTATTCTGCTTTGGTCAGACCCACCATGAATACTGTGTCTGATTATTGGTATTGCAGTTCAGGAAGGATATTGACAAGCTAGAATAGGTCCAGAAGAGTGCAATCAAATACCATTTTGATTGGTATTTGAAAGGACTGGAAACCATGCCCTATGAGGAGCAGCTTAGGAGATAAGTATGTTTAGCCTGGAGAGAAGAAGATTATAAAGTGGGATGACAGCCATATTTAAACATTTAAGGGGATGTCATATGAAAGGTGAAACAAACTTCTTTTCTGCTGTTCCAGAGAGTAAGACATGGAGTAACAGCTTCAAACATCAGGAAAAGAGATCCACCTAAACATTAGGAAGTAATTCCTGATGGTCAGAGCTGTACAGTAGTGGAAGATGCGGCCTGGGAATGTGGTGGAGTCTCCTTTTTGGAGATTTTTAAACAGAGGCTGGATGACTATCTCTTAGGAATGCTTTGATGGTGCATTCATGCATGGTATGGGTGGTGGTGGTGAACCTATGATTCTATTTCAGTTTATACCCCCATTTTTCTCCTGCTTGGAAGAATAAAAATTAAATAATTAAATTTATTTTTTTAAATCTAATTAAAAATAAAAGTTTAACTAAAATATTATTTTACTATTTTCTTTAAAAAATAAATAAATGAATAATTCTATTTAAAAATTCATAGCTAAAAACAGTTTAAAATAAGTATAAAATTGAGTTGAAAAGATACAGGAGGAAACACTGTTACCCTGCTTGCTGGGGGCCCCTTAGGAGTATTCCCAATGCCTGTCAAAATTATCACTTGTGGGGAAAATTAGCTATGAACACCGCTTTAGCAAATGCAAAAAGGGCAGGGTAATTAAGAATCTTTTGCCCAGTGTTTACGGAGTTGGATCACAGAGAATCAGGCTAACTGTTCAAATTTAAGTATTTTAATGACATACATGTTAAAATCCATACAATCACTCAGCTGCAGTCACTCCAACAAGCATACAAGACTACAGAAATTTAGGAAGAGGTGAGAATTAAAAGAGAGAGAGACATAAGGGTTTAGGGGTAATACTACCAATCCAGAAGTCTTCAGCTAGGAGAAAAGGAGCAAAAGCTGATCTCAGCCACACCTTTTGAGGCTGAGGGGAGCTTACCAGCAGCATTGTTTGCAAATCGGGGAAAGAATTCCAAAAAAAGGAGAAAAAGGGGGCTAGTTATAGTGGTAAACAGAGCTAAAAAAAAGTCCTGGGGACCAGATGGCTGAATTTTAATGTAGATGGATTTCAGCATTGTAGTTCAAAGAAAATACAGCCAAACATCCTTGTAGTTTCCCGCAGGATGAGTTTTTCATCGGGGAATGCATATCTCAAGGTGTCACATTCCAGGCTGTTTGCATTGTTTATTTGTTCCCAGAGACTTATTGTCTCCTGTTCACTGCTGAAAATCCATTCCAATGGCCTGTGAGCCATTTGCAAGATTCTCCTAGGATGCGTGATAGAAAACGGGCTACTCTTTGATCTGTCTCCATAGCTCCACTGCCTATGTTTCCTTCCAGTAGATCTCTATGGCTCACTATGTTTGATATAAAATAATTAGGACCCTCAGGACATAATTTTTAGGTGGGTTAGGTGGGTAACAACACAGTGTGCCACTTTCAAACACCCTTCTGCATATGATTATAAATCAATGATCCGCCTAAATGGAAAAGTTTTTTCTCCTTCCAGCAGAAAGATATCAAGGATGGAGCTAAACAAAACTCCTCTGGAAGGCATTTATCAGTCCATGCACCCTCTCTGCTCATCCCCCTGTGGCTGCTTTTAAGAGCCAGGGAGGGCATGGACCCTCAGTATGTAAAGCACAGAGGGGTTTCAAGATATGTCACCAAGAAGCAAAACTCAATAAAAATCTGAAGTGTGTGCTCAAACATCTGATGGTGTTTGTAATTGACTATGGAAACTATTTCAACAGGCAGAGTGGTAAAACAAGGTTGAGTACTGACACCTTTCCTTTCTTACATTTTTCATTAATGACATTGTATTTTGCATGAGCCAGAATGGCACTGTGCTTTGAGCATTGGATCAGGACCCTGGAGTCCAAGGTTTGATTCCCCACTTGGCCATGTAAACCTACTGGGTGACTTTGGGTGTGTCACATACTCTCATCCCCAGAAAACCCAGTGATTGTTCACCTTAGGATCACTTAACTCAGAAATGACTTGAAGGCACACAACAACAATATCACATGAACAATGACAAATTCTCCAACCACCAATCTGTGGGAGGAAAATCCCCTTTCTCCTTTATGCAGATGACACAGTGCTGCTCTCTGATACTCAAACTAAACTTAGAAGACTCCTGGTTAATCTGAATGTATATTGTTCTGCCAACAAATTGTCAATTGATTATGACAAAACCAAATTTGAAGTCTTCAAAGAAGCATAAACGGCACATTGGACAGAAAAAGTTAGAACAGGGTACACTGTTCTTGGGTATATTAT
Organism: Ctenosaura bakeri; assembly: GCA_948474755.1. Taxonomy (NCBI): domain Eukaryota; kingdom Metazoa; phylum Chordata; class Lepidosauria; order Squamata; family Iguanidae; genus Ctenosaura; species Ctenosaura bakeri. Next base: position 71,783 of record CAOLHI010001104.1, on the reverse strand, counting down.
TTGCTGCTTGTAGCTCATGGCAACCACAAAAATCAATGCTGAGCAGCTCAGAAGTGCAGCTCTTAAGTTTTGGTACACCACAGGAGTCAGACAGGGGTCCCCAATTTTGCATTTCATTGAACAGAAAGCCTAGCTGCAAGTCTTGTACAGATCTGAGATCTGAGGCTTTCAAATGTGTGTAGACTTGGATGTCATCCAGAACAGAATTTTAAGAATGGTCATGGGAACTCATATATACACCACGGAGAGCCAATGTGATGTAGCACTTTGAGTATTGTACTACTACCTTGGAGACCAAGGTTCTCTTCCTTGTTCAGCCACAGAAACCCACTAGGTGACCTTGGGTATATCACACACTCTCAGCCCCAGAGAACCCATGATTTGTTCACCTTATGCTCGCCATAAATCAGAGATGAGTTGAAGATATATAAAAACAACACCAATACCAACAACAGTATCTATAGCCAGTAATGAAGTCACAACTCTGGCTCATAAAGATCTGTTTAATTTCTGATTAAGACCTAAAAGGATGCTGGAAAACTGCCTAGCAAAAATACATTTTGGGAAACAACTGACTCCTGGGTCCTCAAAAGAAAAATCTTGATATCAAAATGTCACAGGACTCCTTTATAAACTTGACTTTTCACAAACATCTATTCCCAGAAGAATAGTTTGTCTGGGAAGGAAGGAAGCTCTTACTGTCAAGCTTCATACTGTGAACCCTCTGTGTATGTGGGGTTCCACTTCACGAACCCACATACAAAAAAAAAAAAAAAAAAGGCAATGCATCACATCCCATTATAGTCAATGGTCACAATGTGCACACACTCGCAGCAGTGTGAACTTGTGATTTCTGTGTCCATTAACCACAACAGGATGTGATGCTTCACACAGTCTTATGTTAATGGATACAGAGGTCACGGTAAAGGAGGGGCCACTGTACTATCAGAAATGGTGTTGGAAATTCTGTGTTGTGTTTTATCTTTTAACTTTTCCATTTGGTATTTATATTACCTCTTTGTCTTATATTGTGATGACCTATAGTTATAAGTAATTCACATCTGAACTGAATTGTAAAATAAGAACAAGAATTTAGCTCATGTTTAACTGACACTATGATTCCATGATTCTATATGGAATCTTTGGGGGTCATACATCTCTTTGTGGTCAAAACTCATCTCCACATTTGATTTGACTCTGTTTGACAACGCATCAAAAGCTGAGCTACACCCTGTTGTGTGTAGGATGGTGGCCTTTGAAATGAGCCTTGTAAACACACTTATCACTGTTGTATATGCAAAAGGGAATGCCATTAAAATAAACTGTTTCTTTCCCCTGGAGATATACACCCTCCTATTTGACAAACGGCAACACCCTGCTCATTAAGGGTTGTTGTATGCCATCCTTTGATTGCTTTGAAGTTTAATTCCCCTTTATGATTAACAGGCTCAGAAGGTGGTGCTCAAAAGTTCTTCCAATTTCATGCTCGTTTTATGGTCTTTAATAAGTGTTTATAGTTGTTGCTCAGCTTTGTGTGATGTCCTAATTTGTTTTGCTATGTCAAAAACATTAAGTCTGAACAGCAGTGCTTGTTCTGATTCAAGCAGGTCTATGGGATCAGAAGAATTTACCTACATGTTGAATCATCATTAAAGAACTGATTCAACGACTGTGTAAGGAGGCAAGAGTTATTGGTCTATGAAATGCTTTAACGGGGCATTAGGGATGAAGAATCAGATAGCAAGTCTGTGCTACTTCTTCGCTATATGATAACATCTGCAAGAATGTTGTTTGCTCATACCTGGAAATGTATTGAAGCACCGACAAAGGAGGAAGGCACTTAGGAAGGTTGCTGAGTTATCCCAAATTGGCAAACCAACTTGACTTTTAAAGTATTTTTTTGTTTTTTCCCCCAGAAGCCTGGAAACTGTTTATGGATTTTTTGAGGAAGAATACGTTTCTAGTATTTCTAGAACGATTACTTAGTTAGATCTGTAACACTAGAGTAACTTCCCCCCCTCCTTTTCTTCTTTTACTACAGTTTGGATTGTGGAGGTCGAACACTTTTACATTTCAATATGTTAGCGTTTAGAGTTTTAGTTAGTCGGTGGTTATTGTATTAGTTTGATGTGCTTGTAAAGTGGCCCCTTTACTTTTGTGAGCATTCGGGGCACAGAAACTTCATGAAAATGGGAAAAAATGGGAATATGAATTCATGTCCAGCCCCCTACAATCCCTCTCCCACCCCCTTCTGGGGCTCACCCTCCAATTATGCATGCCAAGACCAGAGTTCAGGGAGCTTCAGAGAGGAAAAAGAAGTCTTACGTGAGCCTTTCTGACCATTCCCTTCCCTTTTGCCACTTTGCGGGTTCTCAGCTCTGGGACCAGAGGCAAAGAAATAGAAGGGGAGCTCCAGAGGGAAAAAGGATGGTGAACATCTGTTCCCCCCTCAATTCCCTTCCCTTTGGTCTCGGCACTGGCCTTCTTTCTCCACACTCAGCAAGATGCAAAGGAATGAGAAGAGCAGAATGGTGTGGGGAGGCATGCTCACCCCATGAATAATCAAATACTTCTGCTTCCATTCAACACAGACAACAATTCATCTCCTGCAGCTTCACAGTGTTCAACATATTCATCCCTTGCCACTAAAAAACTGTGTCACTTTCTAGAAATTTCCCAAGTATACCCAGCATTTTCTTGTGGTGTCTGTCATTGTTCTTCACAATGGGCCAGAACAACATTGGAGTTGGGGCATAATGAAGAAGTGACAGTTTGGCCATTTGTACCTAGAACAACCTGCAATTCCCCTCCTACACTTAGGAAAGAAGAAAGATATTGTACTAATGGCAAATGGTATCACTTTTAAATGAAAGATATGTCTTTTCATTGAAGAAATTCAAAGGAAACCATACTCCTATCATTTTTTTTCACCCACAATGGATGGTAGAATTCCAATGTTCATCTGTAGACAATGACAGGTTCAGCCAATAGTTTCAGTCATCCGAAGGAATGTCATATTCAGACATTTGTTGTGGTCATCAGGTTAGCTTCACGGTAAACCTATGAATGAGTGATCTCCAGGAGAGCCTTTTATTAACAACCTTCCACCTGACTTGCAGTCCCAAGGCCATAGCTTCCTTGATTTGCAACAATCCATCTGCATCGTGGTCTCCTTTTCCTTCTGCCTTCACTGTTCCCTCCCTCCCATATTGTCTTATTTCCCACTAAGCAATAGCATCTCATTTTATGTCCAAAGTATGGTAGTCTCAATTCAATAGTTTCTGGTTTCTAGTGAGAGTTTCAAAGATAGCCACCAGCTGCCTTGAATCCCATCCTGGGGCAAAAGTGAGATATAAATTAAATCAATTGATCAATCAATCAATTATAAAAGTTATGTGCTTCATTCACCTGATGTTAAACATTTGAGTTCCTTCACTTTAAAGTGTTTGAAACAACATTTGAAATGCTATTTGTCTCAATGTTTGAAAAGGCATTTCTCAAATATATAGAGCATGGGGATATCTGTTCTTGGAAGCTAAGAAGAGTCAGACCTGGTTAACGCTTGGAAGGGGGACTGCCAAAGAAGATCAGGTGCTGTGGGCTGTATTTCAGGGGAAGACAATGGTGATCTATCTCTGCATATCCCTTGCTTAACAAAACACTATGATATCCATGTGATCACCATGATGTGTGACTTGAAGGCACACAGAGAGACACAAACGCATGAGAAAACTGGACTTGTGAAAGACAATGATGCTGGAAAAGGTTGAAAAAAGAAGGAAAAAAGGAAGACCATATTACACGAGAATCAGATCAGTCAAGGAAGCCATAGTTCTGAGTATGCAAGGCTTGAGTTGAGCTGTTCATAACAGGGTCTTAAAAGGACATCTCATTTCATTGGGGTTACCACAGAGTGAAGTTAGTTTGGTAGCATGTTAACGAGAACAATAATGAGGAAGAGGAGGAGAAGCATCCACCTTGAATCTCAGTTTGGGAAAAAGATGAGATATAAAGGAATTACAATCATAGTATCCATAAATAACTAATTTCGGAGCTCATACTTCCTTGTTTTAAACTCTGTGATGCGTATACTTCCATTCTGGGCTGGACAGGGCTACTATTAGTTGGATTTGTAATTGGTTGACCGATCGAACCCAAAGGGTGATCACGAATGGCTGCTTTTCATCCTGGAGGGAAGTGACTAGTGGGGTGCCACAGGGTTCTGTCCTGGGCCCAGTGCTGTTCAATATTTTTATCAATGACATGGATGAGGGAATAGAGGGCATGCTCATCAAATTTGCAGATGACACCAAATTGGGAGGGGTTGCTAATACGTCAGAGGACAGGATCAAAATTCAAAATGACCTGGATAGGTTGGAGAGCTGGGCCAAGGCGAACAAAATGAAATTCAACAGAGAGAAGTGTAAGGTCCTACACTTAGGTAGAAAAAATGGAATACAGAAATATAGGATGGGGGACATGTGACTGGATAGCAGTACGTGTGAAAGGGATCTAGGAGTCTTCATAGACCACAAGCTGAACATGAGTCAGCAGTGTGATGCGGCAGCCAAGAAAGCCAATGCAATTCTGGGCTGCATCAATAGGAGTATGGTGTCTAGACCGAGGGAGGTACTGGTACCACTCTACTCTGCTTTGGTTAGACCCCATCTTGAATCCTGTGTCCAGTTCTGGGCACCCCAATTCAAGAAGGATATTGACAAGCTGGAGCAAGTCTAGAGGAGGGCGACCAAAATGGTGAGAGGCCTGGAAGACATGCCCTATGAGGATAGACTTAGACAGCTGGGTATGTTTAGTCTGCAGAAGAGAAGGCTAAGAGGGGACATGATAGCCATGTTTAAATATTTGAAGGGATGCCATGTAGAGGAAGGAGAGGGCTTGTTTTCTGCTGCTTCAGAGACCAGGACAAGGAGCAATGGATTCAAGCTGCAGGAGAGGAGATTCCACCTGAACCTCAGGAAGAACTTCCTGACAGTCAGGGCTGTCCGGCAGTGGAATCTGCTGCCTCGGAGTGTAATGGAGTCTCCTTCCTTGGAGGTTTTTAAGCAGAGGCTTGATGGCCATCTGTCGGGAGTGCTTTGAGAGTGTTCCTGCATGGCAGGGGGTTGGACTGGATGACCCCTGTGGTCTCTTTCAACTCTACATTTCTATGATTCTATGATTCTACCTTAATGTAACTTTATTTTCATTGGATTCTTTATACATTCTCTCCTGACAGTCTCCTGGACACTGTCCAAAGTCTTTGTGAATGTTACTTTCAGCAATCAGTGGAAGCTGTTTAGAAACAGAAGAAATGCTTCTGCCGTCATGTTAAGGATCTAGGTACATACACACATACACACTCCTCCCTGTCTTCCTCTGAAAAGCCTACATATTATTATGATCTCTTAACATTATCCCTGATTTTCACTTTAGGTAGCATCTGATGCTAATCCTGAGCTAATTCCATGATTGTAACATTGCCTGCATGACACAGGAGTGTTGTAGAAACTTCAAGGAGCTCACACACCAGGGGTGGAGGCTTGGACACGGGCCTTGGCATTGGCATAAAAGTGGTTTCTTCCTTCTGCTGATGCAACAGTGACCCATCTTCAAACTGCAGGGTGTAGCGTTCCTGGGCTGATGAAATGGTCCAGAGATAATCTCATGGGTGCAAAAATCAAAGGAGGTAAACACAATTAATAATATTTTTTTACATGATACATCAGCATATTTCAAGCTTCCCTTCCAAGATCTAAGTAGGACACTTTGCATGGGAGGGGGTGGTGCACACCCCTCAACAAAGCCATGAGAATGGTATAAAAGGCTTTGCATCCAGGGACACTTCCAAAGGCAACTGTCTCCTTCTTATCCACTCCTAAGCTCTTTCACTTGACGAACCAGGTAAGTCTGATTGATGCCACCTCACTGCACTCAAGAGAAATGATAATCTTTCAGGTTCTGCTTTCTATTTTTCTCCCATTATGATTCTACCCTGTCTGTATTTTCTCAGCCTTGCATCTCTTTTCAGTTTCTGATGAGTTAGTGCATCCTACTAAAGAACATCAGATGATTCTTGTTGGATTGGATCAGTGTCAACCTAAGCTAGCATACTTTATCCTTAAACTGCACCAAGATATAGATAGATAGATAGATAGATAGATAGATAGATAGATAGATAGATATATATGAAGCCTAAGTAGAAGGACTGAAGGAAAGAATCTGGTCTCACTATGGTTTCCTCAGCTATTGGTATTAAATAGTGAAGTCTCTGTGCATAAAGGGGTTTCCATCAGCCCCACTGTGTATTTCTGATAGCTGGGAAGAGAAAGACCTATTAACCAGAAAAGTAGATCTTTGGTATCACCACACATTGAATAGAAACCAAAAACTCCATGCAATTGGAAACAGTGGCCATAGCCACATTTATTTCTAAGTTGCCATTTTGGAATTTCATTGAATATATCCTCAGGAATGCCACATACTTCCAACCTTTGTTGCTTCAACCTGAAGTATGAGCTTAACAATTCTAGCTCATTGCACTGGGTTGTTATAAACCCTACTGAGATATGACAGAATCAAGATAGACTCTTGTAGACTTCTAGACCGCCCAGCCTGCCCTCCTACTCAGTCATGAAATCTAGAGATCGAACACCTTCACCTGAAGACACTCCAGGCCTTGCTTGAAGATGGCCAGTGGGAAAGAAACTAGAGCTGTGACCATATGACCTTCTGGAATCATCTACTCTAACTGTAGTCAAGGTTGTGTGTGTGTGTGGAAGAGATCATATAATTTCTCCAAAGGGATGAGAAATACTTCAGTAGATTATTAACATCTAGTTGAGCTTCAGTATCAGGGATAGCACACCATCATTACTTCTTTTGTTTTGCTGCCTCTTTTTGGCCTGTTCACATTTTTTAACCTCCACAATAACATGGACACCTGGTGATATTCTGGGTCATTGGGAGAGTCAAATGTCACTCACTAGAAAGGAAAGCTAGAGGAATATTTGGTGATTTTTTTTTTTTCTGAGAAAGTTTTCTGTTTGTATGGATGTAAGGAGTAAAAATTCTCCAAATTTATCATCACAGGAAAACAGTAGGACATCTTGAGAAATGTAGGTTCAGCTGTACCTACTTCCATGCTAAATGTTCTCTAGTTACGCAGAAGTTTTATTCCCACATAAAAGAAGTTTCTGGTTTTGTGCCTCTTCCACAGACTGTCTTAGAATTTCTTTTAATGTGTCTTCTGTCACTGTTTTTGAGTGTAGTTTATTGCAAGAAATTTCCTGGGAAGGCTCAAGATTGCAGAAGCCTGACTACAATGACTCTAAATGTGATTCTTCATCAATTCCTTCTCAAATGAAAAAATGAGCAATTTCAACAATTTATTTCCTCATGTGAGAAAGTGTTCAAAAACTACACAATTTTTAAAGCCTAGTTGCAATTTGAGACTTTGTCTGTGCAGATTTGGATGTGGTTCCTTTGTGGAAAAAACAGTGTTTTCTGTGAAGAAAATAAAGTTTACCTGAAAAATAACCAAAAAATTCTTTCCTGTGCAGAAACTGCTGTTTTTTTTTAAATGCAAATCAACTGTAAGTCAATTTTGCATTGCATTTCCTAATTATAGAATTTTCTTATTTTTCTTATTCTTATTAGGAAACAACATTTTTTGTGAAGAAAATAACATTTTTTTCATAGAAAATAATATTGAAAATACAATGTCTAGGTGTGAATGATTTTCAACACTTTTTTATTCACAGTTCTGAAACATGGCAATTTTTATTTCTGGTACAGAAATCTAATTTCTTGGGTGTGTGTTGGGGGAGGCAAAATGTCTTCATTGTGCTTCCTAAAGCTACACCCCTTACACAGATTCCCAAGTCCTTTCTACAAAAAGCTCATGGAAATGTTGTTTCTCATTTTCAAATTTGTATTACATTAGTTATTTGTTTGTTGAAGGAAGGATAAACATAATCTCTAGCCAAGTAGATGGAAATGTGGCATAAATTTTCTGCACAGAAGTAGTGTGGTGCCCATTTTTTAGGAAGAAATGCAAACAAATCAGAAAGATGATTTCAGCACTGAACTAGCAAAATATCCAGCTTTAGGAAGAAAGTAAAAGAAATGTGGAAGAATATTTTTTGCACAGAAATGATCATTTCGAGAGATCTCTTTTATACTCAGTCAGATAACTTAGCCAAAAAAAAAAAATCAAGAACCTTCTGAACTTTCTACACTTGTTCCACCAATGTTCTTCAGCTCTTCCTTGATTTTCCTTCTAATTGTATGTTGAAGCTTAGCAAAGAATTCCAGTTCCTTCTCACTTTTACCTTGTTCTGGAATGCACAGTTACTTATTTTGCACTGCCCTTCATTTTCTCTCCTAGAGTCAGCCCACAAGATGTCCTACTGTGACACTGTGTGCACTGTCCCTTCTGGATACGGCTATGGTCTTGCTGGTGTTGGATCTTGTGGCCTGGTCCCAGTTGGTGGTGCCCTCTCCGGATTCGGCTATGGTGGTGCGGCTTTTAGCACCCAGCTTCCAGGCTCTGAAGTTGTCATCCAGCCTGCTCCCTCAGTAGTGTCCCTTCCAGGACCAGTTCTGTCTTCATCTGGTGATCCGGTTGCTGTGGGCCAGATTGTACCATCTGGATATTCAGCATTGGGCTCTGCTGGTGGATTAGTCTCTGGAGGCTATGGCAGGCTAGGATATGGTGTTGGATATGGGAGTGGATATGGGATTGGATATGGTGGGGGATGCTATGGGGGATATGGAAACTGGAGAAGATACTCCCGGAGGTGCCTGCCCTACTACAGCTGTGGACCTTGTTAGATGCCAACTGCATGGAAGAGATAACATGGAAATGAACCCAAGGTGATGATCTGGGATTAGGAGAGTGTGATGCATTGCTGGGTTTAAGAAATCCTGAACCCCCATGTTTTCCAGTTCTAAACAATGGGAGAAACAAGACCTTCATGTTCATTGAAATATCAAAGCTGGTTGGGTACAATCCTGTCCTTGAATTTTCTCTTTCTTTTTTTATGAGTTGTTAATATCTCATCATCTTCTATATACTGTTTGCAATACCATTGTACAATGCCTCCATGGATGGGTGTGGAAAATGCACTTCTTCTATTTGTATTATCCATTGAAATGCTATGTGGAAGCAATCCTCTGTTTTCACTCATCTTTTCTTTCTCCTGTTCTTCTCCAACCCCCTTTCACAATAAAGCTTCATCTTGCATCAGCATTACTTCCTCTCGAGTTCTGTGTTGGATTTTTAGAACAGGTGTCGAATGCATCTCAGTCTTACCAGAACATTTATCTTTTGCAAGGATGTAAATCCTCAATTATTTAGTCCTTCCAGGAAAGAACAAAAAAATGTAGTTGTTTTCTCAGTGGTGTGGGAGAAAGTGATTATTCTTCAAGCAGGAAATCTTCCTTGTATTTGAATGTCCTGAAGTATAGTGGAAGATTTATTTTTCAGAGAAAAATATGTAGGTTTCTTTCTTTTTTTCTGCATAGAAATCAGGTTGTGGTTTTTGTTTGTTTCTTCATTTGTTCGCAAAAAACAAACAAATATGTTTTTCTCCTAGGCAACACTTCAGGATGTTGGACTATAAGGAAAAAAATGGACAAAAATGCTTACTGGTCTTTCTGACTGTTGAGAAAGTTGTTTTTCTATTTGAGAAAGATGAATTCTAAATATTCTTTCCATCCCTGTTGTTTAGATACCTATCTTTTGTTGCAAGTAACCAAGACCATCTGCATTCTTTAGTCAAAAGAGGATTTCCTAAGCCCACCAAATTGGAATATTATGATTCTAGACAAAATTGAGACCTTCTCTTCTGAGAATTCATGGCCAGTTCCATTGAGCTACAAACCTTCTAAATTGACATAACCAGGGAGAGAGTTGAATTATTTTCAGTCCCTTAGGCCTCTTGTGCTGCTTACAATGATGTGATTAAGCAATGATAATATAGCATTAGAGATGAAAATAACTGAAAGTATATATATCAAGAATCTTCACTGTATAACAAGAATCATAACAATTCAGGCCTTATTTTGTACAAAGTTTGTGGAAAGAAAAATGCACCACTTATTCCCACTCGAAAACATAATATTCTGCTGTTTTCTGCATCAAAATGCCCCATAAGAATTTTATGCAGAAAAAAATTTCAAATTGAAAATCACCTTTGAAAACTACGTAGTTTTGAAACTATGTAGTTTTCAAAATTTTGTCACAACATGACGGCAATTGCAAGCAATACTTGTTGCTTCCTTTAAGAACAGAATTGGCAAAGAATTACATCCCTATAGAACATGGAGATGTAATGGAAATAGAAACAGACTCCAATCACGACAGGTACCTATTTATTTTTATGGGTAAAGTTAATGGGAAGGTAAAACAGCTGGTGTAGTAAACAGAGGACATCCAGGGCCAAAAGAAATTATATTGTCCTTTAAGTCAGCCTAAGGACGTTAAGCTCACCATCGCTATATGTTCACAAGTATGATCTTGTACCGTACATATGAAGTTGTCATTGGTCCCTTAGCTGATCCGCTATCGTTTTGTCTGATCTGAATTTCTAGCTTTCTGTGAGCTATTGCAAACCTTAACAATTGGGGGTTTAATCTGATTCCTTTGGTATTCTCAAGCCACTATGCCACACATAGGAAAGGGGCAATAGAATTAGAAAACTGGGAAGGTCCTGATAGGCCATCAAATCCAATTCCCCCTTCAATGCAAGAAATCAATCGAAAGCACCCCCTGCAGGTAGCTATCCAGACTTTTTTAAAGATATCCAGAGAAAAAGACCCCATCACCAGTCTAGGTATTTCATTTCACTGCAGAACCCCTCTTATCATCAAGAAGTTTCTCCAAATACTCAGCTGAAATCTACCTTTCTGTTGCTTAAAACCATTAGACCTGGATCATTTCCATACTATACTGTTTTAATGTTATTATTCCACATTCAACCTCCCATGGAGTCCTGGGATTTGCGGTTTGGGGGGGGCTTCAGAATTCTCAGCCAAAGAATTCTTTGCCCTCAGTAAACTACAAAACCCAGAATTGCACAGGCTTTTGAAAGTGGAATAAGAACATTATAGCAGTGTAGTGAGAAATGGCCCTTGTCTAATGCTGCTTTATAGTCGCAGAGATTAAAGCTGCACTCTCCTCTCTGAATCTTTTTCAATTTTGTTTTTCCATTTCTCCGTCTGAAAACAAAACAAAACATGTTTTCAGTCTTAAATATGAAGAAACACACACACGCAGGTTAAAAAATACCGTGCACTCTGAAATAAAATTGATAGTCACTCCTGTGCAAAATTAACTTGAGATATTCAGAAAAATGAGGAAAAAAGGGAAGCTTTGTTCATTTAGTTCCCCTCTTCACACTGTCTCCCCACACTTTCATGATCTGAAATCAACACTTTCACTTTAGAACCTGCCCTAGCTATAAAACATATTAATCTGGAATTTAATACCACTTCAAATACATAAACATCCCCCGGGTTTAAGAATGTAACATTAAGAAAAAAAATATGCATCTCCAAAATCAATCCACAGTTGGGAGGTTTTTTTTTCCCCTCAACTCTGTAATTATCTCTTTCTTGCAAAGTAATGCCGGATAAACACACCTAAATGTGCGGCTTCAGTGAAGCAATGAAGATTTTGAGGAATGAGGAACAATCAGATATGTTTGTGTTGTCATCAAATGAGCACATCAGGTGGTGATTTCAGGACACGCGAAAACCTTTTAGCTGGTGATGTGCAATAAATAAATAAATAAAAATAAAAATAAGTCTTAGAGTAGGTGAGATTTAGGGAAAGGCGGGTGGCATAATCTGCTAAGGTCATTGAAACCATGAAAGTTTTCACCTCCAACACAACAATATGTGGTACCTGTGCTGACATCTTCGAAAGTGTGCTAAAGGCTCTGCCCAAAACCAACTTCACTCTTAATTTTACTAGATGTTATGACCTAAAAGAAGACCACTACAAAATGCTAAACAGACGGCATCTGACACCAAAGAGAAATTAGCAAAAATGTATGAAGGCTACAACGATAGCTGATGGAAAGAAAAAACAAGGGACTTTTCCCCATATTTGGTGGCAATCGATAAACCTAAGAAATATTGGTTGAAAATTTGCAGTGAAATTAACAAAATATTTAGAAATATTTAGAAAGCAATTCCAGATGGTAGAGAACTACGTAGAGAAGAAATACAGGAAAATGTTGTAATATATGATTACCACGACAAGAATTATGTATGCAAGTAAATGGAAAGATACTATGACACCTAATGTGGAACAATGGCTTCTACATTTATATGACATGATGGAAATGGATAAGCTATGTTATTAAAAGATTAAAATTTATATAACTTGACAGAAAATTGGAAAAACCGTGCACTTATTGAAAGAGAAATGGTGGAGGGGCATAGCTTAGAAATCTCATGATAACTCTGATTATATAGCAATCACTGACACTTCTTACCCAAATTTAAGTTGTTGTTATTGCTGCTGCTATCATCATCATCATCATCACCATCATCATCATCATCATCATCATCATCATTATCATCATCATCTTTATTTATACCCCACTTTTTTTCCTGGTAAGGACTCAAAGTGGCTTACATTTTGACAAAAAGTTAAAAATCACGGAATACAAAAACTGAAACCCAATCAAATCAGAATTAAAACAAAGTTATAATACATAATTAAAACTGAAATATTTGAAAATTCTGCATAGTTAACAACAGCCAGCACCTCTATCAGATAGGCCATAATCACGCATGGGATGCCACGGAGCCAGAAGTTGGATATTGGATAAAGAAAACAAGAGATACGGAGAAGTGATATCATCAGTGAGTAAAAACTAGCATTGTGTTGGAGGAGAACGTAAATGGCATGCTTACTGTTTGGAAATTTTGTGTCTAATATTTAGACAATAATTTTAAAATTTGGATTAATGGAGTAATGGGCTAAGAAAATTGTAAAGGGAAAGAAGGTTTTATATTAGATGGTAAGTTTCTTGTCTGAAGAATCATTTTTGGGTTTTTTTTTGCCTTTTTTGATGTTATGAAAACAAATGTAAGTATATGTATGTATGTGTATGTGTGTGTTTACTGTGCACGTACTCTCTCTGTCTCTCACTATTTAAATATATACACACACACACAGTGTGGTAGATAATAGCTCTGATGTGGATGAGCAACTGATTGTGCCAGAACAGAGCCAGTGACTGACCAAACCTAGGCCGTTTCCGCACTAGCCTGTTATAGCGCTATGATTCCACTTTCAACCTCCTCTGGAATCCTGGGGTTTGCAGTTTTGGGAGGGGCCAGGCACCCCTCCTGAAACTGCAAACCCCAGGATTCCAGAGGAGGTTGAAAGTGGAATTGTAGCGCTATAACAGGCTAGTGCGGAAATGGCCCAAGTTGCAAACATCCCCATCAGTGGAAAGACAAGTGGAGGCAGAGTTGCCCCACCCAGTCCCAGCAGAAGAGGGGATCAGCAGTAATTTGGAGGAATTATTCATCTGTGCCCCTCAGCCCCCAATCACAGAGGAGGCTGAAACGGACAGCTTAGAGGGAAGCTGTGTTGGCAAGATTAAGGAAACAATGACAAGTATCACCTGTTTTCAGTGGCTATTTAAGTCTGCCATCATGGCTTCCTATTTGCTTGTAGCACATTACTATGCAAGCCTCTCGAGCCTTGTGCTCCGGCTCCTTCAACCCCTCTGGGCAGACTTTTGGCTTCCTGGATCTTTTGGACTAGACCTTGACTTGACTTGGCTCAGCGTTTCCATTTGCAGGTTTCACTTTTGAGGATTTGATTACTCATGGATTATTTGCTGTCCCCTCTGCTGCTTCCCTAGGCCATTTTTAATAGGGACTGCAAGCCTCATGAGACTCAGATACTGTGAATGAGGCTCGTAGACCCTCTTAAAAATGGTGTGGGGGAGCAGCGGAGGGGGCCGTAAGCCCCACCAGCCAGCCACTTCTGCCTTGTGAAGGAACCCTTAGGCCTGAAAGGAATCCACGGTGGGTTGAAGATAGTGATCAAACTTTCTTGTGTGCTAAATATGGTTTGGGAGGGCATGGAGTTAGTCACTTTTTTTCACTTTCACAGAGATCCTGTGCCCTTAACCCTAGCAAATGGGGAGGGATGCCTGTATATATATTCACCCTGAATACTGTTGATGAGTCTTAACTGGAGTAGTCACTCATGCAATTAATTATTAAATGGTGAGTCAACATATAGCTTAATCTAGATTATTTAGTGGGTCTCTTCTAGTTGAAAATATCAAAAGTAATCAAGCCATAATTGGATGGAAACTGGTTGGTTAGTTCCACTTAAAACTACTGTTTAATGGTGAGTAGCCCCACAAGGAACATCCTTTGTTTCATTGATTATACTTTCGTTGAGGCTAACAGTAGGTTTTAGGCCATCATTTCCCTTTCTTAATCTAAGCCAGCGGTTCTCAACCTGTGGGCCGAAACCCTCCTTTGGGAGTTGAACGATCCTTTCACAGGGGTCACCTAAGACCATCGGAAAATACATATTTCTGATGGTCTTAGGCTCCATTCCCTCCTCGGTGGTGGGAGCCGTAGGCTGTGCTGGGGAGGAAGGGGCGGGGCAGTCGTGCAACCAGAAAGCCAGCTGCGGGACGAAGGAGCAGCGAAGAGAGTGCCTCGTGCAAGAACCTGCTTACGCAAACGGCACCCCCCACTTCTGCGATAAGATAACGTGCCAAAAAGTCCCAGGAGTGGTGGTGCGCAAGCACGAGCCACGCGCTCGCATCCTCCTGCCCCCTTTGGTGGGAGCGTGTATGGCCACAGTGTCGCCACAGCAGGAGTGGTGGTGCCCAAGCACGAGCCACGTGCTCGCATCCTCCTGCCCACTTTCAGAAGGGACTGAAATCGCTCCTCTTCTTCGCTACCGGGAGAATCTCCCATCTGACGGGCCAGGTTGGGGGGGTGACGGTAGCACGGGGGGCAGGCCCCCTCCTCGCCACAACCCCTGCCCCATTCGCCATGGAGGGGGTTGCTGCGGAAGGGCTGGGGGGCTACAAGGCAGCGCTTTTCTGGGGGGCGAGCTGCATCCGGCGCAAAAGACAAAGGTGCTGGAATTCCTCCCCCCCGGCCAGGGTCGACACTCTGGAAACTTTTCTCACACTGCCCCCCCAGCGGAAACGAGAGCAAAGCAGAAGCAGAGCCCGGGGGGGGAGGTTCTCGGAGTTTTTTTCTGGGGGAGATGCGCGGCTCCTCTTTCCCTCCCTGCCCACCCCCCCTGCGTTCCTGGCTGGCGAGGCGGCCTTTGTCGGAGGGAGGAGGCATTGCAAATAATAAATAAATAATTTTATGGTTGGGGGTCACCACAACATGAGGAACTGTATTAAAGGGTTGCGGCATTAGGAAGGTTGAGAACCACTGATCTAAGCAAACACACATTAACCTCCCCCACACACCCACACACATACACACAAAAACAGACCAGTGGAGAAAGAAAGACCAAACATGTCCATAGCTCTCACATTTTTACATTTTGCACATTTATAGAAATGGATTTATTCCATTAAGTGAATATCCCATGATGGTGATGAGTCAGGATGGATTGGCAGTGGCACTGCGATGACCTTGTGTGAAAGCACGAATTATAGACCATTGACATCCTGTACACATTGTGGGACAGCAACACCTTGCAGAAATTGCCATTGCCCAAGAATCAGGACTATAGGGGAGTAAGTAGCTCCAGGATCAGAACACGTGTCACTAACAGTAGATGCAAAATTGAGTCCATTAGACTAACAAACAGACTGATCCTAGGTAAGGACTTGAGCCAGCTTGCACAGTAAGTATGGACAGGATTTGGATTTGGTCTTCTGCTGTTAAGCAATTTTAGTAATAGTCTTTCTGGACTAAACTGTCATGGCAACCTTCTATCCTGCCCATGCAAGTGCTGACAACCATGGAAGATTTCATATCAACCCAAACGTCATGGCTTCCTCAGTGAGACTCACCAAGTCAATCTTTTATTCTATGAAGTATTTATCTTGCTTGCAATTGATTGTTCCAGCCAGCAGGTGGTTCCCAGGGTCTTCTGACTGTCCAAGCAGGCTTGCACAGAAGTTGACCTTCTGGAGTTAGCTGGCTGCCAGGATTAAGTGACAGAGCCAGAGGCTGCTCTACTGAGAAAGCCATCAGAGTCTTAGCAAGAGGAAACATGCTCTTTTCTTATGTCCCTGATGCTCTGCCCTTCCATGCTCAGCTGGCACCTTTCCCTGACAGCTTCTCTGCCAGTCTCCAGCTAACTGCCTTTTCAACTTGCTTTTCTTGTCCCTCAATCTCCCTACATCTCCCAGGGCCATGTCTAAGCTATTTGGCAGCCTTCCCAGAGCTCTAGTAATTGCACTGGAAAAATGAAGTTAAAGATGAAGTGGTTCAGCTTCTACAGTACTGTACTTATTTTTTTTTTTTTTTTTGGTGTAGTTCTCTGACAAGAAATGTGTACATTTAAAAAACTAAAAAGCAAAAAGTCTCACCTGGTCCCTAGGGGCATGCAGGAGGGTGTAGCCCTGCTAGGTCAAAAGATATGTCAAAGAAGGAACAAATAATGCAATGGTTTTTGTTTTAACCCCGATGAAAGAATGTACTTGAAAACTATTCTGTTTAGATTTCTCAGCCAAAGAGCTGTTTGGCTTCAGGAAACTACAAACCCCAGAATTCCACAGGAGGTTGAAAGTGGAATAATAGCACTAGAACAGTGTAGTGCGGAAATGGCCCAAGTCAAAGAGGGATCTGAAGGGTAAAGGAGCAAGGTAAGTGTTGGAGTTCTAAGAATGAACTATGGGGCGAAACAGGAGAGAGAGTCTCTAACAGTAGGAACAGTGGACTGATACATTCTTGGAAAGGACATTTGTGGATAGATGGATGGCAACTTGAGTGGGAAAACAGAGGGCCTTTCTGCACTGCACTGTTATGGTGCTATTATTCCACTTTCAACCTCCTATGGAATCCTGGGATTTGCAGTTTAGGGAGGGACCTTTAAGATTCTCAGCCAGGGAACTCTTCGGCCTCAGGAAACTACAAACCCCAGAATTCCACAGGAGGTTGAAAGTGGAATAATAGCACTAAACAGTGTAGGGCGGAAAGGCCCAGAATATTGTGGGAAGGGCAGGGCAGGGCAGGGCAGGGCAGGGCTTTTCTTCTGTGTAGAATAACTCAACAGCAGTACTTTAGGATGTTTGACTATCAGCAGAAAATGCCACAAGGTTCTCCTTCACAAATAATCTAGCTTAATGAACACTCAGATGGTCAGCGTTGTGAAGCAGAGCAAGATTTATTAGGGAATGAAGGAAAGAAAGAAAAACGAATCTAAACATCTAGTAAGCCATTCTGAAGAGGACAAAGTACAAAAACATAAATGAGTGAACAAGTTCCACAATACAGAATTTGTGGCTGCTGTTACAACATACTAAGAAAGAGAGATGATATATATATTTTTATTCTTTTCATTGTGCTTTACGTAAAATCCCATTTACCCAAAGATACTAGTTTTATTGTGTAACAATTCCATGAAAAGAGTTAACGGTTGTTAGATACTTTGTTCTTCAGTATAGAAAGCACTACTGAAATAAAATCAGAGAAGAAGATCAAGAGAAAGAAACACATTGAGACTGAGGCCCTTTCCACACGTGGAGGGAGAAACGACGCAGAAACGGAGCTTACCAGCAACCGGGTAAGTCTGTTGCCACGCGGAGCAGCTCAAGTTCGCTGCTCCACACTCCTCGGCGTCCTGCAGCATCCAAAATGGCGGCTTACAGCCAGTGGAGGCTCTCCACCAACCGGAGAAGCTCGCCAGCCGGAAGCCTGCCCCCGGTCAATCTGCGGGCACGCTCTTGCGCGCGCCTGCAAATCTACCCTGGGGCGCTGCGACTGGGCTGCACGGGGCTGCGCGCTCCGTGCTTTTTAAAAACCTCTTTGAAAAAGGTTTTTAAAAAGCATGCGGTGCCACCACTTCCGGTTGCTCCTGCGTGGATTGGGGTGTGGAATTACACTAAAGTAGTCCGCCCCAATCCACTTTAAGGTGTAGACGACTTCTGTTAGAGGTCGCGCTACACTGTTTTATTACCCCGTGTGGAAAGGGCCTGAGATGTGTGAAATGGGTCAGATTTATAGTGATGCTGAACACTTTCTCAGCTCCCTTTGCCTTAAGCTGGGAACATCAGAGATCAGGACATCTGAATTCAGATTGGAGAGGTTTGCTGTGAATCCGTTCATTCTTCTTTGTTTCTGAGAATGACTTTCCATGATCATTTAGAAGTAGGGATAGCCGATGATATCTCTACTTCCAATTGGCACACTTCTGGTAGCTGGGAGACCTCCACCATAAAGAGAGCTGCCAATTCCCCGAAGGCCAGGTCCACGTGCAAGGATGGTTGGGCTGATTCTTCTATTAGTGACAGGCTGATAGATGGCAGGCATGGCATATATGGTGCTATCAGCGTTTGCTGCTGGGAGAGCCATTAGTGCTCGTGGGCTTCCGCTGATGGGAAGATAAGAATATCGAGGACTTCCATAGATTCCATGATTCCCATAGATTGCAGGAAAGGCCATGCCTGTGCAATAGGAGTGAGCCTGAAAAGAAGAAGAAGAAGATAAAGACGGTGGTGGTGACTGGAATTCTACACATGCTAGTTAGTTCGGTTAACTTAGTTGCATAACTACTTTGTTAAGTAACTACCTTAACTGCATATGCTAGGTAGAGTCTTCCAGCCCACTCACTCGCCAAACCTACTACCTACTACTCCAAACCTACTTTACTGGGCACCAGCCATGCAGAGAATAAAAGTTCTACTTTGCTAGTGATTGGGATAGATGATGATGATTGATGAGGATGATAGATGATGTTTCTACTCTCTTTTCTGCCAGGCTGCAATGAAGAACTGAGACCCCGGAGCCTCCTTCTGATCATTGCCTCCACATTGGTGGGGAGGAGGAGGGTGGAAACATCCTCCTCCTGTGCCCTGATTGCCAACAGAATAGATCCCACATGGCTGATGTCCAATAAAGTACTTGGCAACAGTGCCATGATCATGACTACATAGGGACCATTATTGATACGTAACTCCATGTTATGCCTCTGTAAGTCTGATCCTGAATTCTGGACAGTGATAAAAATGTTCTTACCCCCCTCCCCATGGATTGATTGAAAACAACAGCAGGTTAGATGCATAGCACCAGATAAAACTATAAATAAATAATAAACAAATATATATTTCCTTTATTTATTTTTTTAAAAATCATAATTAAAAAATAATCTCTATAGGCCTGCCAGAGGAAACTAACTTACAACAGTAAAAACAACAATAATACATCGTTTCTTACTTGCTTCTCCTTATGGATTGAGGCAGGGGATGATTATTTGTACTTTAAAATTCATAATTTATAATTATAAATTATAATTTAAATATCATCTGCTGGAAGAAACTGGTCTCTACTCCTGTTTTAAACTCAGAGACCATATGTAGGTGATGAATCTCACCTGGCAAGTCGGTCCACAATTTGGGGGCAGATGAAGAAACTGGCCCAAGGGTAACAGTTATCCACTTAGTTTGGGCTGATTGAAGTAAATGTTCGCAGAGAACCTGAGTGTACAGAGTGAATTATATGGGATAAACAGATCCTGTAGCTAACCTGGGCCATGTTGGGTTTAAAAGATAATGGCCAACACTTTGTACCTGGCCCAAAAAGATGAGAAAAAACTTGGTTGATCTTATGTCGAAGATTTCAGCAGTGATGGAATTTATATCTCCCATCACGTAATAAAGGATGAGAAAGAAAGAAAGAAAGAAAGAAAGAAAGAAAGAAAGAAAGAAAGAAAGAAAGAAAGGTGTTCACATTAAGAATGCTGTAAGTGCTTTGCTTCTTTTGAATTTCTACTCCTACGTGTAATTTCCCAATTCACTATCATTGCTCATCATATGACAGATTTGTGTTTCTCCAAATGTTCTCTGTAGTTATCAGTTGATAAAAAAATGGGTATTTTTTTCTCTGGAGGAAAATGCCTTTTGATACATTTAGACAGAAATGTAATCTGTGAAGAAAAGGATTCAGACTTAATGCAGAAACAGAACAGATTAGGCATGGACTCATTTCTCTCTCTATCGTTCATGAACACCAGTTCTATACCTTCTGAAAGACCTTATCTGCCTATATGAGAGTACATCTGGGGGAAAAAGGGAAAGGGCCTTTTCAGTAGCTGCTCCCAGGCTCAGAAACTCCCTTCATTGAGAGCTTAAACTTTTGCATGATGATGATGCTCTTAACTGCATCCATTTTAATTTTTGTATGCTACCTTGATTCCCAGATTGGGAAAAGAAGAAATCGTAGTTAGAATCCTAATCACGTCTTGGGTCATTTCCACACTACACACTTATAGCTCGATTATTCCACTTTCAACATCCTATGGAATCCTGGGGTTTGCAGTTTTGGGAGGGACCAGCTGGCCCCTCCCAAAATGGCAAACCTCGGGATTCCATTGGATGTTGAAAGTGAAATCAAAGCACTATAAGAGTGTAGTGCAGAAATGGCCTTGGACTTTGTTGGAAAAACATGTCTATTGTGAGATCAGCATTAAGTTCCATGTTTCAGTAAGTATGAACAACATGAAAACCCTTCATTCAAATGAAAGGTAGAAAGCAGTGGCCCTCCAAATGTTGGAAAGCAGTTCTTGCAATTCCTCACTAATAGCTCTCCTTCCTTCCTTCCTTCCTTCCTCCCTCCCTCCCTCCCTCCCTCCCCCCCTCCCCTTCCTTCCTTCCTTCCTTCCTTCCTTCCTTCCTTCCTTCCTTCCTTCCTTCCATTTCCTCCCCCCTATCTGCCATCATGAGTGGTCAGACCAAGAACTCCATTAGTGACTGTACCTCCATTTTTTATGTACTTTGTGGTCCTTGTTCCCTAGGTGTGTGCTAGTGTGCTGAGGGCCTTTCCACACTACATCCTTATAGTGCTGTTATTCCACTTTCAACCTTCTATGGAATCCTGGGGTTTGCAGTTTTGGGAGCAGGGTTTAGAATTCTCAGCCAGAGAGGTCTTGGGCCTTGGAAACTACAAACCCCAGAATTCCACAAGATGTTGAAAGTGGATTAATTGCACTATAACTGTGCAGTGTGGAAAGGCCCTGAGAAAAGAAACAATAGTGCCTACCAGAATTTTTTTTAAAAAGAGAGAGAAGAGAAGGTAAGGAAAGAAAAGGTGAGGCAAGACAGAGAACAATATAAATAGCTCTTCTTTTATCGAGAGAGAGTACTGTTGACCAAAGTAATTTTAAAAAAAAGTTCCCAGAAAGCAAACTTCATAGAGAAATTTTGGTTCATTTTAAGCTCAGTTTACAAGAAGTAGAAATTACACCTGGAAGTACATTGTGTGTTTCTTATTTCAGACTTTTCGAGTCCCTGCCTTGTAAGTGCAGAGATTTCAGCTGTGACGTGTTTCCAATTTGGGCAGGCACTAAATGTACCTCTCTTCTTCAGGGAGAGGCGTGTAATCTCCTCCTCTTTCCATATATGTCCTGAACTCCAGAACATGACTTCACTTGAACCCTGCAGCTAATGCAGAAATATCCTCTCATTCCACTGTGGCTGAATTCATCCTTAAATCAAAAAAAGTGTTTGAAAACTTCAACATTAAATAATGATTTTAAAAAAATGAAAAAGAAGTGTTTGAAAATGCACAACTACAATGCTATTTTTTAAAAAAGGAATGCATAAAATAGGATGACATCTATCCAGTCTGCCCTCTTCAGAGTAGAAAGCAAGCATCTGATATGTGTGTCGGTCTTTGGGTCTTTCCACACTACACTGTCATAGTGGTATTATTCCACTTTAAATATCCTGTAGAGTTCTGGGGTTTGCAATTTCCTGAGACCAAAGAGCTCTCTGGCTGAGAATTATAAAGGCCTCTCCTTTAACTGGAAACACAGGACTCCATAGGTTGGTGAAAGTGGTATAATAGCACTATAAACGTGTAGTGCAGAAAGATCCTAGCTTTCAAGGCCTTTGAGGACCCTCCCTAAACTGCAAACCCCAGGATTCCATAGGGTGTTGAAAGTGGAATAATAGCACTTGTGTGAGTGTACACCTGAGCCACACTGAACCATGCAAACTGTGAATGCATTGCCCAACCAACATTTCTCCGACGACATTGCTCTCACTTGACTCTTAAAAAATTGCCTCTGTATTTTCTGCCATTGCTTTGTTTATGGCATCTGTCATTCTCTCCCCTAACACACAGCAAATAGATTACGTGGAGGGTGGAACAATGATGAACAGGTTGCTGCGGGTGACATTTACAAAAGGAGACGGATGAAGGGAGGAGACTGAGGAGGAAGAGGAAGAAGAGGAGGAGGGGGAAAGGAGCAGGAACTAGCAAATCTGACCATATATCCAAGGTAGATAGAAAAATGCTATTCCATCTCCACTGTTAGCCAAGTAGCACACCTCTGAGAAGTTACTGGTGAAGAAAGCCCATGAAAGGGATCCTCACCACCATTTTCTCTGCTTTTCTGTACCAGTGAGATTTCAAGAGATCTACCATGGAGAGCTTAGAGAGAAAAGTGACCCTTCTCCCAAGCTGCCCCTAACCATTGGTGGTTGCCAGATACATACAGACCACAAACATATGCTTTTACAGTAGAAACCTTTGAACTCCATTTACATCTACAATACCTTCCCTCAAGGACTACTGGGAGCTGCTTCGTTACAGAACTGACTATCCAGTTATAGATTCTGTGTCCCATTTTTTCATTTACATTCCACAGAATTCCTAAGTGAAAACGGGGTCTTCACAACTGATCAACAGTTGTATGGATGAAACTCTTGGAACTGGTTGGAATAAGGAGGAGTTGCTTGAGCATGAAGCATGCCAGAAGGCAAGTTCTTGAATTCTGGTATTCCCTAGCAGCAAAGAAACTAGAAATATATTTGAAACTCTCTTCATGTGCTGAACCACTCTCTTTCTATCCTATTTTAGATCTCAAGTTCTTTCTCTATAAACATCCATAATGAAATTTCTGAATTTTCGAAATTTCTAATCAGAAATGAATGGAAAATATTTATCAGCTGTCACAAGGAAGGCTATGCTTCACCTGAATGTCATAGCTGTTAAAGCAGGCCAGTTCAGCAAACCCTTGCACCCTTCACAATCTCCAAATTGGCCATCTTTTACCTCCTCACCAAAAAAAAGTGAATTTAAAATGAGTTGCCTGACCTGCTACAGTTGTCCACACCGAGTTAAAGATTGGACGTCTGTACCTCCCACCAAAAAAATGATGATGACTCAAATCCATCACCATAACCATCACTGAAACGAAGTAGGGGCAGATGTGAGTCTCAAAAGACTTCTGTCTGGATAGACAACTTCAGGTTTGCTTTCTCCTCTCACTCCTCCCTCACAGAAAAATCACACCCAAACTAACTTCTCAAATTCATTTCAGTTAGTTTGCAAATAAATATTCAAGCTTTCAGAACATTTTTAAAAGTTGAGGATTATAAATCTTTCCCACCCCTGCTTCAAGGCACAAGAGCCACAAAGTATTTTGAAAATGCCACCTTAGGACTTCACTGCACACTATGAACTGTCAAAAGATATTGGATATCAGGGGGAAAAAAATAAACAAACAAAAAAGCACCTGGGCTTTAGCTAGTGGAGTGCCAGAGAGAGGCTTCATATAGATGAGCTGGAAGAAAAACCCTGCATAGTTTCAATCCTAGTGTTTTCAGTTTCTCCTATTCTACTTTACAGCTTTCAAGTGTTGGAAGGACAATAAAGCATCTCTTTTCTTACCTGGTCCTCTGAGAAGTAGAAAGGCAAGAGATTTGCAGGATTGGAGATGGTGATTAGACTGTGGACAGCTGAGGGTTTATATACTATTTTTGAGGCACCCGTGATGCTCTGATGACACCCCTTTCTTCTTTAATTGAGAAGATGAACTTAATTAACTTCCCTCAAAGAACATCTACTGCTTTCACAATGTACCTCTTTAATTAACCCCAAAGGCATCAAAGCCAAAAGTTATGATGTCAGCTGTTCATGATGTTGAGACATTTGTCTTGTGTCCTTTCATCCCCTTGCTTGGTCCGCTGTGAATTTTCATACTTAGACCCCCATGTTGGGACAAAGCCAAGATATAATTTTTTTAAAGAATAAAAATAAATCTGAATAATGTGTTTGGAGAGTGAGTTCAGGAAGAAGGGGATTTTCCTCTGAAATGCATTGCCTATTCACAATGACAATAATCTTTTGATAACCACCTAAGGGGGAAATTCATAAAGTGACCCCCAAGTTCTATAAATAAGGCAGGGCCAGGTGAAAAATAAAAACAATTTGCTTAGTTTGAAAAAAATTCTATAAGAGCCATCGTGGTGTAGTGTTTGAGCACTGGACTATGACCCAGGAGTTTGATTCTCCATTCATCTACATAAACCCACTGGCTGACCTTCGGTGTGTTTCAGCCTGAGAAAGCCCCATGATAGCTTCACCATAGAACTCAACATAAGTTAGAAATAACTTGAAGGCATACAACTTACAATGGCAAGTTTCTGGCAGTTTAAAGTTAAGTTAAACAAATATTCTGAATCATGTTCCACAACATCTCAACACGATAGTGCTGATAGGGTGACACCTAGAAAACTAGACAAAGAACAAGTGTGAGGTACATGGGACAGAATTAAGTTAGGGGCATCTGCATGCATAAGTGTCCCTTAGATGTGCAGATTTTCTTTTTAAGATGTGATGGAGCTTGATATTTACTTCCTTTCTCTGTAGTTCCCAAAGCTGCCCCCTGACTTATTCTTAAGCCTCTGACCCTGCTCTGCACTGCCATTCCAGGCTTTGCAGTGAGCAGGGACACTCAGAGAAGCATCTGGCTACATCGCCATCTTTTCTGTTGTGGTCTTCAAGTCATTTCCAACTCATGGTGACCCTAAAGTGAACTTATCACAGGGTTTTCTGGGGCTCTGTGTGTGTGATGTACCCAAGTAGGGTTCCATGACCTAGTGAAGAACTGAACCCTGATCTCCAGGTACATAGTCCAGCTTTCAGATCACAATAGTCACATGCACAACAATAACACCAGTGCTGAGGTCTCTGAAACTATCCAGTGCTGCTGCAATTGTGTTCATCTGGCTATAAGGAAGTAGCCAGATGCTTTTTAGAATCATAGGAGTTGGAAGAGATCATAAGGGCTATTACATCCAAACCCATTCTGCCATGAAGGAGTACACTATCAAAACACTCCCCAAAAATGGCCATCCAAACTCTGTTTCAAAACCTCCAAAGAAGGAGGTTCCACTACAATCTGAGGCAGTGCTTTCCATGGTCAAACTGCTCTTATTATCAGAAAGTTCTTCCTAATGTTTAGTCGGAATCTTCAAAATCCTTTCTGCTTGCTGTAAAGTATGTAATGGTTATGGAAGGTGGGTTCAGATGCTGAAGGGATACAGCATTTTATTCTAGAAAATAATGTCTGCATAGAAATGTTGTTTTCTTTGCAGAAAAAAAAAGCCTTTTCCTGAATGAAAAAGAGGATTGTCTGTATCGATCAATCTCATGCAAATTTTGTGCAGAATAAGTCTCAGCTGTGAAGATTCTTACCAGCCTGGATTCCTTGAGAGGTTTTTCTACCATTGTTTTAGAAAAAAAATATATATCATTACTTATTTTATTTAGATAGTGATTTAGAACTGTTCTCCTTTTACAAAAGCAAAAGCTTAGCTTGTCTCCAATGTCACCCCATAAGTTGTGGTGACGAATCTTTCTGAAGCACAGTATCCCTCAATGTACCTTAAGATCACCTAAAGAAGAACAGATCCAGAATGTTCTCTCCTTCCAGAACATTTGCTCCCTTGGGAGTTCCAAAGTATTTTCAGAGATCAAAGTAGGACAAAGCTTCTGGGTTCTTCATGTTAGTTTCAAGTAGCCAGGAGGAGACACAATGTGATCCTCCGGAGAGTCCGATTTGGTCATGACACATAGTCTCAAGTTGATGCCTCGGGAATTCTGGCCTCTGGAAAGGTAGCTAATAATAGGCTCAAAGCTAACAAAGGCTTGAAATTCTGGTCAAAGAAGCTTCTAGAGCTTACTGGAGCTTACTTAAGCATTAAATAACCAAAGCACTTTTAGGAATGTTCTGCTAATATGTCAAAAGAGAACATTTGCCTCTCAGATTATTGAAGGCTTTATTCCTTTCTTGACAACCAATCATATTCCTTTTAATGAGAGTCAGCATGGAACGGTGCTTTGAATGTTGGACTAGTACTCTGAGAGGTCAAAGTTCCAACCCCTCGGAGCCCTGGAAACCCACTGGGTAACCGTAGGCAAGTAACACTCTCTCAGCCTAAAGAGGAAAATAAAGGCATACTTCTTTGGAATAAATCTTGCTGGAGAAACCCTATAACTCCCATTACTTGGAGGTGACCAGAAGGCACAAATCAACAAATTGTATACTGCGAGGCCTGGTTTGTAGCCTGAGACTTAATGGAAAAGAATGTTTGGAATTGAGGCTGGTTGTAGTTTGAAGCCTAAGACTTTGCAGTGTGTGGAAAGCCAGCATGGTGTAGTAGTTTCTTGGCTTCCAAGAAACCGGGGTTCCAATCCTCACTAAGACCATTTCTGCACTGGCTTGTTATAGTGCTATTATTCCACTTTCAACATCCTATGGAATCCTGGGGTTTGCAGTTGAGGGAGGAGCCTTTAGGATTCTCAGCCAGAGACCTCTTTGGCCTCAGGAAACTGCAAACCCCAGGATAATTCCACAGGAGGTAGAATGTGGACTTCTGTAATAGTACCAGCACAGTATATGGCAGCAGCCCATAGCTACTAATATAGTGGTTAAATAAATGTGAGGAATGGTGGGGGTATCACTGGTTGGAGACTCATACATGGTTATATTTTAGTGATGTGTGGTTTTTATTTTTGTAGCTATTCCATTCTGTATTTGTTTCATGTTTTTGTCTTTGTGTGTGCGTGTGTGTGTTTTATGATATTTTATAGGGATAAAATATTAGTTAAAAAACGGTATTCTTGGCAAGATACATATTGCCCTTCTTTTAACTGGCCCTGTTCTTATCTCGACTCCTGCTTACCTTTACCTCCATTCCTTCTTCTTCTTATGTGTCTCCAAGGGATGTCCAACTTATGGAGGCCCAAAGAGAAAGTGATTGCACAGTTTTCATGGCTAGAATAGGTCAGAGGGGGTTTGCCTTTGCCATCCCCTGAAGCTGAGAGAGTGTGATTTGTCCAAGGACTCTCAGGGGAGTTTCATGGCCAAGTGGGGATTTGAACCCTGAGTCATAGGCCAATATTTAAACTACGACACCTCACTTTGAATCTCCCCTTGAGTGCTTGAATGTATTGGCTCAAAAAACAAATCAATAACCCCTGCTGCCATTCCAAATCAAGATTATTAGTTTTTCCTAATATCCTGTTTGAAATGTATGCTATTTTTATGGAAAGCAGTATTTTCTGCACAGAAAATAATGTTATTGTGCAAATTCATTATTTTCTATGCAGAAAATGTTGTGTTCTTTTTTTTTTTAATTTTTCTGAATACTGTATTGAATATATACACATGTATACTGCATTGTACACCTTTTCTTTTTGACTGAAGTCATGTCAGACTACACAAAGAGGACATAGAAATCCATGAACACCGGGGAGATTTTTCAACAGGAAGAGGAAACTCGCAAAGTGAACCAAATTTGGCTACTAGTACTGAAGAGTACGAAAATGAAGACTCAAAAATATGCCAATGAACACCACTGAGACTCTGAAGGTCCCTCTCACAGGAAGCAACACGATGGATTGCTAATGTACTTAATGCACTGTTTTGCGTATCCCCTCATTAAAAATACAACCCTGGAGGATATCCCATTTAACATTAAGCCATCCACAGGCCAACTGCAACATACGTAAATTGCTTCCTCCCACCCGGGGACCACACAAGTATATATACTCTGTCTCACTTCCATGCCACCAGATCCTCTGAAGATGCCAGTCACAGATGCAGGCGAAACGTCAGGAGCGAACACTCCTAGAACATAGCCTCAAGTCCGAAAAACCCACAACAACCTCTAGATCGGATTTGGTTCTAAGTTGAAAAGATATAGACTTTCTGTGTTATGTTAATTTGAGAGAAAGACAGAGTAACATTTAGCTGGAAGCAACCATGACAATGAATCCAGCCTTTTTATCTCTTCAGATCATTCCAAGAAGAAACACAGCTTGAGAAAGCTGCCCTCTGCCTTGGAACTGCTATGGAAGTGTTGCTCAGGAAAGAAATGATGGTGGAATTTGGAGAAATACATTGAAAGGGCAAAGGAGAAATCTTGGCATTCCTACGGTACAGTGAGGTAGTGCTTACCTCCTGCCTTTCTAAAGGATGGGAAGAAGCAAATAACCAAAGTTTTGTTTTTTTTTTTTTCATATCATGACTAAGGTTAGATGGAAGCTCCTGCATAAGGAAGTTGCATTTGTAGATCAGAAAAAAATACTGTTTGTTCCTCTATTAAAGTAGTTTTGACCTTCAAGGTTTCACAAATTTCTTGCTCATGAAAGCCTCAGGCTGAAAGGAGCGTCACGAAGAGCTGTGGTCCATGGAGGGAAGCAGAGAAAATGGTATAAAAGGGTTCCTCAGGCTAAGCATTTCCAACAGCTTCTCCTGTTTTGCATCCTCTTGCTCTTGAGTTCTCCTCCTCAAGATTTGGTAAGTCAGCTATCTTCACAGAGATGTAAATACTTATGCATATCCGGATATTTGATTGGAGAGATTTCCTTGGGGGAGACTGGTTATTGCACCATGAAGGGCAAAGATGCTCCTCATTTGGAAACATCTGTTTATATTACAATACAAATCTCTTCTGTTTGGGAAGGAAGCAGTTTGAGAAGGAAGAAAGTCTTCTCTCTTTGCGTAAGGAAGGTCAAAGATCATACCATTCCAGCCTTGGTACAAGGTTTCTTTGAGGAGCTCTGCTCAAGAAGACAGAGAGAGATTTCCAGTAGAACAAGAAAACAATGTTCATAAGGAAGGATCATAGAAAGGATCTGTCATATTTTTAGATTCCACTTTTTTTTTTTCACATTGAACTCAGTTGTTTCCTTATTCACCTGCAGATTGAGAAGAAATCTTCCCTTCTAGGCAGGCTGGTGCACCATCAAATAGCTCATTGCATGCCTTTCTTGACATAGGCAATGAGCCACCAAATCAGTTGAACATTAATTAAAAGTATCAAATTTTCTCATAAAAAGAAAGAGAATGGCTACATTCATTCTTTTCATTTTTTTAATTTTATTCTGGACATGATTCTAATTATGGCCCCGTTTTGGAGAGAATGAGATCTGAAATGAATAGTGACACAATTGTTTGGTTGAAACTCAAGAAAGGCTTTCCTGCATCTGAAGAGAAGAGTCAGCAGAGGGCAATGGGTGTTCCTTGGAACCTACCCCAAGCTGAAGGCCTAAAGTGTGAGCGATTAGGTTCATTACTTAAGGAAAAGAGTGAGACTACGTTTACACCCCTCTCCTAGCCGTACCATAAAGGGTAGAAGATATTTTGTCCAGGAAGCTCCCCCTTCCAGTGCCTCAACAGCTTCCAGGGAACTCCTAATGGTGGACTATAAAGGTCCTCTCATATCCTGCCCATGGGGTGGCTTAGCCAGAGACATCTCTTGCTGGGCACTCTCTGAAAGTAGCCTCTAGGTCAAGCACACCAACATTGTCCTTACCTAGAGCACCCTCTCTTCGATGCCTAGTTGCTAAGCAATTACCAATGAACAGGGAAAATACAACTGAAGCCAGCTACTGATCAACCAGTGCAAAGCAGGCAAAATAAAGAAACACAAAAGAATCCGATGCATAACACAAATGAACAATTCATTTCTGCTTGGTTCCTCTTGAACAACCAGAAAAAGTAGCATAGATGCAATGAGAGGGAGGAGAACCACTGCAGAAATAGAGAGCCTAGGCAGTAGACTAAGCTTAAAGAGCCTCGGATCCCATTCCTACACAGGACATGATGGTGCTCAAAAAGTGACATCCTATCTCTCTCGTTTTGTACCATCTGTGAAAATTGCATTTAGCAACTCGAATGCAGCATGTGTCTAGGAATGAAAATCTTCCTCCAACCATAGAAACAAAAGGCAACCACCCTTCCTAGCAGCCTTTTCAACTATCGAACAGCTTGCATTATGAAAACATAGGCCATTTCCGCACTATACTGTTGTAGCACTGTTATTCCACTTTCAGCCTCCTACCTATTCTCCGGCTTTGTAGTTTACAGGAGCCCTTCGAATTCTCAACCAGAGACCTCTTTGACCTCAGTAAACTACAAACTCCAGAATTACACAGGATAGAGAAAATGGACTGATAGCACAAGAACAGTGTAATGTAGCCATGCCCATAGATTAGCATTCCTTACTATTGGGGAAATAATGAGACTAGAAAGACAAGATGGGATGACAATGGGACACTTTGTTTGAATTCTTAATCCATTTATGGGATGATTTCTGAGAGCTGTAAAAAAGAGAGAAGAACTCAAGTATGGAAGCAGCTTAGAGGCTGTGCAGTTTCCCACATTCTGCAGCCATCAAATTGAAAAATACTCGAACCCAAAATACAACCCAAAAACTGAGTTACTCTACTGCCATCCTATCTGTGAAAGGCCAACCCAAGATTCCCTCCCTCAAGTCCAAGGGTGAAAGTAGTGTAGAACTGTCGAGGACAGCCTCAAGGAAAATCTTCGTTACCTATCCCTGGTTACAGAGCTTAAAGAGGCAGTTCCAGAGCCCCCTGCTCTTAGTCTGAGGGTTGCCACAGGTGTTCACTGAATTCTTGCCTCTATCCTCATCGTCTGCCATGTGATCCCCTATTAAAGAAACCATGCTAAGACAATTGTCACCAATTGCTCACCAATCCATAGTGCTGGGGAGACATCAAACCCTGTGGAAAAGGGGACAAAAATCCTACCACACTTGAAGCAATCAAGCTGAAGCTCATACTCTGCCGAAGATGAGAAAGTGGGTAAATGCTTGAGAGGAAAATAGGGAGAGGACAGGAAGCAGAGCCTTCAAACCCCTCTGGTCCCACCAACTAAGCAACTCAGGCAACTAGCTGTAGGAGTCTCAAGCAAAACTGTAAGTAGCAGATGTCATTGACTTTATACTGAATAAACAAACACTGTATTCATTCTATTCCTTGAATGTCTGGTTTCAGAAACACCTCATCTCATACTGGTGAATTGTGGTCCAATGTTTCCCATCCGATCCTGTGCTTCCACTCCCACCGTTCATTTGGATCAGCAGGTCTGGGAGGCTGTGGGAACCTCGGCTATGGAAACTTCGGCTGTGGAAACTTCGGCTACAGTGGCCTTGGCTATGGTGGCCTTGGCTTGGGTGGTTTAGGCTCCCGGATTTGGTGGCCTGGTAGAATCAGTCAGCAATCTGGGAATCCTGAATGGAGTCAGACCTGCCCTCATCAACCAACTCTCCCAAGCAGAAGTCACTATGCAACCCTCTCCGGTTGTTATCACCATTCCAGGGCCCACCCTCGACGGTATCTCTTTGCCTTCATTATTGGGAGGCAGGGGGTAGTGGGCTAGCTAGAGGTTTAGGCTTTGGTGGTTTGGGCTATGGCTTTGGGAAACCTGATTGGTGGATACCAGGTATCGCTCTATCTCAACTGGCGTCGTCCAAACATTTGTTAATAGGCCTCTGAAACTGGACCAGCATACACATGTGATTCCAGGAAGACCCATGAATGCCTGAAAATACTATGAGTCCACTGCCAGTTGTCTTGGCCTGTGTTCAGATTGATCTCTTTTCCATGAAACTTTGTCTGAATTTCCTTTTTCTTCATTTTCCACTTTGTCTTTCTGACACACTGAAGCCGAATAATCCTCAATGGAATTCTCTTTGCTTGTGTTTTCTTTCCCTTTATTCCTGTACTGTCATCCAATCTGTTCTTCACATCTTTCCAATAAAGTCTATTCTTCATTTGAATCTGTATCTTTTTGGTTCTCTGGCAACTGAAGATCAAGGGTGACATAAACCTGTTTCGTTCGGTGGGCATTTGGGTTGTGGACAGTCTTCATTACCAGAGGAGGGAAAGAAAGGATCTGAATCCTATCACTAATCCTATTGAACCATTTGGGTTGAAATAGATGGAGACTAAGTGTTCATCACGGCATTATTTAGTGCCACTCTAGTTGGCACCAACCTAAATAACGTGCTACAAGTTTAGGGCAGGGGCCTCAGGGAAAACCCCAGAATTCCGCAGGTTGTTGAAAGTGGAATAATAGCAGTGCAACAGTGTAGTGTGGAGATGGCCTCAGTCCCAGAAGAAAGAGCTACATATGTGCACAACCATGTTAAGAAGACATTATGGGAGAGAGTCACTTTGGGGCAGTGTATATTGATGGCACACAATGATATATGGCACATTTGTTAATTTCATTTGATTTATATCCTGCCTTTCTCCCAACAGAGGATGCATGGTTTTTATGAAGAAGATTCACATTTTTTTAACGTGTTTTTAAAGTGAAGTGAAAGCCTTTTATATTTTGTCTGCAATCATCATCCAGAATTATTGTGATATTCTCCCAAATATCCCCCATGTTACCACATGAAGGGTGAAAGTCCCTCAGTCTCAATTTCTTAGGTTTCTACTGAATCATCCCTGCGTTATCTTCCTATTATTTTCAAGATCATACTATGAACTTCCAAGCATAATCTTGTCCAGTTTGATACTTACTTGTCTTAAACTATGCATTTTGCATTCACTTTATTTGTTTGATCTATACATCTTAACAATTTCTGAGATGAACTTTTTAATTTGCAAACATTTTTCCTGTTTCCAGAAAACCATTTTATTTTGTTCAAAACTCCTCTGTGTGTGTGTGTGTGTGTGTGTGTGAGTGTGTGTGTGTTTAAAAAAACAACCTTTCAAAAATATTTCTTTCTGAAAATAGAAAAACATGAAAAACAGGTTTTCATGGAAGGGAAACACACTATTTCCAGAATCCCATGGGTTGTGTTTGTTGTTTGCTGTGGTTGATGTTTTGCACAAAAAAAGGTGAGTGATGTGTTTATTTCTTAAATTTTATTTTATTATTATTTTTAGTTGAAGTAATAGTAGTAGTAGCATCATTACTATTACTATTACTTGGGATATATGTTATTTCCAACTCCTCACACAAAGGTAGGCTTTTGAGAAAAAAAAAGGTGTGTGTGTTTCTACAATAATTGGTTTCCCAAATTTTTGAGTGTGCAAATCCTTGGGGAGAACTCAAGTTTATTTTTCTTCCAAACTAGAGAGAATCCAGAAATTATTTCTCTGACATTTAAAGAAAAATTAGTGGAATATTTTCATTGCTGCTGAGCATACAGATCTTAGCTTTGGAGAGACCTTTGATGTCCCTTTCCTTCTTGATGGAAATTTGGAACTTTAGTGTCTTCTGGGATTAGAATGCCTTGTCCTACAGACACTGCAGCGAGCAAATATGATGACACAACTGGCCAGCTTCCGGAAGAAGGGGGTGCCAAGTGCCACGTGCAACTGGACTCTTTGCCTTGCTGCCCTGGGGAAGGAATGTGTGTTAGGGCTTCTGCCCCTTCCACATGACTGGGGTGATGGGAGTGTCGTGTGACCGCAGGCACTCAACGGATTTTTTCTGTAAAGTGAATATCCTGTGATCACAATGGATGGGGATGGGTTGTCAGGGGAACCTCTATGATGTCAAGTGAAAGCGTGACCCACAGAACACTGCCATCACATCCACATTGCAGGACTGCGAATGGCTATGGCCAAGTATAAATGTGTCTGCCTTTGTTCTGGTACCTCTGATATGTGGAAGTTTCCCAGGTGTCAATATTTCTTTTGCCCTGGAGTGAATAAAGGATTATTGTTGTTGCTGTTATTAATAGTAATCTTGAATCTCCCACCGGTATGTAACTTACTGGCTTTGTTATGCTCTAGGGAAAACCTGTCCATTGTTGCTACCACTTTCATCCCAGATTTTGAGAAACGTGCACAGTCTGGTAACTCTTTGCCAAAAATGAACTGAGATGACCTTGAATCATAGAATTATAGAATCATAGAAATGTAGAGTTGGAAGAGACCACAGGGGCCATCCAGTCCGAATCCCCTGCCATGCAGGAACACCCTCAAAGCACTCCCTTGGACAGATGGCCATCAAGCCTCTGCTTAAAAACCTTCAAGGAAGGGGACTCCACTACACTCCGAGGCAGCACATTCCACTGCCGGACAGCCCTGACTGTCAGGAAGTTCTTCCTGAGGTTCAGGTGGAATCTCCTTTCCTGCAGCTTGAATCCATTACTCCTTGTCCTGGTCTCTGGAGCAGCAGAAAAACAAGCCCTCTACCTCCTCTATGTGGCATCCCTTCAAATATTTGAACATGGCTATCATGTCCCCCTGGGTTTCTCTTCTGTAGACTAAACATACCCAGCTCTTCGTGCTCATCCTCGTAGGGCATTGTTTCCAGGCCTCTCACCATTTTGGTTGCCCTCCTCTGGACTTGAAAGCTTCTCCCCAACCTGAATTGGGATGCCAGAAGCAAAGGGTCAAAATGAGGACATTATCCCTGGAAAAAAAAAATGAGGACATTATCCCTGGGGGGGAAACCTTCCCCCCTAATACTCCTTTGTTTCTCCCATCCCCAAATGTCTAGGGTTGTAGCAAAATTTGAGAACTTAGAAATAAAGTTTAGGCATCCAAAGTAAAAGGGTAGATGAAGAGGTCAAAGGAATGTGGTCAAGGGAGTGAATGATTTCCAATGTCTCACTGCTACAACATTAAGATTTTGTAGAACCAAAGAAAATGAAGAGACCACAATAACTACTGAGTTTAATCATAAGTTAAAAATAACTTGAAAAGGCATACAACTTACAATGGCAAGTTTCTGGCAGTTACAAGTTAAGTTAGATAAAAATTTTGAATCATGTTCCAAAACATCTCTGCACGATAGTGCTGATATGGTGACACCTAGAAAACTAGACAAAGAACAAATGTGATGTACACGGGACAGAATTAAGTTAGGGACATCTGCATACATAAGTGACCCTTAGGTGTGCAGATTTTCTTTTTAAGGTGTGATGGAGCTTGATATTTTACTTCTTCTCTTGTAGTTCCCAAAGCTGCCCCCTGACTTATTCTTAAGCCTCTGACCCTGCTCTGCACTGCCATTCCAGGCTTTGCAGTGAGCAGGGACAATCAGAGAAGCATCTGGCTACATTGCCATCTTTTCTGTTGTGGTCTTCAAGTCATTTCCAACTCACGGTGACCCTCAGCTGAGCTTATCATGGGGTTTTCTGGGGCTCTATGTGTGTGATGTACCCAAGTGGGGCTCCATGGCCTAGTGAAGAACTGAACCCTGATCTCCAGGTACATAGTCCAGTTTTCATACCATGATAGTCACATGCAAAACAATAACACTAGTGCTGAGATCTCTGAAACTATACAGTGCTGCTGCAATTGGGTTCATCTGGCTATAAGGAAGTAGCCAGACTCTTTTCAGTAATCATAGGAGTTGAAAAGATCATAAGGGCTATTACATCCAAACCCATTCTGCCATGAAGGAATACACTATCAAAGCACTCCCAACACATAGCTATCCAAACTCTGTTTAAAAGCCTCCAAAGAAGGAAGCTCCACTGCAAATCCTAGGAGCGCTTTCCATGGTCAGACTGCTCTTATTATCACAAAATTCTTCCTAATGTTTAGGCGGAATATTCTAAATCCTTTCTGCTTGCTGTAAAAATATGGAATGACAATGCAAGGTAGGTTCAGATGCTTTATAATAGTCTGCCTGTGGATATTTATATTAGGCTGAAGGGATATTGAACTGAGGTTATAATTTGAAAATAGTGATTGCGTATTTTTTTGGTGAGTTTTCCAGGAGGTTATTAGGTTTTGGTGCTCAATTGCAGCCATTGTATGTTTTTTAGTAAGTATTTTATATAAAGTTAGTTTAATGGCTTATTCAAGGTGGCCTTCCAAGCCAGACTCCACCTGAGGCTATGTCATAGAATCCTGGAATCACAGAATCCTGGAATCATAAAGTTGGAAGAGACCACAGGGGCCATCCATCCCAAACCCGTGCCATTCAGGAACCCACCTCAAAGTCTTCCCACAGATGGCCAGCACCCTCTGCTTAAAAACCTCCAAAGAACCTCTACCACATTCCTTAGAGGCAGCAATATCCCCACTGCTGGACAGCTCTGATCATCAGGCAGTTCTTCCTGATGTTCAGGTGGAATCTCCTTTCCTGCAGTCTGAATCCATTGCTCATTGAACTCACTCTAATTTAATCGACTGTCACATTTCATTATGGATTAAAGTTGTTTTTTTTAAAAAAATGTTCCACAGAAATGGACTTTGGGTTTCTGTGTGTGTGTTTTACACTATGTGAATATAAAGCCCCTTCCACAGGACAGCATCCTCCTGGCATGGGAACACAAGAGGAGCAGGACCATCAACAAATTTTGATATGATGTCATCATGGCTGCCTTTCTTTCATCACCAGCTGATGCGATTGTGGGGTATATCATTCATGGAAAAAATTCCACCATTGACCCCCAACCAAGCTGGCCATGCAGCCGGGCCAGAAGCACAATCAATCACTTCCTTCTCCCCGCAGCATAGGAAGAAGGTCAGCTGCAGTGCAGAAGGAAGGAATGCGTCCCTTGTGCTTCCTTCCATAGGCAGCTGGTCAGGTGTTTAGAGGAGAACGGGGGACACAACCTCATTTGATAAGCACCTCGAAGATGGGAGCAACATATTTTGTAAGGCCAGGTGACTTGCTTTTCAGGTCAGCCTTAGCTTAGGCCATTTCCACACTGGCTTGTTATAGTGCTATGATTCCACTTTCAACATCCTATGAACTGGGATTTGCAGTTGAGGGAAACACATTTAAGATTCTCAGCAAAGAGTTTTTTGGCCTCAGTAAACTACAAAGTCCAAAATTCCATAAAAGGTTGTAAGTGGAATAAGAGCAATATAACAGTGTAGTATGGAGATGGCCTGAGTGTGAACCTGCCCCAGCATTCATTATTGTTTTAAGGATGCCAATTCTTCATTCATTTTTCTTTCTGAAGGAGGCAGCATGTAGTTTTAGCAGTTTTTTTTCCCATTGTGAGAGAGTCTTTGTATGGATGCAAGTTCAAAGCCTATTTGTAATTCAGGAGTGAGGTGCTTTCCGCACAGCATTTGCTGTAGTACCGCCTTTATCCATTTGGAGAGGCGGGATATAAATAAAAATTATTATTATTATTATTATTGCCATGCAAAAGGGCTCCTGGGAGTGTAGCAGAATTGTGAGGAGCAATCCACACGACGCACTCACAATCGCGTGACGCTCCAGGGGCCAGCAGGTGCCGATTGTGCACCTTTTCATTTTCAGCTAGAAGCCAAAAATGGTGCGTGATTCTGCATTACTCCCAGGCTCCACACACACTTATCTGGCGTGTTGAGCTTCCGGAGCCAAGCTGGTCACGCTTCCTGCCCCAGCGCAGCCTGGGAAACTCGCAGGCTGCACTGCAGAAGGAAGAGACGGGGCTCTTCCGTAAGCAGGCAGCTCGTGCAGAGCCAAAGGACCCTGGACACAAGAGTCTTCTGGCAGAGGCTGCTCACCTGACCCCCATACCCCAACACTGGAAAAAGGTAAGGTGCGGAAAGGGCCTGAGTCTGTACAAAATTTGAATGTGGCTGTTCTTCAGAGAAAACAGGGTTTTCTACACAGAAAAAAGCATTTAATTCCAGAAAATAATGTCTACATAGAAATGTTGTTTTCTTTGCAGAAAAAAAAGCTTTTTCCTGAATGAAAAAGAGGATTGTCTGTATCGATCAATCTCATGCAAATTTTGGGCAGAATAAGTCTGAGCTGTGAAGATTCTTACCAGCCTGGATTCCTTGGCAGGTTTTTCTACCCTTGTTTTAGAAAAAAAAAACAATTTCTATCATTACTTATTTTATCTAGATAGTGATTAAGAACTGTTCTCCTTTTGCAAAAGCAAAAGCTTAGCCTGTCCCCAATGTCACCCCATAAGTTGTGGTGACGAATCTTTCTGAAGCACAATATCCCTCACTGTACCTTAAGATCACCTAAAGAAGAACAGATCCAGAATGTTCTCTCCCTCCAGAACATTTGCTCCCTTGGGAGTGCCAAAGTCTTTTCAGAGATCAAAGTAGGACAAAGCTTCTGGGTTCTTCATGTTAGTTTCAAGTAGCCAGGAGGAGACAGAACGTGAACCTCCGGAGACTCCAAATTTGGTCATGACACGTAGTCTCAAGTTGCTGCCTCGGCAATTCTGGCCTCTAGAAAGGTAGCTAATAATAGGCTCAAAGCTAACAAAGGCTTGAAATTCCAGTCAAAGAAGTTTCTGGAGCTTACTGGAGCTTACTTAAGCATTAAACAACCAGAGCACTTTTAGGAATGTTCTGCCAATATGTCAAAGAGAACATTTGCCTCTCAGATTATTGAAGGTTTCATTCTTCTTTTGACAACCGATCATATTCCTTTTACTGAGAGTCAGCATGGAGCAGTGCTTAGAACGTTGGACTAGTACTCTGAGAGGCCAAAGTTCCAACCCCTCGTAAGCCCTGGAAACCCACTGGGTAACCTTAGGCAAGTAACACTCTCTCAGCCTAAAGAGGAAAGTAAAGGCATACTTCTCTGGAATAAATCTTGCCGGAGAAACCCTATAACTCCCATTACTTGGAGGTGACCTGAAGGCACATACCAACAAATGTTATATTGTGAGGCCTGGTTTGTAGCTTGAGATTTAATGGAAAAGAATGTTTGGAATTTGAGGCTGGTTGTAGTTTGAAGCCTAATACTTTGCAGTGTGTGAAAAGCCAGCATGGTGTAGTAGTTTCTTGGCTTCCAAGAAACCAGGGTTCCAATCCTCACTAAGACCATTTCCGCACTGGCTTGTTATAGTGCTATTATTCCACTTTCAACATCCTATGGAATCCTGCGGTTTGCAGTTTAGGGAGGGGCCTCAAAGGCAAATCCCAGGATTCCATAGGAGGTTTAAAGCAGAATAATAGCACTATAACAAGCGCTATAACAATGGCCTAAGCCTTGAAGACCGGCCTTTTTGCACTACACTGTTATAGTGCTGTTATTTCACATTCAGCCTCCAATGGAATCCTTGGCTTTGCAGTTGAGGGAGGGGCCTTTAGGATTCTCAGCCAGAGAGCTCTTTGTCCTCAGGAAACTACAAATCCCAGGATGATTCCACAGGAGGTAGAATGTGGAATTCCATAATAGTACCGGTACAGTATAGGGTAACAGCCCAGAGCTACTAATATAGGTGTTAAATAAATGTGAGTAACGGTAGGTATGTCACTAGTTGGAGACTCATACATGGTTATATTTTGGTGATGTGTGGTTTTGATTTTTGTAGCTATTCTATTCTCTGTATTTGTCTTCATGTTTTTGTCTGTCTCTGTGTGTGTGTGTGTGTGTTTTATGATGTATTATAGGGATAAAATATTAGTTAAAAACGGGTATTCTTGGCAAGATATGTTCTTGCACTTCTTCCCAGCTGGTCCTGTTCTTATCTCGACTCCTGCTTAGCTTTACCTCCATTCTTTCTTCTTCTTGGGTGTCTCCAAGGGATGTCCAACATAGGAAGACCCTACGATAATGCTATTTCCTAGTTTTCGTGGCTAGAAGAGGTCAGAGGGGGTTTGCCTTTGCCTTCCGCTGAAGCTGAGAGAGTGTGACTTGTCCAAGGATTCTCAGGGGAGTTTCATGGCCAAGTGGGGATTTGAACCCTGAGTCATAGGCCAATATTTAAACTACGACACCTCACTGTCCATCTCCCCTTCAGTGCTTGAATGTATTGGCTCAAAGGGCAGTCCGCATAATCCCTGCTGCCATTCCAAATCCAGGATTGTTCATAGTCTTTGAATATCCTGTTCAAAATGTATGAAACTTTTGTGAAAAGCAGTATTTTCTGCACAGAAAATAATATTATTGTGCAAGTTTATTATTTTCTATGCAGAAAATGTTGTGTTCGTTTTTTTGTTTTTTTGTTTTTGATAATTTTTATTGAATATATACACATTTATACTGCATTCGCACACCTTTCCTTTTTCGACTGTAGTCATATCAGACCACACAGAGAGGCCTTTGAAATCCATAAACACCCGGACAATTTCAGCAGGAAAGAGGAAGCTCGGAAAGTTAACAAAATTAAGCTACCAGTTATGAAGAATACAAAAATAAAGACTCAAAAATATGCCAATGAAAACCACTCAGACTCTGGAGGTCCTTCTACAGGAAGCAACACAATGGATGGCTAATGTACTTAATGCACTGTTTTGCATACTCCCCAACTAACATTACAACCCTTGGGGGTCTCCCATTTAACAATAGAACATCCACAGGCCAAATGCAACAATCGTAAATTGCTCCTTCCCACCCGGGGACCACTCAAGTATATATACTCTGTCTCACTTCCGTGCCACCAGATCCTCTGAAGATGCCAGCCACAGATGCAGGCAAAACAGAGGCCCCTTTCGCACTGAGGCTTCTATCACAAGCAGGGGAGGCCGAAAAGTGCAAGAAGGCTCCTCCAGGAGGCTGCCGCTTCCCCCTCCTTCCTTCCGCAGGCGAAGGAACGAGCGGGAAAGCGGCACCGAAGGAGGCTTGCTGCGCAAGCCGCCC
Organism: Ctenosaura bakeri; assembly: GCA_948474755.1. Lineage (NCBI taxonomy): Eukaryota > Metazoa > Chordata > Lepidosauria > Squamata > Iguanidae > Ctenosaura > Ctenosaura bakeri. Next base: position 31,024 of record CAOLHI010001104.1, on the reverse strand, counting down.
TCTCCCCTGTGCGAAGCGGGAGACCTCGCGCTGGATTCCCCCCTGCGCGCGCGCAAAGCGGGCGGCGTCGCGCCAGATCCCCCCGTGCGCACGCAAAGCGGGCGGTGTCGCGTCCCCCCTGTGCGTGCGCGCACATGCGCGCACGAGAAGCGGGCATCGCATCCGTCACGCTAGCTCCCCACCCCGCTCCTTCCTTCCGCAGGGGCGGAGGGAAGGAAGCGCGACCCGGCCGGCTCCCGGAGGCTCCACACGAAAGGTAAGTGCGGGTGGGCGCCGGGAGCGTTGCACGAGCGCGGGGTGATTTTCGCTTGGACGGAAAATCAAAAAACCCGAGCTCGCGCCGCTTCAGCCCCGTGAGCCAGGCGGAAGAGGGAGTGCGTCGTGCGGAGCGATGCTCCCACTCCCGCGAGGCTCACGGGGCTGTCGCGCAAGCAAAAGCCCGTGCGAAAAGGGCCAGAGTCACAAAGTCCCGAAAAACCACAACAAACTATAGATCAGATTTGGTTCCAAATTGAAAAGATATAGACTTTCTGTGTTATGTTAATTTGAGAAGAGACAGAGTAACATTCAGCTGGAAGTAACCATGCTAATGAATGCGGTCTTTTTATATCTCTTCAGATTCATTCCAATCAGAAACACAGCTTAATTAAAAGCTGCCCTCTGCCTTGGAGTCTGATCTGGAAGTGTTCCTCAGGCAAAAAATGATGGTAGAATTTGGAGAAAAACGTTGAAATGGAAAATGAGAAATCTTGACATTCCTATGGTACTGTGAAGGAGTGTTTACCTCCTGCCTTTCTAAATAATGGGAAGAAGCAAATAACCAAAGTTTTTATTTCATATCATGACTATGGTTAGATGGAAGCTCCTCCTTAAGGAAGCTGCATTTGGCAGATCAGACAAAATGCTGTTTGTTCCTCATTAAAGTAGTTTTGGCCTTGAAGGTTTTCACAAATTTCTTGCTCATAAAAGCCTGAGGCCGAAAGGAGTATCACCAAGAGCTGTGGTCCTTGGAGGGAGGCAGAGAGAATAGTATAAAAGGGTTCCTCAGGCTGAGTATTTCCAACAGCTTCTCCTGTCTTGCATCCTCTTGCTCTTGAGTTCTCCTCCTCAGAGATTTGGTAAGTCCGACTTCTTCACAGAGATGTAAATACTTATGCATATCCTGATATTTGATTGGAGAGATTTCCTTGGGAATGGGTTGTTATTGTATCATGATAGGCAAGAATGCTCTTTGTTTGGAACATCTGTTTATATTACAATACAAATCTCTTCTGTTTGAGAAGGAAGCGGTTTGGGAAGGAAGCAAGTCTTCTTTCTCTTCGTGAGGAAGGTCTACGATCATACCATTCCAGGCTTGGTACAAGGTTTCCATGAGGATGTTCGTTCAGAAAGAGAGAGAGAGAGAGAGAGATTTCCATTAGAAAAAAAACAAAAAAACAATGTTCACAAGGAAGGATGATAGCATGGATCTGTCAGATTTTTAGATTCCACTTTTTTTTTTCACGTTGAGCTCAGTTGTTTCTTTATTCACCTGTAGATTGAGAAGAAATCTTCCCTTCTAGGCAGGCTGGTGCACCATCAAATAGCTCATTCCACTGAGTCTTTCCCCACATAGGAACTAGCTAACTCAAATCAGTTGAACATTTATTAAATGTAACAAATTTTCTCATAAAAAGAAGAGAATGGCTACATTCATTCTTTTATTTTTATTTTTATTTTTTGTTATTTTTTTTCGGACTTGATTCTAATTATGTCCCCGTTTTGGAGAGAATGAGATCTGAAATGAATAGTGACACAATTGTTTGGTTGAACTCAAGCAACGCTTTCTTTGATCCAAAGAGAAGAGTCAGCAGAGGGGAATGGGTGTTCCTTGGCAACCTACCCCAAGCTGAAGGCCTAAAGTGTGAGCGATTAGGTTCATTACTTAAGGAAAAGAGTGAGGCTACGTTTACACCCCTCTCTCCTAGCCGTACCATAAAGGGTAGAAGATATTTTGTCCAGGAAGCTCCCACTTCCAGTGCCTCACAATTCGAGGGAACTCCTAATGGTGGACTATAAAGGTCCTCTCATATCCTGCCAATGGGGTGGCTTAGCCGTAGACATCTCTTGCTGGGCAGCCTCTGAAAGTAGCCTCTAGGTCGAGCACACCAAAATTTTCCTTACCTACAGCACCCTCTTTTCCATGCCAAATGGTGAGCAATTCCCTATGTACAGGGAGAACAGCACCAAAACAACTGAAGCCAACTGCTGATTAAAAAGTGCGAAGAAGGCAAAATAAAGACACACAAAGAAACCCGGTGCATAGCACAAGTGAGCAATTCATTTCTGCTTGATCCCCTTAAATGACCAGAAAACCTACAAATAGAGAGCATAGGCAGAAGACTAAGCTTAAAGAGTCTCGGCTCCCATTCCTACACAAGACACGATGGTGCTCAAAGCTATATTCCTATCTCTCTCCTTTGTACCCTCTGTGCAAACTGCATTTAGCAACTGGAATGCAGCATGTGCATTCCAATATAGGATAGAGAGATATAGCCTATTTTGTAAAAATAGACCAAACAAGAAAGGAGGAGGAGTAGCCTTGTATGTCAAGGATGTTTTCACCTGTGAAGAGATCCAGGACTTAAACCCAGAAAGCCAGGTCGGGAGCATTTGGGTAAGAATTAAGGCAGCGAGAAACAATAGGGATATTCTGGTGGGGGTTTACTACAGACCTCCAACCCAGGCTGAGGACTTGGATGACGCCTTCCTCAACCAAATGACTGCACATTCAAAGAGGAGGGATACAGTAATAGTAGGAGATTTCAATTACCCGGTTATATGCTGGCAGTCAAACTCTGCCAAGACAGCAAGGTCCAGCAAGTTTCTTGCTTGTCTTGCAGACAACTTCATGGTTCAGAAGGGGGAAGAGGTCACAAGGGGATCAAATATTCTAGATCTGATCCTGAACAACAGGGACGATCTTGTTAATCAGGTAGAAGTGGTTGGATCTTTAGTGGGGAGTTACCATGCCCTATTGGAATTTGGCATTCAGTGGGAAGGAGAAGATAAGTGTAGCCAGACACTCATCTTAGATTTTAAAAAAGCGGACTTCTGTAAACTTAGGGAGCTGCTGGCTTGAATTCCGTGGTCAGGAGCAGTGAAAGGGAAAGGAGTTCAGGAGGCATGGGAGTTTCTTAAAAAGGAGATACTGAAGGCACAGTCTAAAACTGTGTCAACAAGGAGGAAAAATGGAAGGCATATGACGAAACCAGAATGGTTGACTAAAGAACTCTCAGCTGAGCTAAGTGTTAAGAGAAACATGTATAGGAAATGGAAGAAGGGGGAAACCACCAAAGAAGAATTTAAGTAAGTAGCTAGGAGATGTAGGGAGGAGGTCAGAAAGGCTAAAGCACAGAACGAGCTTAGGCTGGCCAGAGACATTAAAAACAATAAAAAGGGTTTTTTTAAATATGTCCGCAGCAAAAAGAAAAAGAAGGAGACAGTAGGGTCGCTACGCAGAGAGGATGGCGAATTATTCACAGGGGGGAGAGAAAAGGCAGAGCTACTTAACACCTTCTTTGCCTCAGTTTTTTCCCAGAAGGATACAAGCACTCAACCTGGTGGTTGGGGAACAGGGGAGGAAGCAGAAGAAATGAGGCACATAATAGGTAGAGAGGTGGTACAGGAATACCTGGCCACATTGGATGAATTCAAGTCTCCAGGGCCAGATGAATTGCATCCTAGGAAATTAAAAGAGCTGGAAGAGGTCATTTCGGAAACGCTTGCTATAATCTTTGAGGAATCTTGGAGGACAGGAGAAGTTCCGGCAGACTGGAAGAGGGCAAATGTTGTCCCCATCTTCAAGAAGGGGAAAAAGAGGAACCAAATAATTATCGCCCAGTCAGCCTGACATCAGTACCCGGAAAGATCCTGGAGCAGATCATTAAGCAGTCAGTTTCTAATCACTTAGAAAGGAACGCGGTAATCATGAGAAGTCAACATGGATTTCTGAAAAATAAGTCATGCCAGACTAATCTCATCTCCTTTTATGATAGAGTTACTAGCTTGATAGATGAAGGAAATGCTGTGGATGTAGTATATCTCGATTTCAGTAAGGCCTTCGACAAAGTTCCCCATGACATTCTTGCAACGAAGCTAGTTAAATGTGGGCTGGACAGAGCTACTGTTAGTTGGATTTGTAATTGGTTGACCGACCGAACCCAAAGGGTGATCACGAATGGCTGCTTTTCATCCTGGAGAGAAGTGACTAGTGGGGTGCCATAGGGTTCTGTCCTGGGCCCAGTGCTGTTCAATATTTTTATCAACAACTTGGATGAAGGAATAGAGGGCATGCTCATCAAATTTGCAGATGATACCAAATTGGGAGGGGTTGCTAATACACCAGAGGACAGGATCAAAATACAAAATGATCTGAATAGATTGGAGAGCTGGGCTAAGGTGAACAAAATGAAATTCAACATAGAGAAGTGTAAGGTCCTACACTTAGGTAGAAAAAATGGAATACAGAAATATAGGATGGGGGACACATGGCTGGATAGCAGTACGTGTGAAAGGGATCTAGGAGTCTTCATAGATCACAAGCTGAACATGAGTCAGCAGTGTGATGCGGCAGCCAAGAAAGCCAATGCAATTCTTGGCTGCATCAATAGGAGTATGGTGTCTAGACCGAGAGACGTACTGGTACCACTCTACTCTGCTTTGGTGAGACCCCATCTTGAATCCTGTGTCCAGTTCTGGGCACCACAATTCAAGAAGGATATTGACAAGCTGGAGCAAGTCCAGAGGAGGGCGACCAAAATGGTGAGAAGCCTGGAAGCCATGCCCTATGAGGATAGGCTTAGAGAGCTGGGTATGTTTAGTCTACAGAAGAGAAGGTTAAGAGGGGACATGATAGCCATGTTTAAATATTTGAAGGGATGCCACGTAGAGGAGGGAGAGGGCTTTTTTTCTGCTGCTCCAGAGACCATGACAAGGAGCTATGGATTCAAGCTACAGGAAAAGAGATTCCACCTGAACCTCAGGAAGAACTTCCTGACGGTCAGGGCTGTCCGGCAGTGGAATCTGCTGCCTCGGAGTGTAGTGGAGTCTCCTTCCTTGGAGGTTTTTAAGCAGAGGCTTGATGGCCATCTGTCGGGAGTGCTTTGAGGGTGTTCCTGCATGGCAGGGGGTTGGACTGGATGGCCCCTGGGGGTCTCTTCCAACTCTACATTTCTTTGATTCTATGAGGGGGAGAACCAATTGTGGAAGCAGCTGAGGCCGGCGTTTTCCCCAAACCTCCTCTGCAGGCATCACATTGAAAAATACCTGAATCCAAAGTACAACCCAAAAACTGAGTAACTGGGCAGCCATCCTATCCATAAAAGGCCAACCCAAGATTCCCTCCCTCAAGTCCAAGGATGAAAAGAGAGTGTAGAACAGCCAGGAAAGCCTCAAAGGAAATCTCCTTCTTTACCTATCCCTTGTTACAGAGCTTCAAGAGGCAGTTCCAGAGCCGCTTCTCTTACACTGAAGGTTGCCACAAGTGTTCCCTGAATTCTTGCTTCTGTCCTCACTGTCTACCCTGTGACCCCCTTTTAAAGAAACCATGCTAAGACAACCGTCTAGCTCACCAATCCAAAGTGCTGGGTAGGCATCAAACCCTGTGGAAAAGGGGACAAAAATCCTACCCCACTTGAAGCTATCACCTAAGCTCATACTTTGCCAAAGATGAGAAAGTGGATAAATGCTTGAGAGGAAAATGAGAGGACAGGAAGCAGAGCCCTCAAACCCCTCTGGTCCCACCAACTAAGTAACTCAGGCAACTAAGAAAGGATTGCAACAGCTCAGAAAAACTGTAGTTAGCATATGTCATCTACTTTATTCTGAATTAACAAACACTGCATTCATTGTATTCCTTGATGCTTGGTGTCAGAAACACCTCCATCAACAATGGTGAATTGTGGTCCAGTCTATGCCGTCGCATCCTGTGCTTCCACTCCCACCGTTGGATTTCGATCAGCAGGTCTTGGACGCTGTGAAATCATCGGCTATGGAAACTTCGGCTATGGTGGCCTTGGCTTTGATGGTTTAGGCTCCGGATATGATGGCCTGGTAGAATCAGCCAGCAATATGGGAATCCTTGGTGGAGTCAGACCTGCCCCAGTCAACCAGGTCCACCCAGGAGAAATTGTTATTCAACCCCTTCCCATTATTGTCACCATTCCAGCGCCCCTCCTCACTTCTTTCCTTCAGCCTGTCTTAGTTTGAGGCTTCACACATGCTGTTGGGAGTAGTTGGCTAGCTAGAGGTTTGGGCTTTGGTGGTTTGGACTATGGCTTTGGAAACCTGAGTGGTGGATACCAGGGATCACACTATCTCAACTGGCGTCGTGGAAGCATTTGTTAACAGGCCTATGAAACTGGACCAGCATACACATGTGATTCCAGGAAGACCCATGAATGCCTGAAAATACTATGGGTCCACTGCCAATTGTCTTGGCCTGTGTTCTGATTGATCTCTTTTCCATGAACTTTGTCTGAATTTCCTTTTTCTTCATTTTCTACTTTGTCTTTCTGACACACTGAAGCCGAATAATTCTCAAATGGAATTCTCTTTGCTTGTGTTTTCTTTCCCTTTATTCCTGTACTGTCATCCAATCTGTTCTTCACATCTTTCCAATAAAGTCTATTCTGCATTTGAACCTGTATCTTTTTGGTTCTTTGGCATCTGAGGCTCAAGGCTGACATGAGCCTGTTTGGTACGGGGGCATTTGGGTTGTGGGACAGTCTTCATTACCATGGGAGGAATACAAATCATCTGAATCCTATCACTAATCCTATTGAACTCTTTGGGTTGAAATAGATGGAGATTAAGTGTTCAGCATGGGATTATTTAGTGCCACTCTCGTTGGCACCAACCTAAACAATGTGCTACAAGTTTGGGGGGGGGAGGCTCAAAGGCAAACCCCAGAACTCCACAGGATGTTGAAAGTGGAATAAAAGCAGTGCAACAGTATAGTGTGGAAATGGCCTCAGTCCCAGAAGAAGCAAACCGTATGTTCACAACCATGCTAAGAAGACATTATAGGAGAGAGTCACTTTGGGGCAGTGTATATTAATGGCACACAATAACATATGGCATATTTGTTAATTTCATTTGATTTACATCCTGCCTTTCTCCCAACAGGGGATGCATGGTTTTTATGAAGAAGATTCACCCTTTTATGAACATGTTTTTAAAGTGAAGTGAAGGCCTTTTAAATTTTGTCTGCAATCATCATCCAGAATTATTGTGATATTCTCCCAAATATCCCCCACGCTACCACATGAAGGATGTGAAAGTCCCTCAGTCTCAATTTCTTAGGTTTCTACTGAATCATCCTTGTGTCTTCTTCCTATTATTTTCAAGGTCGTACTATGAACTTCCAAGCATAACCTTGTCTGGTTTGATACTCACTTGTCTGAAAGTATGCATTTTTCATTCACTTCATTTGCTTGGTCTATACATCTTAACAATTTCTGAGGTGGACATTTTAATTTGCAAACATTTTTTTCCTATTTCCAGAAAACCATTTTATTTTGTTCAAAGTTCCTGTGTGTCTGTGTGTTTGTCTGTCCTGTGTGTCTGTGTGGTTAACAAAACAATATTTGAAAAAATATTTGTTTCTGAAAATAGAGAAAAACATGTTTTCATGGAAGGGAAACACACTCTTTCCAGAATCCCATGGGTTGTGGTTGTTGTTTGTTGTGGTTGTTGTTTTGCACCAAAAAATGTGAGTGATGTGATTAACTTTCCTAAATTTTATTTTATTATTATTAATAGTAGTGGTAATAGTAGTAGTATTATCATCACTACTGCTATTACTTGGGATATAAGCTCTTTCCAACTCCTCACAGAGAGGCATTTGTGGGGGGAAAAATGTGTGTGTGTTTCTACAAAAATTGGTTTCCCAAATTTTTGGGTGTATAAATACTTGGGGAGAACTGAACAGAAGTATTCCTTTTTCCACACTAAGGAGAATAATCCAGAAATTATTTCTTTGACATTTAAGGAAAAATTAGTGGAATATTTGCATTGTTGCTGAGCACACAGATCCTAGCTTTGGAGAGGCCTTTTATGTCCCTTTCCTTCTTGAAGGAGATTTGGAACCTTAGTGTCTTCTGGGATCAGAATGTCTTGTCCTAAATACATGCAGTGTTGTATTATATGACAACACACCTGGCCAGCATCCTGCAGAAGAGAGTGCGAGTGCAACGTGCAACGGGACTCTTTGCCTTGCTGCCCTGGGGAAGGAATGTGTGTTAGTGCTTCTGCCCCTTCCACATGGCTGGGGTGATGGGAGTGTTGTGTGACCACAGGCACTTAAAGGGTTTTTTTTTTCTGTTAAGTGAATATCCTGTGATCACAATGGATGGGGATGGGTTACCAGGGGGACCACTATGATGTCAAGTGAAAGCATGACCCACAGACCACTAACAGCACATCCACATTGAGGGACTGCCAATGGCTATGGCCAAGTATAAATGTGTATGTCTTTGTTCTGATTTGTAGAAGTCTCCCAGGTGTCAATCTTTCTTTTGCCCTGGAGTGAATAAATATATTATATATATATATATATATATATATATATATCCCGCTTCTCCACATGGATCGAGGCGGAGAACAACATGAAATACATTATACATTACAAATAGCATGTACAATGTGTTTTTAGCTAATTGCCCCCAAAAATCTGGGTACTCATTTTACCAACCTGCTGAAGGATGGAAGGCTGAGTCAACCTGGAGCCCGGCAGGATCGAACTCACAAACTTGTGGTTGCAGTACTGGCATTTAATCACTGCGCCACCAGGGTTGCTGTTATTATTATTAATCTTGAATCTCCCACTGGTATGTAACTTATTGGCTTTGTTGTGCTCCAGGGAAAACCTGTCCATTGTTGCTATCACTTTCATCCCAGGTTTTGAGAAACGTGCACAGTCTGGTAACTCTTTGCCTAAAATGAACTGAGATGAACTTGAAAACTTCTCCCATCCTGAGTTGGGATGCCACAAGCAAAGGGTCAAAATGAGGACATTACCCCTGCAGAGGGAAACTCTCCCCCAAATACTCCTTTGTTTCTCCCATCCCCAAATGTCTAGGGTTGTAGCAAAATTTGAGAACTTAGAGATAGAGTTCAGGTGTCTAAAGTAAAAAGGTAGATGAAGTGGTCAAGGGAATGTGGTCAAGGGAGTGAATGATTTTCAGTGTCTCATTTCTACAACATTAGAGATTTTGTAGAACCAAAGAAATGAAAGAGGCCACAATAACTACTGAGTCTAACCTCTTTCTGTCATGCAGGAATATATACAGTCAGAGCCATCCTGCCTCTGTTTAAAAACCGCTAAAGGAGGAGACTCCACCACACTTCACTGAAGCAGCCTATTCCACTGCCAAGCCATTCATACCAGCAGGAAGATTTTCCTAATGTTTAGGTGGAATACCATTTCCTGAAGTTTTAAGCCAATGCTCCATGTCATAGAGTCTTTTCGCACTGGACCGTTATAGTGCTATTATTCCACTTTCAACATCCTATGGAATCCTGGGATTTCAACATCCTATGGAATCCTGGCCAGCCTCTCCCTAAAGTGCAAACCCAAGGGTTCTGTAGGATGTTGAAAGTGGAATAATAGCGCTATAACAGTCCAGTGCAGAAATGGCCATAGTCTCTGGAGCAGCAGAAAACAAGCTTGTCCCATCTTCCATAGGACATCCCTTTAGAAATTTAAGTAAAGTTATCATGTCACCTCTAAACTTTCTCTTCTCCAGGCTAAACGTCCCCAGACTCCTAAGATGCTCACCACTGAGTTTCATGATTGCCAGGCCTTTGACCATTTTGGTTGTCCTCCATTGGACACAGTGCAGCTCATCAATATCCTTCCTGAACTGTGGGAGCTGAAGAAAAAGTTCATTTGGTGAGGCTGAATTCTTATTTGGGGGAGCAGTACCCTTGTTCTCCCTCTCCCATAGCTAAAACTCTGTCGGTTTCATCTTGTTCGTGCAGATATCGACCATTGGTTTGTGGGTGCAATAATGGGATAGCTTTGGTTGAGGAATCTAATTTCTCACATTTCTTCCTTCTGGCTCATCTTGGGTCACTTGATGGGGTGTACGTGGATTTCTGGAAGCACCAGCAGCCAATTAGCATTGGACACTACAAAGAAAAAGGAACCATTTCCTCTCTTCTCCTTCTCCCATTATTTCCCCACCCAAGAATTATGGAGAATTCATTTACTTCTGGGGAAAAAAATAATCAGCAAACTCCTTGCCCCAAATCTACTGTCTCAAAATAGGTTTCTTGTGGGAGAGGAAAAGTCAGTATTTGTTTTGCCTTTAAACAGATTGAAACATCTCCAGTGTTCTTTGTTCTTTCAGTTACTTGTAAGTTCTGAACTGAACATTTCTGAACATTTCACAAGAGAAAATGATGGATTTCTTCCTTTGTAAAAACACTCTTCCCCCATAATTAACTCTTCAAAACAGGATGTTCCTCATTCTAAACTGGCACTGCCAGCAAAGAGTACACACAGATTGCCCTTGGTTCAGATGTTTAGCATATTAATGCCATTTTCCAAGGTAATAGTGCCAATCAGAGTAAGAGAATGTTTCGGAATTTTTCACACTCTTAGCAAAATGACAGCCAAAGATACACTGTGAACATGACGAGAAGCCAATGCTTTAGTAATTCCAATGACTCTGTGTGTGTGTGTGTGTGTGTGTGTGTGTGTGTGAACATGTGTAGACTTGAGCATCTGACAAATCAGTAGAATATAATGAACATGTATGACAACTCAGCTAAAATTACCTCCAAAGAGCTTTGCCTCTGAAAATGTCTGAGATTTTCCCCCCTGTCAATCATGGAAGGAAAAGCAATACTATCCCCTCTATATTTTCTCCACCATTTCTCTGTCTTAAGAGACAGTATCTCTCGTTACAAGAAACCCAAGTTCTAAGATTTTCAGAGAAGGGCTTTCTTGATTCCATCACTTGGGACATTGGAAACAGCCTTCTCAGTGTCTGCTTTTAGACTGTGGAACTCCCTTTGAGGGGAAGTTTGGTTAGCCCCCTCCCTGTACTCTTTCTACTGGCAAGTTTTGATGACCAACCATGAAATAATGAGACCCAAGGTAGACCACCTTGCACTGGCCCACACTGGCTTTCCACTGAAGGCTTCCTTTCTGGATTGGGAAATCCCAGCAGCTTTTTCCACGCAATCTTGTAACTTCCACCTGAACCTCAGGAAGAACTTCCTGACGGTCAGGGCTGTCCGGCAGTGGAATCTGCTGCCTCGGAGTGGAGTGGAGTCTCCTTCCTTGGAGGTTTTTAAGCAGAGGCTTGATGGCCATCTGTCGGGAGTGCTTTGAGGGTGTTCCTGCATGGAAGGGAGTTGGACTGGATGGCCTGTGTGGTCTCTTCCAACTCTACATTCCTATGATTCTATGATTCTCTCTTGCAGATGGCTTTAGGCACCTGCTGGATTCAGAGTACCTTCTGCATTTCTGTGGACTTCGACTTGGTATAAGCTACCACAGCAAAACACCCAAACTCTCCAGTTTTTTCCCTACAATTCCCTACAGTTGTCCTACAGTTTTCATATACCACAACACTTCTGCAGGGCCCCTAAACTAACTGTTTCTGCATCAAACACCAGATGCAAATGTTTCATAGAATAAGTCTAAACTTGAGAGCAAGCATGGTGCAGTGGTTTGAGATTTAGACAATAACTCTGAAGACCAGGGTGTCAGCTACTGCTACTTTGAATGATTTTCATGTTTTTTATTGGAAACACAACAGGTCAGTAACACAAAAATTGCTGGAGCTAAAACCATACTTCAGGGTTTATATTATATAGCAAAATACATTCATCCATTGGCATCTCTTCCTGAAGCTCATTGGTGGTTCTTCCAGGTTTGCACTCCACTTCCAATAATTGCCATTTTTTTTAATTAAGGCAACTCCTGTTTACAGCCACTTGATGCTTAGAAATTTTTCCCCAGTCTTTGATATTGTAATTCTTAACCCTCCTGTTGCATCCCCCAGCCTAATCCTCATAAATCACCCTCTGACTGCTATTATTTCAGCACAAAACCAAATGATATTTACTAAGGATGGGATAAATCCAGAATTTTCTGAATTCGAATCCAGATCCTAATCTCTGAAGATTCTGGGCATCCACAATCTCATGAATCTCAAATCTTTCCAATCCTTTTAAAAAAAAAAGGTTAAAAAGCAAAGGAAAGAAAGATAATCTTGGGCAAGACACACTCTCTCAGTCTTAGCAAAAAGCCTTGGCAAAGGCAAACCATTCTCTGAAGAAATCTGGTCAGGACAATTGTCATAGTTTTGCCTTACGATCTCCCCAGATTGAAAATAACATGAAGGCCCTTTCCACACAAGCAGGAAAATGTGGATTAATCTCACATTTTCCTGCCTGCGTAAACAGGCCCATATACTACACTACAGAGATAATCCAGGTCAAAACTGGATTTTCTTTGCATAGCTCCTTATGGCATCCTGAGGCTTGTAGTTTGGCCATGCACCAGCCCACTTTGGCAGAGAAGGCTGTGACACCTTGTAAAACTACAAACCCCAGAATTGTGTATGCAAGAGCTTTGCAAGGGAGCCATGCAAAGGAATCTTTCAGCTGTCCTTGACCTTCTAGTCAATGTTCAATTTAAATATATCAGAATACAACCCCAGATGTAACTTCTGAAATTGTTAGCAAACATCATTATTACTCCAATGGAAAAACTCATTGACTTACCATTTTCCCTTGTGTGTCTGACCTCCTAGATGTTCAGGCATTCCAGGCCCGTTTTGCACATTACCCGTTCGCACGGCTCGGGGGGGGGCATTTGTGCGAAAAGCCTCAGCAGGAACGCTGCAAATTCCTTGCTGCTTGAGTTCTGCAGTGCTTCCTAGAGCAGCACAACCTGGGAATTGTAGGCTAGTGCTGAGGCAGGAAGCACGACCGGACTGCCTCCTGAGGTTCTGCAGGGCAGGTAAGTGCATCCAGGCCCCGGGAGCACTGCATGACCGCGCACCATTTTTGGCTTCAAGCTGAAAATGAAAAGGTGCATGCATGGTCCGCGTGAGGCCCTTGAGCATTGCATAAATGGGAGTGTGTCATGCAGACCGCTTCTCCTATTTACGCAAAGCTCAAGGGGCCCTCTCGCTTTAGAAGCAGCGTGTGAAAAGGCACCGGTCTTCTACAAACTGTTTGGTTGGTGTATTTGAAAGATTCAGTTTGCCTATTATGGTGAAGGGATTTGAATTCCTGAATCTCGCATCCTTTCTGAGGATTCAAGGATTTGGTTGGCCCCTCCCTATTATTTACCTAAGCTGGCCAATTGCTATTCATTGCCCCAGCCAACAAACAATACTGACAATTGGGTCTTTAACAGGCCAGCCTAAACTAATTCTCAATTACATCTCCACCATTACCTTTTCCCCTCAACATTTCTACACAGCTACGCATGCTCCCCCACCCCCATTCCACAGATCTCTACATGTCTAGGAGAAATAACAACATGACAAAGGGTTCAAATCCTGACTCTTTCAGGTAAACTTACTGGGGAACTCGGGCAAAATAACTCATTCTCAGCTTCACAGGAAAGCAAAGGCAATCCTCCTCTGAACAAAATCTGCCCTGAAAACCCTGTGATAGTTTGGTCACCATAAGTCTGAAATGACTTGAAGACCAACCATTGCAAATCGGCTTTCAGAGCTATGTGCTTTTCTCACAGCAGAAAGAAATTTGCTAAAATGTCTAGTTGCTTCCTTCAAGGAAAAAAAAAAAAAAGTAGTGAAGAATTACATCCAGACTTTATCCTAGCACCATGGGACCTATTGGGAGGAAATTGAATCAGTCTTTGAATCTCCCCAAGACTGTGGTCGTTTCCGCGCTAGAGTGTTATAGCACTATGATTCCACTTGCAACATCCTATGGAATCCTGGGGTTTGCATAGGATGTTGCAAGTGGAATCATAGCGCTATAACACTCTAGCATGGAAGTGGCCTGTAATGTGTATCTTGATTGCTGCCTGTTTGTAAGGAGCAGTCGATGGGTGACTGCAGTGGAGCTTTGGCCCTTATCTACCTTACCTTATCACATAGTCCTCCAATTGTGATCCTGACAGCTGGGAAGGGAGTGCAATGGTATTGCTCCCCTCTGCATCAGATTGGCTCCCTGTGGAAGGGAGCATGAGGGACACACATCTTCCTTCCATAGCACAGCTGGATTTCAAGAATGGACTGGCTGCAGTGGATCCTGAGCCCAAGGAAAACTGTGAGCTTTGGTGGAGCCAATGATTAGGGTTTTCCATCCCCACAAGGACACTAATTGCTTTGAGACCACGTGTGTGTGTGTGTGTATGTGTATATATATATATATATATGTATGTATATCTCGTTAACGTTGTTTCTGAATGAAGATCAGAAGCCCTTGATTGTTGTAGTTGAAACTGTATCCCTAATGTCTAAGACCCTTCTCATGCAATGGAGGATTTGAAGAGACAGTGTTTGCTTTTGACTGCCATGGGAATGACAAGCTATATGTTCAAAATAATCCAACCCTTGTTCTTCTTTTCTTTTTCCACCTTGGAATTTGCTTTTGGACTTCACAGAGATATGACTCCTACTTTTTGCTAACCAGTTGTCTACCTGTGGACTTTGATTTTGGATTTTTGGACTAAGAACACTTTTTCTTTCTTTCTGGAAGATGGTTTACAATATTCAGCTGAAATGATTTTACTGATATTTGTCAGATCACCGTGCCTGGCATTATGAAAACTGAATTTTAAGGCAAGCTTGTTGGTCTGCTTGCTGGTTATTATTCTGCCAGCTTTCAGTTTTCTGGGAAAGTTTGTGTGGCAATAGTCCTTACTTAATGCTTTGGAATACAAGCTGTTCTGTGTGAGAACATACTGACCACTACAGGGTATTAAGTAATAACATTGGAGAAAAGGGAAGTTTTGTATCATTTCCTTCTTTTTTTCCTTTTTTAAAAATATAAAACGATCATGGCTCTATATCTGGAAAATGTTAATCAAAGTGAAGGAGATTTACCTGAAGAGGATGATGTACCTGGCTATTTTATGACATTATTGGCAGAATTCAGGCAATTTAAAGCTACCACTGAAAAATAAGTTTCATGGATTTTTGTGGTGAATGACAGGAGATACTCAGCCTGAGACAGCTGAAGTTGCAGGAATTCAACAAATGACAGAAATATATATTTCAGTTGAAATATATATTTCAACTTCAACTGTCTCACGCTGAGTATTTACTGTCATTCACTATAAAAATCCACCAAATCTATCTATCTATCTATCTATCTATCTATCTATCTATCTATCTATCTATCTATCTCCAGGCCCAACTGAAAGGGAAAAATACATAAAAATTAAATGGGAAGAGCTAATATAGCCAGTGTAAGAAAGATGAAGGCTCCAAGTGTTACTTTGACCCTTCTTTTGGCTAGGAAAAGGAAAGATCAAACTTAGAGCTTGATCATAATATATTATGGAAAATTTATGGCAACTTGCTTTACTTTTAAAAGATCCCAGGAGAATGGGAAATTATATGCCGTATTTGTGGGCATATAAGACACACCTTTCCCCTGCAAAATCGCATTTGAAAATGGAGTGCATCTTATAATGACACTCTGCTGGTGGCAGCTGTTTGTGGTATGTCAGCTAGTGTCCCTGCTTTCCATCCCATTGTGCAATGGGTTACACACAGTGTTGGCTTTCCATCCCATTGTGCAATGGGTTACACACAGTGTTGGCAATCCCCTTGATTCAAGCAGTTCATGGGAAGCTCTGATGAATAGTCATGGAGCATCCAAGAATGCATGATTGCATCGCTGAAATCCTATTGGTCTTTCTCAACAAATGGAGGCTGATCCAATCAATTTTTGGGAAGTACGTCAAAACAAAGAGATATCCAACTGAGTCAATGGCCTTCTCTATCCCATCTAAGAACAGGATCTTGAGCCATGTGAGTTGTTTGCACCTGTAGAACTCTGCTTACACAACCATGAACCGAACGTATCCATTGCACTGTAACCAAAAGTGTGAAAATGGACGTGTAACTTCTCATATACAAGAATAAGACACCAACATTCAGTATGTCAGTTAGTCAGCTCCACAATGCTGGGATTCAAGATGACGTGCAAATTAAAGTAAAAACATGGTTTTCTGTGCTTGTAAAGCAGTCTCCTCTCTGCATTTAGGTTTGTTCCCACCATTATAGAAATGCAATTTTCAGTCTTCCGTGCTG
Organism: Ctenosaura bakeri; assembly: GCA_948474755.1. Lineage (NCBI taxonomy): Eukaryota > Metazoa > Chordata > Lepidosauria > Squamata > Iguanidae > Ctenosaura > Ctenosaura bakeri. The sequence goes on along the minus strand of CAOLHI010001104.1, from coordinate 14,723 downwards.
CTCTTGCATCTGTGGGAAGTCTCTTCAGCAGGTGTGAGGAAGAAGAAAAAAAGATTAGACCCCCTCCCCTTGGAACTAAAAAAAAAAAAAAAATTAAAATCTTTCCAAAATTGATCCAGAGAGCTGGAATTTGAGGCAAAAGCACACACAGAAAAACACAGACACAGAGATATACTGATGAGAAACAGGCTCACCAACAACAAAAAATGCGGTTTGTACAAAAGAAACTGCATTTCTGATAAAGGCATGTCTTTTTCCCTAAAAAATAATCATTTTTTTAAAAGGGAGAAATGGGAAAATATTAAAACTGAACATTTTAAGGCAGCAGAGAGAATTTTTCTAAACTTTTGTTCTTGACCCAAGAAAACAGTATGCAACAATGTTATTTCCCAATTTCTTGATCCTGTTTAGTGCCAATAAGAGAGTTTTCGGCTATGTTGTTTTGGTCTCTTCAGACTAACATGGGTCCATGTAATCCTTTGCTGAATGGTGAATTGGGACATAGAGAAGTCCTAAGGATCCCAAGCATAGAAAGTGGTCCCATTAGGGATTCAGTCCCCTAGAATCTCCTACGCTGATGCAGTGGCTAGAATGTCATGGACTAGAATGCATGATGATGATGACGATGAAGAAATAGTAGCTTTGATCATCTCCATCCTCACTGTACGGGTGTTTCTAGTTTCCAACATCAAGTAAGCTTACAACATTTGAGTCGAAGTTAGGAAAACTCAAAGGAAAAGAGAGGGAAAAACATATGTATATGTGCAGCATGATTACAACAAACAATTTTGTATTCTCACAGTTTGTGCTTAGTTTGCATTTATTTTGTGGTACATAAACCCCCTGTTCAGTCTCTGTTCCGTGACTATTCATTCCTAAACCCACAAACCTACACCATTCATCCATCAGAACCAGTCCAGGACTCAGACTCGTTTACTTTCCTTCCAGCTTCTGTTTCTTGTTTCCTGTTTTCTTCTTAGTGTCTTTAAACTTACCCTGGTATAAGTTTCTTGCATTGTATGTAAGTGATATCAACAAAGACTATTTTTAAATTATTTTAATTAAAAATGAATACACAAAGAGAAGGCTAGAATGTAAACCAAATGAATAAATAGATACATGAATGAAATTGGTGGGGACATGAGAGGGAAACGTTTTAGCAGTTTTTCCCATGCTGTGTACTCCTTTCCACAAGAGGCTAGCTTGTCTAACCCCTCTGTTCTCCTGTTAACAATAGACAACTCTAGATATAGATATAGATATATAGACATCAGAAACCATTTTGCCCTGAGAATTACGCAATGAAAGGGTTTTTCTGTCTCTCTCCTTCTGTTTTTAACTATCTAAATGCTATCCTTGCTTTCACAAGGTGGCTTACTGACTTCCATTTATTGTTTTTTTAAAGCCACATTTCATGTCTTCACTTGAATTTTCCTTTAATTCATAGTGTAAGCACTTTGGGTCCTATACTGGGTATTCAAGAGATGAAGAAATACAAACATAAAGTCTCTTTCTTTATCAACTGAGTATCACCAATCATTTGAGATAAATGGTGATGGAGGATCCAGACAAATGAACTGGGCGTCTGATGGTAAGAAGTTAAGCTCTGACCAAAATTGGCCTTGGTGCAGAGAACTTAATCAGCCACAGACATCTATCAGAAGGTCCTGTCTGACCCTTTTCTGGAGGCCTAAAGCTCCAAAGTTTGACCCACTGTTTAAGAAAGGATTATTTGGCACATCTTGAGAAGAAATCTGCTTGGAGACACAGGGGGGACACGGCCTTGGTAAGTGTAAACTAGTGTACAGCGAAGTAAAAATTTATTGAGTGATGAGTCTACACGTAATAAAATCCAAATGATTTTCTTCTTTATACAGACAACAGAAGTAAAAAACAAAACAAAAAACAAGAGTTTATGTGGAAAACAAGCAACGGGATTTAGGATAGAATCTACAGTACAAGGAATTCTGGAAGAACTTTGTTCTTTCCTTTTCCTTTTTTACCTGATTCTTACTTTTTCATTTGGTATCTCTATGGGTACTTTAGAAATATGGAAGGCTTTTTTTGTTTGTTTGTGGTTTACTTTTTAGATTACTTTATTTATTTCTCCCCCCCATTTCTCCACCCTTTGTCTGCTTTTTCTACTGTCTTGTTATTTCCTTTATTGCTTCTGTTTCTTGTTTTCCTTCACTTCAGTGACTTTCAGTTTACCATAGTATGTGTATCAGGTTTTTTTTCCCCTATCTTCAGGAAATGATATAAAGGAAGCTTTTTAAAAAATAATTAAAACAAACAACTAAATAAATAAACAGCTGTTATGGAAATCAAGTGAATGATTTGGTGAGGATAAGAGAGGGAATCATTTTAGCGTTTTTTTCCCCCATTCCATGTACTTCTTTCCATAAGAGACCAGGGCTCTTTTCCCACAGCATTTTCCATGCAAAAGGGTGCCTGGAGTATCTGCCCGATTGTGAGGAGGAATCTGCACAATGCACTTATAATTGTGTGATGCTCAGGGGCCAGCAGGCGCCAATCGTGCACCTTTTCATTTTTGGCTAGAAGCTGAAAATGATGTGTGATCATGCATTGCTCCCAGGCCCTGCATGCACTTACCTAGCACGCGGAGCCTCTGGAGCCGTGCAAGTCGCTTTTCCTGTGCAGTGTTGCCTGGGAAGTTCCCAGACTGCACTGCGGAAGGAAGAGGGGGGGCTTTCGGGCCAGCAAGCAGCTCGTGTGGAGCCAAAGGACCCCGGATGCAAGAGCCTCTCACCAGAGCCTGCTCACGTGATCCCCGCACCCCAGCGCCAGAAGAAGGTAAGGTGTAGAAATGGCCTAGGTTGCGTTACCTCTTTATTCCCTCCAAGCAATTGGCAACAATATCTTTATATCATAAACTAATTTTCTGTAGTGAAAGGGCTTTCCAGTCCCTCTTCTTATGTTTTCAACTGTCTTAAAGCAATGCTTGCTTTTAATAAGGTGGCTTATTGGTTTGCATTTCCTGCTTTTAATGCCATATTCCATTGTTTTCATCCGTATCCATCTCTATAACCCATCTTGGGTCTGGTACTGGATATTCAAGAGGTGAATGAATACAAAAATGAAGTCTCCCTCTTCATGAACTGAAGATCACCAATCATTTGAAGTACCTGATGTTGGAGTATCCAGACAAATGTCCCAGGAATCTGAGGGTAATCATTTAAAAACTCTGGACACAAACCTCTATCAGATAGTCTTGGTCTAACCCCGCTTTGTGGAGGCCTGATGCTTCGAGGTTTGACCCAAAGGCATCAGCAGTTTCAAAAAGGATTATTTAGCACTTCGCCAACAGAGGTTTTGTTCCTGGAGAGACACTGCCTTGCTTAGTAGAAACTAGTATGGAGTCAGGAAATCACTCATTGGATAATAAGTTTTCATGTATTAAAATCCAAAGGTTTCCACAGGACTAGAAAATAGGATTGAGGTCTCTGTTTCCCTCCCCTGATGTTGATAAGGTGTTTCACAATCCAGCGAACCCAAATGCCCCCGTCCCAAATCAGTTTAAATCTGTCTTGATTGAGTAAGAAAAGCCAGGGAGCCAGTGAGACTCAAATTTGAATGCAGAGAGGACTTTATTGAAAATGTGGGAAGAATAGGTTGGACGACAACACTTGAATAAGGAATGAAAAAGATAAATCCTCAAAGCCCAAGAATTCTGTTTCTTGATCCTGGGTTTGAGAGTTTGAGAACAAAAGTATGGGAAATGAAGAAAAATTAGGTAGAGTTCATGGACAGGATTTAATATTTATATTTCTGTATTTTCCAAAGACTTTCTTTTTTTGAAGACCCAGACCTTCGGGGAAAGCTTTCTCAGATTTCCTCTGAGACATCCGCGTTGGGAAAAAGGAGGGCTCTGGAATATCCCCATGGGTAGGTTTCAATCACATATTCAGAAAAGGTCATCTCATGAGGAAAAGGGACCCCTGGAATGATGATAGCCACGGATGGCTTGATCTAATTTCCCCTGTTTCTTTCCAATGGAGAAACAAAACCCCTGGTCCCAAAGGTCAACAATCACCTAGATTCCCATCGCCTCTCAGAACAAAACCCCTGGACCAAGGCCAATCCTTGGGGTGAAGGGAATGGTAGGATGACACCGGCTGGAGCAAAATCCCCCATTATTGATAGAGCTCCCGTCTGAAAGAAAGCATCAGGGAATAAAAGTCAGTGCAATCTTTATTATTTCTGTCTGAAAAAATGATTTTCTGAAACCTACAGTCCTGCTGAACTATTGAGATCCACTCTTACTTGCCTTCCATAGTACCTATGAATATTTTTTGTTTTCTTTTTAGTCCCCTGTGGCCCACACAAACTCTGACCACACTCTCTTATTTGAATTTGTAGATGGATGAACAGTCTTTCCAACCCAAATCTCTAGGCCCTTTTCGCATGGCATTTACCATGCACAAGGGTGCCTGGAGATCACACAATTGTCAGGAGTGATCTGCATGATGCAGTCACAATTGCATGATGCTCTAGGGTAGGGTAGGAGCCGCTTGTGCACTTTTTGATTTTTGGCTTTCAGCCAAAAATGATGCACAATTACGCAATGCTTCAGGGCCCCAGTGCCCGTTGGCATGTGTACAGACCCTCCGAAATAAGCAGTCGTGCTTCCTGCCCCAGACAGCCTGGGAAACTCCTAGAATGTGCTGTGGAAGGAAGAGGCAGGGCTCTTATGCTGCCAGCTCGGAAGCAGACAGCTTTATGTGGAGTTGAAGCAGCAGCTTCTCAGACGATCAGCCTGCTCAGACGATCAGGTAAGCTAAGGAAAAGGACTAAATCTTGAATAATGAATGTCCTCTCATTCTCCTAGAATTACATCCCATAATCCCTAGCAATTGGCTATGGTGGCTACATCTAAGGGGAGTTGGATTGTGAAGTGTGTGGAGAAGAAGAATGTTCCCATCAGTTTTCTCAAGGCTTCATACTAGTTTGAATCAGGCCCCTCTTGTACTCGTCTGCCACATAGATATTAAAAATCAGTAGCATGAGTGGCTTTTTAATGCACTAGCAAGATGGTTGATCTAGAACAAGGGCACAAATGGGGATTATGAATGTATTCACTAATCCTGGCCTGGTGAATTCAGCTTGTTTTCTTACCATCACTCCATCCGCAGATGGTCTGTGTTGAAAAGAAGACCAGTCAGTCCAAAACTTCACAATAGGGCAAGTTCATCACCATAAGGGCTCCTATTCCACTAAGACCAACTGCAGGAGGAAAAGTGGTGAAATCTGGAAAAGAACCACCATCTCTGCATTGGTAGATACACACTCTGCCCCTGGATGCCAAGCTAGCTTTTGAAATGCTGAACTTTCTAGATTTCTGGGCCGAATCTCCGAGATCAACATCCAGACATCTTTAGACATTTTCCAGCTGAGGAGCAAAGAAATAGATCAGGTTTGGTACATTTTCAACTAAAATAAAGAGAAATGAATTATCCTGCTAATCTTTGCTCTCATCTCTACACAATGAATGAATAAGTAGGATAGCTGATTCAGAAGAGCTTAGGAGAAGAGTCTGGTGACTTCTCCTCCTCAAGAGATCCGCTTGAGATGTCTTGAAAGCTCACAAGGAAAGCTTGGAATGTTATTTTTGACCCATCAGTGACCATTATTCAACAGTTCTTTCACCTTTAAAGATGTGAAGATGTGGATGGCCTAACTCTACCTAGAAGCTGCACCTAATTCAAAGTTGATTCAAACTGACAAGAAACACAGCATCTGCCCTTGGAGTGTTTGGAGGTGTCCCTTTCATTTGGTCTTCATTGGTTGAACCTGGTTTTATAACACATGGCAACAAGAAGAACAGATGAAAATATCCCCCAAGAAAATGGCTTACCTGTCCTTAGCAAAGATGTGGCGATGAGAAAAGAATTGACTGTAGGTGTTGGAAATGCAGAAAGAAAAATGGTCTTTTATACCAGTACATTTTCGTGAGCATTACAAGCAGCTTTAAGTACCTCCTCCTAACTTGTTGAAATCATCCTTCAAAAATGCATATTTATTTTCTCTCCCTGTTCCTTTGATTCCTACCCAAGAGCTTTTGCATCAGCACAGGAGATTTTAGGACACTCATGCCCTGTGACTCCATTCTATAACAGTCACTAAATCTATAGAACTCATATATTTCTGGAGAAATAAAACAACAGGCCCGATCCGTCTTACTGGGCTTGCTGGTGCTGATCCTTGCTACTATTTTGCAAAAGAAAAAAAATGTAACATCATGTGTTCTTGTAACATATTTTCTTTTCAATTTTACCCGTCTGTCACTTTTTCATTTTAGAAATTCTTATCTTTCTTTTTAAAAAAATGTTTGTTTTTTTTTCTTTTTCTTTTTCTTTTTTTGGTTATCTGATTATTCTTTGTGCAAAATTCAACTTTTTTTAATATGTGTGTGTGTGTGTGTGTGTGTGTGTGAGTGTGCTCTCAGAACTTCCACATATATGCCTGTTTTCTGCCCCACTGTGCAATGCTTCTTCCAAACCTACTTTGTTTCTTTGCTTCTTTCCATCCTTGAGAAAGACAAGAGCCAAGGATTTGTTAATTCTGCTCTAGGAAGATCATGATTTCTCACTTTCCAGTTCGCTCTATATCTCCAAACCCCACTGTCCACTGGTATGTCCACATATATGCCTGTTTTCTGCCCCCACTGTGCAATGGAGAATCCACGGTGACTGTCTCTGCAATCCCATTCAATGAAGGAGCTCATGAAAGGCTCTGACAAATAGTAACTGGACATCCAGGAAAGAACCTCTATATGACTGAAATCCTCTTAGTCCTTCTCAATGAATGGTGATGAATCCACTCAGTTGGTGAGAGCCAAGTCAACACTTGTGCATGTTTCTGCAGATTAATAAAAGGTACTAATCTTCAAAACTCAACATGGATATTCTCACCTCATAGGCTCTCACACATTCATCTACTCTGTCCTAATCTTTCCTCAACTTCCTCAATGACCCTTCCTTAAGCAAAATGGTTAATTTCTCCAGTTAATTTGCCCAGTGGAGCAATTTGCTCAGCCAATTTTCTCAAGGTGGTGAAGACGAATCTTTCCATTTGTGAAGGCCGTTCAGTGGCTGCCCCCAGAACCATCTCTTCCCATCTCTTTCTCTTATATATTGCAAGACGGCAAACACTTTCAGCTTGGGTATCTCCACGGTGTCCTTAATCGTGATCAAAGTGTGCCTTGCGATCGAGATGTGCTTCTGGCTTCCACCGTCTGCCTAGGAGACTATAGTAGGGTAAGTACCCCAATTCCAAATCACTTTAAAAGTGAAATAGGAGGAGGAGGGAGGTTTGAGTTCCCTAGGAAAAAAACGTTGCTTTTAGACAGTAGCTTGCGCCAGAACAGCAGAGTTCCGATGCAAATTGCCACCCCACAGAGCATATGGCAGGGTATTTATGGATCACCAGTGTTCTCCTATTTTTACCTAAATTCCTGCGGATGGCATATCAGGAACCAGTGGCCCTGTAACAAACCATTGCAATCAGAATAAAGATTAGACACTGTGTGGGCTGTTAAGTGGATTCTGAGGACGTACAGCTGTTTCATCAGGGGTTGGTCTGGATGTCCCCTGGCTATCCTTTTCCGTTAATACACAGTTAGTGGCATCTCAGCTAGCAGCGCCGCTGAAACAACAGAGATGACTGGAGAAAACGGTTAGACTGAGTAATGTATGCTGCACATCTGGAGGGGTTTCATCCGGGGTTGGTCTGGATGGCCCCTGGTTATCCCTTTTATGGAAAAACAAATTTATGTCATGTTGGCTGGCAAGGCCACTGAAGCAACACTTTCTGATAACATAAAGGGTGCAGAGAACTCTGAAAGTGAAAACTGAGGGTGCCAGACTAGGGGGGATTCACCAAGGGTTGGTCTGGATGGCTCCTTGGTTTTCCCTTGTTTGCAATAACCAATTAATGCCATCTCGGTTGGCAGGGCCACTGAAGCAACACTGGCTGATGTCAGAAGGCTGAAGAGAAGTGAAAGACATAACTGTAGGAGGGAGAGTAGTAGGGTTCCCAGCCGGGGTTGATATGGATGACCCCTGGGTATCCCTTTCATGGAAAAACAATTTTATGCCATCTATATGCTGGCAGGGCCACTGAATCAACACTTTCTGATAACAGAAGGCTGCAGAGAACAGTGAAAGTGAAAAGAGTGGGAGCCAGACCGAGGGTGGTTTCACAAGGGGTTGGTCTGGATGGCCTGCTGTTAATTCTCGAAAAGTACAGAGGGCCTATCAAGGCAGGTGCTTTAAGCCGTGCCCTGCATCTGCAAAGCTGTCTTGACAAACCATACCACAGTGCTCCCAGTCCAATATAAAGATCCAGCAGCAATAGATTGGGTGCAGGACACCGTTACCCACCAGCAGCTTGTAGTGCTAGTACTACCCGGTCCTGGGGTTTCCACCAGCATTGGTGTGGAGCAGCTGTCTTCGATCCCTGAATATAGTTGAAAACAAACAAGTTATCCCTTGCATCAGGAGGGGCAAAAGGCTTATTTTAAGAAAAGGTTTTAAAATCAGTGCCATACACTTGCTGTGGCCGCCCTTTACACACTCCTGCCGTGATAGACGGGGTCACAGTCACATCCATGGGCTAGGGAGATCCCAGGAAGTGAAAATGGGCCAGAGATGGGGAAATGCTGACCGAAATGCTGCACAAAAAGGAAGCTTTAGAAAGTAACAACACGCTTTGAAAAGCGGTTCAGACAGACTTCAAATGCACTTTGCTGGCATGTGATGGCTGAGCTATTGTCCTCACGCACCTAAAAGTTTGGCCAGGATGCATTTCTACGGCTACCATTTTGCATTTGCAGGGGCTTCGGGGTAGAATTCCAAATTTTAAACAGGAGATAGCAAGCAAGCCTCACCTGATGTGTTGCCATCATAAGATCCCTGGGAGGTCTGATCAAATACTGGTACCACTCTACTCTGCTTTGGTTAGACCCCATCTTGAATACTGTGTCCAGTTCTGGGCACCCCAATTCAAGAAGGATATTGACAAGCTGGAGAAAGTCCAGAGGAGGGCGACCAAAATGGTGAGAGGCCTGGAAGCCATGCCCTATGAGGATAGACTTAGAGAGCTGGGTATGTTTAGTCTGCAGAAGAGGAGGTTAAGAGGGGACATGATAGCCATGTTTAAATATTTGAAGGGATGCCACGTAGAGGAAGGAGGGGACTTGTTTTCTGCTGCTCCAGAGACCAGGACAAGGAGCAGTGGATTCAAGCTGCAGGAAAGGAGATTCCACCTGAACCTCAGGAAGAACTTCCTGACAGTCAGGGCTGTCCGGCAGTGGAATCTGCTGCCTCGGAGTGTAGTGGAGTCTCCTTCCTTGGAGGTTTTTAAGCAGAGGCTTGATGGCCATCTGTCGGGATTGATTTGAGGTTGTTCCTGCATGGCAGGGGGTTGGACTGGATGGCCTGTGTGGTCTCTTCCAACTCTGAATTTCTATGATTCTATGATTCTATGAAATAGTTCCTGGCTCATCTGCTGGTCCAGTCCTACAATAACAACAAAGAATTTATGGATGCGTTCAAGAGAATCATAAAGGGACTGGGGAAAATTCAAAACTCTCTTCCCAACATACCTTCCACTGCCCCGTTATCTACCACTGGTTGCTCGCTATCCATAGCGACCTGCAAGCTCTCTACTACTCTGGGGGGATGGGCACTCGCGTCCCCCTCTAAAATCCTGAAGAGTTCCTCAAAGTAGGGACATTCCACTCTAGCAGATCCCGTCCTTTTATTTGCTGCAACCGCGTCATGGTAGGCTGCACGTAGTCTTTTGGTCTTCGTCCTGCACTCCTCCGCAGTTTGCATATGTCCTCTCTTATTCATTTCCCTGGCTATATCCTCAAAAATCTCAATGTTCCTATATGTCGCCTGGAGATCCCTCTGAAATCTCCGCTCTCCCCAAACGTCCAAAAGATCTCTGATCTCACTATGGTGCCACGCAATCCCTCTGCCTCTGAAGGGTTTTCTCCTTAAAGCAAACCCTTCCTCCTCTTGGCTACCATCACTCCCCTGCATGGGCTCCCCACTTTGCATTTTACCTTGTTTTCCTCCTGGTCTTTTCCCCTTTGCAAACCTCTGCCCCCTGCTAAACGCCCGCTCCAGATTGAAATGGTTCCTAGCTTTGTTTTGGCATGCACAGTTTCCATCTTGTCGCATTTTGCACATGCGTGCTCCCCACATGCGAGAAATGGCGGTGCCAGAAAAGCCCTAGTGGAGAAACGGAGGTACTGCAACAGCGTGGTTTGCTTTTGAAGCCTGACGAGGGTAGAGAGGTGGTTAGTTTTTTCCGTGAGCATGTAGTGGTGTTTTCTCCCTTTCTGAAGGAGCGATGGAAGCGGGGGCTAGGGAGTGGACGGAATTTGAGACCAGTGAAATGCTGGCCATGGTCAGGTGGTGTGGCGGGGTGAGGGAACTAATGCGTCCCTACACCCCTGCCAATAATGAGCACTAGGTGACCGTGGCACATTGCTTGACCCGCCATGGCCACGAAAGATCTGTGGAGGAGGTCAGGCAACACTTTAAGGAACTAAGGAGACCATTCTTAGTTTCTATGAGAACCTACAGCGGACACCCACCCCAGCCCGCAAGGCCACCCTTTTTCCAGACCATGCTGACCTTATGGAGGACAGCCAGCAGCCCAGCCTGGTCATCCCGGGATAGACGTCAGTTATGTTACCTATATGCTCAGGCTGACCCCAGGAGAATGGGTGGTGTATATCCCTTACACTGGGAGAAGCAGCTAGGCTGTTGACACCCAAATTTACTAACATGTTCCACTTTAATAGGCAGAAGACGTCATGGGGCTGGTCAACATCCTCCGGTGGACATGCAAGGCGTGGCAGAGGCGGAAGGTAGGAACACATGTATTTTGAATGGCTGGTGGGTCCCTGGGGGGTTACTGCTGCCCTCCCCCATATCTACTTAAGGATAGTTGAAGGGCAGATGTCCATTTCCTCCTTCCAAAACAGTTATGGGGCCCAATCCCATGCCACAGATTTTATCAGTGTATTTTTAAATTGCAGACCAAGAAAACATACAAACGCAGGGGCAGCCATCAGGGACTGAATAGGAGGCGGAAATGGAAGAGCACCCCTGCGTGCAAGATTAGTGGTCCGATGATACAGTTTTATCCCATGTTTGCCCCCCTACCCCGTGTTTTCATGCACAACTCCCCTGTACAGTTCACAAAGGTTTGGTTTTTCAAGTTGTAAAATATTTTATTAAAGCTTTATTTTTTAAAAAACCGTGTGAGGTCCCTTTCGTGTGCCCATCTCCTGTAGAACAGTTATGTCCGCTTTTACGTTGTGATATGGTTGTGTCACTATCACGGTTCCTTGCGGTGCATTCCAGCGAAGGAAGGTGTGAAGCGTAGTTGGCTAAGTGATGGAAAGGACAGGAGTGTCTGAGTGGGGATATCGCTGTGGATCAACACTCCATGGACTGCTTGCCGGTGGCACTGCGCACTGCACGTGGAATTATGTACCTGTGGAGAAAAGAGTGGGTGTTACTAGTTATCGACAAACAGGATTAGATGATTCTGAACAGGGCTTGGCTGTCTCGAATGTAGAAGGTGCTTTCTGTGCCCTGTTGATTGCTGCTATGTGCATGCCAGAAAAAAAAAGAAAGAAAACCTAGCAAACTGTCAGAGTAGTGAGTAAGAACTGCTCCCTTGGCATGGCGGGGGGGGCGCGCTCAGCCAACCATCCAACACATTTCTCCGTGGGAGTGGCTGTATTCATGCCCATACTGGCATCAAAATACGGTGGAAGAGCAATGTCTGCCACCGCAGACACCAGGACGCGTTCCAAAAGAAGTAATGTGTTTAGAACGCTGGGCCAGGAAGTTGATGTGGTAGGTTCCACATGGAAGGAAAAGGAAGAGGAGGGGAAAAAAACTACAGTCACCTCACAACTGTTGTTGAAAAAACATTCCTTGTTAATGTTCTTTCTGCAGGCGGATTGAATTTATGCTCTCCAGCACCCAGCTTTAGACACATTGATTAACTGCCTGATTTCGACACAGCATGTTTCTCACCTGCAGAAAAACAGTTCAAAGAACAATTAACAAAAAACAATGCATTAATAAATAGGGGTAATTTGCTGGGAGAAAAAGTTAACTTTTTTTTTTTTTTTGGAAAGAAGTCCCTCCAGCCAACGTTACAGCAATTGCTCTATTTCTGCAGTAGGCAGGTATAGTGCAATGATTCCACTTTCAACATCCTATAAAATCCTGGGGTTTGCAGTTTCGAGAGGAGACAGGATCCCTGAGGATTTGGAAAGTGGAATCATTGCGCTGTAACAGGCTAGCGCGGAAATGGCATCGGTTCCTTTAGATTAGAAAGCATTCTGGTAGGAGGGGGAAAAAAAGTAGGCAGTGTGTTGGGGGGCCACGTTGGCTGGTTAGCATGTTCCTCCCTCCCTAAAACCCTCCCCAGCACTTACCAGTTTCGGTCCGACACTAAATGCCACTAACGCCCTGTAAAAAGCATTATTTTTTCACTCCTATGCTAGGGTGGGTCACAACACCCTCCGCGAAGTTTTTCCCATAAAAGCCACCGTGCCGCCCTGTTTGCATGCCCCTCGAGCTTTGAAATAAAATGACCACTCCTCGTTTCTTGCAGGGCCCCCCTTCTTTCAGACATCAGAGTGCTCCCTCCGGGTTTTTAGCAGGGGGTTCCCCAGGACGATTCTAACCCTCGAAGTATGTTCTCTAGGGTGTCCCACCCCACGTCCGTCCCAGGGCCCTGCCAGGGAGATAACTGCAGACACCAGAATTCGTAACATCACAGTGCGGCAAACCTCTTAAAGGTATCTTTACAGGAGTAATGGTTTACAGTTTATTAAAAAAGGCTTACCTTCAACTTTACCACCGGTTCCTCATCAGTGTTGTCCTTGCTCTCGGCAGACGCTTTAGGTCGATTGGAAAATGGTGCCGTCCGCTCGTATTGGGGGCGGTCTGGTTTCTTCAGCTGGCCCCGCCTAAATCCCGCCCTCTGTTGATCCCACGCATGAATCAGTAAGCATCTTTGCTTTTTCACAAAACCAGGAGTGCGGATTGGCGGAAAAAAACACATTTCTTCCGTTTTTTTAAAAGTGCGCGGGACTGCAGAATAGCAGCGTCCCCGCTCGAATGAGGTGAGAATCAAAAAAATTTAATGCGAACCAAGTCTCTCTAAGGTGAAAAAGGCCCCCATTCGAGGTCGACCTGGCAAGATTTAATTTCCCCGTGAGAAAAGGGCCGTTGATTTTGACTTTCAAGTTGAATCCTGATATGGGGAGGCTATGTGTGGCTCCTCTTTCTGATGACACAAGGGTCTATGAACCAGAATTGAAACTGATTGATTTGGGGCAACCCATGTTCTCATCTCCTTTTCTCAACTTAACATAGGAAGGTGACAGTCAACACAGCGGGCAGATCGATGTCTTCTTGGCTTGATTTCAACACTGGCAAGTTAGATACATTAGAAGGAATGATTATGGTCAACTACACCTGAACTTACCAATTGCATTCATTCCCCTATCCCCACTAAATTTGAATCCATAACTCCTGACTGCTTTAATATAAGGCAATCTTGTGGAAACTCTTGTGGAAACTTATGGCAGGAAAACCAAGTAATGCTTGTCTGGTTTTCAGACTGCTTTGTACTGGTCAGCAACATATACTGCTGTGTCAGTTTTTTTTTTTTAATCAAGCCGTTTATTTTAAAAGTAACATTTTCAGGAGCCACGTACATATTACTAATACACCTTCAGACTTAACATTTTCTTCCAAAAGTCCTGGAACACCTTGTCTTTCATCTTCCTGTCTCGGGTACTGGTTTGGATTTCTGTATTTTCATCTATGTTCGAAAGCGCACCTTCATAGTGATGAGATGGTTCATTCAGTACCTTTATTAACGACACTTCTTTTTTCTTGGATTTTGAATTCCTAATCTGAAAAATAACCACTTTTCCACAACTTGGGCTTCCTTCTTGACCCACCTCCCCCCTTCTCTGTCCAGCCGAGTGAGATTTCCCTGCTACTATGAGAAGCCAGTCTGGCTGAGCCTCTAGAGGGTGAAACTGGTGCTGGTGAGAGAGCCTCCTCCAGCCATTCTGCTTATGGGAAGAAGAAAACAAGGAAGGAAAGGGAAAGCAGATAGCATGTGAAAAGCCCCTAAGGGAATGTGCACACACACCAAGAGAGGCTAAAAAATACTGACTGGAATCCTAAATACACCATGTTTCTACCTGATTATCATAATTACCTCATGAATCCAAGTAAATCCCATTGCCCCATTCTCTGCTTCTCAGTCAGAAGGCAGTGAGACTGATGTAGGCCTGTTCCCCTGACATTGAGGAAGCAGCTGTCTACTGTTGGCACCCCCTCCTGCTGAAACACAACCAATACGGAGGGCTTCAGGGTGGAGATGGTTACATCCTAGCTCTGTAGATAGCTGGGGGAAGAGAGCATGAAAAGTGGAAAGCTTTCTACTCCCCACCTCACCTTGGCAGGTCCTTTCACAACCTGCAGAACTCCAGGTGATCTTCACAGCAATTTGGCTCCAGGAATATCTTAGTCAAGAGGGCTTGCTGCTCACTTCCCTTCTCAAGAAACACAGCCAGAAGTGAAAATAGGTGAACTCCCCCCATAGCGTGATCAGAAGGCTGCTTCATGAGCTTATGGATCCGT